>JABAKD010000008.1:8263208-8850708 GCA_012845835.1 Undaria pinnatifida
AAAAAAGTGCCTATTCTAATTCCAAGTAATCTGTCCCCAAAAAACGGGTTTCCAGATGTAACTTAACTAAGCGAAGCATAATTTAGAGTCCGGCGCCTGTAAAATAGTCGACGCACGTGTTGCTGCTGCTGGTATCATCAAATAGTCCCAGCTCAACTCATGACAGGTTCTGCCGTCAGCGACCATCTGGCCAAGCAGTGATCAACGGCGTCACCCCTTCTCCTCCCCCGTCACGCGCCTTCATTTTCATCGCGCATAAGCAAGCTTCAGCATTCCCACCGCATGCTCGTGGATTTTTGCAGCATTTTTTTTGCCACTTCGCGCTCTCGCATTTTCCGCGTGTCACCCCTTCTTCCCCCCCGTTGCGTGCCTTCATTTTATCGCGCACAAGGTTCAAGCATCCCCACTGCTGGTGGATTTTCAACAATTTTTGCCAACTCGCGCTCTCGCACTTTCCGCTTGTAAACTCGGTACGAAAAAGCTTCTTACGGGATTCCAACTCATGACATTGACCTCCATCGTTACGTCGCTTGCTGTTGAACCACCCAGGACGCCGATTGATCTACCTGAGAGTCGATCAAAAGGTCGCCAGCCACTACAGAGTTCAATGGATGCTGAACGCCCAGCTTGACAAAAAAAAAAACTACCGCCCTCACCCCCACCGCCCGGGTGACAGATAAATCATCGCGTGAGCACTCACAATCAACAATTCCGGCTTACAGCCGGTGTCGAAGCAGCCTTTGAAATCGTCGTCAGCCGTGCCTGACCGCGCGTCATACTTGCTCCCCGTGACCCCAGCTATAGGCGCCATCTCTGCAGTACCACGTCGCCCCCGTTCCACACGCCATCCACAGTCGCGCCAAACCCGAGCGAGTGAACGGCACACGTTCGAAGGTCAACACAGCAGAAACAATAGCAGCAGCAAAAGCAGCAGCAGCAGCAGCAATACCAGCATTATCCCACCGTCATCATCATCGCCATCGTCGTCGCAATACCCAGATCGTAGCAAGCACGCAAGAAAAACGGGAGAGAAAAAACAAACGGACGAGAGAACAAAAAAAAAACGATGGTGAAAATAGGAAACAAAAGAAAAATTAAACGTTAGCAGTGGGAATGGCATGATGGACTTCACGATACTGCTTGCACATTACGGCAGAATTTGTACACTGCTGTACATACCGGTATTATATACTGTACCTGGTACTCGTTTGTACTACAGCAGTACAGTGCCTGGAACCGGTACATAGTATGGTATGAAAACAGAAGCCCTGTACTCGTAATATTGTCATAGTTAGTACATGCACCTGGGTGAAACCATATACCGCCGTATATTATAAAAATAAAAATACACTCCAGCTGTGAGATCGAAGATTTTGTCGAAACTCATCTTTGCAAGCTGTGTGATACTCCGATCGCGCGTGTTACTGGGTGTGTGTCCTCATTAAGGATATAGGTCGGAGACTCCCCTTGGAACTGCAGTGTAGCTTGTACCAGGGTCAGCAGGGTGATGTTAGTCTGTCTGTGCGCGGAAACTATAAAGCCCGTTTTTGAGGGGGACAAAATCTGACAGCTGTGGAAGGAAATGCATCAGTTTATCAAGTCTATCCTGTAAGTCGTATAACCGGTGAGGGGAGGGCGGAGTTTTGAAGGGCGTGGGGGCCTCGGTTTGAACAAGAGGGAGCGGGGTGGGGGGGGGGGGGGAGGGGGAAGCGGGCGGGGCAACTCAATCTGTGCGTGGAAACTATAAATTATATAAGGGAACAAATCTGACAGTTGTGGAAGGAATGCATCAGTATATCATGTATATCTTGTAAGTCGTACAACCAGTGAGGGGCGGGCGGAGTGTTCGAAGGGGGGAGGGGGGAAGGGATTTCCAACAGCTTCATGTCCCATACATGTAGGGCATCAAATGACTAATAAAACCCAAAAGTATTAACAACCCATCACTAAGTACCACATCAACACACAGCAGCAGTAGTAAATCTTATCTATTCAATAGCTTCTACACTTTGCTATACGATTCACCCAAAGATATAACGAGTGTTTACTTATACAAACATACCAGATCCATTGTACTTGCAACATTTTCGTGCGTATGGATATGGAAGCCAATCGATCGCCCCGTCCGCCGGCCGTTTACCCTCCGCCGACCCAGGCAGCAAGGAAAAATACGAAAAATGTTGCTGCTGCCTGCAAGCGATTTAACTAATGAGCGATTCAACAAATAAACATAGTATATTATAAGTACCAACAACGCAGCTTACAAAGATGAGTATTGACCCGAAATTCGTCGAACTCACGGCTGACGTCCTTGAAATATTTTTATAAAATAAACGCTTAGGGTGTGGGGCACGAGCCCACCCAAGGCAGTACTTTCGGTGCGGGGCAGCTTGCTCACAAGCTCTACAAGGGGCTCTACAAGGAGCTATACAGGCATCCCATCAGTTATGCCTGGTACAGGTCTAGAGACTACTAGCTTGCCGGCCCGCGGCAGTTTCCCATAACAAAAATGTCATGGTATGACTTGACACCATTGTATCTATACTGCTGTACCAGGTATCAAATATACCGCCGCAACATCGTTATTTATAATGTTGATATCGTAATTCGAAGTATCATACACTACTCGTTTGGGGCTATATGGGCTGTGACTAGAGATGGGCACCGGACAAAAAACGCGGTTTTTGAAAACCCCGCAGGCGTTTTGTAAAATTAAAAAAAAACATGTGGGATTTTCTATGCACCTATTCGATTCAGCGAGGCGGAACGCAACCCCTTGGAAAAGAGAGCCAGCTCAGCGACGTTGAACGATCAGAGCATTGCCACGGAGCTAGGCCGGGATCCAGACATGCGTCATAATGTGCCAATGCCCCCCTTGCTGAACCCGGAGCCGAAAGTGCAAGACAAAACCTCGACCGCCGGCGAACAGCATGCAAAAAAAAAAGAGTGCATATTCTACATAGACAGATATACTAGTATATATATATCCGTGCGCAGATTGATCAACATCACCCTGTTGACCCTGGTACAAGCTAGTTCTAAGGGGAGTCGCCGACCTATAGTCTTGATGAGGACACACAGTTTAGTAATACGCGCGATCGGAGTATCACAAACAGATTGCAAAGATGGGTTTCGACGAAATCTTCGATCTCACAGCTGGGGTGAGTTTTTATTTTGTATAATATTTCGACGAAATCTTCGATCTCACAGCTGGGGTGTGTTTTCATTTTGTAAAATATACAAGGGCTCCGCTCCGCGGGCCGCTGACGCCGCCCGCTATGCTTGCGCAAGGAAGATTTTACCTAATAAATGTGAAGGGGGCAGAAAGAAAAGGCCTATGATTTAGGGCAACTAGCGATTTAATAATGCCAAGAGCTACTTGTGCGGAGCTGATTGCCCTGTCTGTGCTGTGCTGTATGTTGGCGATGTCACGTTCTGATCGGCAGTAGTACGGGTGTAATTTGCGAAGAAAAAAATCGCCAAGAGGACCGAGATGGAGAACAAAACCAACGACGAAAAAGCAAAAGACAAGTACACACACGTACCAACGGTACCTGGTGGTACTCTGTATGATTCTAAAGAAAGCACAGGACTCCGCTCCGCAAGGCTGCTGACGCCGCCCGCTACGCTCGCGCAAGAATGCAACTAACTGAAACATGTAAATAAATGGGGCAGGAAGAAGAGGCCCATGGTTATCTGGTGCGAATAAGAAATTGATAATAATGCCACGAGGTGTGTGCAGAGCTAATTGCCCTGCGCTGTGCTGTGTGCTTGTTGATGTCACGTTCTGAGCAGCAGTACGCGCGATATTTGCGGGGGGGGGGGGGGGGGCATGGGGACCGAGAGGACAATCAACTGAAGAAAGCAAAAATACGAGTACACAAAACACGTACATAAACCTGGTATCTGCATCATACCTGGTACTACAACTACTAGTAACTGCTGCCGTATGTTCAAAAGAACGCACAGCGCCGCACGACACAGCACCGCAAAACGAAGGGCAAGGCACGGCACCGCACTGCGCTGCGCTGCGCTGCTGAGCTATATATAGCCGTGCTGAACTGAGCTGGGGGTGCATTGTTTGTGATCCAATAACAACGTCATATGTACAGCTGGTGTAGTATTAATAGTACCGGTACGTGGTATGATACTTCGAATATTATTGGCATGTACGAACTAGTCAAAAAGTACAGCAAAGCACGCAGCATGGCAGAGCACGGAAGCACAGCGCTTCGCTCTGCTGAGCTAGCGCTGCGCTGCGGTGCGCTGCTGAGCTGAGCTGCAGGGCATCGCAGGGCACTGCACGGCGCTGCGTTTGCTGTGAGCTATAGCGCTGCGATGGGGTGCTGGGCGGTGCGGAGCTGATGAGCCAAGCCCAGATCTCAGCTGATGAAACTTCGTCAAGTACAAAACAAGTGGTGGGAATCAAAGAAAAGCTGAAGCTGGACCGTTCCGCAACTAATGCACAAGCGGCAAACTAGCGGCTAAAGGTAGGAAGTTCAACTTACTATTAATAGACAAAAAGGAAGAAAAAATCGAGAAAAAGTTCAAATCATGTTGGCAGAAACCCCAAATTTTGCAGGAAGCAGCTGAAAAGTAAAAAAACAACTGGCAAAACGAGCAGAAACAAAAATAATAAAGGCCGAGCAAGAAACCAAATAAAACCTGGACCGTTCCGCAAGTAATGCACGGAGGCGGTGTCGAAGTGGGACCCCCGGAGATGCCAGGGTTGGTGCCAACCGAGCACTTTCAGAAAAAAGATAGAAGTAAGTCTATATACGGAACACGGTACGAAATACTAACCTGATATCATATGATACATATAACCTACACCTAGCACCACGCGTATAGCAAATCCCTACATCTATGCGACCTAGAGCTGTTTAAAACCCTGTTGCCCCCACCCCCTCGAACACTCCGCCCTCTCACTGGTTGTACGACTTACAGGATATACATGATAAACTGGTGCATTCCTTCCAAAACCGTCAGATTTATCCCCTTGAAGGATTTATAATTTCCAGATTGAGTTGCCCCGCCCGTTTCCCGCCCCCTCCCGCTCCCTCTTGTTCAAACCCAGGCCCCCACGCTTTTCAAAACTCCGCCCTTCCCTCACCGGTTATACGACTTACAGGATACACTTGATAAACTGATGCATTTCCTTCCACAACTGTCAGATTTTGTCCCCCTCCAAGACGGGTTTTATAGTTTCCGCGCAAAGACTGACTGACATCACCCTGTTGACCCTGATAGCTACACTGCTGTAGTTCCAAAAGGAGTCGCCGACCTATATCCTTAATGAGGACACACAACCCGTAATACGCGCGATCGGAGTATCACACACAGCTTGAAAAGATTAGTTTCGACAAAATCTTCGATCTCACAGCTGGAGTGCACGTATGTTTATTTTATTATCGGAGTATCACACACAGCTTGCACAGCTGAGTTTCGACAAAATCTTCGATCTCACAGCTGGAGTGCATGTATGTTTATTTTATTAATATAAGGTATAAGGTATGTGACCCTGGATCTGAGCTACTACTCGGAGGGAGCGCGAGAGTAGTGCGAGGATAACGCTTGGGATGAAAAAGAAGAAGAAAAAAAGGGGGGGTATTCTCCCGACACACCATGATGATATTTGATATTTCGCGCATCCGCGCACGCCGGCACACACCCATGGTGTAATGTCGTCATGGTAGTACCGGCATGGAAATACCGCCACAGAAAACACGACAGGATCCGGTTTCGTGTATTGGGCCCGAGTCCCTCCGCTCCGACTGTCGACAGCAGCAGCAACAGCAAGATGTCTGACACCCCTACCTGCTCTGTGCTATTACACGGCGGTGCGTTTTTTTTGTAATGGTCATCACTTTTACTTCCCGATATGACATGATCATATGTGAACATCGATGTCGTGCTCTCGTGGTTATAATTTGATAATGCTGTGAATGTGCGTTCTTCAAATTAAACCGCTCTTTCTTTCATTTCTACATAATATCTGTCGACATCCGTTACACTCGGTACCCGTGCCGATTCACCTCATCATACTAATAATATCAGTAATGATTATTTGTTTATTTATTTGCACACACATCTACTTTCTTCCAGCTTCTGGACAAGCCGTGGTCACAGCTGTCGTCCCTTCTTCTCCCCCCCGGTTCTTGCCTTCAATTCTTATCGCGCATACGGTTCCGCAATTCCACTGCTCGTCGATTTTTCATCGGGTGTTGCTGACTCACGCTCTCGCGCTTCCCGCAGGTCAATTTGTGAACAAGAAAAAGTCCCCACGACGCTTTACGAGTATGCACTCGGGGGTATTCCAACTCACAAGAACATTAGTAGAGAGATATGAACAAGGTACAAATACGACAGCACTACTACTCAGCTCCTCCTACTACCTACTAGGTATGAAATATAATGACTAAGTACCAATTCGATGCGGCTGGCCGGTAAGGCTTCCGCGCCTACTGGCAGGCCTTTCATAGTTTTGTTGCCTGCTGGTACAGGCCTTTCATAGTTTTGTTGCCTGCTGGTGGGCCAGGTGTTGGGCCCTTCGGTTCTTTTTGGGCTTTAATTTGCAAATGTTTCATCAGCTGCTGCCGTTCACTTTTTTCCCAGCAACCGCTGCTGCTCACAACGTCAGCAGATTTCGTGTCGTACTTGGTGCTGAATTTTCACCGCTATACCACAGCGCTGTCGCCGAAGCTTCCAACGCCACTGCCAGCCCCCCTGCGGCGGCTCCTGCTCGTGGTGGTGGTGGTGTCGATTGCGTAAGTTTCGAAAAAAAAAAATCGGCGATCTGTGGTCATGGACCTTGCCTAGCCTAGCCTATTTTCCTTCCTACATACTAATTCCATGGCGGGTGTCCTACATTATTGTTGTGTTTTTCACCATGGATGGAACTAACCCTAACCCTAACCCATAGGAGATATATCGATGGCTGCCCCCTAATGCCTAGTCACGTCACTGGGGTGAGATGGTTGAAAAACACACAATAATACAACAATAACGTGTATCTCTCCATGGCGGAGCGTCTACGTATGCGTGGGGAGCATGGGAGGGAGGGAGCTGGCTGTGATTATGGCACTAGTGCTCTCTCTGACTGGGCACCTTAAGGGAAGGCGCTAAAGTGCTGGCTGCGGAGGTCGCCGTTGCTGCAGCAACGTGTTGCACGAGCTCGCATCGTTTGTTTCGGATCACCCAACACAGCTGCAGCTTCGAGTATTCATTTACACCAAGACAGCTGGCAAATCGCACACATGAATAAAAAATGTACAGTACCCGCAAATTACTGCGCATGGCTGGTCACCCATCGACCAGTGTATTTTCCAAGATCTGGAAATACCTGGTAAGCTGCAACAGCATCATCTCCATAATTTATCTGGGCCGTCGTTACGGCTATAGTATAATACCTTCAATATTTCCGATACACTCGGATCAATTACATTGCAGTATAGCTGCATGCTCTACCGTAAGGATGCGGGCGAACGCACCGGGGTGCAAAATGCGAAAGTATCCGCCTCTTGCGTCACCCTTCCTCCGAAGGGAAACCTTGTATCTTGTACGCAGGATAAAATTCCTGTGTCAGGTGCGCAAGGTTGCAAATTGTTGGTATAATAAGATGGAGATGATGCTGCTGTACATATGTGAACGGTAGCAAACAGTACCAGGTATACAACAATACAGGGCCAATCCTGCCGTCAAGCGTAACCTCAACCCAATCAACCAATTTTTAGGGATAGCCTTCTTCTTCGTCTCGTGCACAGGCATGTGCACCAACGTCGAATAAACGGAAGGCTCTACTGACGATGCGATCACCGGACCAGACAACTCGGGTTCCACCGCTCGCTATCGCACCAGCAGGGAGAGAAATAGACATCGATTCCGTTTTTTATAACCTAGGCGGCGTTGTCCACGAAAGCACTGACCTCTTGCTTCGGATCAACCGACGGGTCCGCCTTATGTGGGTATGTCTCGAACGGTTTGGCCCAAAGTTGCATAATAAAACATGACGACCGCCCCGCTCAGTCTGAACATCCGCGTGCTAAAGGCCGAGGTGGCTTGAGACCACCTCCTGCATGGGTGCGCAATGCGAACCCTCAGCGCGAAAAACTTCGCCAAGCTCCGAACGGTGCATTATCAAGCCCCCGTGCAAGTCATTCATTGGCTTCCAGTGCCGACAGAGTATAGACCACACCACCACCCAGTTGCACGCCAAGGCCCCCAAGAAGACGCGATGCTAGAGCATCAAAACGACCATCCGTAAACGGCGGCTTTTCTTGTGGGCCGTGACGCGGCATGTTCCAGATGTTCGTTAGCTCCAAACGGTAGGTTTCAAGTCAGTGTATTACGTCTCCCAACCACAGGGTATAGGCAAGTCGAGCAGAGAACTCATGCGTGAGACCTCCGAGAAGAGAACTCGTGCGTAAGACCTCCGAGAAGAGTGAGCTCCCGAGCGAGAGCCCACAGCAGTGTACCATCAAGAACGCCACCCAGGTACTACTAGGTACCCAACATTAGTACTCAGGGGGGTCACCGACCAATGTAATTCATGAGGACATACACATCCCGTACCACGCGCGATCGAAGCATTACACCCAACCCGCAAAGATGAGTTTCGACGAAATCCTTGATCGCACAGCTGAGGTGTCTTCTAAACTGCATGCAAAGCGAAGGGCGATTACCCAGCCGGGCCATGGTCACGACAATGGGCTGAGAGAAGAAGAACCGGTGACCAGGTGGACAGCCGAAGACCTGGCACAAACGCCTAGATAACGGCCTCAAAGCGTTTCGAGTCAAACAGGGGTACACAGAACACTCCCCGTTGGTGTTTGGAGTTGAGACCGTGCTGTAGACAACTGCAGCAAAAAAGTCCTCGAAGCAGCCTAGCGGTTCATGGCCAGGAGGCACGAGGAGAAGGCGAAGGAGAGCAGGCAAACACCGCTCATCCGCCCATGGGTGGTCTCCAAAGGGAGAGGCGGGGGGGGGGGGGGGGCAGTAGGGAAACCACGGTCGAAGAAAGAAGAGAGGAGACGGCAGACACGGTCGCACGGCACTTGTCCGACAGTAGGTGGAACCTGTGTAACCCGTACTGCAAACCGCTGCGGCTGCTAGGAACTGGTTTCGCTTTGTCACGCTAGTTGTGTTTGTTTGTTCTTTACTCTATGTAAAAATCAGACACCTCAGCTGTGAGATCGAGCATTTCGTCGAAACTCTTTGCAAGCCGCGTGTGACGATCGCGCGTGTTCGGGGAGGTGTACGATATGTACTTCGAAGTATGATAGGTCCTCTCGTTGTGGACCTTTTCCCTTTGGCCCTTCCGCTTTTCTCCCCATTTTCTATTGCCCCTGGGGATAGAGAAGCGATGTTAGTCTATGCACACCGCTATCAGAAAGTACAGCAAGGGGGTGAATGTTGTTGTTCTCGTTGGCGGAAACGGTGTTCATGTTGTTATGGTTTGTTTTGTTTACCGTATATCACGGAAGAAAGCACCCTCACCTCAGATAACACACACCCACATGAGCACACCCAGTGATGTATTTTTAGATTCGTTTTTCGATCGTCACTTTACTACCGGAGCTACGTTGACTGCCACATCCCACACGGAGGTGCGCCTAAACTGGCATCGAGCTCCAAACTTATGTCACCACGTCGTGGATACCACTAACCCACAACACGCGCCGGTATGGACACCAGCATGGAGGCAACCGCTTCGCTTCATCAAAGTGGGCCGAACGAGTCTGCGGCCTCGACCCCACCGGTATCTGCTGCCCCCGCGCCCCTAGCAACGGCCACGTCGTTTATTCTTCATTTCCGGGATCAACCCGCTTACGTTACCGGTACTGGTACTGCTGGTAACACGTCTGCTACCGCTCCTCCTACTGCTGTGCCTCAAGCCCCGACAACCGGTGCCGGTACCGGCAGTAGCTTTTGGGCGAATCACACATCTTGTCGCTCATCGCTGCATGTACCGGTATATCACAAACCAACCAGCGCGCACTGCTAAGGTTTGTTTTAGCTCAGAGCGTCGGCTACAAAGAAAAGTTTCGGATGATTTTTTTGCTCAGGGCGTCGGCTAGAAAGAAAAGTGTCGGATGATTAGACTTGATTATGGCGGCAGCTAAGTTTTTAGCGGGGCACGGGCCTTTGAGGTGCAATCCTCGGGAGTTTTGACATCCTTGAAAACCTAAGGTACCGGTAACCCAGGCATGCGGTAGTTAGGGCTTCGGCGTCTGTGTGTGAAGCACAACATGAGCTGGAAGGGGTGTTGCGCTCACGCACCGTAGGCCTGTAGTCCTCCCGGAGGGCCGCCGGAGCAAAAAAAATGCGACAAATTGCATAAATATACGCCCAAAAACCGCTTCACAAAGAGTATGTAGACACCTACAACATTGTGTTCGCCTACAGCGGAAACAAAGGCACCTCAATTATCGTTCCCACCCCCGGCGCCTGTTGCGCTTCACAGCAATTGAACCCGATCCTAACGTTGGGCCAGCGCAACAGCTACTTAATGCCCTGCCAGTGACGTTCTCCGGTATCGCCGCAAGGCGGGGACCTTCGCTGTCATCGCCGGGTTCAAATGTGGGCCCTAGCACCACCGGCTTTGAGTGTTTATCGAAAAACAACTAGAGGCAGACTTCGTGTTAGCGCATCCCTTGTTATCACACCCCTACTTTCCGGCCCATCCCCTTTATTGTCGAACCCTCTGCCATCACACCCTTTCCTTATCACACCGCCTGCCATCTGGACGAAGTCTGTAAGCGCTCCTTAGCAGTCGCGGATACCGTTATCACCCCCCCGGTTGCCACACCCCCTATCTGCGGGGTTCCCGTGCATGCTGCTCACCACCGGGGATGCGTTAGATAGCACATACCCCCACAACAGCACACCCGGTGGTAATACTGTTAATAGGTCAAAATGTTGTCAACCCCGGTGTGCTTTCTTCCGTGTTATACGGTATAGTCCCTCAATTATCTGTCTGCCTTCCTTTCCTCCTTGCGCACTACTCTTGCAGCCATTTTGCCTCTAACCCCGGGAAGTGTTTTTGTTTCGTTTGTTCATTCTATTCGCGTTGTCTTCCTATTTTTCTTACTTTCGTTTTTGTTTCTTTCCTTCTCTTTCGTCTTCAGCAATATGGTCTGATTTGCAGGGTAAGTTCGTCTGGGCTGGTGTACGTGTATACCGTGCTCTTTCTAACCAGTAAGTTGGCATGGCGTGGCATTGCATTTGCCCTGTATCTCAATTTGCGACCACAAAGTTTTTTTCCCTCGTAGGTGAAGAGTCAGAACGGACACTGGACGTGCTGGATGGAGATGGGTCGTACATAGAAAGAACGTGAAGAACAATCGCACACATGTGTACATCATGAAAAATAAAAGCACACCACACAGCTTGCAAAGATGAGTTTCGACAAAATATTCGATCTCACAGCTGGAGTGTATTTTCATTTTTTTTAATATAGGCTACAACAACATTTTATTTTTTATAGTAATAACGGTACCACACATCACAACAGCAGTACGACGTAGAGGTTACCACTTCTTCGAGAAACTGGTTGACGTACAGTGTGTACGAGACGGAAGGGGTTTCACCCTACATTGGTTGGTTGTGTTTCATTGGGTTAGGGTAAGGGTTAGGGTATACTTGGTATATAATTTGAAGACTATGTCAACCATTTTCTTGAAAAAGCGGTAAGGTACCCTCCAACATCAATAAATGCGAAAAAGAAAAAGAAAAACAAGCCGGAGGTTCCGTCGTCTTGTACCAGCAGTGCCAGGTACAACAGCAGCTGGCAGCTGCTGGGTTATGGGGTAGAACATGGAACCTTTTGGATTTTAACCGGAATGAAGATGAATGCCGGTGGCGTCGTTGTTGTCGTTGGTTGTTGATATGTGCGTTGCCTACTTGAAACATGTACGATATGATGCCGTTGTGGGACACTTTGACCGTTTTATAAATGAGAGAATAATATAAATAGGATATTGTCACCCACCGACATGCGCGCAGCATGAAGACCCACACTTTCTTCTATATAGTTTCTCTGTGCCTTGGCCCAGTTAGCCCATAATACCTCCTGTGACCACGGACTTGATTATGCGAGTTAATGTGAGAACAACAACAACTTCGAGGTAAGACGTAACATGTCTCGCAGCACATTATAACCCTGTTCGCTGTTGTTTTCGCCGACTATCTCTTGTCTTTCCACATTCCATTGCTGAGCTGCTGGGCGTACTTGGTTGGCAAGCACGGCTTGAGTACTACTGTAACGTCAACACAAAGTAAACACAACAGCAACAGAAACAACGACGAAAACAACCTTGATCAACCCTAGCTATACTATTAATACTATTAATGCTAGTAGTCTAAACCGTACCAGTACGCATTCTGCCTTCCGAGCCTGCGATCTCTCCGCACCTCTTGATGAGTTTTTAGTATTTGAAATACGTCAGCTGTGAGTTCGATCGATACTCATCTTTGAACCAAGCTGTGTGTACGCATTCTGCCTTCCGACCCTGCGATCTCTCCGCAACTCGTTTTTAGGTGTTTATAGTGTTTGAAATACGTCAGCTGTGAGTTCGTTCGATGCTCATCTTTGCAATGTGCGTTATACTCCGGTTTTTGAAATATACTTGTGTGGCGGCGCAAAGGAAGATGGGCTGACCGCCGATGTACACCATGTACACCATCAACACGCGCAACCATCGCCGTGAATGCACAGCAGCGGTATCACATTAGGGTATTACACATATTAATGTAGTATACCACTACTCGAATCATCAGTACGATAGCAGCGGGAAACACGCCAAGCGCGGCGCTGCTGCTTCTGATCTGCTGCAGTTGCAGCGCTCGCGTACTGATTGCTGCGTGTTTCACTTCGCTCGAACGAAAAAAATCAGAAAAAAATAATGGCAAACGAAACAAGACAAAACCGACAAATCTTAAAAATGCAAATTTCTGCTGCTGGTGTTTTGCTGTATGGCCCCGCGGCTGTGGTGCTGTTGCTCGTGGCGGTGGTGGCGAGGTCGACAAATTCGTTCGATGCTCATCTTTACAAGCCCGTCTACTGCCTTAGAGTTTCAATCGCATGCACACTATCGAAAACATCGTCAAGGCAACGCAACGGCATGAGGCCGGTGGCTCCTGGTGACCAGCCCCACCCTGCTTTCTGGGGAACAAGAAATACCCGGCACTGCTGCTGCTCCGTGCTCTGTGCAAGTGGTGGTATACCGCACTGTCGAGTGTCGAGTATCTGTTTACTACTAAGTCTACTCGTGTCAGTATAATTTTGGCTGGATGAACAAATAATCGAACCAAAAAATAAAACTTCCGAGCTCGAGAACTCTCTCATCATCTTCGTAGCATCCAGCAAGCATCAGGCACTGGTCGATGGTACGATACGTAGTCCGATACAGCAAGTACGGTTCACGCACGGATGAAAGACGAAAAACGTTTGAACGCCAACCATGCACTCTGATGCCTAATACCAGGCAGAGACAAACACTTCCAGCGTTTTGGTTTTAGCAAGCGGCATGTGTGGTCTCTTATGCATACTGCTAGGAATTGATCTTCAGTCTTGTTTGACGGGTTCACCCAGGGGGCGGGTCAATCGCACTGCACAAAAGAGCAAAACATGAAATCTCGTACCCAGTACATACGTAATTAACATGGAAGGCGCAGGGCGGTCCGCCAATTGAATGGCATGATAATGCCCGGCGCGCAGCAACCTTGTCACCACAGCAGCGATATATGCTCTGCTCTCACCAGGGAAGAAAGGATCTCTCACCCAAGAGGAAGGGAGGGAGGGAGAGAGGGTCGGGAGGGAGGGACGGCTGTTCGAGGTCATACCAACTCGTATAAAAGAGCAAAAGGTTTCGGATCTATAAACATATACAAAAGCGCTATGATAAGTACCATGTTGGCAGGTACTAGAACACCAATATGATTCGTAAATGTAAGGACTGTTTTGATATTAATATGGAATAAAATGTTTCTTAAATTTCCGAGCAGAATGGAATATTTCTGTACAAAAAAGTGACAGCAAAGGGGTGCTCTGTTGAACTCTCAACAACTCACGTTCGATTCCGCGAGCGAGGTGCGCCCCACCGAGCGCGAGCAGCAGCAGCGACCGCCTTCCATTGGACCACGGAGCCATGGTTCCCGTTGAGTACAATAGCCGAGCGGGTTAGGGCGCCCAATACCACAGCAGCTCTCGCAACGGTGTGAATTGATTGTAAACCCTCGCTGCTTGCTTGTTTTGGCGATGTTTTGAATTTTTCAAGGGGGGAGCGGGGTTGCATGTGAAATCAACCATGTGACCCGAAAAACCAAATAAAAAAGTGGAATTATAATTGTTGTGGTTCGCAACGTAGGTTCGTGGTGGTGGAGGTTGTGCGCTGTGTGCTGTGGAAGGGTTGGAAGAGTTGACGCACGTGTGCGGGCATGTAGACCATGATGATCATGAGGTGCAACAGTGCTTGAGGTTCTGTGCTCTCAGCGAAAGAAGAGCACCTCTAGAGAGAGAGGTTTGGCATTGTTGGAAATAGCCACATCTCCGCAGCACACGGCCGCATCGAGGGGATAGGCTCTGCCCGCATCCACTTTTTTACAGTCAGTCGTGAAATGGATCAGATCTCCGTTTCTCCATCAGTCATGGTAGATCGAGGCGGTACTGCTGTTGCTGCTGCTGCAAGGGTCTCAGAAAGCCCATCCTGCATGCCCCGACAGCGCTCTCCTTCGTCTGGCCTTGCAATGGCAGGCCACCCAACAGTGGGATTGAGGACGCTCGCCAGAGTACTGAAGGTTTCATTGCTCTTTGTGGTGTTGATGTCGTTCAGACATGAGAGCTGCGGGTATGCTTTCAAGGTTGCCCACACAACAGGAGCCAGGCTTGCTGCTGCCGCTGCTGCGACTGCAACTGCTGCTCGTGGTGGTACACGTAGCGCCATGACTTCAACACCATCGTCTGCGTACGTCAACCTCCCCTTCTGCCGTCGACGCTGCTTCTATTGCGACTTCCCCATCAAGGTGCGTGGAACTGCTTCATCGCGCGAGTACGATATACAGCAGTATGCTAGCTCGGTCTGCGAGCACCTGTCCCGTTCGTGATGTGACTTTAACTTGCGCTCAACTCGGTGTACAGGAGGCTGTGTGGGTTGTTGTTCTCACATGGTAGTACGAGGGGGTAGGAAGGTAAAATGGGTGTTGGGTACTGCTGTACTTGATATTATCTTGTGTGGTGGGGTGGTTTGGACTTGCTGACTACAATGCCTGGTAGACAACGCGATGCTTCGAGCCAAAGAGGGATCGGCGGAAACCTGCTCTTTTCGTTATTCGGGGTAGAGACGCCGGTGCTACAATATCACCCACGGCGCCTAAACAGGCTGGCAAGTGGTACCGGGGGGGGTCGTCAAAGCGGCGGATGGTTTCATGGCGAGGTGGCACAGGACTGAAGTTGCCTGGATGCTGTGGCTTGTGAACGCTCCTAGATAGGTTGACTCTGCCGGCTTGGATTTTGTGCTTGGAAAGACTCTGCGGTAGGTTGATTCGGTGAGACAGGAACATGCTGTGGCTTGGAAAGACCCTACGAGGTTGAGCCGCTTCCGAGGTACCCCTTGACCACACAGAGTGCGTCAATAGCTGAGTGTCACAGCAGTACTCTGAGTGGGGGATGCGTGATTGATCGGTGTTGGGAAGCGTGCCCCTCATGCGTTCCGTTGTCTTTATTAGTATCTCCTCATGGCTCGCTGGCTAGGCTAAAATGCATTATTTCCCTCAAGAGAAATGCTAAAAGACAGGCATCACAGGGCAGGGCAGGGCAGGGCAGGGCACGGTGCGGTAGTGCAGGTTAGTGAGATGAGGGGCGTCCTGCTTGTCCCGTCATCGTCACCTACATTATCGCCCATCTATGATGGCCTTGACGTGAGTGTAACATCTAATGACATATAATATCACATGGTTTCACGTCGAACCTATAAACTACCCTTCTACGGAGAGCACTCCATTACATTAGGCCACCCTGAATAGTCGTACATGCAGATCACCTGGCAATCAAAGAATGTCAACAAAACATCCAGAATTGGAAAGGGGATCGAAGATGCGGCTATTCCAAACAAACGAAAATGAGGCTATAGATTCCCCCACACCTCGTAATAATGAGGCTAAAATGCCTCATTGCAAGATGTTGTTGTTGTTGCTGTTTTCACATTAATTCGCATAATCAAGTCGGTGGTCACAGGACAGGCTCCAGTCACTCTGGAGCTGAGGAATACCCCAGGGAAAAACACAAACAACCCAAGGTGGTTCACGCATATATCACAGCTGACACAATTCATGCCTCCACCAGAAACATATAAAAGTGAAATCGGGAGTCAGTCTACGATGTGCCAGGTCGATACGGGTGCATACGTCTCAATACTCACGCCTGGAGAAACCGTCTACTGTATACCGATTGCCACCCAAGAAAGACTACCACGTACGAATATATTACACGTAGTATCTATCACTACGCATACGCACGACAGACGCAAGTCAATTGGAGAAAAGAAACAAAGAAAAGAAAAAATATATATAACGGAAAGGAAAGAAACGAGAAGAAAGCAAAACAAAACGAAAAAGGAAAGGAAAAAAAAAGGAAAATACAAGAAAAGTGTACAACCCTATGGTGGAGCTCAACCCAGATTTGGGCATACTCCAGGATGTTGGTTTTTTCTTTCGGTATTTGCGGAAACGTGCGGACCGTAAACCCGGCGTCATCACCCGGCAATAACCCACGACGACCAGTGCTGCTCGTTATAAATGCCGTGGCAACTATTTTCATGTGAGCTGCTCTTTACCTCAGGAAGATTCGAGGGTAAAAACTTCCAGTATTATTAATGGACCACCGCCGTGTTGTGTGGTGTATCGTGAAAATGCAGCAGTGAAAAGCCTCGCTGACAAAACTGTCGGCGTTTTCTCCCACTTCCAACTATCCCTAGACCTATGTTTGACACGCGGTGTGATGATGCTATTTATAATGTCGGCGACAATGGTGACTCTCTTGCCCGTCGGTGCGGTGTTGCATGGCCAAATCAGCTTGCTACATTTGCAGTAATGATGTGTATCTCTGCTCGCAGTTCGATTTTGTGAGTACAGAGCTCTCGCCTGTCCAGGAGGCATCGACGCGGACACTGGTTATTGGATGTAGACGGGTGGAAATACCAGTTTAACCCCTTTGAAGCCCGAACACCCCTCCCGATACTAATTTCGAGTAATTTTGTCCCCAAAACGAATTTCCAGCTGTAAAGGCGTTAACGTAAAGAACGCACACCGTCGTGCGGTACAGGACATCTATAACATCTATTACATTAATATGACCTCATTATCTTTCTAGAGCCATCCATACCGCTGCTGCAATTCAACCCCCCCCGCCAACGGTCCCCTCCTTCCCCACCACCCGCACCATCGCCTAGACCTAGAACCACGCGTATACTTTGTAGCAAACCCCCAAATCTATGCGACATGATTTTTTCGCCCCCCCCCCCCCCCCCCCACGTCCTTGAAAACTCCGCCCTCCCCTCACCGGATATTCGACTTACAGGATTCACTTGATAAACTGATGCATTTCCTTCCACAGCTGTCAGATTTTTTCCCCCTCCAAAACGGGTTTTATAGTTTCCGCGCACAGACTGACAAACATAACCCTGTTGAGAGCTACACTGTAGTTGCAAGGGGAGTCGCCGACCTATCTCGTTAACGAGGACACGCAACCCGTGATACGCGCGATCGGAGCATCACACACAGCTTGCAGAGAGAAGTTTCGACAAAATCTTCGATCTCACAGCTGGAGTGTATTTTTATGTTTATAATTAACAATAAAAAATAGAAATCCTGACCTAGGCTGGGTTTCTTAGTTGAGAGAGAGGGTGCGCTCTACACTATCTTCAGTATAACGGCGTGCGGATTTCTTGATAGTTCTGTAGACGGTACCCTGCCTTCTTATCACCACGTTTCTTATTAACTAGTAGTAAGTGTCCTGCACTACTGTAAGCCCACTGCATTATTAGGAGGTGCGATGGGAAGCAACACCAAAATGCCGAAAACAGAACGCCTCCGGCGGCCCCAGCTGACCGCGCGGGGGCAGGGGCGGCGATCGCTCTACGTGCATCACCCGCGGCGTAGCCGTATACGGCGGTGTCGTCGCGAGCGGCGGGTTCGCCGCCAGGTTGCGGGTTCGCCGCAACAGAACATAGAATGTTGAGGTTTATTCTCTGGGCTACCATGTTTCGAGTCTATAGTCTACATTATTGTTAATTATATATTTGGTACTGGCTTGGCCAACCAGTACCCAGCCCTGTCATATGGAACAAACAAGGAAATCCACCGTCATCGTGTCATCATCACCGTGATCGTCATGTTCATCGTCACCGTCGAGTCATCATCAGCATGTGTCATTATGTGTGATGATGCCCATTATTTGTACCACATAATATCAATATCATGTCATCAGAGATTCGTCATCGATATGGCGATAAGTTGCGTGCAACACTCATGATAACATTATCATTAACTGCGATATGATATTATTCAATGTTGATCTACTACGCGTACGCCCGCAGACACACACAGCAGTTTTCGTGCCGGCGGTTCCTATTAATCGCGGTGTAGTGTGAGCAACCCATGAACAAGAAGACAACAACAACAACGAAACATGCCACGTACCACAAAAGTGTTTCTGACATAGCCCAGCTTTGACGCAATGGTTGATAGTCCACAGCTCTTCATTCTATCTTCATTCCGAGAAATCTGCCAGGTGGTTGGGGTTGGGATTGTGGGAGCAAGGTTTAAAGTCAAGTGTATTTTGTAGAGCTGGACGCTGGTAGCTCCAGCCAGTACGATAGGTGTACATGCATGTACTGGCTGTGTCAGCATCCAATGCCCTGGACCCGAACAGTACACCTGTCGCGGCGAAACCACGACCGTCGCCCGCCCCCCGGCTGCTGAGAGGCGCCCCCAAAGAGGCCCCTGCCGGAAGCTTTTTTTGACGCGATTTGGCTTTAACCCCTTTAGAGCCCGAACCCCTCCCCATACTAAATCCAAGTAATTTTGTCCCCAAAAACGGTTTCCCAGCTGTAAAGGGGTTAACTGGATCTTGACAAAAACGTGAATCTCGGGTAATGCAAAATGGACTCTGACTCAACGAGAAAACACGGACCAAGTACGCCCCTCTCTCTCCTTTGTCTTCTCTGTGCGTACAGCTTTTACTTTCCCGACCCGCTCGTCGGTGCCGCGAAATTTGAAGGTTTCCTTCGTGTTATGATCGTAGGACGTACGTACGCGACTCTTCGTAGCACTGGAAGAACTGTAGCTCCCTCAGCCGGTGCAGGTACCTCCGGTAAAGCAGTAGTACTGACAGTATATACTGGACCAGGGCCCAGCCCTGGTATTCCGGCATGTTTTTCGAAGATGGGCCAACTCGTATACACCCCTGAAAAACGCTGCCCTAACCCTGTAAGGAAAAAGGAAAAAGGTGAAGATTCCGTACACATGTCACCCTGTAACACATTCAGACACGGCAAGCAGTACAGCGCGCAGATGGCCATAGACCCCACAAGTTGCACAGACTACGAGGTACATTACGTGTTATGTCATGTTACACGGAGCAACAAGAATAAGCTGTACCTTGCTGTATACCTGGTAGCGCTTAGTCCGCTTCTGGTGCATACTTGCATAATACTTCGAAGAAGTATTAACTACTTCTGTATGATATCTTACGGACACACAGCAGAAGCACTTCAGCCCTGCCGGTGCCTTTTTCCATATATGTGACGTATCCCTTCAGCGCTTGGGCCTGGGTCTAGCCGCTACCCTTGCTCGGTTGTGTTGAGAAAACAGATCACGGGGTCTCTTGAGTATCGCTGTGTCCTCCCCCACCCTGCTACGTGCGGTACGCGCCTTGCTTTTTTGTCGCGGGAAAGTGTCAGCACTAATTAGTATCTTCGCTCGATGACTCACCGTGTCGAACTACCGGACCACCGTAGGTACTGCCTCCTGTGCTTGTACTGCTGTATGCTGTATGCGTGGTGCAATTTATACCTATTAATACCTAATGGTTACACTTGGGATGGCTTGAATTTTACCGTAATGGTAATGAGTATAAATGTCGCATTTCATCACGAGCGAACAACCCGGGTTTCTAATTTTGTCGGCGCCAAAAAAGAGGGGCCCCTTTGGAGTTGCCTGAACCGTCCGCCGCCGACTAGGTAACGCGCAAAATAAGTTGACAACATGCTCAAATTTCCAGCTAAGCGAGTTCCTAGCGACATAAAGTCATGAAAACGCAAAATAATTTTTGGTCGATGTTACGGTACACCTTAAGGGTACTTTTTCGTTTTTTGGATGAACGGAAAACACCACGTTTGCGTTGGTGCATGGAAATAATTTCCTGGTATCAATTTTTCTTCCGTTCCTTTTTTTTTCTTTTTCTTTTTATACTTCTGCGGATGGGATGAGGAAGGACTAGAGGTCAAGCTCACCACTCACCACACTTCCACGTATTTTCATACCTGGTACATCGTCTTCCAATTTAACTTCGGCAATAATACCGTGATGCACTCTGTGAGCATACTTACTGCTGGTGCAGTAGATTTGAAAATATTTGTCAAACTCCGAACAGCAGTAGTACCATCATTGTTTTACTACAAGTACTACTGCTGCTGTAAGTGTGCTTCTGGTGGAATATGTTTTTTTCCAAGACAAGGGAGGCGAGGGGTCAGAATGAACCGCGGGTGAACCGCCCCGTTCGCTATTACTTAGTTGACTACCGCATAGCATTACGAGTTACGAGTCGTAGCTACTCTAATTTTAGGCCCTGCCGGCCCGCGGGGGATACCAACACCCCACGGGGAGTGCGAAAAGTCCCACACGAGAGACGAGAGGTGGACGCCCGAGAAGTTCCGAAGCGTTTCCAAGGGTTTTCCTACAAATGGCATCATGAGTAGTTTAAGCATGGTGGTTTAGGGGACCTGGGGGGAAAAACAACACCCCGCGGGGAATATAAAAGATCCCGGGAGGTTGGTGGTGGAGCGCCCCGAGAAGCGCCGAGCGCCGATCGATCGATGTGTTATCGATAGGTTTCCTACCTGTTTGCGAGTAGAAATTTATACAAATATTTCGAGGGCGTCAGCCGTGAGTTCAGAATTGTTGGTCCGGGAAGCTTGAACTTCACACGAAGCCTGGTGGTTAAATGTTGTTTGTTGATATAATAAATGTATTTCGCTGAACAGATGCCGATGATGCAACAACGACGCGCCGACTCATCGTAGTCTCGTAGCTCCCACGCACCCTTTGTTAAATGATGAATGAATGTTAACATGTCCGCCAGGAAATGGATCGATCCACCCGCTCTCGTCGTATCATATCATATATCGTTCCTTCTGTACGACTACTTGTAGCCGTGCGCGCTGCATGTAGAACGCAGAAAACCGCTGAAATCTTCTAACATTTAATCTCCTCCCAAAGAAAACATCCGGCGCGCAATTAGAACATCCCTCCCTTGTATTTAGAAACCCGCGTGACACTTCACAACCGCGCCCGCGTTAAAGCTACGTGCGTACGTAGTTGGTGTGAGGCTTGTTTTTTTTCAAGGCTTGGATCAGTTTTGCATACTGCTGTTGATTGTTGCTGTCAGAGGGCGAAATCTGCAAACTTCTGGTTGTGTGTGTTGTTCACATTGAACTGACGTTTCCACCCATCTACATCCAGCACAACTATTAATAGTGCACGTGCCGATGCCTCCTAGAGAGACGAGCTTTGTGGTCAAAAACTATGTACGAGACCGTACGTGATATGGTTTCGTGTGTTGATGCCAGTATGTACCACACATTTTTTTGTTTTTGTTTATTTCGTATTTCTCTCTTCCAATGTATTTCTGTTGCTGACGTATGTATGTTGTGCCTGTCGTACCCAGTACTAGGGCATGACATTGCGTTGTCGAATGCATTACGATGCATTATCTCTGTGTCGTGGCTTGTGACCACAGAGCTGATCTTTCTAGGGTGAAGAATCAGTACGGACACTGGGTGTGCTGGATGTCGACGAGTAGAAGAACGGTTTAATGTGAAGAACACACACACACACACACATACATACATGGCTTGCAAAGACGAGTTTCGACGAAATCCTAATCTTCGATCTCACAGAACTGACGATGTGTTTTTTGTTTTGTTCAATTATAAAAACAAAAGTCGATGAGCTGTTTGAATTCCCCAACGCCAGCCCAACGAAACGCAACCGCCAATGTACGGTGAAACCCCGTTCGTCTCGTACACAGCAGTGTGTGTCAACCGTGTGGCCGAGAAAGTAGTACACCCTACTGAGTATCAGTGTGAAGGTCATAACTGTTGGATCCGAAGAACGCGCCAGCTAGCGTTGGGTTGCGAAAGCAACTGATGAGTTGAATCGACACACGACGCGTATGAGAATACGTGGAAGTGTGCTGTGTTTTTCCCCATCCGCCGGAGGTGTGTGTGTGTGTTCTTCACATTAAACCGTTCTTCTACTCGTCGACATCCAGCACACCCAGTGTCCGTACTGATTCTTCACCCTAGAAAGATCAGCTCTGTGGTCACAAGCCACGACACAGAGATAATGCATCGTAATGCATTCGACAACGCAATGTCATGCCCTAGTACTGGGTACGACAGGCACAAAATACATACGTCAGCAACAGAAATACATTGGAAGAGAGAAATACGAAATAAACAAAAACAAAAACAAAAACAAAAACAAAAAACAAGAAACAAAATAAGAAAACAAATAAAAACAAAGATAAAAATAAAACAAAAAATGAAACAAACAAAATGAAGGGGAAATCGAAGAAACAACCCAACCGCAAAGGAGAGCCAAAGCTCGGAAAAAAAAAACATAATAAAATGAAGGTAGATAACTGTTGTCGACTTCGTACGTACGTAGTAGGTAGGGCCTCTGAAACGTTTTTTTTATGTTACACGACTGCTGTATGATGTGAAATCATATACCTTGTATATTTTTATAATATACTATAAAAATTAAAATACCCTCCAGCTGTGAGATCGAATATTTTGTTGAAAAAAATTATAATATACTCCGGAGTACGAAGTAGTTAGGTCCGTCCCTCCGATGAAAGTGCACGCCTTTGAATTGGCTGTAGGGCTGTAAAAAAAAAAAAAAAAAAACTTGACGGGCAACGTGGCAGTTATTATTCCGGGGGGACGTATTGATCGATAGTAGTTTTGAACGAAACATGGTTACTAGTATGAAAATACGTGAAAGTGTGGTGAGCTTATGCTTCATTTGTCCCCGTCCGCCGGAGGATAAGAAAAATATACAATATGACAAAACGGTTACTAAAAAATAGGTGGAGAGAACATCCTTTGGAGATCCTCTCTACTGCTGTGTCTCTCTGCTCTTGTGTCTGTTGTTGTTGTTGTTGTTGTTGTTGTTGTTGTTGTTGTCTCACATTAACTCTTGACAAACTTTTAGACAGAGTCCGTGGTCACACAAAAGGTGCTGGAGCCCTAGGAAGATTCCGAAAAACCAAGTGAAACCAAAATTCGTCCGGGAAAATAGCTACGCTTTCCCGCCTAAACAAAAGCACGATACGAAGAAGGCTCACAAGTGAAATGATCCAATGTGCAAACTGAACTCACATGGTCACATGGCGGCCGCGGTATCCGCTGAACTACGGCATACGAGAGTTCCCCCGTTCCCACAACCAACCAACTCGCGGCTACAAACTACATTCGCGGTTGGGCCGCCTGCACTGTACGAACCGCACGGTAATCGTGAGCACAGACGAACGCGCCTGCTGTCTGGAGTGCTGTCAGAGTGACGACCCGCGGGCATGTGGTGAAAAAAGGGCAATCGAACCCAAAACCTTGTGTCTATGGTCGGTTGGTTCTGATTGATTTTGTGTTGTGTAATGGTTGGAGTTATGATAGGAGCACAGGAGCACGGGTTTGGAGCTCTGGGTTTGACGAAGGAAGGAAGGCTAAGCAAGGTAGGGGGGGGTACCTTCTTTTTTTGTCATTTTTGTCTTTTGTTACTACGACAAGGTTTGAGCCACTCGCGCGAGTGACCCTGTACCTTATTTAGGCGATTTCCTTTAACGCAGCGTGCGTGTCTAACCTAACTACATTGCTATTCTATTGCGCGGATTCATATCGCAAAAATTGAAACAAATTACGGTAAAATAAGTGAAGACCGCAAAGGAACAGAGAGGTCAGTCGTACGAATGACCCCGAGCCACAGCAAAACCAGGCCCCCCAAAAGCCTAACAACTCCACTACAACCGCAGCCTTGGTCGGTTGGATGGTCTCGAGTCTCGACGGAACACGCCTGCTGCTGCTGATTGGGGTCTTTTTTTTTTGTTAGTTCACAATATTTCTGACTCTCGGAGCTTCTCAAGTTGGGACTTGCCAGTGATCGCTGGGACGCTGTTTCATCTTTCGTTAGGGCCGTTTGCGATTTCCGTTCTGTTTGGTTTTTTTCGCTTCTACGAAAGATGCTTTATGCTAATTGACGAAGCCGAAATGGTGGGAGGGGAGGGAAGGGTTGCACTGCCCCCCCCCCCCCCCCCCGGATGCGTACGCCTCCCTTACCTCTCTATAAAATAGCAGGAGGGAGGAGGGGAGGGAGGGCCGCTCCCTCCCTTTCCCCTCTTACTTACGCCTCCCCCACCCACGCAAGCGAAACGCGGTCGACCTACCTACCGGTCGCGCTCCGCTAGTGAGACGCCTCCCCTTCTTGGATTTTCGTGTGCAAACTGGAGGCCCGTTCATTCCGGACTCCAAAATTGCTGAAACAGACAAGTAGTTCCGTTTCTAACGGCCCGTGCGATCGGGAACCTACTTGACCCGCCACTACTTGTGCGTGCTTTCGCGTGGGTTTTCCGTTTCTAACGACCCGCTCAGATCGGAAACCCCCCACAATTGCTAAACGATTAATGATAACGTCATTCCGTTTCTAACGGCCCGTGCGCCCGAGAAAATCACCGCTAATCGGCCTCTACCTTCCGCGTGCTTTCGGGTGGTTTTTCCGTTTCTAACGACCCGCTCCTGTCGGGGACCCCCCTCGACTGCCAAACGATCGTGGATGTGGTGGTTTCCGTTTCTAACGCCCCGCTCACATATCGGGATTGTGCCACCACTGACCGAGCACTATGTGCCTGTGCTTTCGGATAGTCCTGTTTCCAACAGCCCGTTCATATCGGGAACCCACCACGATTGCTAAACGATTGCTGAGTGTGTGATGATTGCCGCTCCTAAAGGCCCGTGCGATCGGGATTATGCCATCACTAATCGACCAACACCTACAAGTGCCTTCGGGTAGTTCCGTTTCAAGCGGCCCGTGCGACCAGGAACCCACCACGAAGGCCAAACGATTAATATGTAATGATTCCGTTTCAAACGGCCCGTGCGATCGGGATTGTGCCATCACTAATCGACCACTGCGTCCTCTTCCCCTCCTTTTGCCCGTCCGCCGCGGAAATTTGCGAGAGGGTGGGCGGGAAAAAAACAACTTGACGAGTCCCTGGTGTCCCTTGCCCGGTGCCACGGTCCTCTTCAGCTCGTACAGGCCCTCGCCCGTTAGCTACCTCTTCTTTGTTACTCTGCTGCACCGACGGTCCCACGCTTCACACCGCTCTACAGGTTCTTGCTGACATCTGACACTTCGTTATCCTCTCGGCCTCATATTCTTGTGGAACTTTCATGTTCTCAATTATTACCCCGTACCAAACATCCCGCTATCCTACATGGAAAAAACCCCGCGAAATTTCGTCCGTCTACTCGTCTACTACTGTTATATCTTTCTACCCGTTACCCCCAAACACCAGGTTGCCCCAAAGACAACCTTCCTCTTCGGGTTTTCACTTTCACGAAAGGATGCTTGATATTTATTGACGAAGCCGAAATGGTGGGAGGGGGGGGAAGGGTTGCACTGCTCCCGTCCCTCCCCCGGATGCGCATGCCTCCCTTACCTCTATATAAAATAGCAGGAGGGAGGAGGGGAAGGAGGGCCGCTCCCTCCCTTTCCCCTCGTGCTTACGCCTTCCCCACCCACACAAACGAAACGCGGTCGACCTTCCTACCGGTCGCGCTCCGCTAGTGAGACGCCTCCCCACACGAGACCGCGATTTCCCCACCTCTTCGTCCGGATATCTGTTCTGACCGCTTGAGTTCCTATAAACATTTCCCCAAGCGGTCCTTACATTACCGGGCGGAGGGGTACTTATCCCATTCTGCGCCACCTAGTCTCCATTGTCCCGGCTGTCCCTACCAGAAAAAATTACATATGTTTCTAGTTGCCCCAGGCCCCCTCAAAATATATATATATCAACTGCTCTACCCCCCCCCCTTCTCTTCTTTCCCCCCCCCCTGCCAAAACAGCTATATATATAAACTCCTCTCCCCTCTCCCCCCCGCCCCCCCCTCCTCCCCCTCACCCCGCCCCCCCTCCCCGCGGCACCTCCCTACCCAGGTCACCGCTGCTTCATTATCCGTCCTCACCAAAATCCCCTCCCCATCTTCTACGCAGTCTCTCTCCCCTCACGTCTATCACAACGAACGCCGTCATCACCTTTTTCATTACCTCGAGCACGTTAATAATCTGCGACGGCCCGCCGCCCTTTTACCATTCGTTTCTGCACCTCATCTCGCCGGTCGAATCTCTAAGATACACCAGTCTCCATGCACAACCCCCCTATTGCTGTCAAGGATGCTTCCTAAAACCGTGTCCTACTCGGCCGCTGCTTAACGAAGCTGAAGGACGGTGATATTGTCCTTTTCCCCCCGTACCCTCCCCCCTTCCCCAAAATCATCTCCACCCCTCCCACGTCCGTAATGGATTCACACGACCGTCGTAAAACCCGCCTCGCTTCCGTCCGCTTCCTGCACCTGTCCCAAGCTCCCGCACCCCCCCGGCCTGCCCTGCCCCATTAAGATAACAGATTTGAAAGCTGCAGAAGCCTACGGACGAAGTACCGTCCGGGCCGGATCACAAACGACGCGTGTTGCACCTTCCCTTCCAATAGTAACACTTCCCGCACCGATACCGACTGCCGCTCCGTCGATCACCCTGCAAACCCCCCCCCTCCCCACACACAAACGCACCAGAAAACGAAGGATAGCTCATTGGCGCTGTCCTCCATGAGCAAGAAAGTAGGCACAAGGTGCCGAAGTCCGTCTTACGAGCGGCCCTTGGAAAGATGCAGCTCACCCTTCATGCGACTCGCCGAATTCCCCCCACCCTCCCCACACCGTTACCGACTACCGCTTCGCCGGCCACTCTGCAAATCGCCCCCCCCCCCGCCACTAGTCCCCCCCCCCCGTCCCCTCCCGTCCCCCCCCCCCCCCCCCTCCCCCCTCCTCTCCCCCCCCCCCTCGCTAAAAAACTATATCAGTTTGACCAAGCCAAAACAAGATATTGTACCATGTATATATTAACTCCTCTCCTCCCTGCCTCCCCTCTCCTCTCCCCCCCCCTCCCCTGCCAAAAACAATTTGTATATATCAGTTTGACCAAGCCCCCCCCCCAAACAATATATTATACCAGTTATATATGAACTCCTCTTCTTCCCCCCCCGCCTCCCTTCCCCCCCCCCGTCCTCTCCTCCCCCCTCCCCTGCTAAACCTATATGCATATGTCAGTTTGACCAAGCCCCCTCAAAAACAATATATTATATATCTAAACCTCTCCCCTCCCCACCCTATTCTCCCCCCCCACCTCGCCCCGCCAAAATAATATATATGAACTCCTCTACCCCCCTCCCCCCCCCACCCCCCTCCCCCTCCTCCCCCTGCTCCCCCGCCCCCCCGTCCCCTGCCCAAAATTATATGTATGTATCCGTTTTACCAAGCCCTCCCAATAAAACAATATTATATATATATGAACTCCTCTCCTCCCCCGCCCCGCCCCGCCAAAATAATACGGAGTATACATGAACTCACTCTTCCCCCCTCCCCCCCCCCCCGTGCCCCCGGTCGCCGTCTCCCCCCCCGCCCCGCCCCCTTCCCCCTCCTCTCCCCCCCCTCCCCTGCCAAAAACTACATGTATATCTCAGTTTGACCAAGCCCCCACACCAAATATATATAAATGAATGAATAATAAATATATCAACTCCTCTACACACACCCTATCCTACCCCCCCCCCAAATAGTATATATAAACACATTTACCCCCCCCCCCCGCTTCCCTCCGTCCGTCCGCTCCCCGTCCCCGTCCCCCCCCGCCGCCAAACTTTATATAAATACGATATATCGACACACGACGCGTATGAAAATACGTGGAAGTGTGGTGAGCTAAAGCTTTATTTTTCCCCATCCGCCGGAGGATAAAAAAGAAAAAAAAAAATATCTAGCCATCCATGACGTAGTTTTCATTCATCCCCCCTCCTTCCCCACACCCCGCACGATCGCCTAGACCCAGCACCGCGCGTATAGTAGGCCCCTACATATATGATTAATACGCGCGATCGGAGGATCACACACAATGTTGCGAACATCAGTGTCGACCACATCCTTGATTTTAATATTATATGTGACCTAAACCTCTTGAAAACCTCCCCCCCCCCCCCGCCTTTTTTCTTTTTCCCTCTCTTCTTCTTGCTTAAACGCCCCACCTACTATCGAAATCCGCCAGAGTAATAAATACTTCCACGCCCTGGATATCGCCTCGTTATCGTTTCAGAGCCGTCCATGCCGCTGCTGCAATTCCCACCCACCCCCGTCCCCAACGCCCCCACCCACCACCCGCACCATCGCCTAGACCTAGCACCACGCGTATAGCAAACCCCTTCATCTATGCGACCTAAAGCCCTCCCCCCCTGCCCCCGCCCCCCCCCGCCACATTCCTCCCCCTCCCCCACAAGAAATATTTACAGTTCCCACGCACAAATAGACCTGCCCCACCCGTCCCCTCCCCCCCCTCCCCCCCTCCCGCCCCCCCCCCCCCCCTCCCGCCCCCCTTTTGATCAAAATCAGGCCCCCACGTCCTTAAAAACTCCGCCTCCCCTCACCGGATATTCGACTGACAGGATTAACTTGATAAACTGATGCATTTCCTTCCACAGCTGTCAGATTTTGTCCCCCTCAGAAACGGGTTTTATAGTTTCCGCGCACAGACTGCCTAACATCACCCTGTTGACCCTGATAGCTACACTGTAGTTGCAAAGGGAGTCGCCGACCTATATCCTTAATGAGGACATACAACCCGTAATACGCGCGATCGGAGTATCACACACAGCTTGCAAAGATGAGTTTCGACAAAATATTCGATCCCACAGCTGGAGTGTATTTTAATTTTTATAATATTTAGATATATCAACATCTCTAATACTTGCGCCTAGTACTTCATCCTTTCCCCCCTCCCTGTCCCCTGCCAAAAACTGTATATATGTTTTTGATTGACTAAGTCCCGCTCAAAATATATATATCAACTCCTCTACCCCCCTCCCCCCCCCTCGCCCGCCAAATTATACATATCAAGTTCTCTTACTTTTACGCCCGGTACTTCACCCCCCCCCCTCTCCACGCCCCCGCCCCCCGCCTCCCCCCCCCCCATCCCCTCCTGTCCTTCTCTCCTCCCCCGCCACCATGTATATTATCAAAGAAAAAAAATACACTCCGGCTGTGAGATCGAAGATTTTGTCGAAACCCATCTTTGCAAGCTGTGTTATACTCCGATCGCGCGTATTACTGGGTATATATCGTTTGACCAATCTATTGACGTATTACGTAACAGGATACAAATAAATAACCCAAACAGAAGGGGTTAGGCCAACTATACGCATCTCCGATGTGCGTAGGGAGACCACTACCTCCTACATATCGTACAGCCATTCGATGAACTCCACGAGCACAATAATCTGAAACGTGGGAATGCTGAACCCGATTCGTGACAAAATGAAGGCCCATTATTGTAGGTGTTCTCACGTTAGCTGCATACCGGGGGCGGGGCAACAAACCAAAGTGGTACGCGTATAGTATGCATGATAATATCTGTAAGGCAAGTCAGACACCCTCCAGAATATATACCAGGTAGAATTAATCGGAATTGAGCGCACGTATACGTATAAGTGCCAGGAAATACTGACACATACGCTTCAAGATTCCTAAACCGACTGCCACCTGGGCCCTGCTATACCCAGTGACTGGAGCCTGTCCTGTGACCACGGACTTGATTATGCGAGTTAATGTGAGAACAACAACAACAACAACACGGCTGCTTCCGTGCCCACCAAGGGCCGTTGCTGCTGCTGCTACTGCTGTTGTTGATGTACCTCCCCCCTCCCTATTGGCGCCCCTTGTTGCTGTGGTGCCTCGCCTTGCTGCTGCTGCTGCTGCTGTTGTGCGTCCGTTCCATGCGGCCGATGTTGTGCCCACCCCTGCTGCTGATGCTGCGGCGGCGTGCCTACCGGGTCCCACGACGCCTGTGATGGCCCAGCAAAAACTGTCTGCTGCCTATTATCCCGTCCCGCCCCTGCCTCCTGCCGATACGAACTCCTTCCACCCGCCGATAGTTAGTCAGACTGTGCGCGGAAACTATAAAACTCGTTTTTGAGGGGGACAAAGTCTGACAGCTGTGGAAGGAAACGCATCAGTTTATCAAGTGTATGCTGTAAGTCGTATAACCGGTGAGGGGAGGGCGGAGTTTTTAAGGGCTTGGGGGCATGGGTTTGAGCAAGAGGGAGCGGGCGGGGGGCAGGGGGAATGGGCGGGGCAACTCAAAATGTGCGTGGAAACTATAAATCCTTCGAGGGGATAATCTGACGGTCTTGGAAGAAATGCACCAGGTTATATCCTGTAAGTCGTACAACCAGTGAGGAGAGGGCGGAGTGTTCGAGGGGGTGGGTGGGTGGGGGGGGGGGAGGCAAAATATTTTTCAACAGCTTTAGGTCGCATACATGTAGGGGTTTGCTATACGCGTGGTGCTAGGTCTAGGCGATGGTGCGGGTGATGGGGAAGGAGGGGGCGTTGGGGTGGGGGGGGATGAATTGGAGCAGCGGCATGGATGGCTCTAGAAAGATAATGAGGTGATTTCGATGTTAGGCGGGGCGTTTGAGCAAGAGGGAGCGGGGGAAAAAATATATATACATATAGATATATAGACTATATATACATACCTGGTAATATTTATAGTAGCATTGAAACCGACGAACACATGAACCCAAGGCCAGGAAACGCACGAAAAAAACAGGTTGCAACGAAAAAAATGGTATGATATGAAGGAAAACGTGTTTTCTAACCTATGCTAACTTGTCGTTGATTTTTTTGTGTGCTGGGTTGGCCTTGCAATGTGAAGTTGGACGGTTTCAATACTAGCTACTAATACTATTATTATATGCATTATTATATGCATTCCCATTGCTCAGCTCCTCCTACCCAGCCAAAATTGGTAACCCGCAAACACGCTATCATAGTAATGTTTATGTTATAATTTGTTAGACGCGTGTTTCGATAAAGGTACACCACGATTTTTCTGGGGTTCCTTGACTTTAGCAGCTTGAGACCTCTTCCCAAAAACATTGACCCAAAAACATTGATTTGGAGAAAAAAAAAACTGATACGACACCGACCGGATGAAAATTCGCATGGCCTAGAGGTATACAACGAGAATCACGCGAAAAAAAAAAAAAAAAAAAAAAAAAAAACACACACACACACAACTAGGTATACAACAAGAACCATGCAAAAAACACACACAACTAGGTACGATCGTATACAACGAGAATCATGCAAAAAAAAAAAAAAACGCACACACAACTAGGTATACAGCGAGAATCATGCAAAAAACACACACAACTATTAATAGGTATACAACGAGAATCATGCAAAAAAAAAAAAAAATGCACACACAACTAGGTATACAGCGAGAATCATGCAAAAAACACACACAACTATTAATAGGTATACAACGAGAATCATGCAAAAAAAAAAAAATGCACACACAACTAGGTATACAGCGAGAATCATGCAAAAAACACACACAACTATTAATAGGTATACAACGAGAATCATGCAAAAAAACACACACACAACTATTTCCGACGATGTTTGGGCTAAGGAGCCCCGTCATTCATTCGGAAACCGTTTCAGACGAAAAATGCTACCTCTATATAGACTATACCTCTATCGTACTTCTGTTTGTATGTGTGTGTGTGTGTGTGTTCTTCACATTAAACCGTTCTTCTACTCGTCGACATCCAGCACACCCAGTGTCCGTACTGATTCTTCACCCTAGAAAGATCAGCTCTGTGGTCACAAGCTACGACACAGAGATAATGCATCGTAATGCATTCGACAACGCAATGTCATGCCCTAGTACTGGGTACGACAGGCACAACATACATACGTCAGCAACAGAAATACATTGGAAGAGAGAAATACGAAATAAACAAAAACAAAAACAAAAACAAAAAACAAAAACAAAATAAGAAAACAAATAAAAACAACGATAAAAATAAAACAAAAAATGAAACAAACAAAATGAAGGGGAAATCGAAGAAACAACCCAACCGGAAAGGAGAGCCAAAGCTCGGAAAAGAAACATAATAAAATGAAATAAAATAAAGTAAAGTAAAACCAAAATAAGATAATCCGAACACGAGCCAAAAACCTGGACACGCAAGGAGGGAACAAAGTATGTACCAGGTATTGGTAGTTGTTATTTGGCCATGCATGGGGTTTTCGACGTGGGGTGCTTTTTTTTTTTTCTTTCTTTTTTTTTTTCTTCTTCTTTCCCTCGTTTTTCTCGAAGTCGGTGTGGACGATACCTCAAGTCGCGGAGAACCTCAGAAAAATGAAATTCCTGCACCCCTGTACCGTACGAGTAGGGTGCGACTCCTAACATTAATAGTTACGAGCAAATAATGTCGGTTAGACGGCACTCTTGCCCCTTGACGGATGGACAGCCGTCAAAAGGAACTCTATACACACACTAAAACTAGTATTATAATTCCAAAGATGCCTTTGATGGGTCATAACTAGACCGTCAACCGACGTCTTCGGTGACGGGGTTTACCACTACACTGGTCACCGGTGACTGTAAGTACTAGACGGGGATGCTGGCGAAGGGTGGATTTATTATTTGGTAAACGGTCCATGCATATCTACACAAACTTCTCCAAGGTTATGTTGTGTAGGGTTTGTGGATTCCGGGTAAGGGTATGGGAGTCTTCCAGAACTTCCAGAAGTTTCGGGTACGGGTATGAAAGTGTCACAGAACTTCCAGAAGTTCCGGGTATTGTGGCACGGGCGTACATAACTTACAGAAGTTCCGGGTACGGGTATGAATGTCCTACATAACTTACAGAAGTCCCGGGTAAGGGTAATGCCCGGGTAAATGCACACCCCCTCGGGGGGAAGTTCGATTTGAAGTGGAGGATTTAATCCAACTTGCATGGCATGTCCTCACTGGGTCACTGGGCCAATGTCCCCGAGGCAATCTGTGGTAGCTTTAAGGGTATGAATTATCGACAAAACCACCACCGGGAGGGGCGATAAATCGTGAACGTCAATGAGTGGCGACCGGGGCAACCGCCGCGCTCACTGCTATACTGCGCTGTAGCGGATCATACCATAGCGTACCCCGGCTGTGGCGCTTCAAAATAAATAATGGCGGTCGCAAGCCCATCTGTTTCCACCAGCTCGATAAAAGCCAAGTGCCGCGACAAAGAATCGAAACTACCGAAAACACAGAGGATAGACGTCGCTGGTAGCTGCATGCAATGGAGTGCCCTCCGTAGAAGGATAGTTTATAGATTCGACGTGAAACCATGTCATGGTTGAGATGAAACCACGTGACATTAGATGTCACATTCACGTCAAGGCCATCATAGATGGGCGATAATGTAGGTGACGATGATGGGACAAGCAGGACGCCCCACATCCCACCACCTGCTCTACCCTGTTTCACCCTGCTCTAACCTGCGCTATCCTGCAGCCCTGTTATGTCTGTCTTTTAGTATTCAATATAGGGAAATAATGCATGTAAGCTTTTGAGTCTATCCAGCGAGCCATGAGAGACCAATAAATACTCTGGAAACTATGAGGAGCACGCTTCCCAACACCGACCAACCATGCATCCCCCACTCGGAGTACCTCTACAATTGGCGTCGTCGGCATCACGGCGGATCTATGTAAAATATTCCGATCGGAAAAAAACATTGACAATACGCAACACGTGGTTTCCCGACAGGAGCCAAATTCGTATGTTTCAGCCAAATCGAATGGAATTCAATTCGATTAATGAAAAATGAATGTTTTCGATTCAAAAGTGTCCTTCGTTAATAATCTATATATAATACGTTTTTTTTTCTTTTTTTTTCAATATAATGTAATACGTGCCCAAGGGTTAAAAACGAAAGAAAAATGAGCAGGACCTACAGCAGCAGTAGTAGTAGTAGTAGTACGAGTAGTAGTAGGTGCTACCATCATCACTATCATAATATACGATACGTACTGCTACCGACAGCTGTATGTAGTACTTTCGGTGTTCGGTTGGTGTCACTGACAAGATATGACGTCATAATACAATGCATAATACGCTGTTTGGTTTGTTAAACCTGAATTAATGCATGTGGGCTCCCCGGGTATTGTAACAAAGGTATACCTGTTCCCCGGGTATTGTGTCAGTCTTACAGAAGTCACAGAAGTTCCGGGTTAAGGTATGGGTATCTCACAGACATAAGTTCCGGGTACGGTCCGGAAGTGTTACAGAACTCACAGAAGTTCCGGGTATTGTGGCACGGGCGTACAGAACTCACATAATAATATCAATAGCTGTCGCTAAAACGAGCGACAGCTGATATATGTAACTGTCGTCAGACGTGTGCGTCCACGGGCCATAGTGTCTGCTGTCGCCCTTCTGGCGTTGGCGCACGGACCGAGTTTGGGTCAATCGCCCCCAACGGACGTCTCTCCATGATGACTTGCTCTCACCACGAGACAGCAGTAGATACACTAAGCGGACACAACCCTAGCGGGCACACACTCTCCATGCCCGCTCTCCGCTGGCCACTATTGTCGCCCGCTGCGCCCGTTGACAGTGTGCTGCCCGCTGTGTGAGCGCTGTGTGCCGGCTGTGTGAGCGGTGTGTGCTGCTGTTTTTGCCCGTGTGGTCTGCTGTGTGTGTCGATCGAAGACACGCACGTGCAAACTATTGGCCACTACGCCCGTTGTCTGTGTGCTGCCCCCTGTGTGAGCGCTGTCGCCCGCTGCGCCCGTTGTCTGTGTGCTGCCCGCTGTGTGAGCGCTGTGTGCCGGCTGTGTGAGCGGTGTGTGCTGCTGTTTTTTGCCCGTGTGGTCTGCTGTGTGTGTTTTGTTGCTCCGTGGTGGTCTGCCTCCACCTGCAGTATAAAATCAAATTATCCCACACTAAAATCAAGTTTAGTCGAAGACACGCTCTCAAACTATTTTTTTTTCATGGGAGCCTACATTGCGAGGCCCAGGTGTAGATTAGAACTCGCTTCGCTCGAATAAAAACGATATACCCGTACCCCGGGTATTTGTGGCACTGGCGTACAGAACTTCCAGAGGTTCCGGGTACGGGTATGAATGTCCTGCATAACTTACAGAAGTTCTATGTAGGGTAATACCCGGGGTAAATACCCCGGGTATGGTTTGTGCGTACCCTACAGAACACGACCTTGCAAAGTCCGGCACAACGGCTCCCAGGGTGCAATCTACCTGAGCGTCTATCAAGCCGTTCAACCCATTCCTATACTAATCCCAAGTAATTTGTCCCCAAATAACGGGTTTCCAGTTGCAAATGCGTTTATAACTTGGTAGGTAGTATGTAGTGGCCCCCGAAAATTCTTACGCCCCTCCTGTAAATGCCAGTCTGCATTATTTACGGCCTGTTTTCTTGTTGTCCTGTACTGTCTATCTGTACGACGACTCACGCACGTTTCGCGCCAAAAACCGGTAGCTCAAACGCCAAACACGCCTAAACGAGAGCATCAGCCAGCACAACGTCCGAGCTTTTCGGGCTTCGGCATCGGCCGACGCCAATTCTCGGCTTCCTCTGAGCGCGGGCAACCTGCGCTTTGAAACCCACCTGATATCTAATACCAGGTAGACCTGATGTCTATCTAGCGCGTGTTGATCTGTGAACGTATAAAGCCACGCAGCAAAAAAAAGAGAGCCTCTTACACGCGCAGCTTTCCAGCCTCTCTCCTTCGTCGAATGGGCGAGAGGATAGGGCTGCCATGGTTCCGAATCCTGGGTTTGTACGTCGCCATTGGTGCGACAAAACGGGCTCAGCTGTGGGATTTCGTCCCCCTCGAGACGGGTTATACATGTAGTTGCCGTGCGCGGAATGATTAAATACTACCAGGTATATGATATGTCTTCATACAATGACCCTGTTGGCCCCGGTGCTAGTTAGCACTAAGGGGGGTCACCGACCTATAACCTTTCTGAGGGCATCTAGTCTACACCCGATCGAAGTATCACACGCAGCTTGCAAATATGAGCAACCGTCGTTTTGTGCGGACCTGCACATCGGGAGCCGCCATACATAAATCGCCATTTGAATTTACGTGCAAATCTAAAAAGATCCCTTGCACGTACGAGTACGTGCAACTTCGCGGGGGCTGCTTCGAGATCGAAGATTTCGTCGAAACTCATATTTGCCATTATTTGCTGTTTGCAAAGACTGTGTCGTATGCACTAGGCATAATATGACGGTATGTGGACAAAGGCCCTTTTTTTTCCTACCGCCATCGAGCCCATAGGGGTCCTCTATTTACACCCCGCTGTCATACCCCATGTACCTTGTACCGCATAGAGACCAGCGTTGGTGTACATGAAAAAGTCGAGATGAGACGGTAAAATGTGGTCCCACACGGTAGTAAAACAGAAATATGTGGTCCCACAGGGTAGTAGTCAGTCCCCCAGGTCTTGCCGTTTTATTGCGAGGGCGCGCGAAGCCAACGCGACTCGCTCAAGCCTTTTTTTCTTTGATTTTTCAAGTTGAAATGCTTTTTCCATGCTCTCCATGAATTTTGGGCACCCCTCTTATACATGCAACACCACCGTGCGCGTGAACTCGTGCAACGTGTTTTGGTAATTTTGTACCTTGTACGTCGGCCCGAACCCAATGCGACCCTAACCCTAGCCCTGCCCCTTCACTGATGTATGTCATATGATACACACATGAGGTGATGCAGGGGCGGCGGCTTCAAAAGTGTCGCGACTCGCGAGTCATCCCCGTTGCAGCTGTGAAACCAAGCCAAGCCAAGCCAAGCCAAAAACAAAACAAAACAAAACAAAAACAAAAACAAAACAAAACAAAACAAAACAAAACAAAACAAAACAAAACAAAACAAAACAAAACAAAACAAAACAAAACAAAACAAAACAAAACAAAACAAAACAAAACAAAACAAAACAAAACAAAACAAAACAAAACAAAACAAAACAAAACAAAACAAAACAAAACAAAACAAAACAAAGCAAAGCAAAGCAAAGCAAAGCAAAGCAAAGCAAAGCAAAACAAAACAAAACAAAGCAAAGCAAAGCAAAACAAAACAAAACAAAACAAAACAAAACAAAACAAAACAAAACAAAACAAAACAAAACAAAACAAAACAAAACAAAACAAAACAAAACAAAACAAAACAAAACAAAACAAAACAAAACAAAACAAAACAAAACAAAACAAAACAAAACAAAACACAACACAACACAACACAACAAAACACAACAAAACACAACAAAACACAACAAAACAACACAAAACACAACAAAACCAAAACCAAAACCAAAACCAAAACCAAAACCAAAACCAAAACCAAAACCAAAACCAAAACCAAAACCAAAACCAAACCAAAACCAAACCATAACCAAACCATAACCGAACCATAACCAAAACCAAATCAATCCAAACCAAACCAAAGCCAAACCAAAACCAAACCATCCCACACCAAACCAGACGAAAGCCTAACCTGTAACATGACATTGCACGGCATGACCCATTGTGGCAGGTTGTGGGTGACGGTCCCGGAGCGGCGGAGGAAGCGGCGAGGCCCTACGTCGATCGAGTCATACAAGAGATACGCTCCACAGCAGCAGCGGCGGCGGTATGGGGGCGGGGGGTGGGGACGGTGGGCGAGGAGGGTATTTTGGGTGCTAGCATCGTTAGCAGCGGCGGTATCGGCAGCAATAGCATCGTTACCGGTGGTGGTGGCAGTGGTGCCGACGGCTGGGGTCGAGTGGTGGGAGAAGGCAGCGGGAGAGGGCAGGGGTGGGGGGAGCGAGGGCAGGGGCGGGGGCAGAGGGGTGGAGAGGAGCGGGGGCAGGGGAGGGAGCACGGGGAAGGGGGGGGGCAGCGACCGCAGTCGGATGAGCCAGAGCAGGGGCGCGGGGAGCGAAGGCAGGATCGGGGGCAGGGGGCGGGATGGGGACAGGGGCAGGATGGTGTCGGACTGAAAACGCTCTTTTTTGGAGGGGGAACACCGTCCCTCTGCCCTCCGGAGCTGGTGGGGGCGCTGATGGAGACAGTGCAGGAGTGCTACGGGATTGCTAAAGGGGCGGAGATCTCTATCGAGATGGACCCCGGTACGTTCGACGAGGTGCGATCGCCGTACTTCAGAGGGAAACGAGCAATGTGTCGCCGGGACCCGGCTTGTAAATTTTGTGTGTTTTTTTGGTGTACTGGGTGTACATGTGGATGGATGCCCGGGGAGGGGGGGGGGGGGGGGGGGAGGTAGGGTGGGGGGTCGTGCATTGTGATGACGCCGGGAGTGGTTAAGATGGGTACATGCTATACTTGCTATTTGTTTAAGTTACACATCCGAGGGAGACGATGTGTTGTTTCTATGTATCGTTTAGTGTCACATGTAATGTAAAACCACAGGTACTGTGTGTAAGGAGGTTGGTTGTACTTCATTAGTTTTCCGAAAGAAGGACGCGATATCATGAAACCAACTGTTAAATACCCATCAGGTATATCATGGAACGAACTATTAAATACCTATCAGGCACCCAGGTACCTATGTTAGAATGTGTCGATCGCTGCCGCCGCTGCCGCTGCCGGTGCCGGCCGCCGCCGCCTCCGCCGTGCTGCAGAAACGGCTGGAGGGCTTTTTTTTGTCCTTGTGGGTGACGAGGGCCTGCACAGACGTTGTCATAAGATTGACACGCTATGATACGGCATGTTTTTTTGCCGGTTAACCATTTTCCGAGACGTGACTAGTTTCACGACCACACCTTCATCGATTTCATGGACTGAACTATAAAATGCCTATAGTGGTGTACCCATTTTTTCAAGACCATCCGATTTAAGACCATATTAGAGACAAGACCAGAAAATCAGATTGTCGCTCACAAGAAAACAGATGGGACTTTTTTTTTTTTTCTTCTCCATATTCCCTAACCCGGTCTTTAGTCGGGAAAATAACGCCCGCGCTCGTTATACAAGACCCATAACTTGACCCAAGACAGCCCAGAAGCTATCGCGTGCTTAACGTCTCCTCCGGTGTAAGACCGTGTTCGGTCTTATCCCGGATTGAGGCCATAGCGGTCTTAAAGAGGAACAAGACCAAAGTAGATATAAGACCAGGTTTATTGGCCTGTCACGGGGTAGTCTTAAAATGGGTACACCACTGCACCTATACTACCTTTGAATGTGCCTATTGCTGTTGCTGCTTCTGCCGCGATGCATAACCCACTGGAGGCGATTCTGTCTCTGGGCTGACGTTTACATGAAAACCGGCATGATTTCTGCTGCTTGACGAAAATCCGAAACAGCCATATTATCACGATCGATGAGGTAGTTGTCTTATGAACCTGTACATGTAATAATAACTGTATCAGTATTTATCATATAACGGAAAATGAAGGAACAATTATGTAATATTTTGCTTATATGCCTGTGAATGTGTCAATGGTGTTGCAGGAACGACTGGAGGCGTTTCTGGCTCTGGGCGTGACGAGGGTCAGCATGGGTGTTCAATCTTTCGACGCCGGCCTGCTTAAGGCCTGCGGTAGGGCACACTCGCTCGCAGACGTCTACACGGCGGTGGATGTGCTGCAGAGAGCGGGCGTAGAGAACTTCAGCATCGACCTCATGAGGTGGGATTGGGGGGGAAAGAGGGGTAGGGATAAGGGAGGGGCACTGAACTCATTATCAGGCGCAGGGGGCGTAGGGGGGAGGGGTGATGGCGGGGTGTGCGGAGGGGGATGGGGGGGGTTGGGATGGAGGGGGGGGGGGAGGGGGGGGGAGAAGAGGGGGGGAAGGGCGGGGAGGAGGGGGGTGTACTCATTTGTTGCTAGCCTTAGTGGTTTGACCGTTGACCACGCATCCTTTCCCAGACGGAACACCGTTCCTCTCCCAATAGAGACCCCCGACATTTGGGCGCTCATTACTGGGGGGGGGGTACTCAGTTTGTGCATAGCCCTAGTCGTACTAATATAGACCCGCGTATCCCTACTATGCCGGGCCGGAGCTCGTCGGGTTTTCACCAACCAGGTAGGCATTGCTTGCACCAAGCGCGAAGCGCCGTTGGGGTGTTCGGCGAGTCGCATCAAGGGTGAACTGCATCCTTCAAAGAACCCCTCGACGGGCTTCGGCACCTGACCTTGTGCCTGCTCTTTCTTGCTAACGGATGACAGCGCCAACGAGTTACTTTGTTTTCTGGTGTGACCGCTCCAGAGACAGCAATGGGTATTATTGTGTTGCTGCCTCGTGGGTGCCTTACCATATTCACACTACGCGATGCGATCGTTCCCCTTGTGCGCAGGGGCGGGGGGGGGCGTCGTGGTGCCTGATGTCATGCATGGCATTGTTAAAAGTGTCGAGATGGTTGGACCGGATTCCTGGCTGGTGCGTTTGTGGGTCACAATGTGTTTCATCTCGAAAAAAAACTACGGCTGCTGTAAAGTCAGTTGGTTGGCTTACGCCACCCACCTTTTACGCCGACCACTAATGAATGCTATTAAGCTTACTTCGCCACCCAACTCTTAGTATTTATTGACTACTGGTATTGGCTGTAAATTGCTGTCAGGTCCACCCAGACCGAAGACCTGACCCCCACCCGTTGCCTCCCCGCGTGTGTGTACCTGAGGCACGCTGCGGTACAGATGTACCTTTTTTTGGCGGAGACTCCTCCCTTGAGCCCAAAGAACTGATTTTTGATGAAAATCCAAGTGCAACCCTACGACCAAAAATCCCATGACCTACTTGTAGGTGTATACAAACATTACTGTATATCTCATGTTTCAAAATTGACAACAATGAAATTCGGACGGTTTTGGGGTCGTTCGCAAGCCCCATCATGCAGATTATTCTTTGTTTGCCAAAAAGTGCTGCCCCTGCTGTGTGATTTGCCGAAATGTGGTGCCCCTATTGTGTTTTTTTGCCGAAAAATGGCATACCTATCGTGACGCGCGTCCTTTATGCGTGCGTTTGCGGCTCGCATGTTTTATTTCGAGGAAGGCTAAATAAACCAGGGATGTTTATCGTTATCATAACTCGACCCCGACCCGATCGTGTCAGGGGTTTTTCAAATTCTCGCGGGTAGAGTAGAGTGGGGTCGGATCGGGAAATGTTTAATGTATTATCACGGGACGGGGCGGGTGGAGTCGGGTCAGGAGGTTTTTAAAACCTCGCGGATCGGGACGGGTTACCCTGGCTCCACCTGACCCGTGAAAAGCGCTGCTAATAAAGTCGGCCGGTTGACTTGCCACGCCACCCAACTAACAGCGCCATACGTAGCACCCATTTTGTCGCTTCGGCTACCGAGTTAAGCTGACACAAGATACAGTAGCTGCAGGTGCGGGTAAGCTTAGCTTTGTTTTTACCCAACCGCCGGAGGATAATGACGCGTAATCAAATAAGCAGCCGTCCAGTTAGGCTAACTCACAGGCCTAGTCCTCGCTCCTTCCCTCCCCTTCCCTTCCGTGTCCGTCTGTCGACCCACCTTGCTCCTTGCTTCCAGCGGTCTGCCTGAGCAAACGATGTGCCAGTGGGAGCACACCCTGAAGGAGGCGGTTGCTACCGGGGCAGCGCACATCAGCGTCTACGACCTGCAGGTATTTTTTGCTCCTCCTGGTTCCTATACTGGTGAACTGGTAGTGGCTCATCGTGTGCGCATGTTGTGTTGTGTGGGACACAGAGGTGCTGATTTCGGCAGCTTGAGGTAGTAGAAGCACGGAGCAAGCATCTTCCGTTTCGAGACTCGAGTACGAATGGCTTTGGGGCATCGAAACCAGCGCCTGTCCCGCCCAAAGAAATCGGAGCACACGTTGAGCGACTTTTTCCTCTGCCAGTTTAATGTTCACGGGTATTTTATGGCATCCCCCTCTTCCGCCCCCCCTCTCCTGCAAATGTTGATTCATTACCAACCATGCTCCCCGTAAAAAATCGCTAGTTTTTAACGTGTTTATTTATTTACGAAATGTTTTTGCTCGTCCCTTCTATTACCTTCACGCATTTATTTGTCCTTCTCCCTCCCTAGGCACTGCTGTAGTCGTAACTCAGATCCGGGGCCGCTAAGCAGGCTCTTCTCCCCCCTCCCCACTACGGTACGTGCCTTCATTTTTATCGCGACAAGACTCCATGCTATTTCTTCCCTCGTCGACTCGCTTCGAATTGCGCCTACCCACGCTGCAAAGTCGCTCTCGGCAGTTGATTCCTTTGATTTTTTGTGTTTGCAAATAAAATCAAACGCCCTAACCCTAAGCGGGATTCGAACCCCAGAACCAAGTCTAATAATGCTAGCATTCGAGGGCAACTAACCACTAGACCACCGCGGCGAGTACCCCCCGCCCCCTACGATTCCTTTATTTTTTATTTTTGCAAGTATGCTCGAAAGCCCGATCCACATGGGATTAAAACCCCAGAACCAACTAACTCTAGTAATGCTAGCATTCGAGGGTAACTAACCACTAACCACTAGACCACCGGTGCGACTACCCCCCCCCCATATTCTTGTTGACTATAATATGTGTAGATGGGTTGATGTGTATGTATGTATGTTGTCCGCCCCTCTTCTGGCAAAATTATTAAAGTACCAATCAACCCCCCTAAAATGATAGGATGGCATTAATTAATTACATTACATTGCCCCTGTTGATGGCAGGTCGTCCCCTAGATCGTACCGCCTAATTATCCTTATTATATAATACGCTAAGGTGGTTGTGACGTTTTTTTGGATCTTTGAAATATCTTGGTTAAAACACCCCCCCCAAAAAGGCGGCGACTCCCGAGCTCCACTCGGCCTCCGCCGGCCTCGCGGTGCTGACGCGTCCCATCCGCACAGTAGCACTACGACATGCCGGCGGAAGAACGGGCGTCGGTGCCCCACCTCGGCGAGGAGGGAGCGTGGAAATCGCCCTCCCGGGGACGGCTCGCTTGCCCCCCTCCGCTTTTTCATCGTCGCTGCCTGCTATTTTTTTTTTTCGAACTCCAACTATATTGAACTTTCGAATTGCTTTTTGGCCACTTGAGCCATGGACAAAGCCATGGACACCACAAGCGCGCCTGCGTCAACAGCAAGCACAACAACACCAGGACCAATCACAGCAGCGTCCAGCCGTCGCCGCTCGCCGTGCGCAGAATCGGCAACGCGAGCGCTTTTCGCTTGGCCTAACAATGGCGAATGCCGCCCAGCCCGAGAGCATTGTAACCAACAAATCGGCTGCTGCTCGCCTGTCAGGTGTATGCTCTACGTACTGCTTCAGGTGTATTGCTCCACGTACTGCTGCATTGCTGTACTGCTGTACTGGGTAGGTTCATGGTTGCATGGTGGGTGGTGGGTGGGTGGTGGACGGCGGCTCGCCCGCTCCCCGAGATGGCCGAGTATCGTCAAAAAATAAACCTCCCCCCCGTCTGTTTCCTGTTTCATACAAGGCCCGCAAGAACCAACCAACTTACTGCGCCCCGCGTACCGGGTGTACTGCTGTACGTACTACTGCTGCACTGCTGTTATTCTGATGTACGTACTGCTGACTGCTGTACTGCTGATGTAGTAGAGGTTTTGTCGGTGGGTGGGTGTAGGGTGCACTGCGTCGTCCATGGTGTGTGGTTGGGCCATTCCGTACGTGGGAGTCTTTTAGAGTCCTGTGGGAGATGAACTTTTTTTTTGTTTCTACAATACCGGCCTCCCACTGGGTGCTTGGGAGTACCACCGTCCCCACTGCTGCACTCCTCTGTCCTTTACTACCGTACGTACTACTGCTGCACTGCCGTACTGCTGCCCTGTGTTATCATTTTTTTTTTGCAAAACTTACAGAGGCAGGAGGACAGAGGCAGGACAGAGGCAGGAGGATGATACCTTTACTACAGTACGTACTGCTGCATTGTCGTACTGCCCTGTTATTATTTTGTTTTTTTATGAAAATAGTACCTGGTACTTGATACAGAGGATACAGCACCAATTTGTTTTTGTCCGCCATACCGGCCGGCAACACGCATATTTCGGGAGTACCACTAGTCACTATAATAAACCTTCAAGGCCGTTCTCTTTGCTGTGTCCTCGGCTGGGGCAGTCTCTGGGATCACCTCTCGTTTGTCGCTGCTGACCTCCGAGAGCGTGGTTCACGCCATACAACCCCACATCGGTGTGTCTCCACACTTCACACCCGGACTATCTTCGTACGACCTGCTGCGGGACTGCCGCCGTCCAACACAGAAGACGAAAACGTATACCTGTGGTATTATTACTTTACATATTTGTTGTCGTTTGTTTCGCTTTCTTGTTTTTTTCTTTTTTTTCTTTTCTTTTTTTTTTTCTCTTTTTTAGTGGTCTGGATTGTTTTGTTGTGTTCTCGTACCCGGTACGCTAGCACTTCACTTGCTTTACGTTGATGAATTGCGACTGTTTGGTTTACTCTGTTTCACAAGCAGTCAGTCTGTGACAACATAATTTGCATCTCTGCAGTCTAAGATGAATCAGCACGGACTCTGGGTGTACTGATATCGTTGGGTATGTAGTACCGGTATGATAGAAACAACGGTTTAATGTGGAAGACAAGACACACATTGTTCAACGGTCTTTTTTTTTCTTCTAACTCGATCAAATTAAAATTGCGTTATCCCCCCCCCCCCCCCTATTCTCATGCTGTATACACCTCTTTAATGCATGTTAAATGCGTATTAACCGATATATACAATTTCCTGTCCGATCTTCTTGCATTTCATTCATTCTTCAGAACACCTGTCGTTGATTTTGCTCTGTTGACGTTTTTTTTTCCTTTTTTTTTCTTTTTTCTCTTTCGTTCTCTTTCTTTCTCTTTTTTCAATGGTCTGGCTTGTTTTGTTGTGTTCTCGTACCCGATACGCTAGCAGTGCACTTCCTTTACCTTGATGAATTGCTGCGATTGTTTGGTTTACTCTGTTTCACAGTCGTCTGTGACCACATCATTTGCATCTCTACAGTCTACTAGGATGAATCAGCACGGACTCTGGGTGTGCTGATGCCGTTGGGTATGTAGTATGATAGAAACCACGGTTTAATGTGAGGACAAGACACGCAACACACACAAGGAAACAGAAAGGAGGAAGAGGGAAACAAAACCGAAACGAAAAGGAGCCAGGAAACGAAACGAAATCAGCCGAATAAAGAAAACGACATTATGAACGGAGGCAAAAAATGAAACGAGATGGCCCGAAATAATAAAAGGAATCAACCGACACAATTAAAAAACTAAAACGAACCGAAATAATTGATAAAATAAACTTTACCGGGGAGTGAAGTGAAACATGACAAAACAGAAAAGAAAACAAGAAGCTCAACGAAAAGAAAAACGAAACGAAAACAACATGGAAGGAAAAATATGCTCGTTCGATTTATCACGCCATCATTGAACAAAACATATCTATGAAGAAAATATATGCTCCGCGTTCGAGTTTCACATCTGACAGTCTGATTCAGCTTACGGCTACATACAGCAGTGTGTGTTCTTCACATCCAACTAATATTTCCACCCATGTTAATGGTTTTGCGAAAAAGCTGTAAACACGTCAGCTGCGAGATCGACAAGTTTAGGGTTGCTTGTCATCTTCGCAAGCTGCGTGATACACCGGCCGCTCGTTTGTCCTACTGATGCTGTCAGGGTGAACATCAACAGCAGATTATAGTCGTATTAGCTACTATTAGAAGACGTATTATTGTATTATTACACTTGATCCCAAGCTAGGAAGTTGTTATGCTTCGTCAGTGTTAACAGCAATAATATTTTTAATGCATGCAAGGGGCTTCGCCGGCGGCCTAGCTAGGCAGACAGGCTTGATGCCCAAATATTAGTAGCTACGGATGATGTCGTGAAAGATGGAGGTCAGACTTAATGCCAAGAGTTGCGAGTGCTCTCTATAGGCGGCAAGTTCGTTTGGTATGAAGACCGCCAGAAATTGTAGATCGCCATCTGAGAAACTACAAGCTCCGTAGTAGGCACGATCGAGGTAAATCACACACAGTTTTGCGAAGATTACTTTCAGGAAACAAAGTACGCTCACAGCTGATGCTTTCCACGACCTCGGCTGTCTTCGATCTCTTGGCCGGAGACCGACTCAGCGGATCCATAAGGAAACCTTGGCAGTTCAAAGATGCGAGAGAGTGGGAGAGTACTACTGCTGTTGTAGCGCGCAGCAGTATGCTGGCGATGGTCGTGGCAGCTGCTGGGCGGTGGGCGACAGAACATCTAAAAAAAAGTGGGACATAGCGGGCGCTGTGTCCCGCACCGCGAAGCTCAACAGCACAGCTGGACTTTTCACACCAGCAGGTACACATGTTGAGGTGTGAAAGGACACACGATACGTACGCGTGAATCACTCCGTTCAAGGCAACCTGCACGCACCAAAAGCAAACAGCAACGAACAGCAACAAAACACAACCAACCCCGCATACAAAAAATATCATGTCTGTGGGATCATCGGTGGAATCTCCCCTTTTTTTCTCGATTGACCGCTGGGTTGTCGATGGTCGATCGACTGATGCCTGGAACACAGCACAGCAGTTGTTGTGAAAAAGGACGTTGAGCTTGCACCCATGCAGATGCCTAGCAGGATCTTAGGCGCTATGTACCATGCCTCAACACCCCCGTTAGTATTACCCGCTGTATTTACTGTAGTGGCCCCTGCCCCGAGCCCCCATCTCAGTTTTCGCGAGTTGCGGGCTATACGCCTTGTCCGAAAAAAACAAAAAAAGGAACCTCGCAGAGGTCTCCCATGTTTGCTGACACGTAACACATGCATGGCATCATTACATGACACACGCCATCGCCAGAAAACGTGGACGGCGTGTTTGTGCCGGGCGGGCGAAGTATGTCGTAGATCTCGGCCTTGCCGTCGCCCGCACAGGTAGGTCCCCACGAGGTCGGCGCCGGCAGGGCGGCCGATCCTCCCGGGGGATCGTAGGTCGGAGAGCACACGCCCGAAGAAATCGCGACAAAATACAATTCCTGCGACGAGCGGTGTGGGTCGAAACGCTGCGCGCAAGGCTAAGAAAAGATATTCACAGGTATATCTGGACACGTGGTAGTATAAAAACATTATTATCAACGACAATAATGACGGTACTTTTGTCTAACAATACGTATACCGCCATAGTCTAAATGGTTAGTATCAAACCTGCAATAAAATGAAGTAGTAACAGTGGCATTGTGGAGATGGCATGGTAAAGGAATCATACACCTAGCACAAGCAGTGTTGTCCGCGCCGATGCCTCCCCTTGCACGGACAAACTCTGCTGTGGTCACAAGCTACAAAACAGAGTGCAAGGTGATGACGCCATTCAACGCCGAACGTAATTAATGCGAGGGCGGAACGTATGCAAGCCAGCACACCAGACCACTTGCGAGGAAGAAAGGAGAGGATGAAAAAGAAGAGAAAACAAGACGGGAAAACATGCGAAGGGGATAGGAACGCAGAGGGGGAGGGAAGAGATACCCAGGAAGATCAAACATTGAGTGAAACCACATAATCACATCATCATATTTAACATATCGTATGATGTGTGGATGCTACAGTAGGCCCCATCCCCTGGATCGTACCGCCTCTTTGTCACTATAATCCTTCAAGGCCATCCTGGCTCCTGGCTCCTCGAGGGCGCTCTGAGGTTTTCCCCTCGTTGCTAACCCTCGAGCGTGCGGTTGCGCATACTACCCCCCTCGGTGTGTCTCCACAACATACATCTTATGACAAAGATATCTATGTGCTGCGGGACTATGATACTGTCCCATAGATGCATCATTTTTTGAACGTGCAACATTGCCACGATGCTGCCATAGTCAGCGATACATCATTTGTAAGATGTGCAACTGGACCACTCTGTCATTGTCAGCGGTGAATTATGCCGAGAGCGCTCTGTGGCGTGGGTAGACATCATTCAATGCGACTCGACGAGGGAAGAAAGGGCGAGTTTCTCGTGATAAAGATGAAGGCGCGTACCGTAGTGGGGAGGGGGGAGAAGAGCCTGCCTACAAGTGACCCCGGATCTCAGTTGCGACCAGGAAGGGAGAAGGAGAAAGGAAAGGAGCGAAGATATTAAAAGAGATCGGAAAACAAAAGCTTGATGAAAAAAAATGGCAGCGTGGTTATGTTGCGCATATTTCTACAACAAAAACGCAATCCGGGGGGTCCGTATGACTGATCAGCCTTGACCCTCTACTAAGTTTCGATTATTCAATACCTGGTGGTAGATTTTACCCCAAGGATTGCGACGGCTTTAATCAGCACTGCTTTTGTTGCGAGTAGAGCTTACGCACATACCAGCACCAATACATACATACATTCGAGAAAAAAATGGAGGCACGCTGTGTACTAGACGAAGGGAGGTACATTGGGTAACCCGGTTTAAGAGCGCCCCGTGACAAGCCCAAACACGCGGCAGGGGTGATTGAGCTCTTCGTGTGAGGAACTGCCGGTTAATGGAGTAGTTCCACGAGTACATATTTCTTTAGGACTAAGGGGCATGGAAGCTTGGTCGGGTTGTGCGAACGAATGCCTTGGATTTTTTTTTTCGAGTGAGATATTGAGTTGCTCGTGTGCAGAGCTCATCAGGGACTGATGCTGCAACCCCTATCGCGGAATGGCTCAAAAGTCTAAACACACGCTCTTAACTACACATTGCTCTCACCTGTAGTGGGAAATATATGGCTTTTAGTGTGGGCGGGACATGCCGATTTGACCGCTCTTAGTTTTGAATGCTGTCATCCTGGGTGCTCTTAAATCGGGTTACCCACTGAACTGTATCCCTATTTTGGGTGATAGGGTTTGATAAGGTCAGGGTTAGGGTTGGGTGTAATTACAGTGCAGGGTGGGGGTGCAGCATATTCTAAGAATTTTCTGAGCTCTCCAAACATGAGGAGCTGACTATCTCACGGGGTCCCGCAACATGGCTTCGAAGGCGTTCGTTCGCGCAACCCGAGCAACACTTCTATGGCGCTAGTCCTGAAACTGGTGGACTCGTAATGGTATCAGACTAACCGGCAGTGAAGGTATCAGACTAACCGGTAGTTGTTCACTTGAGGAAGTCAGCGGGCCAGAAACGTTTTGGCGCAAAAAGTGCGAAAGCCCTGCCATGGGATGAGTCTGTCTTGCTCTTGCTCTTGCTCGTGCTCTTGCTCTTGCTCTTGCTCTTGCTCTTGCTCTTGCTCTTGCTCTTGCACGTGAACCGTTTTATCCAGTACCTGGTAAGTAGTAAGGTGTTCCGGTCGCCCCGGTGGCGTATCAGGTTATCCTCGAGCCAGGTATAGGTCAGTTTCGTGAGTTCGAATCCCCCCGAGTGCATACTCGAATGAATTCGTGGGGAATTTTTCTTGCGCCCAAATTACGCCCAAATTGACTTGCGGAAAGCGCGAGAGCGTGAGTTTGCAACACTCGATGAAAAATCGACGAGCAATGGGACTGCTGAACCCTATGCGCGATAAAAATTGAAGGCAAGAACCGGGGGGGGGAAGGGACATCTGTAACCACGGCTTGTCCAGAAGCTGGAAAGTAGATGTGTGTGGAAAAAAAAAGGAAAAAACGCTCTTTATTAAACGTGCAACGTAACCACTCTGCGATGAGTTCTTTGTTAAATGTGCAACGTAACCACTCTGCGATGATCTCTTTGTTAAATGTGCAACGTAACCACTCTGCGATTTATCAGCTCTGCCCAAGGAAGAGTGGGTATGTTGCATATTTAACATCTCACCACGTCCTATCACATTAATCAAAGCCATACCTGGTATCACACGATGTGATGTTATGTGTATGATATCCTCCCTTAGGTGGAAGCGGGCACGTCGTTCGGGCGGTGGTACAGTGCCGGGGAGGCGCCCCTTCCCCAAGACGAAAGCTGTGCGGACATGTACCGGACGGCCAGCAGGGTCCTTGGCGCGGCCGGCTACGAGCACTATGAGGTGAGTCAGGACTGGCGACGAAAGAGGGGAAAAGGAAAATAAAGGAAACGGACCACCGTTGTCTACCACCGCACCACCGCCGCCACCATCAACCAACCACTAACGCACTACCAACCAACACCACCAGACTAACCAATCGCCACTACCACCAACACCATCACCAACACCAACACCAACACCAACACTGAAACCAACGCCAACACCACCACCACCAACGCCAACGCCAACACCACCACCACCAATACCAACTCCAACACCACCCACCACCCCCCCCCCCCCCTCCTCATCCCTCTCCCCCTACCAACACCGACGCCAACACCAACACCAACACCAACACCAACACCAACACCAACCCCAAGCACCACCACTACCGTCACCTTTTTTTTCGCTTCCGTCTTTATCATACCCAGATTTCTAACTACGCTCGCCCCGGGTTCCAGAGCCGGCACAACCGCGCCTACTGGGAGAACGTCCCCTTCCTAGCCTTCGGCAACGGGGCTGCGAGCTACGTCGACGGCCGTCGCTTCTCGCGCCCTCGTGGCCTACCGGACTACGGGCGGTGGGTGACCAAGCTCGTCGAGGAAGGCTGGGCCGAGGCCACTGCCACTGCCACGGACAATGCTACTTCGCAAAAAGCTAAGCTTGAGGGTAAATCCAAAGCTGGGGATAAGGTTGAAGTTAGGGGTAAGGGCGGAGCGGAGGCGTTATTTGAGGAAGAGGGAGAGGGGGGGACAGGCGACGCGAGTCTGTTCGATGATGAAGACGGCGACGAGGAAGAGGCTGCGGAGCGGGTGAGACGGGAGGGGGGGGAGGGCTGCCTTTTTTTTGGCATGTATTTCGTACAGCGCGCTAGGGATAAGGGGGGCAGAAAGGCTAAGGATAATCCTGGGGCTAAGGGTAGGGAGGAGGGCATGGCGGAGGCGTTAGTCGAAGATGAGGGACATGGGGGGATAGGGGACGTGAGTTCCTCCGACAACACAGATGGGGGTGCAGAGGCTGCGGAATGGGTGAGGCGGAACGGGGGTGGGGAGGGGGGAGGGTGTACTCATGTCATACATGGCCGTAGTCGTAAGATCATAGACCCTCACATCTCTACAATGCCGGGGCGGAGCACGTGAGGGCGGGGGCGAGCGGAGGGTTGTAAGTTTTAGGGACTGCGTTTCTGTTTTTTTTGTATTTCGTACAGCGCGCGCCACACACATAACGGCGACAGCAGACACCATTGAATCGGATAGAGACTTGACCACTTTAGACCTCCACCAACATGTTTTGGGACTAACTACTTGGACTTAGTGTGGAATCATATTTGCAGCACAGTAGCGGTCCCTCTATAGTAGTGCTGGTTGAGTAGTGCCGGGTGCTCGCTATAGTGCCTGTGAAATCGCATGGCACGGGTGGGAGAAACCAGTAGGGGCGGTATGCGAAGTAGTGCCGGTTGCCGCAATATTGCCGGTATTTTCCTTTATAGTGCACACACAGGCACTATAGAGGGAGGGACCACAATTGCTGTAGCAATAGGGTTGAGGCGGGAGCCCGATTGGCTGGGAAATTGAGGGCGCCATACCATATACTGTACTGCAAGCCCGGGCGATCGGGACGTTTTTGTATAATTTCGAACGTTTTTTGTAAAACAAGCGTTTTTATGATGTGTAAACAAACGTTTTTCCCGTTTTTTTCCCTCCGTTTTATGTCGTATTTTGTGTGTGTGCTCAGGATGCTCTTTTGGATGACGTAATGCTAGGCTTTCGACTAAAAGAAGGGCTTGATCTCGACACCCTCGCCGACAAGTATGGCCACGATGCCGCCAGCAGGGTCGAGGAAGGGGCGAAGGAGGGGCTCACCCGCGGCTGGGTTCTCCACGACGGCAAAGATGCCTGTCGCGGGGGGGTGGCAGGGGGTCATGACGGCGGCAGGAGCAGTAGTGATAGAAGTAATATTAAACCTTTGAAGAGTGGTACTAACACTGTTAACAGTAGCGGTAGTGAAATTACTAGTAGTAGCTACAGTAGAAGTGTTAACGCTGGGGTTGGTGTGGCTGTTGTTGGCGGCGATGTCGAGGTGGGGACGGGGGAAGAGAGCGTCGCTAGCGGTGCCAATGGAGGCGGGAGCAGGCAGCAGGGGGAAGGGGACGGGGAGGGGAAGGGGTCACGGGGAAGGCTTCATTTGTCCGACCCTGACGGATTTTTGTTCTCGAACTCTGTCATCTCGTCCGTCTTCTGCGAGCTTGATGAGTGGCAGAGTGGGAAAGACCGGAGGAGTAGGATGGGGGAGAGGAGGAGAAGAGGGGGAAGGGGGGAAGGCGAACCGAGTTAATTTATACGCTCACCCCGGGTCGCGCGCGACTGGTTGGTTTACCATGATAAAAGAGAACAAGGCATCCCTTTAGATGAAGAAAAATAGTACTTGCCTTGCACAAGGTCCCACCCCCCCGCATGTGCGTTACCGTAGGGATCGGCCACATGCTACTATAGTGCGGTCGGGGGTGCATCATTTTTTCCTTCTGAGGGTGACTGGTTGAGGAGCTCCTCATATATCTCGCCCCCCCCCCCAAAAAGATTTTGAGGAAAATTCAAGTGCAGCCCGACGAACAAACTCATGGCCTAAGGTATACGAAAAAATCTTATCCTTATATTGCGGAACAAGAATTGACATTTTCCGACAAATTTGGGTTAAGGAGGGTTGGGGAGTACCGTCAAAACAGAAAAAAAGAGCCTAAAAAAGTGTTCCCATACAAAAAAAAGGATCCATATGATACATGATTGCGGAACAAGAAAATTGGCATTCCGACGGTTTTGGGTCAAGGTGGGTTAACGCCTGTCACGACTGGAAACCCTCGTTTTTTACAAATTTTCTTGAGTTTAGTATAGGCAGAGGGATTTGGGGGCTCTCGAGGGGGTTAGGGAGCCCCGTGATTCAGCAAACAAAAAAGTTCTAAGAAGGCGTACCCGTACATATAAAAATTATCTACATTGTTGCGGAACAAGATAATTGACATTTTCCGACGATTTTGAGGTTTAGGAGCGCCGTGTATGTTCAGAAAACAAAAAGTCCTAAAAGATTGATTCTACGATGGCCCCCGGCCCCAAACCAGTGATTTTCTTTCACGAACGTTTCATCATCATGGCTGCTCGCCACAAGGATGTACTAGATTGAAAAAACAGTATCTGGAACATAATATTTTCTTGCGTGCAAAGGTCTATCGATCGGTGACGTCGGGGTGTCGAGCGGGACACCGTGTTTCGGGAGATACGACCAGGACCTGGGTTTGAAACCGGCGATTTCGTTGAAGAAAAGTTGGGGGAGCTACCGTAGAACGACTCAAACGTCGTGCTACCACCACCGAGCTTTGACTTCTATCGTACCACACACCCGCCCATGTACATGAGCACCATCATGATCTGAGGCTCATTTTTCTCAGCCAACGCCCCCGGCCATCACGGGGGGAACGAAGTAATCAGGAACCCAAAACGGGGGTGTCGTTATACGGTAGCCCGCGCCCCCAACTTTTCTTTAACGAAACATCGCCGGTTTCGAAACCAGCTCCCGGCCGTTGTCTCCTGAAACACGGTGCCCCTCTTGCTACCCGGACGTCATGCGTTCCATGTAGTCCTTTTTTGCAAACAAGAGACGTAAGATATAATATATATACCAGGTATGAAGTTTTTTTTTTCAGAATAGCGCGCACGTCCTTCCTCACATGTCGAGCGGCCATGAAACGTTCCTCTCGTTCGAAGAAAATCGTTGTTATTTTTTTGGGGGGGGGAAGGGAGGGTATCTCGTAGAGTCAATCGTTATCATAGTGTAAAAACAGGGGAAGAATCATCCCACGTACGGTGTGCACAGTGGGTTGCAAACTTTTTGAGGGCCAAAAACGCGTGTGTCTTTTGACCGAACGTTTTTAAGCTCCTCAATTGAGTGGGGTGTGACGATCGGTTCAATAAAGCCAAAAAAGTCGAGTTTCAAGCGCGCGCTTTATTGTTTCAGGACTTCTGGCATGGTCGGGACTTGCGCGAACGAACGCCTTCGAAGTCATTGCTTCGGGACCCCGTAGAGATATTATTGTCAGCTCCTCGTGTTAGGAAAGCTCCCAGAAATCTCTCAGAACCTGCTGCACCCCCGTCTAGCGTGCAGGATGACTCGGAATGTGTGCCCAGGTTTTTGTCTGTATTTGTGGGGGGTGCTGATTTCTTACTCCTTTCTTTTTATATAGTCTTCTTTGTTTTCCGCTTTCAAATGTGCATTCTAATACATGACCTAGATATCCTTAATGAGGACACACAACCCATAATGTGCGCGATCTGAATATCACACACAGCTTGCAAAGATGAGTTTCGACAAAATATTCGATCTCACAGCTGGGGAGTGTTTTTTCATTTTTATAATGTACTCTTCGAAGTATCTCTTCATCGCACTTTTTTCTCTCCTTAATCTCCCTACCCTACACCCTAGACGCTCAACTCAGACCCGGGGTCACTTTGTTGCAGCAAGCTCTTCTCCCCCCTGCCCACTACGGCGTGCGTGCCAAGGTTCATTTTTATCGAGCTATGATTAAAAATAATACGAAAAGTATATAGTAGACTTCATCCTGTCCTTTCTTGTCCCTCGTCGTCGACTCGCATCGAACTGCGTAATAGCGTGTTTGCGAGATACCATTTTTTGCTGGGCAGGAGAATTGGGCCGCAGGAAAACATAAACCTGGTAGGTTTTGGTACACATTTTGAAACCGTCTCAAGCGTCAAAATCCAAGGCCAATCCCAACCAACCCGCGAAAAATCATCGAATAAATAAATAGGCTAGAAGAGAAGAACATGTTTTTCTACCAGTCAGTGGAGATATGCACCATTTTTATGGAATTTCTGACCTTATCTTTTGGTGGGGTTTGGTTGGCCTTGGGTTACAATATTATGTATATAGAGCGTTCTCGTCGGGTTCAATACTACTAGCTCGCTAAATTGGCATTTTTCCGAAAACTACTTGTTTGGACTTTTTTTTTTTTTGCAATCGCAGGCACGCCCCCCAACCTAGATGATGCTATCGGAACGAATAACTTCGTCAAAAATGCACATCGATATACCGGATCCATCCATTTTTTTGGGGGGGGGTGTCGTGGCGCTTCTCAAGAGAGAAAAAACGGGCTCCCGAACGTGCAACCCGCGGGTACCGTGCGCAGGATCATGGCTCGCCCCTTTTAAATAGCAGTTCTCTAATAAGCGTGCTACCACGATAGAGGCGCTTGCACACCACTTCTTTTCTAAGGTGGTGTCGTGTTCCTCAACTCCAGAGCTTAAGACACCTCTCTTCACCAAAAAACCGAGGTCCGGATATCTAGAGAAGAAAAATAAAACTGAAACACTACACCGGTCGGTTGAAAATCCCATGGCGCCCCCCTAGAGGGAGGGAGGTTACACAGAATGAGAATCATGAAGAAAAAAAAAAAAAACCTTTCTAATGTTTCCGACGAGTTTGGGCTGAGTTCTGGAGCCCCCGTCATATTCAGAAAAACACCGTCTCAGACGAAAACTGACTACATCCTCTATCGTAACCCGCGTTTGAGCATTCTCACGTTATTCTCCTCTGCCAACCTCAAAAGGCTGCGCGGTAGGTGCCAGGCTGCGGTAGGGAGGGCAGGCGAGGTGTCATTTTTTTGGCGCCTTTTTTTGCAGTGACTCGGGGTCACTCGCGCGAGTGCCCCCCCCCCCGGCTCCTTCGCGGTCTATATTGCAGACCCACAGGCTACGGCGCACCATAAGGGTCTCTTTCGGGGCGGCCGTTAGTTGCATTGGCTTGGCGGGTCACTCGCGCGAGTATCGCCCCTCTGTTCCTCTGCGCACACGGTATTACATTACGTTTTCTTGGCTGATATAACTTGACGAAATCAGTCCGCAAATACTGTGCGTAATGGTTATAATCCTCGCTGCTGCCCCCAAAAAGATCGCCTTAAGCGTTCTTGTCCGTGAGATACTGAGTCACTCGTGCGAGTGAGTGCCTCAATTCCGGTACTGAAAATTGGGGTGTGTCCCTCCCCCCCCAACCCCTGTACGTAGCCTTGGTCCCTGCACTATCCTATCTCCTAGACTAGTCTACATTTTTGTTGTTGTTGTATGCATCTCCGCACGTTCGAACGGTTAGCTACGCTTCCACGCCAAGCAATACACCCCAAAAAGTCGTTTCAATGTCAGTTGAGGGTGTGTAGCAGAGAGTCACGCGTGCGAGTGGATGAGAACCCTCATGTCGTCCATCGGCGAAAAAGGCGGGTATATACATGACTGATTCTACGATAGTCCCCCCCCCAAAAAAACCTGCGATTTTCTTTTAACGAACGTTTCATGCCTGCTCGACGCAAGGAAGGATACAAAATCGTAACCAAAAGAGTATCCATATATTTTCTTGTGTGCAGAGGCCTATCGATCGTCGACGTCGGGGAGGGTGTCGAGGGACACGGTATTTCAGGAGATACGACCGGCAGCTGATTTAGAAACCGGCGATTTCGTTAAAGAAAAGTTGGGGGGGGCTACCGTAAAACGACTCATATGATAACATTTTCATCTCATAACATCCCGGGTGCCCTTGGGACGCGTGCTTACGAGATAGAGGCACGTGTGCACCACTTTTTCTCTGCGAGAGAGGTTCCTTCCTCGATTTTGGGAGCTTAACAAAACCTCTCCCCCCAAAAAGCTGTTTTAAGGGGAGCTTGCAAAAAAAAAAAAAAAACGCTTCGTACACACCGGGGGGATAAAATCCCCAATGGGGGGCCTAGGTACACCAACGGGAAGATGACGATAAAATAAAATGTCCTCTAATAGATTCTACGACGATTTTGGGTTAAGGAACCCGTCATTCAGAAAAAGACAAAAAATGGTATACCTCTGTTGTAGTATAGAATGTCCTCTAATAGATTTTACGACGATTTTGAGTTAAAGAGCTCCATCATTCAGGAAACAACATTTTCGCCAAAAAAAGGTATACCTCTTTCGTAGTATAAAATGTTCTCTAGTAGATTTTACGACGATTTTGGGTTAAGGAACCCCGTCATTCAGAAATAGACAAATAGACAAAAAAAGGTATACCTCGCTGTCGTAGTAGTATAGGATGTCCTCTTATAGATTTTACGACGATTTTGGGTTAAGGAATCCGTCATTCAGAAATAGACAAAAAAAGGTATACCTCTGTCGTAGTATAGAATGTCTTCTGATAGATTTTACTCCGATTTTGGGTAAGAGCTCCGTCATTCAGAAAACAACATTTTCGCCAAAAAAAGGTATACCTCTTTCGTAGTATAAAATGTTCTCTAATAGATTTCACGACGATTTCGGGTTAAGGAACCCCGTCATTCAGAAATAGACAAAAAAGGTATACCTCTGTCGTAGTATAAAATGTCCTCTAATAGATTTTACGACGATTTTGGGTTAAAGAACTCCGTCATTCAGAAAACAACAACAAATAGACAAAAAAAGGTATACCTCTTTCGGAGTTTAAAATGTCCTCTAATAGATTTTCCGACGATTTTGGGTTAAAGAGCTCCGTCATTCAGAAACAACAACAAATAGACAAAAAAAGGTATACCTCTGTCGTACTATGCGTCTTGGTCGGTTGGGGGATCACTTTTGGGGCTTCTTTTCTTGCAGTGGCCCCGCTCGGGTTCACAATCGCGGGGGGTGCGTGGCCCCCCGGCCCTGTTTCATTGCAACACGATCTTTTACGCTTTCGTGCGTGCGTGCGTGCGCTGGTTTTTAATTTTTCGAGGTATTGGGATCCGCAATTTTTTGGGAGATGGTATATAAGCTTCGGTTACACAAAAAAAAAGCTCGCCCCCCCCGCCCACAAAAAGTATTTTAGTCCGCGTGCGTGGTACAGCCACACTCGTGCTCTCGAGTGGAGCTCAAGCCCAGTGTAGCTTAAAAAATGAGGGTTGGGCCCCCATACCGTGTCGTAAACTTCATTGGTCTGCCACAGCGTCCGTTTTGCTTATTAGTCATTGTGTTGTGTACATGTAGGTGTCAAAAATCGATGAAAATCTGACGCTTCTTGGACGATAGAGGGGCGTGCACACCATTTTTTTTCTGCGAGAGAGGTTCGTCAAATTTGGGGAGCTTAAGATTGCCCTCTCCCCCCAAAAAACTGTCTCTGGGCAAAAATCAAGACTGCTACACGTACCGGATGAAAAAAGCCCCACGAGATGGCCTAGGTACACAGCAAGAAATCGTGCAACAAAATGGCCTATTATTTATTTTTTTTCCGACGATTTTGGGGTTAAGGCGCCCCGTCATCCAGAAAACAAAAATAGTCGAAAACTGCTACCTCTACCGTAGCATGCGTCCGAAACAAAGAACGGGAGCCTTTTGCTCGATAAAGAAGAACGTACAAGGTACGTGTACCCGGGGGGGGGGGGACGGGGGGACGAAGGTACAACAACACCTCCTGTGTGGGCACGGTTTGCCGTCCAGAGGGGCCGCTGAGCGCGACACCTCCCACGAAGTGAGCCGGTGAGTTAGTTCAAGTGACAAACAACAACAACAAAAAAGTCGGGGGAAGGGGGTTTTGGCTGCGCTGCCGTGTTGCCGGCTCGCGGCACCAGCGCTTATATTTCAACGTACTTACGTATATGGTTTTGGCAAAGAAAGCAAGAACGACGCGTGCCACGATAGACGGTGCACCGCGTTTTTTTCTGGGGTTCCTCGCTGCAGGAGGTTAAGAAGACATGCCTTTTTCTTCACCCAAAAACTGATTTGGCGGAAAAAAAAAAAACTACCACACGTACGTCATGGGGATGAAGCATCCCATGGCTTTTGGGGGTACACAACGAGAACCAACCAAAAAAATTGCCGTATTTCGGGGACTCGTCCTACGGTAGTGTTATAAGGCTTAGGTTCTGTTTCCCCATGGGTGAACTTAAATATACTCTCCCCGGTATACCCAGGAAATGAAACGGCTTGGATATATTGACAGAGGTCCGCCGTATATCCGGCCGACCTGCTATCCCGCCGTTTCAGGGGGGGAGAGTGTTATAAGGCTTAGTTTGGGTAAGCTATCGGGTAACCTTTTGCAAGTGGTCAAACGGACTAATACCCCACTAATTCCTTAACAAATGGCGTCGTCGACAGACCATGGGTTTTTTGGGTCGTGGGTTCGATCCCCACCATCCACAATAATAAACTTTTCAGATTTTCCCATGTCGAACTTGAAAAATGCTCTTCCTGGTATCCCCAGGGAATGAAACGGCTTGGATAATTGACAGGTCCGCCCGTATATCCGGCCGACCTGCTATCCCGCCGTTTCAGGGGGGGAGAGTGTTATAAGGCTTAGGTTGGGTAAGCTATTATTGGTTAACCAGTTGCAAGTGGTCAAACGGACTAATACCCCACTAATACCTTAACAGTAGCCCCCCCAATTTTTCTGTAACGAAATCGCCGGTTTTGAAACCAACTCCCGGCCGTGTGTACCCCCTGCAAAACGGTGCCCCTTGCCACCCCGACGTCATTGTTTGATATACGGAGATTCATTGTTAACAGGGGTAAATGCCTAGACTATCTATGGGGTCATAACTCTTGGCAATCCTTCGTCGATAACGGTAAACGATAACTTGGATTGTTCTCATAGGCCTTACGGTCACGGCACAAAGAAAAAAAAATGAGTGAAAAATATGATGTTCTGGCCGAGATAGTGCGAAAATTATGAGAAATTTCCGGTGAATTTTTTGCAACAATATTTGGTGATGATGATAAGGCATTAACCCCTGTTAACAATGGATCTCCGTAAATAGTCCTTTGCAAAAAAAAAACATGTGGAGACTTTTTTTTTAATAGCACCCTTCCTCGTGTCGAGCAGCCATGAAACGTTCGCTAAAGAAAATCGCTGGTTTGGAGGGGGGGCTATCGTAGAATCAGCCTCGGGCAATGTTGAGTTATAAAGGGCCCCGTCATTCAGGAAACTTTTTGAGGGCGAAAAGTGTTACCTCTATCGTCCTAAAACAGGTACATATACTTCGAAAAAATGATACCATACTCTAGTTTCACGCTTTTGATGAGTGAGCTCTCGAACCGGTCAGAAACGTGTTGGGTTCGAAAACTGCAAGTTCCACCACTAGTACTAGATGTACACCGGGATGACGCTCATCGTCATCGCTATTGTTCATCATCACTATATCAATACCATTATCTCAGAATGATCGTTCTCACCGTCATTATCAATACCGTTATCAGAATCGTCATTCTCATCGTCGTCATTATCATTTTCAATACCATTATATCAGAATCATCGTTCTCATTCTAACCGGCGTTATCAATACCGTTATCAGAATCATCATTCTCATCGTCGTCATTATCATTATATCAATACCATTATCTCAGAATCATCATTCTCACCGGCGTTATCAATACCGTTATCAGAATCATCATTCTCATCGTCGTCATTATCATTATATCAATACCATTATCTCAGAATCATCATTCAAATCGTCATTATTATCAATACCGTTATCAGAATCATCATTCTCGTCGTCGTCATTATCATTATCAATACCATTATATATCAGAATCAAGAATCATAGTCATCATCGTCGTCACCATCATCACCTCATGGTCTGTACGGTATGGGGTGTGGTAACCAGGTGAGGGGGGGGGGGAGGCGGGGGGGGGGGGCGTCTGTCAGCCGCGAGCGAAACAGCTTATCAACCATGAGCAGTATGGGATTTAATACTAAAGAGAGATGCATGTTGTGCTACGATAGAAGTGCGTGCACCACACCCCAAGTATTTTTTTTTTCTGGCGCTTCTCACTGAAGAGGTGTGTGTATATCTCACCAAAAAAACTTATTTTTTACAGCAAAAAACTGAAAAGGCCCAATTCTACGGTATGCAGGGGGGTTCTTTTTTTGCAGCGTTGTCTCCGGGTCACTCGCGCGATTGACCCCCCCTGTTGCATGCGGTCAGAGTAGGCTTTCCTGCTTGTAAAATTTTCGATATGAATCCCCATTGGGATAGTTAGCTACGCTGCGCCAAACAAAGCGCCTAACGTGTTCTTGTCAATGAGGTCTACAGAGTCACTCGGTGCGGAGTGGATCAAGTCCCCAGAAGTGAAAATGCCCCCCCATATCGTAGCCTTCATCAAGAGTGCTCTTGCAACTTGATGAAACACACCTCATGCTGGCCTAGGCTTAAAAATGAATAATATTGAAACAAACTTTAAGAATTGATGTTCCGATCGGTTTTTGGGGCAAAAGGAGCCCCGTCATGTACAGATAATATTTTATTCAGCCCAAAAGTGCTGACTCTATATATTATAAAAATAAAAAAAACACTTCATATTCAGTTGTGAGATCGAATATTTTGTCGAAGCTCATCTTTGCAAGCTGTGTGTGATACTCCGATCGCGCGTATTACGGGTTTTGTGTCCTCATTAAGGATATAGGTCGGCGACTCCCCTTGCATGTACAGTGTAGCTATCAAGGTCAACAGAGCGATCTTAGCCAGCCTGTGCGCTATCTATATATAGCGTAGCACGCATCCAACGTATCGTAAGCATAGAATAGGGAGGCCATACCGACCGAGACCCCTCGAGCGGGAACTGTTGCCACTGTATTTTCCCACACTGCTCTGACCCTATATCTAGATATAACAAGAACTGGCTCAAACTGTTTTTTATCCCAACACACTGCCTGAGAAGAACCGGCTCGAACATCACACTCTCGAAATTTGTAGAGTTCTACTTATGTATCTAACGACACCCATTTAATTGTTCTCTACACATCAGACGATATTGTTGAAGGTAAGAAAGAGCGCTCAAAGGATTTTGTCCCGAAACACTGACTGATGAGATGGATCTTTCCTATGCGCGACGAGGCGGCTATACAGCGCGATCCTCATGCGGGAGGAATTGGCCACCATCGGTTTATCGCACACAACAACAGAAGTACTATCTATACACCATACAAAAATAACTGGCTCGAAGTAAGGCAGGTCAACTATTTATCAACACAATCTAGAGACAAGTTGTGTATGGTCCGGTTCGGTTCGGTTCGGTTCGGTTCGATCTTTGTACATCACTGTTGGACGGAGATTTTTTTTTTTTTCCACACACTTGTACTTTCCAGCTTCTGGACAAGCCGTGGTCACAGGTGTTGTCCCTTTTTCCCCCCGGTTCTTGCCGTCAGTTTATATCGCGCATAGGGTTCAGCAATCCCACTGCTCATCGATTTCTCATCGAGTGTTGCTAACTCGCACTCTCGCGCTTTCCGCAAGTCAATTTGTGCACAAGAAAATGTCCCCACGAATTTATACGAGTATGCACTCAGAGGGGCTCGAACTAGCGAAACTGACCTATGCCAGGCTCGAGGATAACCTGATACGCCACCGGGGCGACCGGTCAAGCGATCCTTGGGGTACTACTGTAGCGTGGATACCAAACGGTATTTACAGTTCCGTCCCAAGAGTAGTAATAATGTGTAGCCGGGGGGAGACGTAAGAATGCTACAAACGCCGGTCGGGACCCTGTCACTAGTCCCCGGGGCCCGTGCGAATTAAGAGAGGCGATCAGCTAAAAAGTCCACATAATATACAGTCTCAAAGCTCAGACAATATAGCAAAAGTTGCCCGCGAGAGAACCGATTGTGGAGTGTAATTTTTCACCAGTTCAATATGGCAGCAAAAAAGAACGAGCCGGGCCGGGGGGGGGGGGGGGGGGTGGGGGTGACAGACCTACATCCACATGACGTGGGGACGGGAGCTTGGAGGCGGTTTGGGTCGGTGCGGGAAGGGGAAGGGGTGACCGAATCATGTCTATGACGTGGAGATGGAACATGGAGGCAGCTTGAGCCGGGGGGGGGGGGGGGCAGACTCACACCCTCCCATGGCGTAGGAATGAAGCCAGGACGCGGCTTGAGCAGGGTGGGGGGGGGGGGCGAGGTGGCAGACTCATGTCCATGGCCTGGGAATGAGGCCTGGACATGGCTTAGTGGATTCAAGAGTAAAATCTACGGGAGAGTTTAATGAACGAGGAGGGTGAAGCAACGGCGTTCATCGGTGGAGTTAAGCCGTTAACTAAGCGGGTACATCATGGAGGGGTAGATGGCCTTTCTTATTAGCTTGCGTTTTCGGTTCGTTGATTGAATGCTGCTAACCAAAGTACGTTCGGCATTCAGTTCGCGCAACTAGCGCCCAATCGAGGATATGCATGCGCATGTGTGTTGTAAGATTGGGCAGTGTATATAGTCCTAGGGACCGAACACTGCTGCTATGCAGTGGTGTGCCTCTGGCTCTCTCTGTGCTGGTCACTCACACGAGGGTTGCTCGTGGATAGTGTATATCTTGTTGTGTTGTTTGCTTGCTGTCACTATCCGACTGAAGGGGGAGCGAAGCCGTTCGTCCAGGCAGGCGGTCACGCCTGTGAGGTGCCAGGTAAAAAGGAGCAACAGCTTTTCAAGTCATAACGTCCTGAGGGGTGAGAGGGAATACCGTAACACATAACACATACCAGGGTACATTGTATGCTATTGTTCGTTTCGTCCAGCAAGTATGTCAGACAAATACGAGGCGTTCGGTCCGGTGAATTGGTTCACCTTGATACCTGCACGCTCAACCTACCAGAGAGGAGAGCGAGACAAGAACCATTCACCTGTTTTGTCGTGCTCGTGACGCGCGTGCTACCTACCACACGGTTAAGGTGCGACATTTTGTTTCCGAGACGAGCATACTCGGCGCACGTGCCGCGATAGCTAGGTAGCACTCTTTTCGTCTGAAACGGTTTTCTGAACGACGGGGCTCCTAAACCCAAAATAGTCGGAAATACGACATTTTTTTTACATTTGATTCTCGTTTTATACCTAGGCCATTGGATTTTTCATCCGCGATAAAGCAGGTTTTCTTTTTTCGCCACATCAGTTTTTGGGTTAAGAAGGACATGTCTTAAGGAGGCGTGTTACAATAAAGGTAGCAACTTTCGTCCGAAATGGTTTCTGAAGGGGACGGGGATCCTTAACCCAAAATCGTCTGAAATTGTTTTTTTTTTTTGCGTGGTTCTCGTTGTTTATATAGGCCAGATGGGATTTTTCATCCGGGGTTATATCAGGCCGTTTTATTTTTATCCAACAAATCCGTTTCGGGGGAGGGGTCTTAAGCTCCTAAGGCGAGGAACCTCAAAAAATATGCGGTGTGCTCCTCTATTATTGTAGCAGGCGTCACGCTCCTCTCCACTTTTTGAAAACCTGATTATTCTTTGTAAACTCGCAAAAATTTCAACTGGATTGTGAACAGACTCATGGACGGCCAAGGTTTTCAAGCACGTTAAAAATAGCAAAAAAAGTTCCAATTCCGACAATTTTGGGTCAAGGAGCCCTGTCCTCCTTACAGAAAACGTTTTAATTAGCGAAAAGTGCTACCTCTATATCGTAGCCTGGGTCTCCTTTTTTTATTTCGTATTTTTTTCCCTCTCTGCAATCTCGAAGTGGGGGGGTTAACACCGCCCGTAAGAGGGGTCAGTAACCGCACCTGATAACATCTTTTACCTACCAAGCGGCTGCTGGCACCAGCTGCATCACTCTATCTACCGCTGCGCCGTCGTGCTTCGTTCGGTTTTGCCTCTGTCCGCGGATGTATTGTACCTGGTTACACAAGGGCTCCGCATGGATAGGGCAGGGCCGCACTTCGACTCGTTCGGTTCAATATTCGATGAGAGTGAAAACCGTTACCACAAAACACATAGTCCACGCGTGTAGAACGGAAAGTAATGCCAAGAGATTGGTATAGACTAACAATGGACTACTTCTACTTCTGTCGTTTCCTCCGTTTCTCCGTTTCTTGCGTGAATCCGATTCCGAGCTTCATTCATCATATATATCATATGTGTCATCGGTTAATTCCTGGCGTTCGGAACGAGATGACATTTTCAAAAAGATCCCTACCTGGTATATTATTTTATTATACTGTCATCAATTAATCGCTGGCGCACACAATTTATTGACCAGCAACAACAACAACAGTCAGTAGCCAGCGCAATTCTTGCCACCACACAACAACGCCTTTGAAACACTTTACTACCTTGATAATCACACCTACCTATAGAAGTGCATCCACCTTTCGTTTGTGGGAATAAATACACATGGAATTAGTGTGGGATATTTATTCTGCGGTCCTGAAATAAATGTGGATGGTGGATCGTGGGCCAATATATACGGAACGACTCCTTGGAGCGGCGATGAAAAAGACTGACAATATATTGTTTCGCGTATTGCGATTTTCAAGAGCGACTCCGTTCGTTGTGTTTGTTTTCTGTTTGTTTTATGGTCTGGCCTGTTTTGTTGTGTTCTCGTACCCGGTACGCTGCTAGCATTTCACTTGCTCTATACCTTGATTAATTGGAATTGTTTGGTTTACTCTGTGTCACAGTCTGTGACCACATAATAATAATAAGTTGTATCTCTCTAGGATGAAGAATCAGCACGGACACTGGGTGTAATGGTGCCGTTGGGTAGCCCCGTCGAAGACAACGAACGCTCGAACAAAGAACAGCTTGCAAATATGAGTATTGACCTGAAATTCGTCGAACTCACGGCTGACGTCCTTGAAAATTAGTTATAAAATATATTTAACCGTGAAATCCGAGATCGAAAGCAACGACACAGCAGTCGTACGATAATAGGACAAACGCTTCGAGGTGTGACCATGAAAAAAGTGTGGTGGGGACGAAATAAGAAGCCAGTTTGGAAATGATACCAACTTGAAAATAAATGTTTTCCCATACCTGGTATGTTTTTTTTTGTTCAAGCTCTGCATATGCCAAGATCCAAGAATAGCTCGGGCGTATACCGCCCAAAAATACACAAAATTTCGCACTTCCTGCTTGTCTTGCTCAGCCCACGTATCCGATCCCGGCCAGGTGCGGAACGGATACGGCAGGGCGAGGGGCGTTTGAGCCGCCCCCCGAAGACGGCGCTCGAACGAAGCGATGTGACCGCGACAATTCCAATTCCGAGAATCGCATACTGAGGCCGAGACGAAAAAAACTGCTGACCGAATCCCTAAAAAAAAGAATGATCGTATATATATTTATATGCAAGTGTCGTACGTGTTGTATGCGTTGTATGTGCGTAAGTTGTATGCGTTGTATGTGCGTGAGTAGAGTCGTCCCACACGGTAGGGATGCATCGGAAGTTTTTCAGAGCTCTCAAGCGAGTAACATAAGCACGACTTCGAAGGCATTCAAGGTCGCGCCACAGCAACCCGAGCATCTCTTCTTCTAGATGCGCTAGAGTTCTAATAAAATATATATAGTCTATATACATATTCGCCAAAAAGAGTATCACCCCCGAAAAGCATGACTTCGAACCCCCATTCAATCGCGCAACACCCGAGCAACGCACTTCTCTCTAAGATGCGCACGCTAGTCTATATTCCCACAATAACATATACCTGGTACATACATGAAATTATTTTCGCTCTAAAAAAGTATCCGACTCTAGCCAGTAGTTTCTACTCTCGCTTGAGACGCTCAAACGGCCAGAAATGTTGCAAGCGCCCCCTATCTATGAAAGAAGTGCAGCCCAACCTGACGCGCGTGCTAAGATATATAGAGGTGCACCACTTTTTTTTTCCAAGATTCCTCCATTTGGGTGGGAACCGAAGAGACCCCTCTCCCAAAAATCGATTTCAAGAGATAAACAAAACTGCTGATTTAACCGGATGAAAAATCCCACGGCCTACGTACACTAACGAAAATGATGAAAAAAAAACGGCGTATTTCCGACGATTTGGGGTTAAGGAGCGGGTTCCCCGTCATTCAGAAACCAAAAAAATAGCTTTCCAAAAAAAAAAGGTATACCTCTATTATCGCAGCATGCAGCCCCACTGTGGGATGACTCGTGACTTGTACATGAGCGTGTGAAATGCATTTATTTGAGTTTTGTGCGCGCGTGTTGCATGCTTTTTGCTCTTCTTCTTGTACGTGAGAGTTGTATGTGCGCATATATATTCTTTTTCTTGTGCACAAATTGACTTGCGGGAAGCGCTCGCGAGAGCGTTTGAGTTAGCAACACTCGACGAAAAATCGACGAGCAGTGGGAGTGCTGAACCCTATGCGCGATAAAATTTGAAGGCAAGAACCGGGGGGGAAAAGGGACGACACCTGTGACCACGGCTTGTTCAGAAGCTCGAAAGTAAAAGTGTGAGAAAAATTAAAAATAAATGAAAAAAAAAAAAAAAAAAAAAAAAATAAGATTAAAACAAAAATGAATGTGTTGCATGCGCGCGCATTGACGCGTGCTATACGATAGAGGTGTGCGCACGCACCACTTCTTTTCTGAAAGGTTTTCTCAATTTGGGAGCTTAAGATCTAGACCTCTGGCACCAAAAACTGATTGTTGGAGAAAAATAAAACTGCTACACTTGTACCTGTACTGTACCAGATGAATACTCCATATATGACCTAGGTATATAGAACGAGATCATGCAAAAAAACAATGGCCTATGATGAGATTTCCGACGATTTTCGGTCAAGGAGCCCCATCAATTTCATAAACCGTTTCAGACGAAACGTGCTACCTCTATCTTATCGTAGCACGCGTCAACCATTGTACGTGCTGTACGTGTGTGCTGTGTGTATGTATGCGTTTTATGCGCGCGTGCGTGTTGAATGCTTGCGTTACATGTAGCATATATATATCATAAATAATTTTCAAGGACGTCAGCCGTGAGTTCGACGATTTTTCGGTCAATACTCATCTTTGCAAGCTGCGTTGTTGGTACTCGTAATATACTATATATATGGTTATATATGTACGGGCGTACACGAACAACAACTAGCGCTTTGCTTGACGTCATGTATCACTGTTATACTTCATACGTGTGTAGAGTGAGAGCAGAAAAATACGAATCAAAATCCGCGGCTTTATCCTGCGTCGAGAGGTGCCAATCTCTCTTTCCAACAATGATGCACACAGCACTAACTTAATGTGACGTGATGTGACGCGACACAAAAGCAGCAATATTACTACAAAACACAACAGGAACGACGGCAATACGTTTCTTGCAGGCGATTAATCGATCGCCATCCCCCCCGATGTGCCGGTTATCAGTCATGGTAGTTTGATATCATAGCATCGTGCTGAAATCAATAACAAACAAGATACGATGCGATAGCATCATGGTCGGAAGTCTTGCAAGACACAGTCGGATGAGGCAGTAGACCATATTGATGGTCTGATAAGATACGATCGTATCATATTGACAAATCCAATGAACCACGGAACGGCAGATGCCGCACTAAACTGAACCTGTGTGGCGGCCGGCGAACCTAGCAAACAGTATCATAGGCGCGTAAAGCCTAACACTACACCCCCCCCCCTCCCCCCTGCCCCTCCCCCCCCCCTCCTCCTCCTCTTCCTTCAACCGATAATCCTGATAAAGCGAAGGAGCGATTACAGTAGCACTTGGAACACAGTCCCCACTACAAACTCAATTTCCTGGGAAGGGAAGCGTGGTATACATACGTAAAATCAAATGGCACCATATATTTACATGGCAGTTTTATCCTGCTGCCTGCCCCCCCCCGCCCCCCCGCCCCCCCCATCCTCTGCCCCCCCCCCCATCCCACCGAGCACACCCATCCACCGCTAGTCTTAGTGGAGGTGCATGGTAAGGTCAGTGTAGAGCTCCCCCCCCCTCCCCCTCCCTGTTCCTACACAGCTCCTCAAACGCCATACGTACCATGCCGCCACACAATAGTTGCCGCTATGAGATATGGTCATTCGCCCTTTCCTTTCTCGTCCTCTCCTTTCCCTTGCCCCGTCTACTCGTTGAGGTTGGTGGTGCGTACATCGACCCCCGGTGATGCTTTACTCTCTTATTACAGCGAAAACTACTAAAAAGGAACGATGCCACTCCTTGACCCGCCCTTGGCCGAGGAGCGCGAATAGCCTAGCACAGCGAATCGCCTAGCAAAAACGAATGGCCGAACAAAGCGAATAGCATAGCAAATCGAATAGCCTAGGACAAACGAATAGCCCGCCAAAGCGCACGGCTAGCAAAACGAAGCCTAGCGACACCAAACAATGTGAAAAATGACGGTTGTTGATTGCAGGAGGTTAGAGCTCCACAGTGAGCAGTGTCGCTACGCCCTTGCATCATAGATGCAGACAGCCTCGCCAGTTTACTTTGTGCCGAAAAAGCTAAAACTAGCAACGCATCTAGAAAAGCCTAGCCAAGCAAAGCCTAGCGTAGGTTAGGAAACCGAAGCCTAGTCGAAGCAAAGCTTGCCCAGAAAAAATCAACCCTATCTAGTCAGAGAGTGAAACCGAACCCTACGCCTAGCGAAGCAAAGTCTGCGCAGCAAAAATAAAAACCCAAGTTGGTCCGTGCAAAGCCTACAATCGCGAAGCGTTGCCTAGGAACGCGTAGACACAAGCCGACCCGCCGAGAGCCACGACCGCGCCTGCTGCCCCTCACCCCCACAAACACGACGTGCCAAAGCCGGAGCGCAAAGAAGGGCGTTATGTGTTGATATGGTACTGAAATAGGGAGGATCGGAGACACGCCCGAGTACCCAAAAACCAAACCAAAACCAACAACAAAAAATTGAACAAAAAGAGGAACACCTACGAGGACGTGAGAGTTTTGGACACTAAAAGAGAAATCGGGACCCACAAGCCTAAAACCACAACTAACAGCGGCTAGAGGCACAAGTCGCACTTGCAGATGAACCTACGAGCTGCAGCTACAGCTACAAGCCACAGCTACAAGCCGCAGCTACAAGTCGCAGCGACGCCACAGCTACAGCTACATTCATGACCACGATGATCCTTTCACATCCCCCCTCTCATATTCTCCGCCTGCCCTTCCCTTCCCCACCAGGCTGCCTTGGAACTGCAAAAAAAACGTGTAAACAAGCTACACCGATGCAGCACGTCGAAGCAAAAAATGAGAACCTCACCCAGTCCCAAGAGCAAAAACAACAACAATACCCCGTAGCGCAGGCATTCGCGGTAAAGGCAACATCCCCACATCGCCCCTCCCATACCGTCTCGAAAGGGATGTGCCATCAACGGGGTAAACGGCCAAGGCAAACAACAAACGAGCACGCCCTTACCCCGCCCCGTCCATACCTGCCCCGCCACCCGTTGCTCCCCCAAGTTCCCCAATCACTGCATCTTCCGAAATAGGTAATGTTTCCTACCTTTAGAGGGGGCGTTTTCATGCCGTAGCTCGCGATCAGAGCTCGCGCACGAGCAGAATAAGCAAGCCAACATTTGAAGGACTGACCCCTCCCCCCCCCCCCGAAAACGCCTGCTATTCACGCTTCCAGGCCTATTAATACTATTCATATAAAATTAGCGATGAAATCGCATTGTACGTACATAAGACCAAGGCTAGGGTATTGTAGTATCATATACTCTCTTACCCCCTTTTGCACTATTTGACTTGATATCCACTCGCACGACTGACTCTGTATCTCACTGACAAAATGCTTTAGACGATGTTTTGGTCGCAACTTAGATCACCATTTCAATGCGGACTCATATCGCACCATGCAGAGTATCGAAACCTTAAGCTTGCGAAACACACAAGGGCGTCACTCGCGCGAGTGACCCCCAGCCACGGCATGAAAAAAGGGGCCAAAACTGACCCTCCCCTGGTTACAACACAAATCATCTTCCCGCATGGCGCCCGCCTCCGTTAGGAGTTCCAAACCAGCGTTTTTTTCCCGTCAGTCGGTCGGCCGATCCGTCAATCTGGGCCATTCGGGGACAAACAGAAAAACGACGCATGGTCATCGCCGTCTCGTTATTTCTATGTAGGGTGGTGCAGTGTTACAGTTATGAACAACATCGTGACTCATTGTCGGGAAAGAAAAAAGAGAAAATTATCCAAGTTTTTCACCCGATGTACACGGCCGGCCTACATGGTGCGCTCCCCCCCCCTCCCTGAACCCTGCCTCTTCCTCCCTCCCCCTCATCACCAGCCTTGCCCCCTCCCCTTCCCGTCTATTTTTAGTGTGACAGACCGTTGTCGACCCGACCCGACCCGACCCGACCCCACCCAGCTCAACATAAATCCCCTCATTACAGTATGCAGCGATGAACGCCGTCACGTCACACACCAACGCATTTCACAGTTACCACAGTAGCAGAAGCAGCAACAACAGCTATAGCACTAGCAACCCCCCCCTCTCCCCACACACACACCTCTCTGCTTGCCGTACTACCTGCGTGACTGTCCCCAGCGTTGTGCCGTAGCGTGGCGTGGCCGCCGTGTAGCACAGCATAGCATAGCGTGGAGTGCTGTGTCTTCTGTCACTGCACTGTCAGCAAGAGCGCCCCTTCCCCGCCCTTACCCCCCCCCCCCCCCCGGAGTGTAGCGTGCTGTGCCGTTACACAGCATTGTCAGCGCGAGCGCCCCCTCTCCCTCCTCCCCCCCCCGCCTCCCTATTCCTTCTCCTCCTCCCCCTCAGAGCCCTAGCCGAGCTCTCTCTAGCCGCCGCCACCGCCGCCGCCGCTGCTGCCGCCGCAGACGCCGCTGTCGACGGCACAGACGGCGCCGCGGGTGCTGCGTCAGCTGGTGCAACGACTTCGGCCTTGCAAAGCGGACACCATGCGTGGTTATCACCATCCAGCCACTCGTCGATGCACTGAAAAAAAAAAAAAAAAAAAAAAAAAAAGTAGCCAACACCGAAGGGCCCATACCCGGCATCCAGTACCCAATACCCAATAGCCAATAGCCGACATCCGATATGTCAGTCGATACAAGGACAAGGTGGAGGGAGGGGGGGAGGAAGGGAGTAAGGGAGGGAGGGAGGGAGGGAGTAAGGGAGGGAGGGAGGGAGGGAGGGAGGGAGGGAGGGAGGGAGGGAGGGAGGGAGGGAGGGAGGGAGGGAGGGAGGGAGGGAGGGAGGGAGGGAGGGAGGGAGGGAGGGAGGGAGGGAGGGAGGGAGGGAGGGAGGGAGGGAGGAAAGGTTCGAGAGGACTTAACTGGTACTGTGAGGGCGGATGAAGGAAGGGATGGAGCAAGAGCGGGAGGGCACGGGGTGCGAAAACAACACAGTGCAGTCAAGTACAGCGCGGTACAGTAATGGCAGCAGTGGGCTAGAGACAGCGTACGGATAGCCGGTAATCGCACATATTAAGGGTTCGAACACGGCAGCTCGCGTTTGTTGAAAAAAGGGGTTGACGAGGGCATCATGTCTCGCGTCCTTACTGACACTCTCAACGCAAATGTTTTAGCGGTTGGGTTTATATCCTCGGGCTATATCTGTGTAGACATCCAACAATCAAACATGAAAAAAAAAATAGTACCAGCCAGGGGGTGCAGTTCTGGTAGAATCTCTCTAGGGTGAAGAATCAGGAAGGACACATGTGTTTGGGTAGAAAAAACGGCATACAGTGAGCCCCCCCCAGTAACACGTGGGTGTGCCAGACCAATATGGCCGCCTTGTTGGGGGAAGCCGCCTTACAAATCGTTTTATTCATTCCGGGTTATGAGTGCAATTCCCCAGTCGCACCAAGCAACTTTGACCGCCTTATATGGGGATACCGCCTTACATGGGGGTACCGCCTTAAATAGGGATACCGCCTTATATGGGGATACTGACTTATATGGGGATACCGGGATACCGCCTTATGGGGGATACAGCCTTATGGGGGATACCGCTTTATTGGGGGATACTGCCTTATTGGGGGACCCTTACCCTACGGCAACGTCAAGTACGAAACATACCTTAGCGTGATACACGTGTCGGCAGGGTAGTCGACACAGCTCCTCTCCGACCGCGTAGTCCCCGAAGCACACGATACAAGCTCCCGCCGTCGACCACTCTTGGGAGTTCCCCCTCTCCCACCCTGCACGTATCAGGACCGTGGGTTCGTCCGCCGGTTTAGCTGCATGCTCGTCGGTTTCGCTATGCAGTGGCTACCCCGATTTAAGAGCGCCTAAGAGAAAAGCATTCGTGGCTTGACTCCTTCACTACTGGAAGACCCATTTTGGGGACAAATTTACTTGAATATGGTATAGGGAGGGATCTGGGGGCTCTAAAGGAGTTAAGAACGATCAACATCGACATGTCCCACCATACAAGGCACCATATGTGCCCACCACAGATAAGAGCAAATGGGTAGTTAAGAGCACTTATTTCGGCTTGTCACGGCCTGCTCTCAGATCGGGGTATCCGCTGTGTATCTCTTATTCGTCGGTTTCGTTTGCTTTGGTTTGGTGTAGTTATACGTTCGTCGGTTTGGTTTCCATTCAGTTGGTTCGTCCGTTCGTTGGTTTCGCGAGTACGTTCGTGGGCCTAGTTGTGCTCCCTACCCAACCCAACCCAACCCGATCCAACCAAAGCAAACCCAACCAAAGCAAACCCAACCCAACCCAACCCAACCCAACCCAACCCAACCCAACCCAACCCAATCCAACCCAATCCAAACCAACGCAATCCAACCCAACCCAATCCAACCCACCTCCCGCGAACCCCGGTGGCCAATGATCAGCTCCTTCGCCGGTCGCCTTGCCACTAGGCGGCTCACCAGCTGCCCCTGCCCCCGCTGCCGCCGCTCCCGCGGCTGCCTCTCGTGTATTTCTACTAGTATCGCTAGTGCTATTGCTAGGTCGACCCTCCTCCATCACTGCCGCATCAACTCCGGACGCGCCCACGCCAGCGGTCGAATCAGCGCCCTCGGCGGTAGCAGCAGAGGTAGTGGCAACTGTCGTGGTAGCTGTCGCGGTAGCTGTCGTGGTAGCTGTAGCAGTATTGGTAGCCGTGGTTGAAGCGGTAACTGGCGACACCATTTGTGCTGCGCTCGCAAAAAATCCCACCTGCAAGAACAAATCGAGTGTGAGTGAGTTGTGGATGTATGTAGAGTTGAGGTAGGTATATAGGCGGGAGTGAAACGGGGGGGGTGGGGGGGGGGGAATGGGGGGGGGAGGCGGCAGCCGGATTGCCGGAGCTCGTCTGGAAGCGAGGGGTCCGGACAAGCGAAAAGACCAATCAGAAGGATAATGGTGCGTATCGAGCGAACACGCGGTTATTTTTGCTCCACTTTGCACTCGATAAACAACCAAACACAAAACCAAAACAAAAACAAAGCGTAAACATAAAAACAAACCGATAGAAAAACAGAAGAGCTTGTTTATATTTAGGCGGAGGTCAGCCTCTCACTGTCCGCTACTGGTACATCGAACCATCACATAGAACACCATACCAGATTCAACGTAATTCCAAATCACACCGTAGCATACCATGCAATACAACGACACACCAAACCACACCACACCACATCAAACCCTACCATACTACACCCTACGTCACCCTCCTTTCCCCGCCTTCCCCTCCCCCACCTCGCGGTCGGCAGCCCCTCCCACACCACCTGCGGCGGCGGCGGCGTCGCCACTCCTCCTCCTCCGCTCGAAGGCACTGCTCTGACGCGACACCGTTGTAGCGTAAGAAGGCGGGGGAGAAACGTAGGGAGGAGGACTAGGAAGGGGCGAGCTAGCCCCACCCCCCACCCCACCACCACCAACACCACCATCATCATCACCGCGATCTCTCCCGCTTTCGCTGCCACCACCACCACCATCACCACCGCGATCTCTCCCGCTTTCGCTAGCACCACAACCACCGCCACCGCCTCCCCCCCCCCCACCGCCTCCGATCCCCCCAGAAGCAGCAGCCGTGACGCCTTTCTCCCCTCCCCAACCCCTCCCTCCCCCTCCCCCTCCAGCGGTAGCACCAGCACTATTGCTCTCCGTCTGGCTCTCAACGTCCCGAGCGCTGCCTCCCTTCTCTTTCTCCTTCTCCTCCTCTGTTCTTTCGAGTACAAAGTAGTTTAGCACTCGGCGTCGTGTCTCCTTGTCGATCACCCTCGCACGGGGGCGAGAGCCTGACCCTGATCCCCCGGCCACCAACGTCAGCTCTTCTACCACCGCTGAGGACGGAAACGGCGAAAAAAAACGGAGAAATTATATTTTAGACGTAGATTTAGCGCAGGGAGAGGGAGACCAACGTCAGCTCTTTTACCACCGCTGAGGACGGAAACGGCGAAAAAAAACGGAGAAATTAGATTTTAGACGTAGATTTAGCGCAGGGAGACGGAGAAAGATTTATATGGTTAGATAGTAAGAAAGACATTGCCAGGTACAATTACATTTAGACGTAGATTTAGCGCAGGGAGAGGGAGAAAGATTTAGATGGCTAGATAGTAAGAAAGACATTACCAGGTACAAGGTTTGAGATATATAGATATTGCAAGAGAGAGACACGAGAGATACTTCAAAATCTTTTGGCGCGGCTTCTCGCAATTTTAGAACCGCAGCGCTGGTTTGCAAACCACGCAGCTTCCGGGAATTCTATACCTGCAGCGCTATTAATAGCTGCACTGTTACAGGTTCTCGCTTTACGCGCTCACTACCTCCGGGTGGGAGGAGGTTCCCACCCAAACAGAAGCCTTCACGCCCTAACCCAGCCGCTATATTACAGGGGGCGGGATCATGGTGTGGGATGGGCATAGGGTTGGCCAACAAAAAAAGGATGCGTGGCCTATCTGGGTTAGTCCGACAACGCCTTTCATCCCCCACTGAAAACCTCATGCTTGCAAAAAATCTAGCGCTGCAGGTTTAGGATTCTGCAAGAGGGTCTCGTCCAAAATATTCACGGTTTGGCATAAGAGATGTTGAGGTTTTGATGTTTCAAGAGAAGATACCAGGGTGTATTCATTTACGGAGGACCATAGTAATCAGGATCTACGATAAACACAAAAACCCTATACATTACCATGTTTTTACTAACCATATTTAGTCCTGAATATCATATTCCCCTGAAATAGAGAGATATGACAAAGGAGATTAAAAGGAGAAGAGAGGCTAAGTACAAAGGGACAAAGACCAAAGGGGGTGAGCACGGAGACACGAAAGAAGAGAGACGGATATAGAGGGGAAGAATCAGAGAGAGATTGCGAAAGCGAACATTGTAATGGGAGAAGAGAGAGGAAACACATTATATAAAGGGGTACGAAAATGGAAAGAGGTGAAAGGATAAGAGAGAGCGGAGGGGGGGGAGGGGGGGGGGAAAGAAGAAGCTGAAACAAAAGGGGGAAGAGAGGTTTTTGAAGAAAGGGAGAGAGAAGACAGCGGAAGGAGAGGAAAACAAGAGGAAGCATGGAGAGATAATACAAAACAGAGAGAGAGGAAAAGCGGAGGGGAGAAACTGAGAAAGATAGCAGTAGTGATACCTCCATGTACACATAAAAACATGTTTGATAGCAGTGGTATACGTAGAGTTGGCAGTAGTACCACTGCCAGTAGTACTTCGGATATACGGTAGCGACAGCAGTAACGTGCCATACCCTTGCGTACGCACCTCCATGTCTTGAGTTGTAGACCCGTTGCCGCCTCGCTAGCACCCCGCAGTAGCTCGTCGACAGCGCAAAAACCGTGATGGTCACCGGCTTAAGGGTCCTCCCGTTTAACAAGTCACCGGTTATGAACACCAGCGATACCTGGCCAAAAGAGAACATAAATAGATGGACAGACAGACAGACAGACAGACCGACAGACAGACAGACAGACAGACGGACAGACAGACAGACAGACAGACAGACAGACAGACAGACAGACGGACGGACGGACAGACAGACAGACAGACAGACAGACAGACAGACAGACAGACAGACAGACAGACAGACAGACAGACAGACAGACAGACAGACAGACAGACAGACAGACAGAAGACAGACAGACAGACAGCAGACAGACAGACAGACAGACAGACAGAAGACAGACAGACAGACAGACAGACAGACAGACAGACAGACAGACAGACAGACAGACAGACAGACAGACAGACAGACAGACAGACAGACAGACAGACAGACAGACAGACAGACAGACAGACAGACAGACAGACAGACAGACAGACAGACAGACAGACAGACAGACAGACAGACAGACAGACAGACAGACAGACAGACAGACAGACAGACAGACAGACAGACAGACAGACAGACAGACAGACAGACAGACAGACAGACAGACAGACAGACAGACAGACAGACAGACAGACAGACAGACAGACAGACAGACAGACAGACAGACAGACAGACAGACAGACAGACAGACAGACAGACAGACGGACAGACAGACGCGCAGGCAGACAGGAGGACAGACACACGAACAGACGGACAGACAGGCAGGGAATGGTTTCCGTTTCAGAGACCAAACCGATATTGTATGAATAGTCCTTCCACATAGTCCTTCCACTCCTTCATGTTTGGCTTTTTGAGCTCTGGAGCCTGCGCACCACTCTGGATGGAAATTGTATGAGGGTCCTTGCATTTTTTCGTTCAGGTACAAAATCGTACAATATCATTGGAGCCCGTCTTGTGGCAGCGGGTGTGCATCAACGGGACCAGCAAAAACTTAAAACGCTGCAATTGCTGTGGAATTAGAGTCAAACACTTTCTGCTGGAGAAAACGGGCGCTCACTAGCGAAGATGCCACCTGGGGCTGATAGCCCGGTGTCCCGGTTATTTCCTCACAGGTAACGTCACCAGGGGTTGATAGTCTCGTGTCCCCGCTATTCCCAAGTGCAGAACGCCGACTTTTCATGTGATCGCACTGTCCATGGTGAAACAACACTCGGTAACACTATCAACATATACCACAGCCCACCCCTAAGAGTAGCGCCTAGAAGTACAAGGAAATACAGGACACCTATTCATATCGTAGCAAGAAACAGGTGTGCTGGTTTAGGCCGGATTTTTTACTCAAGAAACGGGGTATGTTACCTAATCTTCAACATAACCAACAGCGCCGGGATATCTTCTTTCCTGCGAAGGTCAGCGTGGCTTTCTCACCCTCTGCGATTTTCTGAGGAAAAAAAAATGCCGACGACCGGGTGCAAAGCTTTGGGCGAACAATTGTATAGCTGGCTTCTACATCGGCGGCATCATTTTTTTTACTACGTTATGATATTGTTGTGTTTCCCTTCTTTCTCCGACCATCAGTTCACATTATTTTCTCGTAGTTGCTCTTAGCTTTTGGTTAAAATTTACAAAATGCCTAGGAGGACTACAGCAGTCTTACATATTAAAAAAAAGTGTCTACGGGAGGACATGAATACTAAGGCATACAGTCATACAACATGTTTACACGTTTTCACACGCCCGACAGAACAATAGGTCGGCCTAGAGCATTCCAAGGTACAGATGGGTGCGTTGGGTAATACGTATAGATCATGCACATTCTACAGATCGTTGTGCACGGATCACACAAATCGTGCCAGATCAGAGCGCTGTCCGATGCAGGTACTCGCGCAGGAGCTGCATTACCGCAATTCTGGGTTAGTATATATGATACCGTATGGAAATCGGGGAATTTGGTTTGGCCCACGTGTGCATCCAGTACTATGAGACAGAAAATATCGAAAACTGCCCAAAACACTACTTTAGACACTAACCCTAGCCCTAACCCTAACCCTAACCCCAACCCCAACCCCAACCCCAACCCTAATCCTAACCCTAGCCCTAAGCCCAACCCCAACCCTAAGCCTAACCCCAACCTAACCCCAACCCTGCCCATAGAGCTTTGTCCGGAAAAAGTCCGATATATATATATATATTTTTTTTAATTTGGTCGACCACATTAAAACTCACATCAAAATATTCTCCGACTTCCATACTTGATCCTAGACAATAAACCAGACGCCTCGTAAAGGCTACTGCCGTGGACGCCTTTTCCCCCCGAGACATGTCTCTTATACCACAATTACTACCGTACCAGGTACCAGATTTGTCATAGAGCCACAAGAAAAGGTAGCGATACTCTCGTACGAATTAACAGCTATAGCCGTTACAATAAGCTGCCCCGCCCGTCCCGCCCCCGCCCACGATAAACTGGTGCATTCTTTCCAAAACCGTCAGATTTATCCCCTTGAAGAATTTATAGTTTCCACGCACAGATGGAGCTGCCCCGCCCGTTCCCCCCCCCCCTCCCCCCCCGCTCCCTCTTGATCAAGTCAAACCCAGCCCCCCACGTCTTGAAAACTCCGCCCTCCCCTCACCGGTTGTTCGACTTACAGGATTCACTTGATAAACTGATGCATTTCCTTCCACAGCTGTCAGATTTTGGCCCCCTCAAAAACGGGTTTTACAGTTTCCGCGCACAGACTGACCAACATCACCTTGTTGACCCTGATAGCTACACTGTAGTTACAAGGGGAGTCGCCGGCCTAAATCCTTGATGAGGACACACAACCCGTAATACGCGCGATCGGAGTATCACACACACAGCTTTGCAAAGATGAGTTTCGACAAAATATTCGATCTCACAGCTGGAGTGTATTTTCATTTTCATAATATAGTAGCATCACGCGCTGCATCACGCATCACACTTGACACAACTAATAGCATACGGTACAAAAAAATACCCGGTATAAACTATCGGCCGCACAACAATAACGAACAATTAGACTAGATACGACACACACCATTTTTCTACGTTTATTTTTATTAATACCACAACAAGGACCGGAACAGCATGAACAGCATGAACAGCATGAACAGAATAAACAGCATGAACAGCAACAGCAACGTCAATGCTCGATTTTTTTTTCATGTAATGAGCGAGGAAAGGAGCATCTTCTTGCTTGCCCAAATTTTAGTATAAAAAAACGCATTTCTTCCGTTTCATGCGATCATCGATCCAAAACTTCACAACTCCCATTACTTTCGGCACCCGTCGTCGGCTTTTTTTCCTCTTACACCCCATTTTTCAAACTAGTTTGTAATGCCGCACCGGCAGGTTTTAGAGCAGGTTTACGTGTGCCCCCCCGATCCCCGCCATTGTATTCATCAAGGTTTTAGAATGGGCTTCTTATTGGTTTTGGTAAGAAGAGGGAGTTTCGCAATACATACTAACGGGTGTTAGACGGGAAAACTATATGGGTGGTGCATCTTTTCATAGCACAGGATCCGCCATAGCCAAAGCACAGCAGCATCCACGACGACGGAACTTCCCAAGCCAAAGCATCCGAGCACGGGTCAACCCATAACGTGCGGGTTATAACCTTAGGGTTAGGGCTAGGGTTAGGGTCAGGGTTATTGTCGGGGTTAGCGTTGTCTCCTCCCCCACCACCACCCTGTCTATTTTAGCCTATCTAGAGTGCAGCAGTACGGAACCAAAGAAATTTCCTGGAAACAGGTTGGCCCAAAATCCATTAACGCGCACCCTCTATTTTCCATTTTCGCGCTAGCTTCCCATTCAGGCAAATAACCACGCGTCAACGTCGACCTGTTCGGCGTATGTAATGTAACCGTGTAGTCCATGTGACGTAAGGAACTTTGACCGCAAATGTTCTAATAATACTGAACAAATAATGGAGGCGGGTGTTCCTCTACAAAGAGGTCGGTGCTTGGCGAGTGCAAGAACGGAGAAGCACAAAACACCAAACACAAAACACAAAACACAAAACACCAAACACCAAACCCAAAATACGAAAACACTAGTCCGTATCGTGCAACAATCATTTCGCCGCCTGATTATGCCCGGGTTGTACAGTGTATTGGTGGCGTTGAGGCTGCTTGAAAACGACCCGTGATGAGATCACGAACGGCTTGCCTACAAGCCACAACACCGACCAAACGCCTCGAAACCGAGCACCGCCATTCGTCTGGTGCGAGGTGTGAGAGGTGGGATGCCGCGCCGAAATCGTCCGCCGTCGGCAGACAGACAAGCTTCAATCACCGTTCGTTGTTATACTAAGTTAGGTGGATAAAATCTCGTTGTAGTGCGTGGTGGTTAACATTTTCTCTTGTCAGAAAGTCGATATCAAAAACCTAAACTTGTCGCAAGAAGAGCCAAGCACCTTTCGAGAGACCTGCCGCTCCTATTAATCGTGTAAAATCAAGCCGACAACGGCATTTATCGTCTGGTGTGATACACAATACATCAGTGATTTTGCACAAGACAAAACGGAAACGAACCAAAATTTTAGAGGCCACGAGACCTCGCTTCTAACACTACCTGAACACTACGTAAAAAAAACTGCGTGCTTCCTGTCAGCCCCTTTTTTCGGAAGCCCGGAACTCGATGATCAAGTTACCATGAGATTGTACATTTAACCTAAACCACGTCAAGTTTTACAGCACTTCTCTGCTCCGTCCCGCTGCCTTCGATCCTGTACCAACGAAAATACACCAAACAGCGCATAACCGCGAATAAACGCCCTCTTACTGCAGTACAGTATTCGATTAAGATCGGGGAGAATAACAAACTGCTTTGTTGCTGTGTTTTTGCTTGCTATATTTCTTAGGTTCGTTTTTTTTGTATTGGGTACACGGTATGGGCACCACTTGTCGTCATAAAAACTATGCAGGTGATAGACGATGCGGCAGCGCTTCTACGCCTACAGCACTGGGTGAATTCGGAACCCAGCATGATCGCTGCTCCCGACGCCTATTGGGTTGCACATTGGGTGTCGTACCGAAAGTTTCGATACGTCGTTCGATAAAAAAAGAAAACTATCGAACCGAAAAAAAGTTCGGTACTTCGATAATGTTTTCGATAAGTCTACTAACCATGACGATACGATAAAACCATAAAAGCCGAACGCCTCCCAGGAGGAATGGGGACGCATCAACAAACAGCACTCGTAGCGAGCGAGAGCTACCCACCACAACCGCCAAGAGGGGATGACCCGTGAGATTTCCCATGAGATATCCCATTGGCCCATGGGATAGCCCATGAGCTGCCCAATGGCAATTCCATGAGGCCATGCCATGGGGCTATCGCATGGGACCGCTCATAGGATACCCCTTGGGACCTTGGGACGTTCCTACCGGAAATATAACCCATAGCCTGTCCCATGGGAATCTCATGGTAAATCCTACGGAGTCATGGACATCCCATGGGACTATCCATAGGACATCCGATGGGATGTCCCATGGGACAAACGACACCCCATGGGTCATCTTATGGGACATGCCACGGAACATTGCATGGGATGTACGAAATTCCATCGACAATCCCATAGACGGTATGGGACGCCCCATGCGATGTGCCGTGGGATGAAAGACCTCCCAAAGCCATGGGATTTATTGTCCCGTTGGATATCCCAAGATATGAACAACCCCCATAGGACATCCAACAGCAGGATTTCCCACCGAACGATGAACATCCCAATGGACGTATGATACGAACTGAGATGTGGGCAATCTCGTGGATCCCATGAGATGTATGTACTGCATCCCATGCGATACACCACGATCTGTCCCATAATATGAACGTTTACCGAGCGACATCCTAAGGGCCGTCCCACGTGACGGGCCGCAGGATCATTGGCACGTCATGGGATCTTCCATGGAGGCATTAACCCCTGTAGAACTGCATCCACGTTTTGGGGGACAAAATACTTGGAAATAGCATAGGAAGGGGATATTGGGGCTCTAACGGGGTCAAGAGACTACGGGACATCGGGCAGCTCGTGACAACAAGCTCATGGGTCGCTCCATAGAATTCTCGGCAATCATGTCGTAACATTCCATAATATGTTCGAATTCATCCCATGGGCCACATCCCACGGGGGTACTATTAATAAGATAAATACGGACAGCCCATGGGACGGCGGTCCATGAGACAACCCGTAGGATTTCAAGACACCCCATGCAATATCCCACATAGAATAATTTCATATAGGTTATTCCAGGGGAGTTCCTCCAAGCTATGCCATGGGATATGCTATAGGTTTTCCCAAGAAGGGATGTTGCATGCGGTATATGATCAAAATCAGCCCCCCACGTCCTTCAAAACTCCGCCCTCCCCTCGCCGGTTATTCGAACAGGATTCACTTGATAAACTGATGCATTTCCTTCCACAGCTGTCAGATTTTGTCCTCCTCAGAAACGGGTTTTACAGAGTCCGCGCACAGACTGACTAACATCACCCTGTTGACCCTGATAGCTACACTGTAGTTGCAAGGGGAGTCGCCGACCTATATCCTTAATGAGGACACACAACCCGTAATACGCGCGATCGGAGTATCACACACAGCTTGCAAAGATGAGTTTCGACAAAATATTCTACCTCACAGCTGGAGTGTATTTTCATTTTTATAATATATCCTATGGGACGTCGCATGTGTTAACGTACGTATGGAGCGTCCAAAACTTAATCCCAATCCCCTATAATATCCCATATAATATCCCATGAGATGGCAAAAGCCCATGGGGCACGCACAATCACTCCCATGGGACGTCCAATGGGATGCGAACATCCATCCCATGGGACCAACATATCCCATGTCATATATCCCAGAGGAATCAAAAGTTTTACTAGTGATCGGTGTCGAAGCTTCCAAGCTCAGGCTGCACGTTGTCGAAAGACGAGAAAATAATACCAGCACGTATTAGTAAAGTGTGCGTCTTGTCTCCACATTAAACCGTTATTTTCATACAATCCCCAACGCCATCAGTACACCCAGAGTCCGTGCTGAATCACACTATTATAGAGAGACACAAATGATGTGGTCACAGACGACTGCTGTGAAGCAGAGTAAACCAAACAGTCGCAATTCATCTCGAGGTAAAGCAGGTGAAGTGCTATTAATAGCGTACCGGGTACGACAAGACAACAAAACAAGCCAGACCATACGAAAAAAAAGAGAGTAGTCTGTTAAATAAAATGTTAAAAGTTAAAACAGACAACTCGAGGGATATTTTTTGCTATTATGGGACGTCCCATGGGATAATTGGATTCCTAGTGGATGTCCCATGGGACGCCCCGTGGGACGTCCCACAGGAACCCAAGGAACCACAAGAGCATATATATCTCTGGTATACCAGGTATAGTAGAAGGCGCATCATACAAAATACTAGGTGTGATCATCGTAGGCATGTAATGGACAGTGGTGGCATGGGAATTTAGTGGTCGTAGCATGGTGTCGGGTGCCGCATGCTGGTACATGTATAACAGCAGTGCCGACGCATCATGCCAGCACATCAGCACCGCAGCTTGAACACAGCAGTTAGATTAGCACAATTGATGGGTTTTCAGCGTGTAGTATGTAACATTTACTACAAGGGCTCCGCTCCACGGGCGGCGGATGCCGCCCACTACGCTCGCGCAAGGGAGAATGCAACTAAATGTGAAGGGGGAACAAAAATAAGAGGCCCCTGGTTTGGTGCAACTATATTAGCAATTTGATAAGGCCAACAGCTAGTTGTGCAGAGCTGGTTGCCCCGTGCTGTGCTGTGTGCTTGTTGGCGATGTCACGTTCTGATCGGCAGTAGTACCGGTGTTTTTTGCGAGAAAAAAAAGATGAGGACCAAGAAGGAGGACACATGAAAAAAAAAAGACGAGTACACACATACATACCTGTACCTGGTACCCGGTTCTTCGCATGATACCTGGTATCGTACGATGTGTTCGAAAAAGGCACAGCCGAAAAAAGGCACAGCGCAGCACGGCACCGCACCGCGGGGCAAGACACGGCACCGCATGACACCGCACGGCGCTGCGCTGCGCGCTACAGAGCAATAACTGAACTGACCTGAGCTGGGAGCGCCTTTTTTAAATGATTCAACAACGTAGAACGTACAACCCTGGTGCGTACCTCGATTCTGGTTTATATTTTTATTTTTCAAACTACTAGTAAGCTTCTGAACAAGCCGTGGTCACAGGTGTCGTCCCTTCTTCCCCCCGGTTCTTGCCTTCAACTTTTTTCACCGTGCATAGGGTTCAGCAATCCCACTGCTCGTCGATTTTTCATCGAACGTTGCTAACTCGCGCTTTCGCGCTTTTCGCAAGTCAATTCGTGCACAAGAAGTCCCTACGGTTTTATACGAGTACGCACTCGGGGGGACTCGAACCCACGAAACTGAACTATAATACCAGGCTCGAGGATAACCTCATACGCCACCGGGGCAACCGGCGTCTGTATGATACTTCGTCGAATGAGACCTGGCACGTACGAAAGAGTAAGTACAGCGCAGCACGCAGCGCGACACAGCACGGCACAGCACCGCGCAGTACCGCACCGCACCGCGCGGCCGGGCACGGCCGCATCGCACGGCAGGGCACGGCAGGGCACGGCAGGGCACGGCAGGGCACGGCACCGCACGGCACCGCACGGCGCTGCTCCGCTGAGCTAGCACTGCGGTGCGCTGCTGAGCTGAGCTCAGCTGGGACCTGGTATGATGTAACTTACAAAACAAAAAAAGAGAAGCAAGGTTTCAACGTGCGAAACACGGCGTCGCTCAGGAAGGAACTCTCTGGGGAGCTCTGTTTCAGGCGCCTGAGCCCGCTTAGCACAGTCTGGTAAGGAGAATATATAAAAATTACGTAGTGTGTCACAGGAAAAAAAAGAGGCCGCTCACGAAAACAATCTTTGTACAAGTAGCTATATAATATAAATAATAGAAGTTCGTTTTACCCGGTACCTGGTAGGCCACAAAGTGTGACATATCAATAGGTTCATGCCCGGCAAAATCACACATGACACTGGGTACCGGTTGACCCGCCTGGTAGTCGTCCGGCGTACCGTACGAAATAGTTCAAAGTACGATTAATAATCATGTGATATGTGGATACCAGACCCTACCCCCCAGACCGTACCGCCTCGTGAACTCCTAGGATCCTGTCATCCCAAGTCGATACCTCTTGTGAGACGCGCACGTTTGCACGTCTGAAAAAGGGAGGGGTGATGTGGAAACAAGGCCCCATCCCTTAGATCGTACCGCCTCGTTCTCACTAGAATCCTTCAAGGCCATCCTGGCTCCTCGAGGGCACTCCCTCATCGCTGATCCTCGAGCGTGCGGATACGCACGTAACCCACCTCGGTGTGTCTCCACACCTCATTACACGGAAAATATCAACCTGCTCAGGGACTACCGTCCCACAGATATATCAATTAATAGTTAATACTGCTTTAGTCTAATATGACTGTATTAATAGTATGTATCATATCTATCTGCAGTCGTACTCATAGAGAGGAGGCGCCCCCCGTGGAGTACTGTTGTTATTTTTATTTTTTCACATCCCATTTATTATCCTCGCACTACTCTCGTGCTCCCTCCCAGTAGTAACTCAGATCCGGGCTCACATAGCGGGCCCTTCTCCCCCCTCCCCACTACGGTACGTGCCTTCACTTTTATCGCGAGAATAACTCAGCATTTTCTTCCCTCGTCGACTCGCGTCGAATTTTACAACCAGCTTGCAAAGCGGAGTTTCGGTTAAAAACTTTTTGGTCGATCTCACAGCTGAAGTGAACTTTTCCATTTTTCTAGTTAGTAGGTGATCTCGTGATCTCGTCCCTACCAAAGACAACCATGCGGGTTCGAATCCTCCCGAGTGCATAATACTCGTATACTCGTCCTCGTAGGGACTTTTTCTTGCGTAATGATAAAAAAAACAAGACGAAGTATGAGCATATGCAGCTGGAACTCATCACGGCCTGGCCTATTTTACTTATTAACTTGTGGTTGAGACGTCAAGGCTTGAGACGTCAAGGCTTGCGCTGCCGCCGGAGCAGTAACGGGGACCACCCGAAGGGACAGCTCGCGCCAGCTAACGCTGGATTGCGAATGCAACTGAGTTAAATTGACACACGACGCGTATAAAAATACGTGGAGTCTGGTGAGCTTAAGCTTTATTTTTCCCTATCCGCCGGAGGATTAAAAACAAAAAAAAAGTAATCAAGGCTTGAGACTCGAAACGTACAGGTTCTCGTGTTCATGAAGCAAAAAACATGAAAAAAAATAAAGATAGGCGAGTGGTGCTGTGGGCTGTGGGCGTCGGTTTTCGCCTTCATCATCGCTATCGTATCGTTATCGAGAATTTTGGTGTTTCGACTCGACAACGATGATTATCGCAATCGTTATCGTTACCGAAGTTGTTTCGCCCTTACCTTACCGAAGTGTTTTTTCGTTTCGATATATACACGTCGTTGTACTTTGCAATATGCGTCTCTATCTTATAAACATTTATTGTTTCCGCGCACATATTGAAGTGTCCCCCCCCCCCGATCCCTCTTGTTCAAACACCCCAGCTAAAATCAAAATCTGCCAGAGTAGTAAACACTACCAGCCGGCTGATATCACCTCGTTATATTTCCGCCCATCTAACATCAAACCTTCTACAATAATAAATAATACCAGGCAGGTGATATAAAGAAATGTCTTCTTGCTACAACCGTCCGATTAGTCCCCTTTAAGGATTTATAGTTTCCGCGCACATATTCAAGTGTCCCGCCCGCCCCCTCCTTTCCCCCCGGATCCCTCTTGTTCAAATGCCCCACCTGAAATCAAAATCTGCCAGACAGAGTAGTAAACACTACCAGCCAGCTGATATCACCTCATTATCTTTCTACCATCCACACGGTAGCTCCAATTCATCCCCCCCCCCCCCCCCCCCCCTTTTTTTTTCCCCCGCCCTTTTGTTCAAACGCCCCACCTACAATCGAAATCGGCCAGAGTAATAAACACTTCTACGCAATTGATATCACGTCATTATCTTTCTAGCCATCCATGACGTAGCTTTCATTAACCCCCCCCCCCCCCCCCTCGAACGCTCCGCCCTCTCCTCACTGGTTGTACGACTTACAGGATAGGATTTATAGTTTCCACGCACAGATTGAGCTGCCCCGCCCGTCCCGCCCCCCCCCCTTTGATCAAACCCAGCCCCCCACGTCCTTCAAAACTCCGCCCTCCCCTCACCGGTTGTTCGACTTACAGGATTCACTTGATAAACTGATGCATTTCCTTCCACAGCTGTCAGATTTTGTCCCCCTCAGAAACGGGTTTTATAGTTTCCGCGCACAGACTGACTAACATCACCCTGTTGACCCGGATAGCTACACTGCAGTTGCAAGGGGAGTCGCCGACCTATGTCCTTAATGAGAACACACACAACCCGTAATACGCGCGATCGGAGTATCACACACAGCTTGCAAAGATGAGTTTTGACAAAATCTTCGATCTCACAGCTGGAGTGTATTTTCATTTTTATAATATTTAGCGACCTCAGAACCCCACATCGGCACGGTAAAATAATGGAAACTACATGGTTACACCTATCGATTGAAATGTTCTATCTTGCGATCCATGTACAATAACACAATACGACGCCATAACACGTTGTATACCACACCTAAAAAATGTTGTGTGTACCACACCCAACATAAAATCTGCTAGAAAATAAACAGTACCAGGCAGGTGATATGTACTGATGCGTTCCTTTTACAACCGTCAGATTTGTCCCCTTGAAGGATTTGTAGTTTTCGCGCACATTTTAAGTTGTCCCGCCCGCCCCCCCCCCCCTTAATCCCTTTTGTTCAAACGCCCCACCTAAAATCAAATTCTGCCAGAGTAAGAAACACTACCAGGCAGCTGATATCACCTCATTGTCTTTGTAGCCATCCATGCCGTAGCTCCAATATATTTCCCTGCCCCCCCCCCCCCTCCAAACGCCCCCTCCTTCCCCACAACGCGCACCATCGCCTAGACTTAGCGCCATGTGTATAGCAAGTCCCTACATCTATGCGACCTAAAGCTGTAGGAAATCCCCTCCCCCCCGCCCCCATCCCCCAACCCGCCGCCCCCACCCCTTCGAACACTCTGCCCTCTGCTCACTGGTTGAAAGACTTCCATCATACACTTGATAAGCTGGTGCATTTCCTTCCACAGCTGTAAGATTTTGTGCCCCTCAAAACGGGTTTTATAGTTTCCGCGCACAGACTGACTAACATCACCCTGTTGACCCTGGTACAAGCTATCTAGTACACTAACTGTAGTTCCAAGGGGAGTCGCCGACCTATACCCTTGATGAGGACACACACCCAGCAATACGCGCGACCGGAGTGTCACACACAGCTTGCGAAGATGAGTTTGGACAAAATCTTCGAAATCTTCGATCTCACAGCTGGTTGGAGTGTATTTTTATTTTTAAATATATCCAACTCTGCTGGGTACCTCTTTCTTCTTTTTTTCCCTCTCGGAGTTCCTTTTCCATTTATTTTCATTTCTCTCAATTTATTTTCCTTATCCTGCATCTTATTCTTGTTTCTTTTTTCCTTGCATGTGCATGTGTGGTGTGTGGTCTAGTGAGCTTGCTGGCTTGCATGTGTTCCGCCTTCGCATTCATCGCGTTCGGCATTGCATGGCCAAATCACCTTGCGATATTTGCAAACTGTACGAGTACCTGGTATCTCTGTTTCGTGTACTATTAATTGTTGGTGACTGGTGACCACAGAGCTCGTACAAGGAGACATCGGCACCGGCACTGGTTTGCGCTCGATGTAGTAAATGGGTACAAAGACAGATCAGTCAAAACTTGAAATAAGACACGCAGCTGTACGTATATACCACGTATTATACGTATGCATACGTACGGAACGTGTTTCCGATTTGTTCCTCCCGACGGGTCTCATTTCTCCGCCTTTTCCTCCCGCAGACCCCTCGTTGCCTCGCATCAATACATATCGACCTCGCGACAAACACATTAGTCTATTACATACTCGATGAAAAATCAACGATCAGTGGGATTGCTCAACCCTATGCGCGATAAAAAATCGAAGGCAAGAACCGGGGGGGCAGAAGGGACGACACCTGTGGCCACCGCTTGTCCAGAAGCTGAAAAGTGTCCATGTGTGAGAAAAAAAAACAAGTACTCATACTCATGAATCAGCACCCACTCTGTGTGTGTGTGTGTGTTCTTCACATTAAACCGTTCTTCTACTCGTCGACATCCAGCACACCCAGGGTGTACTTTCTGATGTCTTGGGTAGAAAGAACGGAACACAACAACTTGTGCTGCTGCTGCTGCATCGGTATGCTGTAACTGCGAGTTCGATCGGTTGAGTAGTCAATACTCAGTTTTGCACATTGCGTGAAACGTACCGCCATGATTTATTAATACTACTAATAATAGGGTTACCCGGTGTGAAAGCCAGGTCCCTCTTGTTCCATCTTGTCTCCTGCCTGTTGTCCCTTCTGTCAGAGCGTTACACAGCGCTCACCCCATTCTGAGGCTGTCATGCGAAAGCATTGGCGCTTTACCGCCAAAGGGCGTGGTGTTCGTAACAATTCAACAGCGATAGAGCAACGCCCCCCATTGCTCATTTACCAGTCATTGGTAGGATATACCCGGTACCTGTACATCAGAGTGGTACAGGTGCGGTACTGCGTATCACACGCAGCTGATCATACCTATCCATGCACTCACCACGGCTGCAAATCCCAGGGAGAAAAGCAGGAAGTCGTTGCCTTGGGGACGCGGCCCGACCGGGTACATCCTCGTGTTCGTCGTCATGCGCCGCGCGCTGTTGCCACGGATCCCAACGCGCGGCAGCGGCAGTGGCAGCGGCAGCGGCGGCGGCGGGAGTCGCGGTGGCACCGACGAATTGAAGTTGGAACTTCTTGGGTCTCTTGCTGATGCTGCTGCTGCTGCTGTTCCTGCTCCTGTTCCTACTCCTCCTGCTGCTGCTCCTGTTGTAACTCCCGCCGCCGCCGTTCCTGCTGCTGTTACTGCTCCTGTTGATCCTGTTGCTGATGTTTCTCCTCTTGCTTCAACACCATTTACCTGGCCGGTGTTGGTAGCGCCTCTCGCATTCCTGAGGCTGATCACCCCCCCTTCTGCCGGCGGAGGTGGCTGGAATGGGAACAGACCCGCGCGGATGCCTTGCACTCGCGACGTCATGATTGCTGACCAAACGCTGGCCGACCACTACAGCAGTAGATACAAGCTGCAGGGGTTGCGCGGGCGTACACGGCGCGGCGCGGTGAATTGCGGCTCGTTGCAGCGATCGGGCAAGCAGTGTGTCTAATGGTATGATATACCAGGTAGTACCACACTACTACTGCAGTACTACTACCGCACCTCGTGTACGAACGTGACACACATCCTGTGATGGGAAATATCAAACGTCGGGCTGGCGGGACATCGGGCCGAAACAGGTAACACTATTGGTAAGCTGGGAGTCGGGATCCTCTCGGTAAATAATTGTCCAGTCGCACACCTCACATAACTTTCTAGTAAAAATAGTTGGCGAAGAAAAAACACAACATAGAGCCAGTGTAACTGCTGTAGCGCTCAATACAAAAAACTACCATCAACTGCTGCTGTGACTCTGTGCGCCACAAGCAGTCAGTGTGGTTTGGTGCCCCTCGCTATGTACCTCCTTCTTGGCGTCGTGCCTGGGGTTCCTTTGCTTCTTTTGCACCATACACTTCTAGCACCTGATGCCTGGTACGTATGATAGATACTACACCACTGGTAGGAAAGGTGTACGGTAGGTGACTGCAGTCAACATCGATGGTGGGTTGCTGTCTGCACGGGCGATTATCAAGTTGTCGGGCGAAAGGCTTCTCGGCTCTCTTCTGCATGATGAGATAGATGCAGTTTTCAGTTTGAATTTCGTACGAATGAAAATGCACGGACTGCAAGATCGGTGCGTCAGCCTGACTTGACACCCATGCGCCGTGCGTGCATGTGACCGGGAGGCTGGATACCGCTAGCATGTAGGGACTCTGTAACTGCTTGTTGCTTGATTTGTTGTACGTATGCACTCGCGTAGAATCGCGTACATACCTGATACGTACAAGCGATAGTTGCCACCTAAACGATTTCAAGTTGTTGTCGACATACTCTGAATCTCAATCTATCACATCTATCATATATATCATCGCGCGATCGGAGTATCACACACAGCTTGCAAAGATGAGTTTCGACGAAATCTTCGATCTCACAGCTGGAGTGTATTTTAATTTTTATAATATATCATCTATCCCGTCATCTGGCTGAATCACACCACAGCAGACCACGCCACGCAACCTCCTGCCCGAGCCCAACGCACACACTGCAAGAGGCTCACCTCCGACGGGTGCGGGCAGATTGTGATGGGGATGTGATCGAAGGGCTGGCCGTGGCGAGTGCCTCTTCAAAGTTGCACAATGCACAACAGCAGGCCAGTCTGTGTAGCTCCTCTCTCGTGCCCCCCTCAGTTTTCTATTTTTTTTCAGAAGGTTCAAGTTCCGCGTTTAGCATTGGGAGGCGTCCTGAATACAGGGGGCGGGGGATCAGTACGCTTTGGCGGGAGATGTGCCGAACCTTGTGCCGGCAACTGACTGGTCAAGCCAAAGCTACATCAGCAATATAATTTAAGGCGCACAGTATTTTCCCGTAGTTACTGTAAACCTTGCTCCACCCCAAGCTAACCGCCTATTCCAAGCACGTAAAAGCACGTGCCAGGTACTATTTTCTCTTTACGCCCCGCGGAACAGATGATATTGGATGTTGAGTTTTTAGACGCCTTCATGCCTCATAGCAAACCCATAAATTTTCTTTTTCCAGCCCAGGAAGGGAAGTAGAGTTTGTTACGCCTCTCGCAGCTCTGGAATCGAAACAACACCGTAGCACGGACACTGCTGTTCTCTGGCAAGGTCTAGAGGTGAGATCGTGAGGTATATTTCTTTGTTTCGGCCTTCGCTAGTACAGCAGTGTTGTCATAGCGCTCTAGCGGACCCCCTGCATGCAGTAAAAGGCGAACTTTCAGTTTTCAGCTGGGTGCCTTTGTCCAGCGGGACCCTACTGACACCGCGAGATAAATAGAAAGCATGCCGTGTGCGGCGGGGCAGCTGTGCATGATGCCGAACCTCACACCAGAACCACCGGACGGCCACCGATGCCGAGGAGGGTGCGGCGGCCGTCTGCACGGCGTGTGTGGTCAGGTGGTGGAGGAGGATTTGGACAGCGATAACCCGCTCCGACGCATCTGCCCTGCGTGCTCTGCTGGTAATGGTGTCTCGAACACGGGCACGCCTGGCAAAGGCAAAGCGGGAACCCAGCAGCGCGGGCGGGGTTCGCCGGGACAGCAGCATAACCCCCAGACGAACGTTGGATCGGCTAAGGCCCGTACGCATCTCACCCCGGAGCAGAAGCTAGAGATGCTGGAGCTTTTGGCGCAAAAGGTGTCCCACGCGGAGTTGGCGCGCAGGTTCGGGTGTTCCGTCAGAACAGTGTCAAATGTGGGGCGCAAGAGCGCAGCTGCGGGAGCAGCGGACGCAGCAGCAGCACAAGCGGCAGCATTAGCAGAAGCAGCAGCAGCAGAAGCAGTAGCCAGAAGAGCCACCAATGGTCACCATAATGAGCAGGATCTTGCTGCTGCTGCTGTAAGGAAGAGGCGCATCGTGGCTTCGGCTGCTATCGCCGGGCGAGACGCCCAACAAGCAAGGTTAAGCGCGGCGGGAATGCCGTGCGCGGCGGGTGAGCACTGCGTGGTGCCAACCCTGACGCCCTGGGCACCCTACGGACACGAATGCCCGGGAGGGTGTGGCGGCCAACTTCACGGCGTTTGCGGTGAGGTAGTGGAGGTGCAGGAGGAGGAGGAGGAGGCAGACGGAGATAATGCTGGCTCGTCATTCCACCGCGTTTGCCCTTCGTGCGCTGCTACAGCGAAGTCAGCCGCTGCTGCTGCTGCTGCGGAGGCGGCGGTGGCGACTGCTGCTGCCGCGGCTTCAGCTGCAGCGGCTGCGGCGGCTGCTGCTACTGCTGCCCGTGAAAATGCCTTAGGGGGCAAGCGCAAAGCAGGGGAAGATGCGGACGGCAGTGGGTCGGGAGAGCCTCAGGCGAAACTCCAGAAAGGAACGAGCAAGTCCCGCACGCAGCTCTCCCTTACCCAGAAGCTGGAGATGCTCCAGCTGCTGACGCTAAAGGTGTCCCACGCGGAGATATCTCGCAGGTACAAGTGTGCCCTCAGAACGATTTCGAACGTGGCGCAGAACAGGGCGGCACTGGAAGAGGAGGGCATGTCATCGGCAGGTGGACGCCTTGGTTCTTCAACGAGGAGGCGCAGCGCGGTATTTCCCGAGGTGAAATGAGTGTGTGCGCACGCTTGGTTAGTACAGCAGTGGGTGCACCCCTATAGTGCCGGCTATTTAGTGCCACTGATCTATACGAAGTAGTGCCGGTGAGATTTGTTGGCTGGAACTCTTTTATTGTATAATAAGTATCGCTGTTCCAAATACCAGTAGTTCCGGTGCCCTGAATAATGCCGGTGTATTTTGCTGGCACGTACCGGCACTATGCCCCCCCCCTCCCCTCTACAGCACCGTGCCATTATGTCTGTTAACGTATACCATATAGGTACCCACATAGTCCAGGTAGGTGTTGCCAGTTTTCAAATGGGGATTCACCTGGAAAGAATGCCAAAATAGAAGCCGATGGCAGCATCGGCCAAACGAAGCTGCCCGGACTGCGAAGTAAGGAGCTGCTGTCAATTATGCGACACGCGTGAAGCGATACTATTAATAGTGCTGGTGCTCGCTCTTCCCAATAATAGACACACGATACTTTTATTTTTGCTCTTGTTTTGCTCCTGTACAAGGCATTATCCTCGCACTTTTGCTGTCTCTTTGTCCCTCCGTAGAGGTAACTCAGGTCCGGGGTCACTGAGCAGACTCCCCCCTCCCCACTACGGTGCGCGCCTTCATGTCTGTCGCCATAGACTTCAGCGCTTAGTTCCCTCGTTGAGTCGCGTCGAGTTGTGACTACCCTACCCACGCTATAAAGCGATCTCGGCAGTCGCTTTCACCAAAAAACAAAAAAAAAATGACTCCAACCTCAGTGTAATTAGTTTGAGGTTAACCACTATTAATAGACCACCGGGGCGACCAGAACGATATGGGCGCAGTCGTCGTGTTTCTGCTGCTACACATTACTTACACGAGCCCCCAAACGTACCCCTTTGGACAGAAATGTGAAGACTGTTTGCATTTCTCATTAATACACCAACGATCCTTACATTTTCGTGAGATGGGTACTTGCTACCTGGTAGAGGGTGGTGCATTGATGGTGCGTGGTACGAGTAGTGCGAGTAGAGAGGAGGGTAACGATGTTACGATAAGTCGGGCGGGAGATGCGAAGGGGGCTATGTTCCACTGGGTTATGGCCAAAAGACGTGTTTGACGCTTACATGTATTCGTTTTGAGTGTTACTTACCCGACCCGACCCGACCCGACCCAACCCTGTCAAAACTCAACCCGACGCTCGAACGCACTGCCCTGCCCGCCTCTTGCGTGCACGTCTGCTTGTCGGGGCTGAGATCGTTTAGACGTGATACCTGTGCAGTCAAACGGTTTATGGTGCGTTTTTCGCTGTAGATCAGACGGGACTGCAGTTGCTGTGTATGATACATACGTAAATCATGCCTGGTACGCTGGTACCTGGCATTATATGATACAAGGTACGAGGTATGTTTTAACGTTCTTACTGGCTGTACCCAGGGTAGGCTGTACGTGCTTGTTTTTGGCCGAAGAGCGACTGGGCATATTTTACAGACAGCTTAATCGTGCACATTCCTTTACCGGCCGCAAGCCCGTGGAAAAGTATGTCTGGCCAGGAAAAGCTACAGCCGGGCCAGGAGAAGCCACGTCCTCACATTGTCACAACCAACTGTTTATGTGGAGACGTTGGATCACAAGGTTATACAACCAGGTGTCAACCAGTTTTTGTCAATATTGTATTGGCTTCTTTTTAATTTTTTGTTCGTTTGTCACAGGTGGACAAGCGCGTCTTGGCCATCATCAACGCCTCCAGGAAATACAAAACCACCTTCACGCGCGCCAAGATCACGGCGCTAGGTGCCGCCGTCAAGAAGGTCTTGCTGTCGACAGCAAAACCCCCACCCCCCGTGACCACCACCACCGCCACTACTCCAGTAGATAAGAAGAAGAGTCTAGAATCGTTTGGAGCGAGCGAGAAATGGGCAAAGTCGTTCGTGTCGCGCAACGGACTCGCCGGTAGGGTTATCCGCGGTGCTGGTAGCGGCGGCAACGGCGGCAGTGGTAGTGGCGGTGGCGATGGCAGCGTCGGGATCGCCAGTGCCAGCCTCGAGGCCGTCGAAGCGAGCATGAAGAAGGTTCGCGAGGAGTGCGAGAAGTACGAGCCGGAAAACATTTTCAATGTGGACGAGATGAGCCTCTTCTACAAGCTCCTCCCCAAGAGCTCTTACCTTTCCTTCCTCGCCCCCGACCCCACCTCCGTCACCGCCTTCGCCACTGGAACCGAAGGTCGGCAAACGGCGAGGGGCACGAAGGACATGGGGGAAAGGGACCGCGTGTCCGCCTACGTGTGTACGAACTCCACCGGTTCGGCGAAAGTGCCGATGTCAATGGTCGGTGTGCCAAAGAACCCTAAGAGCTTCCGCGGGAGGGCCTGCCCGATCAACTACTTCTCGCAAAGTGGCCGCAGTAATGGTGCGTGGGGGTCTGCCGGCGACGGCGGCGCGACGTTCCGCGAGTGGTGGACGCAGGTGTTCCTGCCGTACGTGCGTCGCTGGACCCGCGTGGAGGTGCTGTGCCTTGTCGACGCGTGCCTGCCCCCGCCTGGCGGAGGGTGGATGGAAGACCCCAGGGGGCAGGTTAAGGTTTTAGTGTACCCTGCCAACTGCACCGGGAAGCACCAGCCCATGCGCTGGGGGGTGATCGCGGCCACGAAATTGAATTACAGGAGGAGGCTTGTAAGCGGGAGGGTGTCGACCATGCTTGCGGCGGGCACCCTGCGTGCGGAGGCTAGGGAGAGAGGGGTGGCGGTGGCGGGCGTGGCGGGGTTGGCGGAGGGACACCCCCCTCACTTGCTGGACGCCGCGGAGATGCTCCAGGCGGCGTGGGATGACGTCTCGGAGGCGACCATCGCCAGGTATTTCCGTTTTTTTGTTTTGAGTTTTTTTGTTTTGAGTTTTTTTGTTGAAGTTGAAGTCTGATGTTTGAAGTTGATATTTCAATTTTGATGTTGCTATTTGAGGTTGAAGCTGACATTTGAGTTGAGGTTGAGGCCAATTCTTATACAGTCGGATCCGTCAATCGAAAAAGGCCCGTTTCGACTGAATACCCAATCGGGTTCAAAAGATTTCGGCTGAGCAATCCAACTCGCGGATCCAGTCGAGAAAATTCGTCGATTTAAAAACAGTCAAGTCCATACGCCCGTACCAGGCACCCCACAGGAGTAACATGCAACAGCGCCAACAGTGGCTTGGCTGCTATCACTACTGCTGCTTGTCGCCACAAGTCAGCGTGGCACGCTCCTCGCTCCGCCCGCCAGCAGCGTGTACCATACGATGATAGCAGAGCGGTATCGATTACTTTTTGCCAACAACGGCTACGCTTGCTGTAGCTTTTGCGGCTCTCGGCTGAATGCAACGCACGAACGTAGCTTTGGCGGCTTTCGGCTAATCCAACGCCACCAACCCGCTTGGACGAGGGTTCGTCGCGCGTGAAGCACGCGTTGCTCGTGGGGAACGCACGAAGCGCAGAGCTTCCAACCGGCTTTTGACTGCTATACAGCGGTACTCCCTCACACCAACCGCTTCCAGAAAAGGACACAGACTATAAAATCGACTTGACTGGCGATAAGGAAGACCAGAATAATCCAGCCGGACAATACCCAGTCGGGAAATGCCCTCTTCAAGTCACGGACCCGATATAAATAGTGTAAGAGTTGGCCTGACTTGAGTTTGCAACTTGACCTGAAGTTTGCGGTTGAATTTTTACAGTACGAATTTCGAGGTATAACGGACGACCTCGTACTGGTCGTACTGGCTGTACTGGCTGCATGCCGACCCACTCCTCCCCCTCCCTCCCTCCCTCCCTCCCTCCCTCCCTCCCTCCCTCCGCCACAGGTGCTGGTTGAAAGCTGACACCCTTCCGGTGGTGCACGTAGCGCGTAGCGCCCTCAGCTTGGTGCCGGGGGGGGAGGCGGCAGATTGCGCGCTGCGGCTCAGAGAATACGATGACTATTCGGGGGTGCCGGAGCTCGCAGATGCTCTGAGCGCGCTTAGCGCGGCAGTGCAGAGGGCAAGCGCGCGAGGTTCTTCCAGCATCATCGATCCGGACTTGATGGAGGTGTTGGCAGACCTGCGCATTTCTCCGGGTCAGCCGGCCGACCAAGACGCAATCGCGGCTGCCCGAATGTGGGCGATGGTGGAGGACCGGGAAGACGTCGCGGAGGCTCTTCGGCTAGACGAGCAGGACGCGATTTTGTCTGGTACGTACGGCGATGTGCGCATAGGGGGGGGTGGGGAGGAGGAGGGGGAAGAACCGGGCGGGGGGGAGGGGGGGGAGAAGGGCAAGGGTATGGTTGGTGGCGGAGATGGTGGAAGCGCGGCGAAGAGTGCGGGGTCTGATGGCTCGTCTTCCTTGCTGCCGCAGCCGCCGCCGCGGTTGCTATCACCGCCGCCCTCTTATGCTGAAGTTTCGCCGTACTTGGCCCCGTTGGAGAAGTTTGCAGAGGCGTGTGGCAACAATGACGCTATCCACCACCTGCGGAAGGCTAGGATGTCGTTCATCATGGCCCATTCGTCGGGGGAAGCGCGACGGGCGCACGCGTCCAGCGGCGGCGGAACCTCTGCGTGTGTGTCGTAAAGGGAATTGCACGGCGGTTCTGATGTACGCAGCTAACGTTGTGATAGCGGTAGTTTTAGGGGATAGCCGTGCCCCCCCGTTAGTGCGGTACCGTTCAGTGCGGGGGGGGGCAGTTTAGTGCGGGGGTCCCAGTTTAGTGCGGTGGAGTCGCTTGTCATGACCTCGTTCTACAGAGTACTACTGTATTGCACCATCCTGGGATGGTACGGGGTGCCACTTTAATGCTGGGTATTGTTGCCTTGCAAGGTACCGCACTAATGAGGGACGACAGCTGTACTAGGGTATCACAGCAAGGTAATTGATTCCTGAACTGCTGCTTGATCGCAGGAGAGGGGAAGGGATTTCGTACACGCAGTTTCGTGATTGGTGATACGGGCAGTTTTTTTTCAAGGATTGTCCTAAGTGGTCTTCTTCTCTTGAGCGTCGTGTTATGGTCGGTGGAAAATCCTTCGCGTGGCACGTGTCGCCCATGGTGTTGTTACTTTCTTGTCACCGCAGTGTTCTGCGTTGTGTGTTACTCTTGGAAGTGCTTTCTTTTCTAACCTTTTTTTTTTTTGTCAATGTGAAAAATTCTTGGGTGTGGGCGAAACGTGACGTCATGTAATCGACGTAATTTTCTGCTGAAAATGGAAAATTCCAGGAACGAAACTGCTTTCTCTCTGCTGAGAACTCCCTACGTACGATTGCCATTGCTGTGCTGCGGTTTGTGGGCTTGGGTGCATTACACCGCCATGTTGTACTTTGTGTATACTGAAGTGTGTATGTATAGGCTATTATTAATCATGATAATAGGCTGCGACAGCTGTTCAAGGAATCATATTTTCCCCTGGAAAGTTACCCGCCAGGTACATTAATGTTTTGTATTCCCTCTTCTGGGGTAGTATATTACCGTGTTCTTTCTGTAACGGGCGACGGCTGAAGACTTTTTTTAGCCTTGGTGTTGTCGCCTTTTACCTGCTAGCTTTTACGTCAAAAGCTGTGCTTGCCCTTCAGTAAAATATCGTAGCGTTTCATGTGGCATCAGCAATGATTGGCGCTTGGGACAAGCAGGCCTTTGTAATGTGTCATTCGGTTTCTCGACGTTTTGCGCGGCGACGGAGATTGTACAGGTCGGGCAATGTGTAGGGACAGCAATAATGCATCTCAAACAAGATGTGCTTTGTTTTCGTTAGAACATGCGTGTGCTTTTGTTTTTTTTCTTGAGATGAGTTCCGACAACACATGTTTCTTTATAGTTATGTAGAGCAAGGCAACAGGAGTGCTGCAATGCTGTCCCCCCCTCGCCCCCCCCCCCCCCCCCCCGGTGCAAACAACGTCCGCCGTGGTCGGTGAAAACCCTTCGTGCTCCGTCCCGGCATTGTCGGGATGCGAGCAGGGTCTGTCTATGGTCTTTCGGCCATGCATTGTATGAGCGCACCCCCCCCCCCCCCCCAGTACTGCTGCCGTGACATCCATGTTTTAAACGTATTTTTGTACATTATAATACACGTCCGCTGAACGGCTCTATGCTATTTGCAGCGCGAAAAGTGCTCGGACGGACGGTCTTTCCATCGGTTCGTTTTAACTCAGACGAAAGTCTTCACGGTGGCGGGGAGGGGGGGGCAGCGAAAAGCCCTCGTGTTGCAGCGGCTCAGGGAGGGGCCTCTCGCGCGACTGTCTAGGTGTGACGCGTGCTGCGGTGTAGCGGTAGCAGTTTTTGCCACTTTGTTTCCTGAATGACGGGGCTCCTTAACCCAAAATCGTCGAAAAACACGCCCCCTTAGTTTTTGCATGGTTCTCGTTTTGTACCTATTATGAGCAATCTGGAATTTTTCATCCGGTAGCGGTTTTATTTTTTCTCCATACCCGTGTCAGTTTTTGGGAGAGAGGTCGTGAGCTCCCAAATCGAGGAACACTTCAGAAAAGAAAAACTGGTGCAGCACCTCCATCGTAGCATGGGTCGTACACGTACACTTGTCGGTCTTGCCGTGTGTCATGAATGTTTTCAAGTCGTACTCGTGAGTAAGCCTTTTGGGCTTTTGATGCGCTTTTTTTTTGTGTGTGTTTTTGGCGATGTATATGTGCGCCGGCGTGGAATCGTTTGTTTCGCTCGCGTTCTTGAGTGTGAGGTATTATAGGTTCGTACCGAATACAAGCTCAAAATAAAATAAAAATGTATCAAGCCATGAAACACAAGAGACAAAAGTAGATGGCACCACCCAGCCGGCATCGGGGCAGCACCACCACCAAACTGGGTTCTCCGAACGCAACTACTATTCGTAGGGTTACGAGTATTGCTGCCAGATCGGTCCTCTGCTTACTGTATCTGACGACCGCGGTGTCCACACCACACCGAGAAGGGTGCCCAAAAGGAAATAGAATGGGTACGGCAAAAGGAAACAAGAGTAGTTAGGACTGATTCTACGATAGCCCCCCCCCCGAACCAGCGATTGTCTTCAACGAACGGTTCGCGGCTGCTCGATACGAGCAAGAAGTGTGCTATGAAAAGTGTACCTTCCCAAATTTTCTTGTTCGCGAAGGACTATCGACCGATGACGGACGTCGGGGTGGCAAAGAGCACCGGATTTCAGGAGATACGGCGTGGGCTGGTTTCAAAACCGGCGATTTCGCTAAAGAAAAGTTGGGGAGGCTATCGTAAAATGGCTCTTAGAAACAGGATTGTTCGCTTCATACTTCCAATTATAATGATGGTAGAATGGTGGTGTAAAGCCGGTATTAATCATGGGATTCCATGCTCACAGCAGTGACCACATTTTCCTTTCGGTTGTTGTTGTACACTCAGTGTGCACAGCGCATGTGCCATCAACACAGCAGTTCATGCGCAGTCCATCATGATGTTACACTACATACTCAAATCAGTTCAGCAGTTCAGTTGACGTTGATGATGGCGTTGCACGTGAGGTAAGCGGGAGGTGGCGGAGTCCATTGACTGCAGTCCGCGGCAATACTTATGTTTTTGGCTCGACTTTTGCACGATGTTCTGTGGTGACACTGGCGAATGTATCCGTCAGTTTCTAAAAAACACAAAAAGGTATATGCCTCTCTGTTTTACGCCATTTTGCGGTGTAAATCATATAGGGCAAATACTTCTGCAGGAAATCCTAAAGCTCAACACGGCGTAACAACAGGCGAACAAACCCTTTAGAGTGCAACATGCAACGATTTCTCTCTCTCCGGTATACCGTTTTCTTTGGGACGGCCCGTGACTAACCCTATGGTCTATTTCGGAGTATTTTTCCTTGTCTGATTCGCAATATTTTATCCAGAAAAAGTTATACCGGATTTATTTCGCGCCAGTTAACGGTACACGAGAAATACGCCACAGAACGTGCACCTTGTTCCGGCAGAGCTTATTGGCCAGGGCATATCGTCAACCGGAGAGAAGCAACCTGGGTATATACCATTTGCTGTCAAATGCATATATATACGCTAGGGCATGTTTTCATGAGCACCACTAACAAGAACACCAGACATGGACGCGACATCTACAGGACTACAACATCTTCGACGGCAGTGGGGAGGAAAAAAAGGGCGTATAATCGTACACTAGATAATAACAATGTGAAAAAGAAGTGCAGACCGATATGTTAACACTGCGGTACACCACACTACCGACCTATTACGCAGAGTATTTCGTGCCTCCGGCCGTTTGTATGATCGCCTGACAACCTCTACCAAACGCAGTAGCATATGCCTAACAAAGTAAAGTCACCCTCGCGTTCAATGGTGGTGACATCGCATGCCCACGTCACCTCGCTTGGTGTATTTGTAAGATGTATCTCTGTCTTAGAGTTGGCGACCTCAGAGCCCCACATCGGCACAGTAAAAATCATAGGCGTAAAATCGTATATGTGAGACAATAATAATGTGAAAAGGAGGTACAGACAGATATGTTGAAATTGCGGTAAACCGCGCTACCAACTTATTACGTAGGGTATTCCGTACATACCGTCTGCATGATCGCCTCCCAACCTATGTCAAGCGAAGTATGACTAACGAAGTAACGTAAATGAGCGCGTGTACACTAAGCCTTCCTTTCAAAGCACTAACGATTTTCGCATCTCTCTCTTTCGTTCTCTCAATGGCGGTGACATTGCATGACCACACACATCACCTCGCCTGTTGTATTTGGCAATATGTATCTCTTTCTTATAATTAGCAATGTCAGAAGATAATGGCATCTACATGATTGTACCTATCGGTTGAATCTTTCGATCCATGTACAACAACAAATCATGAAGCTTTTAACACGTTGTTTACGACACCTAAGAACTGGGTTGCATACTACATGACATATGTAACATCAAAAACCTAGAACCATTATTATTATTTTTGCCCTCCGACAATGTAGCGTAGAGATGCCTTTCCGATATAAATCGAATATCCTTCCTTAAAGCAGCAGTAGCACCTAATATGAAGTCGAATGATCGCACCATAATGCAGTGGTGTATTTTCCGCCAACCATTCGCCCATTTCCTTTCCCCACATCTTACTCCTTTTATCTACTATTTCCTTTCCCTATATGTATACCTGGTATGTTATACCTGAGAGTCTACCTTAATCCTCATCAACATTGCCACCCCAGGCCAGTGGCCTTAGTCCTCCCGATTCTTCCTCCCTTCCCCTCGCGGCCTGACGATCCCTCAGAGATAGCCTATATCGATGAACTCTGCGCGAAATCGAGACCTGATTGGTCACAGAAATGATTTGGAATCGTCGCTCCTTGCACACGCCTTTCCGCGCTAGGGACGATGCGTCCGTCCCTCCAACGATGCTTGCCGCTACCTGATCTATCAGGTCGCTGCCTTCTTCACCGAGGCGCCCAAAGCTTTCCACCGCGAGGGTGGCGAGTTTGTAGCTGCGTTCGTCGAAGGACACCTGTCCCGGACGAGAGTAGTGGTTGGGCTTGCGCGCCTCGGAAGTGGAAACCGCTGATCCGTTTCGATCCGCGCTTTCTGCCCGCATGTGGACCCCTGCTTGTGGGTCCGCATACGTCACGTCGAGGAGTATCGACTTGTCGCGATACTCCGGTGCCGTAGCATCTCTTAGTCCACCTGCCTCAATCACAATGTCCATTCGCAAATCCCTGTCTGCGTGGAACGGGGCTCCGCTTTCCACCTGGTGGCGGACGGACATGCTCTTAAGGGTGCGGGAGAGCGCGTGCACGAGGGGTTGGTGCTGGTTCACTTGCGCGCCCGCTCGGTGACACAATCGCGCATGCCGCGTATTAACCTCCGCTTCACCGCAGCATGGGCATCTCGCCGCGAGGAATTCCTCTATCCCCAGAAATCTCTTCCCCGCAGTCACGAACTCTGATGCAGGGATGGGTCTAGCTGAGTCTACAGGTCTCGCCCTTAGGAAGGCGGTAGCCCCTGATCCCGATTGACTCCGCTGCCGGGCCCTGGCCAAGTCTCGTGTCTCCTTCTCGCCTTGAGATTCGCTTGTGTCTCGCTGGGGCCTCGTCTCGGGGAGCTGGTCCAGCGAAGAGACGTACCTCTCATAACGTACTCGGTTTGCCAGTTTACCCAGTCTATGCTGCGCTTCGCTGGAGCTGAGATAGTTTCGGCGTCGTGTGCAGGCAACACGTCTGCAATTGATTGCCCTGAGGCACCTTGTTCTCCTGCTCTAAATGCTCTGTCTCGCCAGCTTTCCGGCACGATGTTCGCCATGGCCTCCTCTGAAACCCCATGCACATTGCGCAGGTCCCTGATGCTGTTCCAGATGCGCCGCACGAGGTCAGAATCGGGCAGCTCCCTCCGGACTTTGTTCCCTATTGCGCCGGACAGATCAGCAAGCACCTCTGGCACCGTCGCCACCAAGCTCCCAACGGATGCTGACATCCTCCGGGCTTCAGCCGACGACAGCCCAAACCCTCCGGCCCCCGTGGACAGGCTCGCCTGCGACTGTTGATGGGGTTGCAGGTTCAACACGTTTGTCGGGCACCCGTCCGCGAAGAACAATGATTCTTCTGCTGCCCCCGGGAGATCGAGCAATTTCTCCAGCATCCACAAGGCGTTGCCATCTGCTTTTTTGCATGCAGCCAGCGATAGTTCTGGGTCCATCGAACGTGTTCGAGGTAGGAGGTCCGTTGAACCATGGAGCCGGTGGCAATCAGGTTGGCTGATTGCTTGTCCGGCATGCGCGACAACATCCGCGCAAGTTGCTCCGCTCCCCCGTTTCCAACTATCCCCATTGCGCTCTCCCTCACGTACTCATCTGTGCCGATGGGCACCCCCACCACCTTAACCCCACCACGTTCGGCGATGCTGACGCCAATGCCTTCAAGAAGGGCGATTTGTTCCGGCGTAGGTACAATACACATTACCAGGCGCGGGTGATATAAACCGTCAGATTCGTCCCCTTTAAGGGTTTATAGTTTCCGCGCACATACATATTGAAATGCCCGCCCCCCCCACCCCCCCTCGATCCCTCTTGTTCAAACGCCCCACCTAAAATCAAAATTTACCAGAGTAGTAAACACTACCAGCCAACTGATATCATCTCATTATCCTTCTAGCCATCCATGCCGTAGCTCCAACTCATCTCCGCCCTCCTCCCCCCCCCCCCCCCCCCCCCCATTTTTTTTTTCTCGCTCTCTCTTGCTCAAACGCCCCACCCAATATCGAAATCCGCCAGAGTAACAAACACTTCCACGCCCTGGATATCGTTTCATTATCTTTTTGGAGCCATCCATGCCGCTGCGGCAATTCCCACCCACCCCCCGGCCCCAACGCCCCCTCCTTCCCCACCACCCGCACCATCGCCTAGACCCAGCACCACGCGTATAGCAAACCCCTACATCTATGAGACCTAAAGCCCCCCCCCCCCCCCCCCCCGCCACATTCCCCCCCCTCCCCCACACGAAGGATTTATAGTTTCCACGCACAAATTGAGCTGCCCCACCTGTCCCCCCCCCCATCCCCCCCTCCCTCCCCCCTTTTGATCAAATTCAGGCCCCCACGTCCTTCAAAACTCCGCCCTCCCCTCGCCGGTTATTCGACTTAATACAGGATTCACTTGATAAACTGATCCATTTCCTTCCACAGCTGTCAGATTTTGTCCCCCTCAGAAACGGGTTTTATTGTTTCCGCGCACAGACTGCTTAACATCACCCTGGTTGTTGACCCTGGTACAAGCTACACTGTAGTTGCAAGGGGAGTCGCCGACCTATATCCGTGAGTTAGCAACACTCGATGAACAATCGACGAGCAGTGGGATTGCTGAACCCTATGCGCAATAAAAATTGAAGGCAAGAACCGGGGAGGAGAAGGGATGACACCTGTGACCACGGCTTGTCCACAAGCTGGAAGGTGAAAGTGTGCAAAAAAAAAAAAAAAAAAAAAAAAAAAAATCCTTAATAATGAGGACACACACCCCGTAATACGCGCGATCGGAGTATCACACACAGCTTGCAAAGATGAGTTTCGACAAAATATTCGATCTCACAGCTGGAGTGTATTTTCATTTTTATAATATTTATGTCCGATGATTCCTGGTACAGAGTATATATCATATAGATTTACAGCTACATTTAATATTATTTATCTGTATTTCTATGGACTACATGAATACCAATAATATATAACCCTTTTGGTGCGAGGAAATTCACGTGAAACAACAACACGAGGAATGAATGCGATCTAGTCTGCTATAGCGTTTGGGGAGAACGTGTAGGAATTACTCGTATACACTATTGCATGCAGTTCGAACACACACCCTCTCTCCTCATCTCTGATCTGCTTTAACCCCTTTACCACTGGAAACCCGTTTTGGGGACAAAATTACCTGGGTTTAGTATAGGGAGGGGATTGGGGGCTCTAAAAGGGTTAATATCCCGGCAGCACGGGCTGCTTTGTATGGCTTTTGGCGTGTTGAAATCGCCGAGTTGAGGGGCCGTTCTTTCACAACAAACACAAAAAAATCGCGAATCCTGGCAAAATGTCGTAGGCGATTCCTGACATTTTGAAATTCTGACAAATAATTGTCACGTTTCCCAAAAACTAAAAAATCGCGTTTTTTTTGTCAGGAACTCTGGCAAAAAAATATTTTTTATTGTTGACTGACTGGTCAGAATGACTCAAAAGTCCGGATTCCTGACAAATATGGCAATTCGCAAAAATGTCACGCTTTCTGGTCACGATTCCTGACATTTTGTTGTATGTTCGATAGGAACGTAACACGACCCTTTTTCGTCGTTTTTCACTCTCAAAGCGCCACTCCGGACATGTTTTTTTTTCTTCTTTATTTTTTGATGATATGTGCAAGAAACTGTGAAAAAAAAAGAGCAGAAACTACACTTATTTATTATCTAGTTTGTAATATTGCAGCTCGCGGCCCCTCAAATCCCCCGAGTGACGTTTTTCGTACAAATGACTGCTGCAAAGCACAGTCGAGAGCTCGAGAAATAAAATGACATCATAGCACCAGGTAACGTTCGTACGTGGCAACGTAGCAACTTGCTCTCAAGCGACCTGGGTTGTGGGAACAGAGCAAGACGAGGCAGCATGGGACGGGCCCTACTCTTACAAATAAATGATAATCTGAGTTACTACTGGGAAGGAGCGCGAGAAGAGTGAGAGGCGAGGATAATAAAGGGGGAATGAGAAATGAAATAAAACAAAATTAAAAAATAATAATAATGCCAAGGTGTCACCTGCGGGCTTCCGGTTTTTTTCTAAAGGGAGAGGGTTATGACCTTCGGGAACCGAAAGCGGCGTAACCCGTGGTTTGTTTGGACGCGAAAGAATTTAGGGTTGTTGTTCCACGCTCTGGTAACGGTCCACCACACGGTAGTTGGTGGCCATCACTCTTCGGTTGACTCGCGCAGCTAGGTAAGCCCGCACGTCGGAGGGCAAGGGACGGTACCGTGTAGGCTGTGCGACCAGAGAAGAGGCAAGTGTTAGTAGCCGGCCAGCGACCCAGCATTAGGTCGGCTCTCGTGATATTTCTGTCGTTTTTTTCTAAAGGTCGGTCATTTTTACTACTCAGCCCAGGGTAAGCCTTGAGGGGTAACTGGCATACAGGTTGTCATGCTTTGCCCGCTCCCACGAGTTGCAGTTGTTTATTATTATTATTATTATTATTATTATTATTATTATTATTATTATTATTATTATTATTATTATTATTATTATTGTTGTTGTTGTTGTTGTTGTTGTTGTTGTTGTTGTTGTTGTTGTTGTTGTTGTTGTTGTTGTTGTTGTTGTTGTTGTTGTTGTTGTTGTTGTTGTTGTTGTTGTTGTTGTTGTTGTTGTTGTTGTTGTTGTTGTTGTTGTTGTTGTTGTTGTTGTTGTTGTTGTTGTTGTTGTTGTTGTTGTTGTTGTTGTTGTTGTTGTTGTTGTTGTTGTTGTTGTTGTTGTTGTTGTTGTTGTTGTTGTTGTTGTTGTTGTTGTTGTTGTTATTGTTGTTGTTGTTGTTGTTGTTGTTGTTGTTGTTGTTGTTGTTATTATTATTATTGCCCTCTGACAATGTCGCTTAGATGCTTTTCCGATATAAATCGAATATCCTTGCCATAAAGCAGCAGCAGTAGTAGTACCTAATATGAAGTCGAATGATCGCACCACAAATGCAGTGGTATCTTCCGCCAACCATTTGCCCATTCCTTTCCCCACATCTTCTCATTTTATCTGACTACCCCAGGTATTTCCTTTTGCTGTATACCAGGTATGTGTTATTACAATAATAAAAGAAATAAAATACACTCCCTCCAGCTGCGCGAGATCGAAGATTTCGTCGTCATGTGTTGCCTCGTCCAGACATGCCTTTCGACAGTAAGGGCGAACGGTTCCCCCCTCAAGGGGAACCTTTATTTTTTTTGTTCATACCTGCACGTCCATTACATCTTCGCACACTCTTATTCTTTCTTTTTCTCCCTCCCTAAACGTAACTCAGATCCGGGGTCAGTAAGCAGCAGGCTCCTCTCCCCCTTCCCCGCTACGGCACGCGCCTTCACTTATATCGCGATAAGACTGCTTCAGCCCTTTCTCGGGACCCTCGCCGGCTGGCATCGAATCGCGCCTACCCACGCTGCTAGACGCTTCTCGGCAGTTGATTGTGTTTGTTGTTTATTTTGCAATAAGCGAAAAAGTCCGACCCACGTGGGGTTCGAACTCCAGGATCAACCCTTCTATTAATAGTAGCATTCGAGGGTAACCATTAGACCACCGGGGCGACCGATAACGCCTCCATAACAAAAAAGACGAGAAAAAGAAAACAGTTTTTATCATAACAACGCGTGACTAGTTTCACGGGTGCCCCAATGCATCTACCGTCTACTTTGCGTTGACCCTTAAATTGATCAATCGCACTCGCAGACTGACGTACTTGAAAGTTGTTTTAAAAAATACGAGTAGACACCAAAACAAAACCCCGCCACACCCCGATGTTGGTTTTTTTAAGGTCATCCATTCATGATCCAGAGGAAGCAAACAGGACGAAGAAGTGGTCTTCTGACACGAACTGCACATATTGTGTCACGGTCTTCAAACATCGTTGGCAAACGCCTACCCGTTTGGGTCTAACTACAAGCCAATGAACCGGGAAGAAAAAAAGACGAATAAGTGGCTGTACATACTGTGTCACGGTCTTCAAACATCATTGGCAAACGCCTACCCGTCTGGGTATAACAAATAACCGCTTTTCCTAAATTTGATCCAATTAATGTAAACGCGGGTTACATTTGCGGTCAGCCTGGTATAGAGTGTATGCAACAAACTACGGAAAGAAAGACAACAGCACCCAAATATCAGCATAGCAACAACACTCTAAGACCTGCTTCCAGAGGTGGATGCGAAGATTGATTGCAGCGCGCGAAACCACTGACAAGATAGCCACCGTGTACACCGACGCACAACAAACAGCGTCAACATCATAAAACGAAATCCACTGTTCATGCGAAAACCCCACGCCCCCCAGCGGAACGCGCAGGGACGCCAGGTAGTCCACGGCGATCGCGCCTGCACGCCCAGGTTGTCCATGATAACCCTGAAGAGGCCTGTTCAAAACTGAGAGAAAATAAAGCGGGCAGAGACCCTCCCGCGGCTCGGACACCGCGGGCCTCATACACGGAAAGGGTCTGTCAGGTTGACCGCCAAGCGTCCGAATGTGTCCTAATAATACCATATATCCAAAACAGCTCCCACGCCGCCGCCCCCGACTATAGAGTCCTAAAAGCTCAAAATCAAAAGAGTCAGCCGCAGATTCAAAAAGACCCGACATGGTGCAGGTTTCAAGCACTAGTTTTACATGCCCACCCAGAGCTAAGAGCTCTCAAGATCAGACAGACTCACAAAGACCGGTACATGGTGCTGGTTTCAAGCACTAATCTTTATCATGCCAACTCAGCGCTTTCAGAGCTGCCAAGACCACGAAGACTCGCAAAGACCGGGCATGGTGCAGATTTCAAGCACAAGTTTTATCATGTCACCCCGGACCTCAGAGCCCTCAAGATCAGACAGACTCACAAAGACCTGGCACGGTGCAAACTTCCAACACTCGTTTTATCATGCCACCCCAGAGCTCAGAGCTCTCAAGATCAGACAGACTTGCAAGAACCTGGTGTTAAGGTATTAGTGGGGTATTAGCTCGTTTGACCACTTGCAAAAGGTTACCCGATAGCTTACCCAAACTAAGCCTTATAACACTCCCCCTCTGAAACGGCGGGATAGCAGGTCGGCCGGATATACGGGCGGACCTTTCAATATCCGAGCCCCGTTCCATTTCCTGGGGATACCGGGGAGAGTGTTTTTCAAGTTCGACATGGGGAAAGTCTGAAAACGTTTATTCATGGTGGATGTGGGATTTGAACCCACCACCCGAAAGACCCATGGTCTGTCGACGACGCCATTTGTTGAAGGTATTAGTGTGGTATTAGTCCGTTTGACCACTTGCGAAAGGTTAACCAATAGCTCAACCAAACTAAGCCTTATAACACTGGCACGGTGCAACTTTCAAACACTCGTTTTATCATGCCCCCCCAGAGCTCAGAGCCCTCAAGATCAGACAGACTCACAAAGACCGGGCACGGTGCAGATTTCAAGCACTCGTTTTATCATGCCACCCCAGAGCTCAGAGCCCAAACACCAGACAGACTCCCAAAGACCTGGGGCACGGTGCAGATTTCAAGCACTAGTTTTATCACTCCACCCCCAGAGCTCAGAACTCAAGACCAGATACGCTCACAAAGATCGGACAGAGTGCGGATTTCAAGCACTAGTTTTGTCATGCCACCCCGGAGCTCAGAGCTCAAAGACCAGACAGACTCACAAAAACCGGACATGGTGCAGACTTCAAGCACTAGGTTTATCATGTGCCCCCCCCAGCCCAGAGCTCAGAGCTCTCAATACCAATAGGCAAACGGCTCCGACAAAAAATCAACACTAGACCACCCCCCAACAAAATACGCCAGAGAAGTCGAAACAACATACGAGCTTAGCTTTTCAGTTCTTCGTCCTGGGCTTGTGGGCCTTGGACCTCCCAGTAACCCACAAGAGTCATTCATCTTGACCTTGCTCGTAGCGAACTCACCTGCTTTGGGGGGGGGGCAGGGGGCAGGGGGCGTGGAGGGGGGTGGTCTTGACGTTAGCAAGGGTAAGTGTTAAATTAAAGGTGGGGGACACAGAGTGCCCCCTGCAGGTCTGCCAATTGAGCAGGTCCTCGGAGAGTACTCACTTTCGTTCCTTCGTAGAGATGTAGCTTTATTCGTTTCCACCAGAGCCCGGGATAGCTTCTGAGATCGGAGGCGCGGGCCTCCGATCTAATTCCTAACTTCCCCGAATATAAACCGCCAACCTTATCATACGAAACCCATCCAAATGATCTCAAATTCGGATAATGACAGGCCTTTCGAGGCCGTATCTTAACATAAGCTCAGAATAGCATCATCAGTGTTTTCAAGCACACCATTAACGCCCAAAAAACACCCACACAAAAAATCGCGCTTCGAAGTAAATATACTAACAACATGCGTTAAAAAGACTAACCCGAGCTTCTTCTCCAAAAATGGAAGGAGTATCATGAGCCGTTTCTCAACCGCCCACGGCTCGCTTTGCTGTACAGTGAGGTCGCCAGGTACGTTCGGGGCAGTAACGATCGTACAAAAAAATAAGAAAAACATTATTATTTATAATTACCAGGTGCTAGTAGGTGGTAGTTCTTGTTTTTATACCAGGCGGAATCGGCCTCTTGTTTGTTACCGCCAGGTGTAGTTGTTAGTGCTGGTTATTTTACTTTGTGAATTCCTGTTTTGATTGTTATTGCCATCCACAACAATCAATGTGCGTCGTTCGTGAGCTTCAACGTCGGTCACGCTCAAAATATACATTCCCAGCAAGCAGAAAACAAGGGAAACCCAAAAAGGAAACCTATGATGCACTCCAAGTCTAATTCCTTCCATCTCGTAGCTACTTTCAATATTATTAATAAGCGTCGATCTAATCCACCCGCCGCCCGTCCTTGCTCTGCCCTTCTTTCCCATTGCATCATTACATCGGTGTACTCATCTGGATTTTTTCGGGAGATAATGTTATGAGGCTTAGCTTGGGTAAGCTATTTTGGTTAACCTTTTGCAAGTGGTCAAACGGACTGATATCCCACTAATTCCTTAACAAATGGCGTCGTCGACAGACCATGGGTTTTTTGGGTCGTGGGTTCAAATCCCACATCCACCATAATAAACTTTTTCAGACTTTCCCCATGATCGAACTTGAAAAATACTCTCCACGGTTTACCCAGGAAATGGAACCGCTTGGATATTGAAAGGTCCGCCCGTGTATCCGGCCGACCTGCTATCCCGCCGTTTCAGGGGGGAAGAGTGTTATAAGGCTTAGTTTGGGTGAGCTATTGGTTAACCTTTTGCAAGTGGTCAAACGTACTAATACCCCTCTAATTCCTTAACAATAAGACCAGAGGTAACTAGACTTCTCACGAAAGAAAACTACTTGGAATTGGTATGGGATACTTTTGGCAGTAGTACAATATAAACACCAGACCAAAGTCTATATCGTAGATATACCTAAGTTGACTAATGGCAAACCGTTCTACCCGTCTAGTCTACTCTCCACAGCACACCCACTCAAATAAGTGTCCGTGCCGATCCTTCACACACTACTGTAGACCCTGGAGAGACATGCACACTAGCTCTGTGCCAGCTGTGTGTCCACGAAACGCTCGACGACGAGAAAATTACCCTGGCCAAGCCCTGGTACCTGGTAATGAGTACCAGTATAATATAATCACGACACAACGAAAATCGATTTGATGCTCAGAGCATTTTTGTGTGTGTTGTGTTCACATTAAACCGCTCTTTTCTACCAAAGACATCAGTTCACCCAGTGTCCGTGCGGATTCGTGATCCTAGAGAGATACAAATTCCTAGTATGTGGTAACAGACTGTGAGATAGAGAAACCAGAAACAATCGCAATTAACGAAGGTAAAGCATCGAGGCGTATAATATGATGATGTTAGATCTAGAGCTCAAAATTGCCCACCTAAAGCAAAAATACCAACACCAACCATTAGTCTATAGTGGAGAAATACATATACAGGTATTTATGTATTTTTAAACAAAATTATAGGACCCCTCCCGTTAAGAAAAAGTCACCCACAGAGCATATTACAAGTACCAACAACGCAGCTTGCAAATATGAGTATTGACCCAATATGCGTCGAGCTCACGGCTGACGTCCTTAAAGTATGTTTATGAAATATATTTACCAGGTACATGATGCCTTATTTTGCATGGACCCCTTCCTCGACGTCGGTCGCGTGCAAAAAAAAAGAAAGAGATGGCGTTCTCGCATCTCTCGGATCGGCAGCAGTATAGGCTACAGGCAGCGGTCGGACGAGTCAGCCAAACAGAGCAAACTAAAGCCAGCAAGCTAGTACACATACTTGATAGACTGTACTACCAGGAGGTATCACAGATGTAGTGTTATCGGGAAATAACTATCACCAGGTCGTTCGTGCCTACCAGGTATGGGCTATGACGGTATGCTGTAGTTACCACCAGGTGATTAATGCCTACCTGGTATAGGCTTGCCTACTACCCGGTATGGGCTTGCCTACCAGGTATGGGCTATCACGGTACACCACCAGGTAATTAGTGCCTACCTGGTATGGACTGCCAGGTGCACACATGAAGGACGAAAGAGTAACTCGTTGTTACCGTCGCAGCCAAATGATTGATGCGAAATGCACCAGTTTACGCTTTCCACCAACACTTCGAAACCACACTGCACCAGATACTTACCACACGAGCTTGCCAGGTACCCGCAGGTACCCCGCACTTTGCTAGACTACCGAGCCCTGAACAAAAAATTACCCCCCCCCCCGCAAAACACATCAAATTCTTCGTACTTACCCTCTGAGATCTTGGTCAAGCCAGGCAAGACAGCCTAGGGCGACGTAGGACAAGATGACGAGGAACACGAGACTCTGAGGCAGGACAAGATGAGAAGTAAGTTGATGGCGACAATAATGCGGTGCCGGTCTTCAATGCTGCTATCGCGCGAGCAGCCGGGTAGCAAACAGATCTTCGCCCGCGCGCAGAGGAACACGACGATCAGACCACAGACTATTGGGAAAGGAGGCAGAGTCAAAGGTTGGACTGGGCGGGATGAACAGGGCGTGGGGCGGTTTGCGATGGAGCTCCTGCCGTGTGGCAAAATCAGCAGCAGCAGCAGCAGGGGGAGGGGAAGAGAGAGGGAAAGGGGAAAGGGGGGAGAGGGGAGAGAGGGGGAGAGAAGAGGAGGGTTCAGGGCTTGATGTGGGGAACTAGGGAGACGAGCGTCGGGCGTGTGCTCTGCTTTTCATCTGACTGAGCCAGCGGGCAGAGTACTTGACTTGAGCAATCTACACCTATCCGGGTTGCACGCTACGCGCACTGCAACACACCTAACACACCCACGCACTCTCACCAAGCACGGGTTTCAGAGGGAGCGCTGCGATGCAGTGCTAGAGCAAGCACGGCGAGCGCGAGCGAGAGAGCGCGAACGAGATGCTAGCGCAACCTTCTTGAGGAGCAATCGTTTTGGCGCCAAATCTCTGACCGAAAAACAACCGGAAACACCTCCGCCTAGCTGCCAGTGCGCAAACAATAGCACCGACGCGGACGCGACAGCCTCGACTTGCCCGCCCATGGGCTCGTAGCGGTGCGACGCCGTGGCGCGCACACGCTGCAGGCACGGAGCAAAGCGAAGCAGATCGATCCAACGTGATGCGATGAGAGTCTCTAATCAAAGAAAAATCTCTCTTAAGACTTACCTTCTTTTAGAACGTAGCACGAAGTCGCCGCCGTGGCTGATCCGTGAACCGGAGAGAGCAGAGTCTCGCGTCTCGATGAAGGAGGAGGAGGAGATAGACGATCGGGGTGCTGATGAGAGCGAGGATGTTGTGTGTGTTGATGGCGGGGAAGCTGGGGAGCGAGGGCATGCACGAGTCCCCACCGGAGCTGAGCAGAGGCAAAGGACACAGGAAGGCACGCGGCAAGCACGGCCCTGTGCTTGAGCGCAATCGCAGCAAGCACGGCCCTCTGCTTGAGCGGAATCGAAACAGATGGTGCTTCCTCGCGCTAACATCATGTCAGCGCGCGGCGTGGCTAGCCGCAGCACCAGGCTTAGGCTGACGGGCGGGCGGTGTGGTCGTTTTTGAGGAAAGGGGTCGTCATCAGGGCGGGATCGGTAGTCAGGAGGAGGAGGAGAGGGTGATAAGGACTGAATGGAAGTGGCGCGAAAAAAAGGGGCCGTTGGCCGTTGGCGTTTGCGGGGGGGGGGTGCTTATTTGCCACCGGGCGATATAAGTGTGGTAGAGGATGCCTGTTAAGCATGCCAATACTCTATTTTCAAGTATTTTCTTGTGTTTATAGGTGACATGTCCTAGAACATAGTTTGGATACGGTTTGAGTGTAACATCAGACGCATGCTACGATTATAGAGGTATACCTTTTTTTGGCTATTTTGGTTTCTGAATGACGGGGCTCCTTAACCTGGGCTAAATCGTCGGAAATACGACATTTTTTTATTGCATGATTCTCGTTGTGTACCTAGGCGATGGGGTTTTTCGTCCGGTAGCCATTGTATTTTGCTTCAGATCGTTTTTTGGGAGATGTTAAGATACGGCCTCGAAAGGCCTGTAATCATTCGAATTGAGATCAAGGTTGGCGTTTTATATTTGGGATAGCCAGGAAATACATCGAAGGCACGAGCCTCCGAGCTCAGAAGCCATCCGGGGCTCTGGTAGAATCGAATAAAGCTACGACTACGAAGGCTAAGAAAGTGAGTACTCTCCGAGGACCTGCTCAATTGGTAGACCTGCAGAGGGCACTCCAGATGTGTCTCCACCCAATACCCTCACATTATGGCGTCGTCTTAGGCTAGAATTGCTGTTGTGGCAGCGTTCCTCCAATTTCTCCGATAGCTGTTCTTCGTAGCGATTTTGCTTTTGCTTTCCATCGAGCCCACAACCCCTGTTCCTTCACGGGTGGCTTCTCAATGGAGGGAGCGCCCTTCCTCCTCCAACGGCGACCACGACAGTAGTGAGATGGCAGGGGCCCCTCCTGTTGGTCGCTGGGCACGCACCACACAGACAACACCTTCCAACTACGTGCGGACGACACTGCTCTTCGGAGCACACTCTTCGTCTCGGCTTTTGGTCGCATTCAGTTCCCCGCCAGCTGTGTTACATGGACCACTCCGCAGCTGAACTGCCCAAACCCCATCTACCAGAAGCACACTCCTCGTCTCGGCTTTGGGTCGCATCAGTTCCCCGCCAGCTGGTCGTATGGACCACTCCGCAGCGAAACTGCCCAAGCCCCACCCATCAGACTTGTTCGCTCCGCGCTCAGCCAGCATGTTGCACTGCACATCTCCGCGAGCTGCCAGCACAAGCCCCAAGATCGCCCGTCGACCTGTACTTTTTTTGGTGCTTCGGGGCTGAGGCATATGCACGACGCGCCACGGACAAGCATACTGGAATCAACCCTTCGAAGGACCAGGTCGCGTGTTCCTGGTTCCATTGCCAGACCGTTAGAGGTGTGGGAGTGGGTTTTGAGGAGCGGCATCTTCGACTCATGGTTTAGTTCGTGGAACCGGAGTTTCCCTGAATCTCCCATATTTCTGCATATGCGGCTCATCAGGGTGGGCTAGTGTCAAGAGATGGCCTCAAAAGGCCTGTAATTATCCAAATTGAGATCATTTGGAAGGGATTTTCGTATGATAAGGTTGGCGTTTTATAGTCGGGAGAGTCAGGAAATAGATCGGAGGCACGAGCCTCCGGTCTCAGAAGCCATTCGGGGCTCTGGTGGAATCGCACAAAGCTACGACGACGGAAGGCTAATAAAAGTGAGTACTCTCCGAGGACCTGGTTAATTGGCAGACCTGCAGGGGGCACTCCAGATGTGTCTCCGCCCAATACCCTTACAGAGAGGCCTTGCGCTTCCAAAATGAGGAAACCCCAGGAAAAAAGTGGTGCACCTCTATCGTAGCACGCGTCTGATTTAATATACAATATATACACTTAATATAAAAAACAAGTTATAATCAGCAAAGATATCATTCAATAGACCGCATAGTATTAGAGTGGTCAAAGTTTCCCCGAGATCCCGAGATATCGCGTCCAGCCTTGATTGGGCCGCGTGAGCGAGCATATTTGGCGCCAATCTGGCAGCCTTCTACCCTCCACTGACGGTCGTGACGACGACGAAGAACAAAAACGGAGATGGGTAAAGGCGGCAACGGGAGGGCTGTCGTTTTAGTTTCGCTATGTGCTATGATACGTGCTGCGTGAGGAGCGTCATAGGTAGCAGCTCCCCATTTGCAAGGTCCAATTGTTACTATGATATATGGTATGATAAAGTGGTGTTGATATGGTCGATATGATGGTCGTGCCTGGACGTGGAACGGTAGGTAGGCGTACGAGTATTGTGATCTTGTTGTGTCTTGCGTGGTCGCAGGTCATTATGCTGTCATATCGTACAGGGACTTTTTCTTGCTGCGCAAAATTGACGAGCGGAAAGCGCTGCGAGAGCATGATGATGAGTTATAAATACTTCGTATTAATATATAGCCCAAAGACATTCACTCGATGGAAATCGACGAGCGAGCATAAAAAGCCTAAAAGCGGGAATGCTGACCCTACTATCCGCGATCATAATGAAGGGCACGTGCCGGGAGGAAGAAGGGAAGACGCCTGTCTGTGACCACGGCTTGTCCAGAGGGTCGCTTAGGGCACAACCTCTCTTAGGATTTGAGCTGAGGAGAGTGACAGTGACGATTAAAAATAAGAAAAAAGCACCGGATCACCCAAGGGAGCACAAGAAAAAAAAAACATGACCCACTCTCCATTTTTTTCATTTTGGGCCGGCCGAGGGGGGGGGGGGGCGATGCTCCTTGTACACTAAATCCTAAATAAACAATATGTACACTAAATCCTATATAAACAATATGTACACTAAATCCCATACAATCAATCGCGCAACTTGACGCCACACTAGTTCCTATATAAAAAAAGTGACTTGATCTTAGACTGGGTTGACTCAAGCCCGTGTTGGGTGTTTTTCTCTCGGAGAATACACACAGTCGAACAAAAGCCCGGGACCAAGGCAACATAGGTGTGAGCAAGTGTGAGGCCAGTGACATTACGAGCTTTACATATCCCCTGAAGCGAACGGTTGGAGCAGGTGGTACTCAAACAACCACGGTGGTAGTTCGTGGGAAAAGCAAGGGAGGAGCGAAAGACGGGAAGGGTGGCAAAGTTCCTGGAAACGACTCTGGCGATTCGAGCGAATCCAACGGCAGTGACAGCGACGACGAGGATGGAGACGAGGAGAAGGAAGAAGAAGAAGAGGAGGAGGAGGGAGAGGAGGAGAAGGAGAAGGAACAAGCGACGGAGGGCGAAGAGGAGGAGGAGGAGGAGGAGGAGGAGGAGGAGGAGAGAAGGAGGAGGAAGAACTTAGCGGAGAGGGGGCGGGGGCGGCCAGGGGGGCGGCCGAGGGAGCTGCCTCTAACGTAATATCGGCAATAAGTTTGACGGGTCGGATTAGGTATAGGAAAAGGATGTGGAAGGAAGTAGAGAGAGACGAGGAGGGGGGAGAGCCCTCTGCCTGGAGCGGAAGATGGGAGGACAGTTTTGGCGAAACGCCTGACATGTGTCCGCGTCTGAACGCAGCAAGTCGAGGGGAGCAAGCTTGGGGGGGGTCGAGGGTAATTGGTTCAGCAAGATCATCTGCTTACCAATGGCCTGTCTATGGCGTCCATCTAATGTTAATACATACAAGCTTTGATTGGGTTGGTTGGGGATGGTCGAAAAAAAACTAAATTTAAACGTGACGAGGCGTCGTGCTTTTTTTGCCAAGCAAACCAGAACCCTTTTCGATGAACAACCCAAAATATCATTAGCACTTGACAATACACAACAGACAAGCCCGAAAACACGGTTTAATATGCTGGATATTTCGTTTCGGCAATGCATCGTGCTATCTTGCTGACCAACAAGCGACAGCAAAGGGCTCAAGGCTTCAAATCGAATGTTTACTTTTGACTTCACTTTTTTTTTTTCGACCGACTGACGGGGGGGGGGGGGTAGTGTGGGTCCGGAATTTATTTTTTTGTGCTCCCTTGGATCACCGCCAAGACCTTTTTTTATAAAACCACACGTACCGCCGGTGCCCCGGTGCTTGCAGGAGTGATAAGTACGCATACATTGATTCATAGGTACAAAAATACGTAAAACTACAACAACAGTAGTAATAAGATATGCTTAATAATGGATTATGGTTCTCCGCGGTTACACAAGGAAGGCTTTAACAATCAATGTAGTAGGCGCAATTCGTTGATGGTCTATGACCATGGTGTGGGCCATGACAGAGTAAGGGAATGTCATTGTTGTTGATGCTGCAAACTCGGATGCGTATACTTACTGTTGTTTTCCATCGCATTTACCATTATTATTATGTGTTCTTTCGCATTTTTTCTCCAGTTCAAACCTTCCTTTTCTCCCTTGTTATATAACTCAGACCCGGGGCCAAAAACCTATATAGCAACGCGCTCCACACCCCAAACTCCATGCTCTGTGTACTCCATCTATGCACATCTTTTTTATGTAATACCTAAATCACGAGTTCCTTCAATAACAATAGCAGCGTGGGTTCTTCCGTACCCACAGGTTTCAAGTATTATTATTACAATACTTGTATAGTAGTGTAGATTCGTACCTCGCGATCTTGGCCTCGTGGTTCTGGTTGATGATTTATGTTGAACAGAAAACACGGTCGACCAAGACGAGAGATATCAACTTCCCCCATCACACACGCACACTATTGCTACAAGTACTACTACTGTCGTTACTGCACCGACTAGATAGAATACCAGAGGGCCTAGGCATGGCACGAGTAGGTACTGTACCAGGTAGACACAGCGTACACAGACAGAAGTGACCGGTTAAAATGGTTCATCCCGTCGAGAATCGTTGTTGTTGCGCTGTTGTTTTCGTCGGTGTTGTTGTGTGCTCAACTCTCAATCTAATTTCAATCGAAGAAGTGCGCAAGAATAAAAGAACACTACGTACCACGGTACCGTCCTCCTGTCGTCGAACAGCACCGCCAACCCCTCCCCCCCCCCCCGGCAACACCGACAACGAACAACGGCAACACCTCGATAACCACGCTAACAGCACATCGTCCCGTTCCCCTAGCACGGTACAACAGGTATCCTTTCCCAGCATTGTACGTGAAGCCAACCCGTGCGCCAACACGAGGCAATAACTACTGCCCTGCTATAACCGCAGCAACAACCACCCACTACCAGCCCTGCCCGCGAACAAGCAGCCCAACGAGCGCCAACAACAAAAAAACTACCAAAAGGGCCACACGCGGATTGTCGTGTGTGTTGCGTGTCGCGTCTCGTACAGGACCACCAGATGCGTTCTGCTGCCTGCCACCATATACCACCCACCACGTGCAACAACCCTACACGCCCACAGACCCTCTCCCGCCCGCTCCCTCCCCAAAAGTTATGTCCTGGTCGGCGAAAACCCACTGTGTTCCGTCCCGGCTTTGTAGAAGGGATGCGAGGATCTACGGCCCAAATAATGCAGCCAGCATGAAAATGAGTATACCACTCCCTCCTGTTATAAGGCTTAGTTTGGGTAAGCTATTGGTTAACCAGTTGCAAGTGGTCAAACGGACTAATACCCCACTAAAGTCCTTAACAAATGGCGTCGTCGACAGACCATGGGTTTTTGGGTCGTGGGTTCGATCCCCACATCCACCATAATAAACTTTTTCAGATTTTCCCATGGCGAACTTGAAAAATGCTCTCCCCGGTATACCCAGGAAATGAAACGGCTTGGATAATTGACAGGTCCGCCCGTATATACGGCCAACCTGGTATCCCGCCGTTTCAGAGGGGGAGAGTGTTATAAGGCTTAGTTTGGGTAAGCTATTGGTTAACCAGTTGCAAGTGGTCAAACGGACTAATACCCCACTAATTCCTTAACATAAGCTATTGGTTAACCAGTTGCAAGTGGTCAAACGGACTAATACCCCACTAATTCCTTAACACCCCCCCCAATATTCGCCTGGTCGGTGCTAACCCGACGTGCTCCGTCCCAGCTTTGTAGGGATGCGAAGTGTACGGTCTAAAGACTACGGTCACGCAAAATAATGAGTACACACTCCCCCGCCCAATTAATATTTCCCGGCTCACTGGTTTCGTCGCGGTGACCATTCCCAAGACAGCCAGCCGTCGTCCCCGGGTCGACCTTAACCAGCGTACGCGCGTATCGCCGCAACGGTTTCTTCACCCCCTGCAGAGATATACTGACCGCTCGACCAATTCCGTGTTTTTATTCGAGTCTACAACAATAATCAGAGCACATACCTGGGTACGATCGTAATGCCGGCATTCAACACACAAAATCAACGAACAGATTACGTACTTGTAAGTTGATTAAATGATGCGATCATTTTAGGAAATCAGGGTTGTGCGCACAATTGCGCGACACTCTACGCAACTAATCGTGATGACTCAAAAGCCACTTGATTATTATAAAAAATAAGCCCAGTTAACTAATCACGAAAACTCCACAATAGCCATTGCAGCAGTAGGTGGACCCCTTTAAGGTGGACCATAGTGCGTCGGGCCCCGAAGGTTTCGTATAGAGAAGTCCCCCCTTATCTATTTTGACCCTCTTTAAGGTACCTAGTTAAGGTTCAGGTCCCTTAAAATGAACGGTATTGCCTTGAAAGGGGCCAAAATGGCATTATGATGAGAAGCAGAGAAAAATATAGAAGGAAATTTGAGAGCCACACGCGTCAGCAGCGCACATATCGATCGAGAAGACCCAGACAACATCAACGCTGACAAGCTCTCGCCCTTCCAGAATATATATTGTATCAACCTAAAACCTTCAACACGGCGTCATCTACACTACATGTGTGTGGGGCCCTGTCCGGAGCAACGTCTTGGTCGGCCCTGGGTGTGTTTGTTTCTCTAGACTGAGGGTCGATCGTTAACTGAAAGCTGAGAAGTTTTTTCCTTCTTTTGAGAGAGAGACCAAAGCAGCTACGTACGGCAGGCGTGTCACTTTATTGGGCGGGCCCCTTTTTTGCAATGTTTCGGGGGCAGTCGAGCAAATGACCCCCCCCCCCCCCGTTCCTTCACGGCTTTCAGCTGTTTAAATTTCTAGCTGTATGAAATCCACAACGGAACACGGTTAGCTACGCTGCGCGCCAAACAAACCACCGCTTTAAAGTACTTTTGTCGCGAGGTCCACAGTCACTCGCGCGAGTGGCTCAGGGTTTCAGTAGAGCGAACAAGAGGGGTATTGTAGATGCTTTTTTTTATTTTTTTCACAACTCCCTACTTTCCAGCTTCTGGACAAGCCGTGGTCACAGGTGTCAAACTACAAACACCCTAGGGCTCCTTGGTCCAAGGAGGACGTGTATCTACCAAACAGCCCGAGCACAGCACTTCGAGGGAAGACCCAACGACAACTCGGGCGACCCCCGTAAGCATGACCACCCTAAATTTTCGACCGCCTCTCATCTAAAGGATCATGCGGCCCTTGTCCGTTCGTTGGTGGTGGTGTCAAAATAACTTGAACATATTGCCATTGGGACTCCACGGAGGGATAATTCGCCGAAAACAACGGACGACTACGGCCACATTACGGCATTGGCCGCTCGAAGGAGACCCGGCTGCCGGGTAGGGGATGCGTCCAATGTGCGACGTAGAAGACATTTACGACGCGCGCAGCGTAGTGATATGATACTTGCACTTCCGCGCGTTCTTGTCCTTGTCTTCCGCCAATCTCTCCGGGAGAAACAGCAAACAAGCACGAGCAAGAAGAGTCAGAGTCGGACGGGATCCTGGCGGGGGGGGCGTCGCACAATAAGAAATACGAGAGGGGTAGTATTTTTTTCAAGCCAAGACAACAAGAGCACCAGCAACAACAACACAACAGGAACGACATCATCCACTAAGGACACTTTTCCAAGCTGCGATAGATTGTACTGATCGGAGGTCCTCCTGCAGAACTTGGCTCTCTCGCTAACAATCAAGATTCAACGCATGCCAACCGCATCAAGGGCAATTAAGTACAGATTGTTGGGCTGGAAGAACCCCTACCTTGTGTCTCGTCAAAATATACAGAGCGTCAACATACAGCGTCATTCCGACAAGGAGGATTGCACAACCGTAGCCAACATCACGAACAACTGTGTCATACAGTCAAGCGTGCATCAAAATCCCGGTGATATTCATCATACTTTGAAGAACTCATAGAATACGTATAATAAGTGTTAGATCTAGCTCAAAATTCCCCATCTAAAGTAAAAATGCCAACACTTACCATTATAGTGGACAAAAAATAGGACCCCTCCCAATAAAAACTCACCCACATAGTATGTTATAAGTACCAACAACGCAGCTTGCAAAGATGAGTATTGACCTGAAATTCGTCGAACTCACGGCTGACGTCCTTATAATATTTTTCATAAAATAGTCTTCGTCTGGTTCTTGGCCGTCTACGTCCTGACCCTCCCCCCTCTCCCCTTAAAAGTGTTCCTACTGACAAATAATGCACGCTAAATAGAGAAAGACTCTTTCGTGCCCGCAGTTTTCTGACGCTCTTCTTTGGCATCCTGGCCGCCTATGCACTCCCCCCCGCCCTCCTCCTCCTGTCCTTCACAAGTATTCATATTCATTAGTTGTGTTAATAGTCTTCTCCTGCTTTCTGGCCGTCTAAATCCTCACCACCCCCCGCCCTCTCCCCTCCGCCCCCTTCATATCTGTTCATAAAAAAAAAAATCATAGTCATTAACTACTGTACGTCAATGGTCTTCTGCTTTCTGGCCGCCTACGTCCTCACCCCCCCCCCCAGCCCCCCTCCCCTGTCTCCTCCCATCCCCCCTCTTGTCCATCGTTGTCGTCTGCCGCGGCCATGAGCATATCGAGCGTTGCGTCCACTTCCGCCTCCAGCTCTTCCTCGGAGGGAGTTCCTTCGGGCGGCAGGAGGCGGGACAATGTCCTCGCCCACGCTTCGGTGGGGCAGCCCCCTCTGTCCACAATCTCCTATTTCGGGACAAAAAAAACACACAGCACCGTCTCCATACAGTAAATACCAGCTCATAATTCATACCAGATATAATACCAAAAAAACGCACACAACACCCCTTCCACACAAAAAACACCAGGTCATAATATATACTAGGTACCATTAAATACCAGAACCAAGTAACTGGTGCGGCGACGTAAAGCCAGGCACCAGATATGACCTTGCGGGTGAGCAGCTGTCAAAACTTTAGATATAGTGGAGTGACAGTACGTTGACGGTTGATGGTGCGATTTCGTTTCTGAGGTAAATGCGATCATACGTATAATACCGAAACCTGTAGCTTTACACAAATAATCTAACCCATGAAAAGTGGGAAATCGTGGTACCCAGGTCCACATCACATTATAGCACCCCACCACCCCCCACACCACGCACCACCGCATCCCACCCCAGCCTACTCCGCCCCCCCCCCCGCCTACTCTACCCCCCCCACCCAACCCCACGCCACCCCACGCCACCCCACCCCACCCCATGCCACGCCACCCCACGCCACTTTTCCCCCCCCACCCCACCCCACCCCACCCCACCCCACCTCACCCCCCCCAACCCCACCCTACCGCACCCCCCCAACCCCACCCCACCCCACCCCACCCCACCCCACCCCACCCCACCCCACCCCATCCCACCCCACCCCATCCCACCTCACCCCGCAAGTACTCACCGTCATCCATTCGGGAGGCAAGAAGTACCTCGCGAGAGGCAGCGTCCTAGCGACGTCGTTGAGCTCTCGAGGTCGCCAGACCACTCCTCCTCCTATCTCCATTATCCACTTCGCTAACACTTCATCGCCCGTGACCTTAACGAACGAACGCATGCATAAATGGGTGATCACGTAAGGCTTTGGTGAATGAAAGAATAAAAAGAAATGACCTGAACGAACGAACGGATAAATCAATGATCACGCACGTAAGGCTTCGGTGTATGATAAATAAACTACGGGCGGCTACAGGAGACGCAGGAGGGCTTGAGCTGGGGGCGTTGGAGTGAGGGGGCGGAGGGGATGAATGAAAGCTGCGTCATGGATGGCTCGAAAGATAATGACGTGAGAGATGTTATCAGCTGGCTGGTAGTGTTTACTACTCTGGCAGATTTTGATTTTAGGTGGGGCGTTTGAACAAGAGGGATCGGTGGGGGGGGGGGCGCGAAGGGCGGTCTGGCTCCGACAGCAAAGGTGTATGCTGGCCGATGGGCTCTCTCAGCAAGCGAAATCCCCGTCGATGATCATTCGAAGGGTTGATTCCAGTATGCTTGTCCGTGGCGCGTCGTGCATAGTCTATGCCTCAGCCCCGAAGCACAAAAAAAAGTACAGGTCGGGGGGGGGGGGGGGGGGGGGGGTCACACATCCCACATCTATGAGCTATGGCAGCAAGAAGCCTTACTGGCATAGACCAACAGTCCCACATCGCACAATAATCCACGATGTCCAACATTCCACATCGCACAATGTCTCACATCGCACAATGCCTCACGTCACACCACACCCGACATGCTTCATCATCTCATACCACACAATATTCCACATCGTACAACATTCTACATCCAGCATGCCTTACCATCCCACACCACACAATATCCCACATCACACAGCATTCCCACATCACACAACATACCGCATCGCGCAGTATCCCACATCTCGCATTATCATACGTCACACAATAACCCACAAGACGACATAGCCCACATGCCACACCACCCCACACCATACAATATTCCACATCGCCCAATATCCCACATCGCAAAAAATTCCACATCTCACAGTGTCCCACAGCTCACGGTGTCCCACATCGCACAGCATCCCGCATCACACAACATCCCACAAAGCACGATTATACACCTGGTACAGGTATAAAATTATTTAACCTACCTACCTGGTAGTGAACTAAACTGCCTTGTCCTGGGGCGTAGCGAGGACAAAGTGAGTTGGTTAATAAGTACCAGTGGCGGTATATACTTGTTTTCCGAATTCCGCAAGACAACAAGAAATAACTAGTTGCTTAATTGGGGGCTAATTCCCTTTCTTTTGTCAATGCTACATGTGCGGGGAGACGATATCCCACATCGCACAATATTCCATATCGCACAACATCCCACATCGCTAAACATCCCCGCGTGATCGCTTATCATCGCATCGCGTTTCTTTCCTTACGTCTTCGTGCTCGTAGTCCGCCGCCGCCGCCGCCCCTTTCCCGGCCTCCTCTCCGCCCACACCCCCGGCATACCGCCAAGAAAACGCCTGCACGCCCACGTTTCTGCACAACTCCATCGTCTCCACCGTGGTGGCGCCGTCCCCTGCCCTCAAGTCTCCGAAAAACAACGACGGTGAAATCCCAGCCCCAGGGAGACCACCCCAACCCTTCCCCCATGCGCTATCGCCATAGTCACGGACATCGTACTTTTCTTGATCAAATTCCTGTGCTTGGTGGCATTTTTTTCCTCGTGTTTGTCCTTGTCCTAGTGCTCGCTCTCGTTCTCGCTCTAACTCGTAGTCTTCTCTGCGTCTACATTCGTCGAGCAGCAGGGAGAGGCGGCGTGCGACGACCGCTCCGTCACCCGCTATCCCCAGGTGGTGCGCCAGACGCCGGTCGGGCATGCTACCCTCAGTAGCACCCTCAGTAGCACCCTCACCAGCACAGCCGACTGCCTCTTTGGTCTCACGCCACAGCTCTAAGAAAGCTTCGTCCTCGACGAAGCTGCTGCTACTGCGGCGGTGGCGGTGGCGGCGGTGGTAGCGGTAGCGGTGGCAGCGGCGGTGTGTGGTTGCGTGGTGAAAAGGGCAAGCATGTTGATCAGTTCTTTCGCAATTAAGCGAGAGAGCAAAAATCGTCAAACGCAACCAATTCGAAACCAACTCACCCAACTCAACCCAAATAACTCAGCCAGAAAAACACCAACTCAACCAATCTACTCACATATATACGCGAACGCGCCAATCAACTCAAAAGAAACCCAATCAACTTCGCAACACAGCCTAAACTCAACCAACTCAACCACCTCCAGATCAACTACACCAACACAACCAACTCAAAACCAAATCAACCAGCTCAAAACAAACTAAAAACAAACTAAAAACAAACTCGAATCCAACTCAACCAGCTCAATCAACTCAAAACCAACTACAATCCAACTCAAGCAGCTCAATCAACTTAAAGCTAACTCAAAACCAACTCAAAATCAACCTACAACGACGAAATAAAATCGACAATTTCCCTCACCCGCTTCCCCCCTTTGCCAGCACCACCGCGTTGGCAAAGCTCAGCAGTCGCTCTCCTCGGCCGTCACCGACTCCAACCACCCCATCCCCCCCACCCCACCCAGCCCCCTCCCCCCCCTCCCCCCCTCCACCTCCACCACCACCGCCGCCGCCGGCGTGAACGCTATCGCTATCGTCAGCGTCCACGAGGCCCGAAGCCAGCGTTTTTCTGACAGCGGCGGCTATCCCCTCTCCCCCCCTTGAGAAAGCCGCATCCTCTCCTACGATTATCGTCACGAAAATTTCGCGCCTCTTTACCTGTACAATTTTGTTTGGTTTGGGTTTGGTTTGATTTCGTGGGAGGGAGAGAGGGAGGGGGGGGGAGAGGGGTGGGGGGGCAGGAGGGAGGGAGGCATGGAAGGGAAAGGAAAGGAAGGGGAGCGGGGGGGGGGGGGGGGGGGGGGGCGCCGGGGAAAGGGTGGTGGTGGTGATTACCATATTACTAGTTACGATGGTCATAACGATGGTGATGATGATGATGGTATGGTGACGAGGACAGCAACAACGGCGGCGCATTATCTAACAAAAACGGAACGCGCTTCAATGACATACCTGGCACACCTCTCATGTGCGAGAGCAAGGCCACCCCCGGCCAAGGCCACTCCCGGCAAGGCCACCCCCGGAGACGGAGGGTGCGGCAAATACAGAGATGAGCGAAACGCAATTGCATGCCGTATGTGTAAAGCCATTACTGAGAGGCTGCCAGAGTCCATCACATCGAAAATTGCACCGCGCCCTCACTCCCCCCCCCCCGTTCCCTCCCCAATGAACCTTTGAGAACGGAACAAGATAAAACTATCAGTAGAGTACTGCGTACCGAAACAGTTGTTGTTCTCACAGCAGCAATAGCTAATCGACATATTTTAGTCCGTGGCCACGAGAGACTAACAATTATAGAGTGCAAGAATATCATACCTCAGAAATAAAAAAAAGTGTACCTGGTACTGCCCTAAGCCCCCCCCCCCTTCCCAATATTATATATAGGTATATAGGTTGGGTTGGCGTCGGTTGGCAACGACACTGTAAAACATGCCGCTCACTGCATGACCTAGACCACCAGGGTACCTTTTTTTTTTTTTTGGCGTTTGATCACAGCTGGCGGTCGAGTTAGATCATTTTGTGGGGGGTGGAGAACTTTAACTCCGCACAAGGGGAATTATCGTGTCACATACTGGTAACTTTTAGGGTAAGACGCCCACGAGGCAGTTGCATAGTACTCCCATTGCTGCCTCTGGAAGTGGCCATACCGGAAATTAAATTAACTCATTGAGGCTGTCATCCACATGCAAGTCCGCCTCACAAGCTGTTCTTAGTAGGATGCAGCGCTCACGCTTCATGCGACCCACCGAACACCTCACGGCGCTTCGCGATTCGTGCAAGCAATGTCTGCCTGGTCGATGAAAACCCTACGTGCTCCGTCCCAGCATTGTAGGCATGCGAGGGTCTATGGTCATACGACTACGGCCATGCACAAACTGAGTACACCCCCCCCCCGCCCCCCAACCCTTACCTCCTCCTTCCGCCCTCCCACCCCCCCCCCCTCCCCCTTAACGCCCCCTCAACCAACCTCCCCCCCCTCTCCCCCGTGGTCCGGTCTCGCTCACCATGCCGAACGCTAAGGCCCCCGTCAGCGCCTCAACGGCTTCTTCCAAGCCAGAAGACCCAGCCTCCAGAAGTACGTGACGCAAACCTGAAACAAATGTTGTCAATATTGAAACAATAGTGAAACAATAGTAAGGGAAGCGTACTATAGTCAATATGGAAAAAGTAGTGTGGGCAGGATATTTTTCCACGTTCTAGATCCCTTTCAATTTAGGCTTTTGAGCAAGCGATGCATTTTTTTTTGGGGCTCTTTCCGGGATTGCTCGCCGAGCCCAGCGAGCAGGACGGCGAGACTTTCCCACGTGGCGGCGGGTGACGTGTGCGGAGAGCACCGCCGCGAGGCGCGTGGCCGTCGGGGTCTTCGAGGCAGAAAAGTTATCAGCCGCGGTAGGAAAAATTAAAAAAACTGACTACAAAAAAAAAAACGAGATCAAGAAAAGATAGCCGTCTGAGGAGCAGCCACGAACAGAAACTAAACCCTAAGGTGTGAACGGTCAAGCAGTCCGCCACGGAAATGCCGAAATCATCAGACGCGCGCTATGATAGAGGCGCACCGTTTTTTTCCTGAGGTGTTCCTCAATTCGGGAGCTTAGGACCCCTCCCAAAAAACATGATTTTGGAGAAAAAAATCAAAACTTCTACGCGTACCGGAGAGATGAACGCCATATGGCGGCCTAGGTACACAACAAGAACCACGCCCCCCCAAAAATGTCGCATTTTTGACGATTTTGGGTTAATGAGCCCTGTCGTTCAGATATAATTTCAGGCGAAAAGTGTGCTACCTCTACACCGTAGCGCGCGTCAAAAAATCAAACAAAAAATCACTTTCGCCGGAGCATATTCACGATATCATGCTGTATCGTATCATAAGAATGTCAGTCATCTGTCAGTCAACAAAACCAGCTGTGACCCTTTAAGGGTGGTAATACTCCAACACATTGCAAATGCTGACGCTAGCTGTAGTACGGGGTGTGCTGCTGCTGCCGAATGACGGGCTCGTTCATAAAACAAGAACGTTACATTACCCAATCGAAGAGCTCTACAGTATAAAATACCGATAGTATTGGTGGAAAGAGAGCAGTGTAAAGCCGCCAAAAAAAAAACGCGTTCACGATCCACGTACAACGGGGTCCCCGATTCAAGAGCCTTCTTTGGGTTGTGCCAGGTTGCTTTCGTTCCGCTTTCGTTTTCAATGCGTTGGGCATTGCATAGGACAATCACCTTACTGTGCTTGCGATGTGTATCTACGTATCTCTGTCTTGTAGTTCGTGACCACAGAGGTCATCCCTCCAAGAGAAGGCCTCAGTACGGACACCGGGTTGTGCTGGATGTGGTTGGGTGGAAAGCTTAGTGTAATGTAAGGCTCCGAATGCTCTAGCAGTTGCAGTCGGAACCCAGTTTGGGTGCTGCCCCGACGCCGGTTGGGTGGTGTCATCTGCTTCGTTGCCGTGTTTTGGCTTGCTTTATTTAATCTCTACTGAACTATTATGCAAGTTAGATCTTCTGGATTGGAATTTTCTTGGAAGGGAAGACCCCCATGCATCCAACCATTTGACGAGCTTTTCGTTTTCTGACCAAGACAACATCTCGCATCCAACCAGGATCACACCGTGCGCTGAAGAAATGAGCATCGGCAATCCATCGAGCACACGAGAGTACCAGAACACAGCGAGCAGCACACTGCCCAGGGGTAAAACAGTGTGGGGATTTAGATCGAGGCTATGGCTACCCCAGCCGATTCTATATGATATAGATACGAAGACACGAAGTACACGATGCGATAACCGTGAAATATACGGACAATATCAGATCAGATACGATAAGACGATAGAAGTACATGACAACATCACCGCGAGATATCCCACCTTACCCGATGCTCCAGAGCGCAAAGCGTTTTCCTCCCACCTCCGCGTCCGTCACGCTATAACATAATAATAGCTACCTGGTACACAGTAAGGTGACACCACTGACACCACCAAGACCACTTCTACAACGCTATCAGCAACAATACAACAATGAAACCAACACCGATACCAATACCAATACCAACACCAACACCAACACCAACAAAAACAACGATCAATACAACAAAACAGCAACAACACTACCACCGCCACCGCCACCGCCACAATAATAACGACGACACCAAACGCCTACAATAACACGATTCGATTTTCGCCACCGACTCCACCACCATCACCATCACCATCACCACCGCTCACCCAGCTTGAGGCCTTCCAGCAGAAGACTTGCGGTTGGCGCCGCGCCCGGTTCAGCCCCCGCGATCGCCACCAAAGGAACCATAGATCCACTGGCCAGCCTATTTTGTCGGCGTCGGTCGGGGGGGGGAGGGCGTAGTAATATGAACCTTTTTACTACTGTAACAATGGATCCACTTTAATTTCAAGTGATTTGCCTCCGAAACATAGATGTCACTATAAAATGGGCTAAGGCATATACGACCAACCATCGGCGCTGACGTGTTAGGACGTGTGGGGGGGGGGGGGGCAGGGGGGGGGGGGGGGGGGGCGTTCTCATTTGTTGCTTGCCTTAGTCATTTGACCGTTGACCACGCATCCTTTTCCAGACGGAAAACAGTTCCTCTCCTAATAGAGATCTCCACCGTTTGGGCGCTCATTAGGCTTTTTCCATATATTACATAAAATTGTTTGCTTATCCTATCCCCGTCCTTTTTCGCCGTCTGTCGCCGCCATCTATCTCCTACGATAGCGATCGTTTTCTCGCTACTCTCTAGTCTACTAAACTCTTCCATGTCACATTCGTCTAATTGCCTCATCTCCTCCACGAAAGAACGCATCCCGTTCCTCCTTGCATATTTCACATTCTCCTACTGGTGGGGTACTCTTAATAAGAAGCGTTGCTTGCCTTTTGTGATGTTACCATTGACCACGCATCTTTTTCGAGGCGAAGCACCTTTTCTACTCACTATCAGAGGCACCTCCAAGATTTGGACGCTGATCACGTGCTTTACATACGTTTCGTAAAACCTTGCTATGTTCTTTCTGTTTCGCATTTCGTAGCCAAGGAGTGGAGGAGGTAGGATAACCATCACGAGAGAGGGAAATCGTGCCCTCCCCCTCCCGCACCCTCCAACGCCCCGCCCTAGCCGAAGCTTGGCTCTTGATACTTAGCGCTTTTGGCTCGTTGCAACGCAGCACGCGCGCCAGAATGAACCAAACATACCCATATCCATAGCCCTACACCATGGTACACGTAACTATCAACATCCATATGAACATCCTTATTCCAAAAGCCATATCTATACTCTATACCAATGGTCCAAATCCATATTACATATCCATATCGACACGCATATATCCACAGCCATATCGATAACCATGTCGATACCCATATTCATACCCACACCCGTATCTACACCCGCATTCGTACCCACACTAAAGCGGGACACCAAGCTACCCCAAGGTAGCGCGGCACTCTGTAGGACAAAGTCGTGGCAAGTGCTTTTTGCCGCACTAAACGGGAGACCCTTACTAAATGGTGCCGCACGAACACGGGCCCATGACTGTATCCATATCCATACCCACGTCTATATCCAAAATCTTAACGGCAAAAACCATCTCGCGCTTGGCCACGGCCTAAGGCTGGCTTTGAGAGGGGTGTACACGTGCAAGGGTGGGGTTGACGGCGGCCTTGAAGACAACCTAACCACACCCGCAGCTATACCCACACCCCTTATACACAACCAGTCCAACACCATAACGGCGAAAACCCATATAGCGCTAAGGTACCACACCCACATCCAGACCCACACCCATATTCATATCCATATGCATATTAAAACCATCAAAAACCCACCTCGCGCTAAGTCATGGTCTGAGGCTAGCATAGAGAGAGGTTTAAGTATGCACGACAGGGTTCGTATCCACACACCGATAACCACACCCATATCCACATCCATATCAATATCCACATACATACCCAAAACCATAACGGCAAAAACCTACCTCGCGCTAAGGCACGGCCTGAGGCTGGCTTTGAGAGGGGTGTAAGCGTGCACGGTGGGGTTGACGGCGGCCCTGAAGTCAAACACGCCTTCCAAGTAGTTTTCGTAGTGCCGGTGGAAGTGATCCAGCATCAAGTCACCCGAGGAAAAAGTCTCTATGATTTTTATCACGTGCGGGTGCAGGGCGGAATGGAGAACCTGACACGATACGTACACAAAGTGCCGGTACGTATTTACACGAAAAGCATGTTAGTTGTTTGTTAGTAAACAGCCAGAATCAGAAACATGCAGCAATGTTGACCCTAGCCTTGAGAACAGCGCCCAAGTCGTCGGGAACAAACTGTTTTTCAATCGTGAGGGGGGGGAAAGAGGCTACGTATAAGCGTATACAGTACCACAGCGTGTCATGGTGACGAGGATGAAGATAAAGAACAACGACAAGAACTTTAGACACCGTACCAATTGATGTTCTTAGCACCCTTTGGAGAAAAGGAAAAACGAAAATAACAGCGCAGCGCAACTAAACACGACAGAACCAAACGCAGTAGACCTAAACCCGACGCAGTCAACTTTCTTGCCTCGACCCGCCGCATTGGCGTGCTTGGGTCCGCCATAGACTCCTCCATCCGTAACGTGCTCCAAGACGCTGTGAAATTCATTGCGGCTTTTTTCGATAGGCATCGATCGCATCGTCAATAACAAGAGGCGGCGTGGGAGGGGGCGGAGGGGGGGTAGGAGGGGCGAGGGGGGTGAGAGTAGGGGGAAGGGGGGGGGTGGGGCGGGGGGAGGGGGGAGGGGAGGGGGAGAGGGAAGTGGGGAGCGGGGAGCGGGGGGAAATTCACACAAATGCTGTTGAGTGTCGCAAAGGGCTGGTCATCTGGGGATCACATATCATAGCACATGCAACTACAATCCGAAGGAAGATTGCAACCAACCTCACCATATTATATACCGTACCATACTTTTGCCATTATTTATCATACCCTTTCCTACCGAACCTTACCCTGCCGGTTAATACTCTCTCCTGCCCTACCGCTCCTTGCCACCCCCCCCCCCGCCCCTCTACTGCAGCCTACCCTATCCTATTTCATCTCAACCCACCCCATACCCAACCGTAGCGCACTGTACCCTCCACTCCCCTACCCACCCACCCCTCCCCTCCCCTCCCCACCCCTCCCCTCCTCTCTCCTCTCTTCCCTACTCAACCTCACCCGTCCCACTCCCCACCCCACCCATCCCACCCACAACCGTACCGGAAATCTTCTCAGGTACCGCCCAGTTGGCCTGTACGGTACGGAAAACCGCCACAGCAGACTCAGGCAATGGTTCGCCGCTATCCAATTCCAACCACTTGCGCCATGAGTTGACGTTGCCGCGTTTAATCCATGGCCTATACACGTCAAGCGCAAGCATATGGCGTTAGGTGGGGGGGGAGAGGGGGGGAAGGAGGTGGTGGGGACGGCAACGGTCGGGAAGAGAAGGGGTAGCGGCGAGGGGGGGTGGGGGGCGGGGGCGGGGGGCGGCGATTGGACAGGAGAACAATACTAGAAAAAAAACACCTCCTGGCAAAAAGAAATCGAGAACAATAAACGACAAAAATAATTTAAAAAAAACGAGAACGAAAATAACAGTAAAGAAAAACCGACAAAATAGAGCTGTTGTAGTAGATGTAGCCGCAGCTACACTATAGGCTCTTTAGTAGGAGAACTAAAAATAGTGTTAATAGTAAAGTGTGCAACATGGTACCTAGTAGAAATAGCAGTAGCAGTGTCGTTCCGCTGTAGTAGCAGTAGAAGCAGTTCTGCCAAAATAACCTACACTACGTGCCCTTTCTTAAGACGGAGCCCCACAAGACTTTTAGCCTAAAAATCATCACGGGGGGAAACAAGAAACTCGACAGCTGTTACACCGAACTCAAGCATGACACACCCATTCTCAAATAAGAAAGTCAGCCTGAAACCATTTTTCGATCTCTTATCAGACAGGCGGTACTGTATGACGGTGCTGCCTCGGGTTACTTTTTCGTATTTTTTACTGACTTACCCTAGCTGGTCACCGCCGGTGTTGGCGTCGTCGGCATAACCGAAAACTTCGTTCGCCTCCCTAGAGACGTCGGCCACCATGTCCAGCAGGCGTTCGCCGACACCCTGGGGAAAACGAAACGGACAATTAACAAAACGGTTGTAGGGATGTGAGTTGGCTGGTTATATACGCTACCAGGTAAATATATACTATTAGTAAGTCGCCGACTAGTCCTTTGTTGGCTAGGTGTTACGGAGAGTTGCATGCTGTAATTTGCGGAGCTTCACGCTTCTGTATCTGAAACCCCGCCTCCGCGCTTGGTGCACACGCGATGTCTGCTTGGTCGGTGAAAACCCGACGTACTCCATCCTAGCGCTGTAGGGCTGCGAGGGTTTAAGGTGATACGACTACCGCTATGAATAAAACGAGTACACCCCGCCCCCCGCCCCCCGCCCGCCGCCCACCCCCTTCCCCTCCCCCGCCCGCCGCCTCCCCCCGCCCTCCCAAGCTCACCTTTGCCTCGGCCTGCTCGGCGAAATCGACGGACACCTCAAGGCGGGTGTCATTCACGCAGAGACCCACATTCATGCCGAGGACTTCGGAGTCGAGCGTGCGGTTCCGCGAAGGCAGCGCGGTGAACTCGTACGCTCGCCACGTCCGCGGCTCTCGGCTTTCTGGGCTCCGACAGGCGGTCAATCGGTCGGTTCGTTTTGACGGTCGATTTGTCCGTTAGTCGGTCGGTTTTTTTGTTAGTCAGTCGGTCGGTCGGTCGATTGGTTTGTTATGCGGGTCGGTCCGATCGTTTTTTTCGTCGGTCGGTCCGTTTGGTTTGTTCATCGGTCGGTCCGTTCGGTCGGTCCGTTGGGTCCGTTCGTCGATCGGTTTGTTAGTTCATCGATTCGTTCGTTCGTCCCTCAGTATAATGGTCGATAGATCGGTGAGTCGGTCCGTTTGATGGTCGGTCTGTCGTTGATAGGTTTGTCAGTTAGCTGTTAGATCAGTTCATTGGCTCGTCCGTCCGTTCGCAACCAGTGGGCAAACAGTGCGGTCGATCGATCCGACCGATCGGTCAGTCGGTCGTCGATAGGTCGTAAATGGCGGTCGAAATATGAACAATCGGTCCAAGGTGGAGAGAGCGGGGCGGAAGAGGCGGCGCGGACAAGGGTAGGGGGGGGAGGGGGGGGGGTAGCACGTTGAGGTGCTTCATTTACCACACTGATGACTGCCACACTACTGCTGTGACATAGGATAGATAAGCGTCGAAGCGTGCGTTCTGAACACGGGAGGCGACGACAAAAAAAAACGCATGCGTATCGATCGATGTGTAGATCAATGATCGAGGCGATTAACCTGTTGGGAATATAGTCTTGAATAGTATGTGGTGAGCGTATTGGTTTGGTTCCGCACCGGACGGGGTTGAACCTTGTAGGGTAACGCCTCCTTGCTCCCTTCGGTTCTCCTCCGCGCACCAGGCCTGCAGCCGGTCCTTGAGGAACTGCACAGCTTCCCTCCTGGGGAACAGCTGGGTCTGCGCCGACATACACACCTGTCATGACGAGCCGTTGTCGTTGTTGTTGTTGTTGTTGTTGTTGTTGTTGTTGCTGTTGTTGGTGGTGGTGGTGGTGGCCGTGTTTCAACATCGAGCTTACTATGAGGCATAGCGTTCGGGTGTCGTGATACACTAACAACGTTAACCGTAAAAACATTTTGTGCAGGGTGTTGGCTTGCTAGATGTCACGTTTTACCCCAGGCGCCACTTGCCTGTTACATAAAATAATTGTATGGCTATGATACAACCCATTTACCACTGCAACCGACATCCAACTCTGTCTCCAAGTATAAATGGTGTGTCCCCGTACCGTGTCGCTAACGGACGCCACCCCTTAGCTCGGCACCAACGCCACGTGTATCGAAAAGCAGGTAAAGAGGCAGTAGAGGTGGGCCAAGGCTTGACACCGCGGGCGCGTTGGACACGGAGAAGCCGATACTTTAGAGGGGGTGGAAGAGCCTTACGGGGCGGGAGATTTATTATTTGCTTCGCATCGGGGCACGTGAGTACATATTATGTTGAGGAAACGTGTGTAGATCCAATAACACCCTCGCACCGACACATCTTCCAAAACGTTTTTAGATACAACCCGGCCAAGCCAGCAAATCAAGCGCGATTTAACGTACACCGCAGCTCAGAAGTATAAGCGCCTCACGACTCGGTAACTGACGTCGTTCCAGTGCTCGACGCCCTCCGCGCGTATTGGAAATTCAGGATTGAAGATATTCGGGGTTTTGCCTTCGCGCGCGAGGAGTGGCCTCGTTGGCGGCGGCTCTACCAGTCTATGTTCCCTTTAACTAACATCCATTGGGTTGTTCGAGGCAGTGATCAGTCACCATGCGGTGGACCCTCCGCGTGAGGCGGGAACGGCAGTTGTTTTCTTGTACTGTGTTCTCGACCCCACACAGCCGGGGCGACAGCAAGCAGGTGAAATAAAAGCGAACAGCGAACGAAGAACGTCGACATGCTCCCGCTGCCCAAGGTATACCAACACATGTTGGGGATATGACAATTATCGTCCGAGCTCAACGAGTAACATATTGACCATCAATTTTCCATTAATAGTCATGGCAAAATCCCCGATATTGCGTCATCCTGAGATTCCATCATCGCACGGAGTTGGTGTGAACTCTGACCTCACACATGCCATTTCACGTATTGTATCTTACCGTACTAATCCACGATGTCTTGGCACTCGTCTATGAGACCATCGGACATCACCGCCTAAAGTTTCTTTTATTCTCGCCCTTCAAAAGCCTCCCCACCGTTGAAAGGGGTTAAGCAAACATATCCTCGTGCTTTCTAACTTCTTCCTCATACTACTACCATGGGCCATGAGTCATGAGTCCAACGCAATAAAATAGCCCGCACACGTGGGCGACGCCCGGCCGATCCACAATACCTACCAAACTAACCGCGCCTCTGTTGCGCTACACGTCCTACCGCGACACGTAGCACGCGGCAGCACCACCAGAGCGTGGGGAGGGTTTTCACTCAACCACCTACCCAGGGGCTTGGTAGGCCCAAGAAAACTAAGCCTTAGCTTGAATGCCACCCCAAAACGTGCTACACGCAAGCCTGCTTCAAAATAATAAGTACGTTATTGTATGGCGGCGAAGTCACAATCCAGTCGGGGCGTATCGGCTCCTCCATGAATACGTCTCCGAATCCGTCCGACGCTGCATCCATGCGAAAGTCAGCCTTCAAACTGCGGAATGCATGCAGCGAACAACACATTTTGGCATATTAGACTTCACCCCCTGACGAAACACTGCTGCACACACACGTTCGGGGACAATTGCTTGGGATTAGTAGCACCGAAACCACCCTTTTGAGGACAAATTACTTGCAAGTATTGGGTTTGTTTTTTTCAAGTTCTAAAATTGTTACGTGGGTCTAACCGCGATGCGGTCGGTCCGTCGGGTTATCACATATCTCATACTATTTTCTCAGTGCACCGATACCTGGCATGGTACAGCAGTGCGGCCTGTGTCTTGAACGTACGACACTTCTCACCAAGCACAGTAGTACTCTACCGGCAGTCAGGTTCGGCGTACAAAGCAATACAATACAGAATATTCAGATGTGTAACGATGAAAAAGGCATTGCTATTGCGTTTCCCTGCCAACGGCGGTTACGAGAGCAGCGCAGTACACCAGTAGTATCGATCTATCCGAAAAATCAGCCTGCCGTAGGAAGCATGAAAAAAAGAGACATCATGCCGCCAGGTAGTACATTAGTGTCGTTGTCCACGACACACCATATACTGACTCAGCTGAACACCAGATCACTGCTACAGCAGCTGCAGCAAAGAGTAGCATGATCACCTGATACAACACACTCGTGCATTTTGATTGCGATGGCCCGCTCGGTGCGTCTACCTGCCTATCCTGCTCGCACCTTGTTACTCACACGCACCTGGAATTTACGTAGTTGGTGGAAACATGGAAGCCATTCGCATTCATAACCTTGCCGACCGCATCGCCTGTGGCTCCGAAAAAATCATGCATTCGTCCCTCAACGTCCACGTTGGCCAGGAGACCACGAACCTGCACGAAGAAAGGAGCCATCATATACGTCTGATAAGCAACCACGAATCCCCGTACGACTAGCAAGCACAACACCGTCCGTTCAGTTTCGCCGCACACACAGGCAATCTCCATCGTAACAAGATAAATAGAGCGGGACGTGTAGCAAGAGTCAGAAAAAGTACCCGGTACCTGGTATGCGGCAGTTGACCGCAAGGCCATACTGTGTTCCTCTACACGCCTCTACGCACCTGAGAGCTGGTGGAGCTGACCAGTCAAACCATCTTGTCGGGAACTCATCTCGTTCTTCGACGCCTCTGTTCTGTACTTCTTGTAAAAGCCGTCCACGCAGGCCCGGCGACTGCAGATGAACTCTCCGTACTGCAGCGAGAACTCCGACAGGTCGCGGTCAAACCCCCAATCACGGTCAACTTGTGCGGCCCATTCCCCCAACGCCGCCCAGTATGAGACGTTCCCGGCGTGCCTCCATCCTCCGGCTATCCCATCACGTCCACCGACTCGCCCGCAAGCAAAACAGCTCCCTATCCCTCCCCGCGGAGAGCCTTCCCATGGAGCGAACGGCCGCAGGCCGCTCCGGCATCCCTGGCAGTCGTATCAGCTGAAATCGTACCAAAAATAGACACTTTTCAGCACGAGTCGTACCAAAAGCAGACATTTGCATCCCGGGCGAGTTGCCAATCTCTCAACGGGCCGTCGCTCGTCAGACGAGCAGACAGTTGCTATGCCTCGCCTGACACTTCTACTATACCGCACGATGGTCGCAGCGTCCTGGTTGCGTCCGGAATAGTACTTATGACGTCTCCCGGCCAGCGAAGTCGGTCGAGCCATGACCAAGCCGCGATCGTGAGAGGCCTCGAAACAAAATTGCACACAATCACTTTCACCAAATGGTTTTCACCCCACGAGCAACAAGATGGGAACTAAGGGTCGTCTGTGAATTTCGCGCCCGGTACTGTCTCGAGTCGGCCGCTATGTGCAATCGTGTGCCCAAGTGCGTCGGGGGAGGGTATGCTTTGAAAAAATATCCTCTTACAAAAAAACGCCTTCCAAAATTTGGAGACTCCGCAAAAACTATTCAGCGTCGCTCACTGGCCTACGCCATGATGGACACATTCAAGCAATGATATCTACCGCTAGCTGTACGTTGAAGCTATATACCGATGCTTTCACGAGTCCCATGCGCTTCGTGCCTGAGGCGTGTTGTCTCGAACTAACGTTAACTTCAACATGCGGCGTGACTAAAACGAACAGCACTGATTGGGCATACATCAAAGGCGACCATGAGGATGTATGTTTTTTTTTTATTTTCTTTCACACTTTTACTTTCCAGCTTCTGGACAAGCCGTGGTCACAGGTGTCGCCCCTTCTCCCCCCAGGTTATTGCCTTTAATTTTGATCGGGCATAGGGTTCAGCAATCCCACTGCTCGTCGATTTTTCATCGAGTATTGCTAATTCACGCTGTCGCGCTTTCCGCAAGTCAATTTGCGCACAAGAAAAAGTCCCCAAGAATTTACACGAGTATGCACTTGAGGGGATTCGAACTAACGACACTGACCTATAGCAGGCTCGAAAATAACCTGATACGCCACCAGGGCAACCGGCTTTTCGTATGTAGTACCCTAGGTTGGTGTGGTCTACACAATTTTACAATTTCTACATGTAATTCCTTTTTACTTTAGATACCATATACCCCCTGTGAAATACAGGTAATACTGCTGTAACTACAGTGGGCCTGGTGAATAGCATCCCAGCCCTGCTGGCCTGCTGCTGGGTTAGTTGATGCTTCAGTTAGCACCGCAGGTCCACTCCAAGGAGTCGTATAACACGACACGCTCGCCGCGCCGGCAAACCCCGAGCAAGCCACAAAGCCACAAAGCCACAAAGCCACCCCCACCACTTCGGCGGTGACGGCGGCAGCTAATTCATCTCTCGCCGAGCCGCCACACTACAACGAGGGTCCTATAGTTCCGGCCGAATAGTACCTCCCAGTACCAGGTATCACAGATGCCGGCTGACGGTCTACCAGTAGTTTTGACCCGTCAAGGCGCCTTTGGACTTACCATAAACCCAGGATAGGGGGGTCACTTCAAGGGCCTCGTTTGGCAGTGGTTCGGGGTTAGTCGCGCAAGTAACCCCCTTTCTGGTCTTTAGTTTTCGCGCTGCTTCAATTTTAAAACCATACGAATCCGCCATGGAACGGGAAGCTATGCTGCACCAAAAAAAAAAGGCCTAAAACAGTTTTGTCCTTGAGTTACAGAGTCACTCGTTTGAGCACTCGTTTGAGTACAGTCGGCCCCGCTTTGAAGACACACCACGTTTTTTTTTTTTTAGTGTCTTTAACACGGGGAAGTGTCTTTAGGATTCCGGGGCCACTAACTCACCGTCCCCGGGGCCAACGTAGGCGTAGCATATGTCAAAAGACGCGCACTCGCAGCAGGAATGCGACCACGAGACGGTGTTGTTTGAAACCTACAACACAAGGTGATGTGAAGGCCGCAACTACTGCTGCTGTACTCCAACACGTGCATACCATCTTTTGAATTTTCCTCTCCCACCGAAACGCGGGAAGGGGTGCAGCACGATCTACATAGTGTAATGTGTACGGTAGTGCGCTGGTATTGTAGGCTTTTATTATTGTTGACGCGTTGTCCTCACGGTGAACATCACATCCATTTTTGGAACTCCGATACGATACAGGCACAGGCTACCTGCCACATGGAGACCAAACAAAACCACCTACACTTGGGACGACACTATTTAGTAAAATGTCGGTAACGCAGACAACACCAGACGTAAAAATCGGGAAAGTGCACCGAAAAAGAGGACACCGCTCCTTCCCAAAGGTAAAAACGAGGCAAACACAAAACAAATTATGCTAAGTTTAACTAAACGAGACTTCACCCAAGACAAACAAAAAAACACCAAACATCATCCATTTCCATAGGACTGCTGCTGCTGCCAGCCTGGTCTCCATCTTTCCTCTGCTGGCAATCCGAGCACTCTCTCTGCTGTCCGTGACCTTCCGCTCCGATGCCCCGACCACAAAACGCGAGCATGGGCCGCCCGCAAGGGCACTGGTGAACCAGTGAAACAAGCTGAGACTTGATTTTGCACGTTGGTTCGCCACATGGCTTCAAGCCCGCAGCAGACGAACCGCCAGCAGATGGGAGGAATCTTTCCATACCCACACGCAGTAGCAGCAGCAGCAGCAGCAGATCGCTTTCGGTGCAGTCTACAGGTGTGCTACCGCAATTTTTTGGGGGCCCGAATGGTGGAAAAATGGACCCCCCCGTAATTTTTCACATCTGCGGGGCAACATGCTTCTGGTTTTTGGTCTTTTTTGTGTCCTTAGAGCGGGGAGTTGACTTAAGAAGAGCGTCTTTAAAGCGGGGACGACTGTGCCTCAAACCCGGTGGTCATAATGGGGGTGGCCCCCGTACCGTACGTAGCATTGGTCCATACTAGTTTTTAGTGTTTGGAGCTCCTTGACGGCTGCTCCCCCCCCTACCGTAGCATTGGTCCATACTAGTTTTAGTGTTTGGAGCTCCTTGACGGCTGCTCCCCCCCCTACCGTAGCATTGGTCCATTCTAGTTTTTGTGTGTGGAGTTCCTTGACGGAAAGGGGCAAGAGTGCCGGCGACCAACATCTTTGGTACCTATTGCCGGTACAGTGCCAGCGAAATCGCTTAAACCGGCTACCTGGTATGCTGGTGGCAGCGTCAGTACGTATACCCAATAGTGCCGGGTGTGCGGTATAGTGCCGGTATTGTTGGCTGGGGCGCACTACAAGTAAGGCATCGTATGGTATATTTACAAGGGTAGGTTCTGTAGGGTACCCACAGATCTATACCGGGGGTAATTACCCTCTGTTTTACCCTACAGAAGACTTCTGTGAGTTCTGTGACCGTAGCGCCACAAATACCCTAGACTTCTGTGAGTTCTGTGACGGTCGTGCCACAAATACCCTACACTCCTGTGAGTTCTGTAGCACATCCTGGACCCCACAGAGATTACCCTCTGGTTCTGCATACAATACCCTGACACTTCTGTGAGTTCTGTGACTTTCGTGTCACAATACCCTACACTTCTGTGAGTTTTGTAGCACATCCCGTACCCCACAGAGATTACCCTCTTGTTCTGTATACCGGCGGCACAATTACCCGCGGTACGGGTAAACATTTGTGAACTACCTTCCACATTTTGTGAGGCTGAGTCAGTCAAACTTAAAAGGGTAACCCTCAAAAACAAGAACACGAACACCACAAATAACACAGAACAGGACCCTCCTTCATCAGAGAAACAGAACACATCTGCTACAAAACACATCATATGACACGCGGTATCGGTTTGTGAGGGAGCATGAGCGATGCAGACCCCAGCGGTTCTACGCCAGAAACCGCGGGCGATCTTGAGACAGACTCGCACGCGGCGGAGGCAGGTGAAGGCGCAGGTGGCGCCGGCCAGGAACATCAAGAAGATTCAGATTCACACGAAGTAGAGGTGGTTGAAGGGGTAGCAGTGCCGGTGTACCCGTCATCGAACCGGCGCCCGTCTACAACAAGCAGGGGGTCGTAGTGGAGGTTACCCAGGAAAACGTTGCATAGGCTAAATGCAAGGTTTCAAGGTCAGCTATCGTTGCACATGGGCATACTGCTGTTTGATGTGCACACTGCTCTTTTGTATTTACAAAGCCGATAGCAGTAATACTCCGCGTTTCACCCGAGAAATTGAGGATTGGGATTTATAGGGGCCGTACGCGCGCACACTTCACCTTTAGTCTTGCTTGGTTTAGTACCTTGAAACCGAGACGAACCCAAGGCACAAACAGCAATGCGCAAATACAGAGACTCGCGCGGGTACCGAGGGTAATGACCGCCTGTAGTAGGTACCCTACAGATACCCTACGGAGGTACCCTGTGGGCTATGTGGCGGTTCACCACAGTACCCTACACTTCTGTGAGGTTCTGTAGCACATCCGATACCCCACAGAGATTACCCTCATGTTCTGTGTGCAATACCCTACCACTTCCGTGAGTTGTGTGACTGTAGCGCCACAATACCCTAGACTTCTGTGAGTTCTGTGACTTTCGTGCCACAATACCCTACACTTGTGTGAATTCTGTAGCGCATCCTGTACCCCACAGAGATTACCCTCTGGTTCTGTATACAACACCCTGGCACTTCTGTGAGTTCTGTGACGGTCATGCCACAAATACCCTACACTTCTGTGAGTTCTGTAGCACATCCTGTACCCTACAGAGGTTACCCTCCGGTTCTGTAACCGATCCATAACCCTACAGACATTACCCGTACCCTACAGAACCTACCCTTGGTATATTAAAAAAATAAAAACACACTCCAGCTGTGAGATCGAATATTTTGTCAAAATTCATCTTTGCAAGCTGTGTGTGATACTCCGATCGCGCGTATTGCGGGTTGTGTGTCCTCATTAAGGATATAGGTCGGCGACTCCCCTTGCAACTACAGTGTAGCTATCAGGGTCAACAGGATGATGTTGGTCAGTCTGTGCGCGGAAACTATAAAACCCGTTTCTGAGGGGGACAAAATCTGACAGCTGTGGAAGGAAATGCATCAGTTTATCAAGTGAATCCTGTAAGTCGAATAACCGGTGAGAGGGCGGAGTTTTTAAGGACGTGGGGGCCTGGTTTTGATCAAAAGGGAGCCTATGGTATAAAAATCCTTATTATATAATACGCTAAGGTGGTCGTGACGTTTTTTCGGATCTTTGAAAATATCTTGGTTATAACACCCCCCCCAAAAAAGCGGCGACTCCTGAGCTCCACTCGGCCTCCGGCGGCCTTGCGGTGTCGCCACGCCCCATCCGCACAGCAGCACTACGACGTGCCGGCGAAAGAACGGGCGTCGGTGCCCCACCTCGGCGAGGGGGGAGCTTGGAAATCGCCCTCCCGGAGACGGCTCGCTTGGCCCCCGGCGAGGCGAAGAATAGTAAACAATTGCAAATCCCGCCCAGCCCGAGAGCATTGTAACCAACGAATCGGCTGCTGCTCGTCCTTGTTATACAATACGCTAAAGTGGTCGTGACGTTTTTTCGGATCTTTGAAAATATCTTGGTTATAACACCCCCCCAAAAAAGCGGCGACTCCTGAGCTCCACTCGGCCTCCGGCGGCCTCGCGGTGTCGCCACGCCCCATCCGCACAGCAGCACTACGACGTGCCGGCGAAAGAACGGGCGTCGGTGCCCCACCTCGGCGAGGGGGGAGCATGGAAATCGCCCTCCCGGGGACGGCTCGCTTGGCCCCCGGCGTGGCGAGGAATAGTAAACAATTGCAAATCCCGCCCAGCCCGAGAGCATTGTAACCAACGAATCGGCTGCTGCTCGCCTGTCAGGTGTATTGCTCTACGTACTGCTGCATTTCTGTACTGCAGTACTGGGTAGGTCCGTGGGTGGATGATGGGTGGTGGGTGGGTGGTGGGTGGTGGGTGGTGGGTGGGTGGTGGATGGCGGCTCGCTCGCTCCCCGAGATGGCCGAGTATCGTCAAAAAATGAACCCCCCCAAGGGCGCACAAGAAAAAAAATCCCGGACACCTCACTCCAGTTTTTGCATTTGGTCGGCGGGGAGGGGGGGGGTGGGGGTGGGGGGGGGGGGAGGGGGGGGGGTCTCCCAGCACACTAAATTCTATATAAAGAACTATGCAACTCTAATTCCTATATAAAGAACCATGCAACACTAATTCTCGTATGAAACAAAGTGACTTGGCCATAGACTAGGCACTGGGTGCCACTGCGGATAATGGGTTTAGTCGAACAAGAGGCGAACCCTCGGCAACGTAGGTGTGAGGTCAGTGACACTTGGTGACACTACTGTACGGGCGTAGCACATCGTCCTCGAGACGCCGCCGACACCACGAGATCGAACCGGGCCAGTACACAAGCTTGCACAAGCCAACACAAGCTCAAAATAAAATGCGGCGAGATGTCCTTGTGAAACCGCCAAAAACGCGGCGAGACGAGATCGACTATAATTTCATAATTTCACCGACGAGCTTCCTCGTTCCGACCAGTTCTGCCAAGTTCTGGGTACACAAGGTTGCACAAGGGTGTACGCTCGTGTCTACTCGGTGGTGTCAATGCCCAAAACCTCTCGGTTCAAGCTCTGAGTCAAGTTGTCTGAGTGGAGCGGATGGGGACTGACGCGTAAGAGTTGTATCGGCGCAATGGTCAAATGTGGCATAATTTGCGGCTGCTTCAACCAGGATCTTCCCGGCGGGAACCACCATTGCGACGATTGCGATATCTTGTTGCACAACTTGTGTGTGCAAAAAGCTTTGAAGATCAGAGATAAGCCGGACAAGTGGAAGTGCGGCATCACCGACTGCCGCTTAAAGCTACGTAGTAGTACATATGGGGCCTCTGGTGCCGCCGGTTCTGAGACTGGGGCTGCTGCCGCTTGTAGCCCTACTGCTGCCGCTGCTGCCGAGAGTGGTGGAGGTTCGGCCGGTCCAAGTACTTCGACAACTGTTCCGAAGGCCACAGCTCGCGCGAGCATGTCAACGACAACTAGCAAGCAAGATCATCTGCTTCACTACCACCGTGTTGTACTGTCTGTCTGTGGCGTCCATTTAATCCAAGTTTGATGCAACATGCATGAGGCCTTTTCGAGAAACCAAGTTGGACAAAAGCAAGATTAGAACAGGACTTGACACAGCAGCACACGCTTGTGTACGGCAACAAAACCTTGCAAAAGCCCGAACCCCCGTCGATCGTGCTCCATGGTGCTTTCTTGCTGACCAAGAAGCCAAAACACGACGTTAAACGGCCTCAACATTCAACGAAACTCAGGGGAAAAAAATATATTTTTTTCGGTGTCGGACCCGGGGGGGGGGGGAAGGGGGGGGGTAGTGAGGTGTCCGGGATTTTTTTCTCTTCGTGCGCCCTTGACCCCCCCGTTTGTTTCCTGTTTCATACCTGGTACAAGGTCCTCAAGAAAGAACCAACTAACTGCTCTCAGCGTACCAGGTGTACTGCTGTACGTACTGCTGCACTTTTTGTTTCCTGATTCATACAAGGTCCTCAAGAACCAACCAACTAACTGCTCCCCGCGCACCAGGTGTGCTGCTGTACGTACTGCTGCACTGCTGCGCTGCTGTATGTAGTAAAGGTTTGGTCGGTGGGTGGGTGGAGGACGCACTGACTGCGTCTCCCGTGTGGTGGGTGGGTGGCTTGTTATTATTTTGTTTTCTTAGTACTTAGACTGCATAGAGAGCTCTTGAGGATGATACAGCACCAATTTGTTTTATTTTTGGGTGCAGGTGCACTGCTGTACGTACTGCTGCACTGCTGTGCTGCTGTATGTAGTAGAGGTTTGGTCGGTGGGTGGGTAGAAGGTGCACTGCGTCGTCCGTGGTGGGTGGGCGGGCCGTTCCGTACGTTGGAGTCTTTTTTCGTCCTGTGGGAGATTAGACAACCTTTTTTTTGTTAAAAATCTAGTACATAGTTTTTCCATGTACTTTATAAAATATCGGCCTCCCACTGGTGCTTGAGAGTACCACCATCCCCACTGCTGCACACCTCTGTCCTTTACTACCGTACGTACTGCTGCACTGCCGTACTGCTGCCCTGTTATTTCTGTTACTATATTATTATTATTCTGTTACTATATTATTATTATACTATATTGTTTTTTTAGTATTACATACCTGGTACAAAGGATACAGCACCAATTCGTTTTTTTCCGCCATACCGGCTGGCAACTGGCAAACTTCGGGAGTACCACTAGTAAATAAATAAACAGACGAAATAATAACACTTGACTGCTGTGTTTGACTGACTGACCGTCTGGCCGAGGTCTGGCTGCCCATGCTTTTCAGTTCCCAACCATTACATCCCGCCCAACCAATACCTGTATCACATACATATCGTATTGCATGATATACAAGTACGGTACTGCTGCTGTGTTGTGCTGTATCGCATCACGATGGAGTGCTTTGTGCGTGCGTGCGTTGAGCTCACCTGCCTGAGGCCCGGGACCGCAACTTCCCCAAGAACGGCGTTGGGGTTGTCCGGGTCGAACTTGGGCTTTGCTAGCCTCTGGAACTGCCCGCTCGGTCTCTCCATGGTGACGCCGCCTCTTCTTCGAGCCCCACCATTCGAGGAGGAAGCCGCCTCATCGAATGATCTATCTCTGCCTGAGTACAGCAGCCGCTGCTTCTCGGAAAGCAGGCCAGAAACAAGCGGAACACAGGTCGTGCCTGCGAGGGGCGAGCATGAAACAAACAATTTTCCTTTGCTTCGACAGGCGGCGCCGGTGGGGGGACCTGCGGGCAAAAAGAACGGGGACGCGGGTGCCAGGGTGCTGAGGAAGCACGCACATGTTGCCACCGCCGGCAGCAGGGACCATCGGCGAGCACGGTCTGCGATGCTCCTGCTCATGTTCACCTTCTCTTGGCGCAAGGTTTGAAAAAAAAATGTTTGAACATCCGGGAGTTCCATGTTTTTGAGATGGCGTTCTTCAAGGTTTACCGTTTCTCCGTCTCACGCTAACGGATCCTGCCACGGGCGGACGCACGGTTCGCCATCGTCCGTGCCGGCGTCTGCAACTCCTCATAGATAAACGGAGCGCACCGTTACATTGCTACACGTGGCGCAATCCACGAAAGCGCAATCCTGCGGAGGATCCCCGGCGCTTCCTCACTTCTCCATCTATCTGCTACTACTACTTCTGTCCGATCTTTTCTGCTCGACGTGAATGACAAAAGACGAGGAAGTGCTTTACCACTGCTGTACCTCTCTCCACCTCTCTCTGTACGTGTGTACTCGTTGCTCTGGCCTGCTATGTCACCATGACACCAGCTTTGAGCGCACTCCTCTTGACAGCTGTTACCGCCAGAGGTCTCGCATCGATAGTAGCCCTGCCGAGAGGAGCTGCCGGGGAGGATTTATTATTGACAAATGCCGACGATGCGCACAAAACAACGAGGGAGAAGGAGGTGGACAACCGCGTCTTCTCGGGCGTGAAGAGCCCAATCCTGCCTCGTCGTGGCGTCTTGTCGACCTCGGGGGTGACGCCTGCTGCGAGCGCGGACGCGCGAAGGTCGGCACCTGATACCGCCAAGGGCGTGAGGGAAGATAGCAGGCGCGAGAAAAAATCGAAGGAGAGCCACCACCAGCGTCAGATCGAAGCAGTGTCGGCTCGTGGGCTCGGTAACTTCGACGACTCGGAATATCACATGATGAACGACAACAACGACGACGACGACAACGACGCAGAAGAAAAAGATGACGTTGTTATCGCCACCGCCACTACCACTACTGCTGCTGCTACTGCTGCTGCTGGCGCTACATACAGGAGTATTGCTGCCGGCAGAGGAGAAGAGAAGAGTACTCCAATGCACAGAGTCCCCCTGCAGAACATGGACAACGTCCAGTACTTCGGGCAAGTCATGATCGGCGAACCTCCGCAGCTTATGAAGGTATGATATGCATACCTCACGGTAACAATAGGTACGCGCTTTCTGACAGGCCTTCCTCTCGATTCGCAACGTTATTTCTAGCATTATTACAGTAGAAGCAACATGACGGGGTTTTTATACTACTCGTTGTAATATACCTGGTGCCTGGTAGGGTACTGATACTATTTATGAGTAAAGTTCGTGACATCAGTGTACGTTTCGACTTGTTCGGGTATCGCACGATGACAACAACGACCCAAGACACAACAAAAAAGCCGCCGCGCGTCATATGACATGTCAAAATGCTATTCCACATCCTGCACAATTACAATGCTACGACAAATAAATGCGTCAACAATCGATTGTGGAAAGAGTCTTACCTGATAATTGGCATGGCCAGGACAAATTATTTAGCATGTTGTACAAGTACAAGGTACTACTGGTATCCATTATTATGTTACAAGTATTAATATTAGACTAGACTATTATTCTTGCCCTCCGACAATATAGCGTAGAGATGCTGTTCCGATGTAAATCGAATACCCTTCCATACATACAGCAGTATAGTAACTACGAAGACGAATAATCCCTCCATAATTCAGTGGTATCTTCCATTGATCTACGAAGTGGTGTATGAATTGAGGTTGTCCAAAATATGTTAAATGTCACCCTGGTATATCAATAATGTTGCCCTCCGACAATATCGCAGATTAATGATTGACCACCACTTAATAATTATATTGTCTGGGCAATTGATTTATCTGAATGACTTTCTGCTAACTGAAACTGTCCACAGACGATTGATTTACGAGAAAGTCGTTCCCTTGAGGGATGGTCTTAACAATTGTTTCTGGATGTCATGTATTAAAAATATTTTTAAACGGTCTCGCGGTCTCAACAAGCGACTTACCTGGTGGGGACTTTCATTTTATAGTATTTGTCCGAACGAGTGATTTCGAAAACTACCTATACAACGGCAGCTTGCGCTGCCGGGGTTGTAACGAAGACCACTGATAGGGACAGCTTACGCTATACCTACAATGGGACTCGAAGGGTGCGCCAGCTAGCGTTGGGCTGCGAAAGCAACTGAGTTAAATCGACACACGACGCGTATGAAAATACGCGGAAGTGTGGTGAGCTAAAGCTTTATTTTTCCCCATCCGCCGGAGGATAAAAAAAAAAAAAAAAAAAAAACTACCTATATTAATTGCAACTGCAACTTACCCAGACAAAAAATGATTTGGGAAAATTCTGTTGATTTGAATTAAACTTGCTGTACAGCCGGTTCTGGATTTTTCGAATATTAATTGGGTTTGCGATACGATTGGCTTTCAGGGCTAAATTTCCATTGAAAGCAATGCGCCAGACTAGGAATTGCAGTTGGTATGAGTAGTGGTAGTATCGCCCCTGTGGTAAAAAAGTGGTTATCATATAGTGTTCAAAAATACACCTGGGGAGGGTATTTACCAGGTAGCTAGTTAAGTCGAGGTCAAGGTTTCGAACCCCGCCATGGATCTAGTTATTTATAATCAACATTCGACTGCAGAAGACGGCGCTTACTGCTGTAGCGTGTGTATATATGCAGAACTCAAATCGACAAGAGTATAAAGGAGGTGTGATGCAAATCGACAAGATTACAAGGAGGTGTGATCTCCAATCACACACCGAACGGGAGATGAGCGGAGCCGCCCCTTGAAGTACCCTTGTCTCTGACCGAACTTTACGAAGGCCGCAGTAGCAGCAGCAGCAGCGGTAGCACTAGCCGTGCGCGCGGAGATACCACACGATGAAGCCAGCTGTTTATTGTGGCGCGGTGTCGTTGCTCGTGATCGTGATGTCATAAGTTATGGCTATATTTTTTAGGTGTTATAGGTTATGTCAAGGAGTTATTAATAATGTGAGATCAACAACAATACCAATATTTGCCACATACGCAGTCTTGTTTCGTTTTTTCTTCTCTTTTCTTTCCTTTCCTTTATCTTCTTTTCTTTTCTTTGTTTCTTTTTCTCCAATTGACTTATGCCTGTCGTGCGTATGCGTAGTGATAGATACTACGTGTAATATATACGTGGTAGTCTTCCTTGGGTGGCAATCGGAATATTTGGATTCTCCAGGCGTGAGTAGTGAGACGTATGCACCGGCCTGGACCTGGCACATCGTAGACTGACTCCCGATTTCACTTTTATATATTTCTGGTGGAGGCATGAATTGCGTCAGCTGTGATATATGCGTGTACCACCTTGGGTTGTGTGTGTTTTTCCCTGGGGTATTCCTCAGCTCCAGAGTGACTGGAGCCTGTCCTGTGACCACGGACTTGATTATGCGAGTTAATGTGAGAACAACAACAACAACAACACGCATTTGCGCTGCATGATTGCTTTTTTTATATAATTGGTACCAGCTATAAATGATATCAGTACCATGGGTTAAGTACGCGGCACCGGCGCACGCGGTGTGTTGCGTGCTCACGTACTAGGTATTATTTTCACCGTTCATCTCGTAGCCATACCTTTTATGTCGGGTGCACCAGCCCTGTTACGTACGTACACGACTCAACCTGCACCTCACACTATACGAGATATTACTATGTTCAATTTCATGATTGATTTATTTCCCGACTGTCGGGTCTGTCTGTGGAGCAACGAATGGCACGAGGAGGATGTGGTTTCGGCCGACCCAATTGGTGGTGACCCACTTGGCTTCGCTTTCCGTGCGCGAGGCGACTTTCAAATATCGAATTTTATGTAGGTTAAAGTACAGGATAGCGTGTATAGACCCTGCGATGCCCACACGACCGAAGAAGATACCAAACGTGTTGTACTCGGAAATTTCCGAGTGCCAACGCACCTGCCCCTACGCTAAATCTGCAGATTTATTGGAAACTGTCGGGTTTTCAATCTCAACTTGCGAGGTGATCACCCAAACATGGGAGTTGACACCAGAGAAACGTGTATCATTAGCTGTCAGCCCTCGACCCGGGGTGACAGACCCTACACGGTCAAAGACCCAAGGCTGGGTTAGGGGAGTGTACCCCCTTCTTCGCGACTGGGTTTGAGCCACTCGCAGGAGTGACTCTAGTCTATATATATACCTCACGGACCATAAATAGTACTTTTATGTGATTTTTTTTCCGGCGCAGTGTAGCTTATCGTTCAAGTGCCGATTGACACCTCGAAATTGAAACAGCAGGAACACTTGAGACCACAAAGAAACGGCGGGGTCACTCGCTCGAGTGACCCCGAGCCACGGCAAGAAGCGCCTCCAAAAGAGACCACCGTACCGTAACCTTGGTCCAAACCCGAGGCTGACCGACGACCAATGACCAAACACAAGACGATATGACCCGCAGCCGCGGGGAGGCCCTTTACCCCGGACCCACCCCCTGTGACCCTGACTGCTTACTGCCACGCAGCCGCGGGGAAACCCTTTCCCAGAGACAGACTGACTGCTGTGCTCGATGGTCTCAGAGCAAGCAGCAGTGTCCGTTTGGCCATCAAAATTCAAATCAAATAGTGGGAATTCCAGAGATTTATCCCGGATGTCTCCTGGCGACCACAGACCGCCACGGTCAAAGGACATCGGTGCAGCATGGTTGTTCTCACTCCGAAGAGTCCGTTGAGAACGGCAACACCGGAACGGACTCGTCATTGCTCAACCCCCAATTGCAACTGTCAACCTGCTTTGTGAAAAAGTTGTGTCAGTACAGAAGTACAGAAAAACAAGGGACTCTCTTGAAAAACGACAAGCTTTATTTCCCGGGCATGATCATTGTACCCACCTACGGCAACAACCGGTTGTTGCTGATACAGTCATGGCCTTCCTGTCTGCTGTGTTTGTGTCAACGAATTAGTCTACTGAAGAGCTGTTAAAGGGTTAACCAATTGCCGATCCGAACTACAGCAGTACCTGGCACGCCTTACAAGATTATTTCCATGGCAAAACCATAACATTCGTTCGCTTGCGTCCACAAAAAAAACAGATCCTCTTCGATACGGGCAGTTCCGACACCTGGGTCCCGGGCGTCGGGTGCAATAATTGCGGTTTGCATTCTGCGTTCGACGATGTGGCCTCGACGACTGCGGTGTCCATGGGCAGGAACTTCACGAACAGGTATAAATATGATCGGTGCAGTGAAAAAGTCAAAGTGTGCGTTTGGTCTTTTAACAGGGCGTGTCTCTTTTATCCAGCATACCATCTTTGTTTTTGGTAACGGGTTTATTTTTTTTCCAGCGTGGCAGGTGTTCTAAACATGTGGTTTATCTGTGCTTTCTTTTTTTCACTGATGCTCGTGAATTTACCTCACCCTGCTCGATATGCATGATACACCGCCTTATGCAAAACCTCGTCCTGTGTTAGATTTAGCCCCCCCCTATCCATACCCCGCCCTGTGCAAGCCATGCACCAACCTATCAAAAACCCACCCTATTCAATGTATATATGTATCCCTACCCTCCGTCTCAAAAGGTGTACGATATCAATGGTCAGATGATGTAGGCAGGCAAAGGATGAGCACACCCTCCACTCCACAACAACTCCACCCTGTCTAATCTGAAAGCCCCTCTGCCCCCCCCCCTCCCCCTCCCCTCCACCGCCTCCCTCCTAAAATCCAAAAGATACGACAGCGGCTCGGTTGAGGGGAGCGTGATCAAAGACGGGGTCGTCATCGCCGGCATGGCCGTCAAGGGGGTGGAGATGGGTCTGGTGCGTCGCCAGGAGCACCACATCCGCGGGTTTAAGGCCGACGGTATCATGGGGCTCGCTTTTCCGTCCATCTCGACCACGCGGAACACCAGCCCCTCGCGGCACTCCACCCTGGTCCAGCTGCTGCAGGAGCAGTTCGGGCCCGTTGGAGACATTTTCTCCGTCTATCTTACTCGTGAGTTTTAGTGTTGAATGCTATTGTGTTGCGGCACTGAGGGTGTACTTTGGGCGTTGAGAGTATTGCGGTATATTGTAGCATTGGTACCGAGGGAATGGTAGTATTGGGCGTACTCCAGTGCTGACTTAATCGTGGCACTGAGGGTATTGCAGGATTGAGGGTACTACTACGGGGAACCATGGTACTGGGGCTATTGCAGCACCGAAGAGGTATTTAAAAAAGCACCCCATGGGTTCCCGCGGCGCATCGTTCACAAGCAAACAACCAACTGCCGCTGTCATGACACCCATTTCCCTGAACTACTATCAATAGCAAGGGGGTTACATCACCCGCTGCGATCAACAAACACCCCTTCCTTTTCTCTGTCGTATCGTCATCTCCGTCTCCCCCTTTTTCTGTTGTTGTTGCTTCCGCTGTTTCTGCTGCTGCCTTCGCTACTTATACTCCTGGGCGACGTGGCCAATGCATTTTCGACACCTAAACACTCTCCGACGACACAACAGCGTCTCCAAACCAGCCCGGCAGCGTCGCCATCTTCGGAGGCTACGACCTCGACCTCGTTCGCCGACCGAGCAAACGCCGGTCTACATCCAAGCGTCAGCTTAGTGACGGAAATGAAAAGGAAACGCTGCCGCCTGACTCTCCCGACTCAACAGCCGGGTACCGCGCGACAGCCTCGCGAAGGAAGTCTCACGCGGGGCTACGGGGTCATGGGGGGCGGCGGCGGCAGCAGCAGGAAGGTCACAGTCCCGGAGGAGGCATGAACGTGGGGGGTACGGGGGAAGTCGCAATGCTTACGGACAACGGAGGGGGATTAGGGGGGGGGGGGGACAACGGGGTTGTTGACATTATAGGGGCGTCAGCGCGAGGTAGAGCGGGCAAGGGAGACAGAGAGGGGAACATGAAGTTGAAAGAGGAAAAGGGGGGAGGGGAAGGGTGGCGGGACGAAGATGGAGAGGGGGAGGGGGGAGGGGAGGGGGGCAAGGAGAGTGAACGAGGGCCAGGAGCACTCCAGTATAAGAAGCAACAACAACAACAACAACAACAACAACAACAGGCAGAAGAACAACAGCAGCTGCAGCAGCAGGATGACGACGAACCTGTGATCGTCTGGACCCCGGTGGTGGAATACCGGGGCTCGCTCAGCTACTGGACGATCAAAATGACGGGCTGGCGAACCGAAACCACCGCCGCCTCCATCGACGCGTTAGAGGGGGACAGCGAGCGGGACTATCGTACCGACGCGCAAAGAGCGAAGGTCGGTCGGGAGATGTGTCCAACGGGGTGTCAAGCTATCGTCGACACCGGATCGTCCCTGCTGGTTCCCCCTCGCAGCAAATTCCGGGCGGTACTGCGGGAGATCACGGGTGGCCGGACGGATTGCGAAGAGCGGCACGGGATGGTGTCCTGCTCGCGCTGCAACCCGTTCGAGTTTCCTGACATTGTGATCTCCGTCGTGGCCTCGGAGAGGCCGCTCGGGACGGTACCGCTTCAGGGGAAATATGGCAGGAGCAGCGGTGGGGGTGGTGGTGGTGATGGTGTCGGTGGTGTGGGTATTGGTGGTGTTGATGTTGGTGGTGTTGGCGTCGATGATGTTGGTGGTGTTAGTATTGGTGTTGGTGTTGGTGTTGGTGATTTTGGTGTTGTTGGTGGTGGTGGTGATGGTGGTCGTGGTGGCGGTGGTGTCGTCGGCCGAGCCGGTGTTGTCTCTCAGGAGTTTCGCTTGAAGCCATCCGATTACTTGTCGCAGAGCTGGGACGGGTGCGAGATTCTGGTGGGTGAAGGGCGAGCGACCGACATCTGGACCCTGGGCGACGCGTTCATCAAGACCTACATGACCATCTTCGACGTGGCCAACCTTCGCGTCGGATTCGTGTGCGCCGACGGTGGCCGCTGCCTTGGCGGCGCGACGCCCGCATGGCGCGAAGCCAGTCGATTGTGCTTGCCGAATTTCGGTGGGGGCGGCGGCGGTAGTGGTGGCGGCAGGAACGTTGGCGTCGACGGTGACGTCGACGGTGGCGTCGACGACGAGTTCGGCGCGTACTGTATATACCTGCACCACGACACTCTGGCGTGCGCTCTGATCGTCTCGTCCATCGTGCTTTTTGTCGCCGGTTGCGTGCTCTGGGTATGGGAGAGCACCGCCCCCGACCCGGGCGGCGAAGGCAGAGGCGGCAGCGGCGGCTGTAGTAGTGCCGGTGGTGCCGCCACCACCGGTACCGTTACCGCCGCCTCCACCACCGACCCGTTGACACCTTTCCCATCGTCGGTTCAGTCAGCGCTGTCGATGGCCGCGCCGCACCCGATGCTCTCCGGCGGGGAGAAGGACCTACAACGCGAGCACCACTCGATGAAGCGGTCGTTGCGTGGGACGTTGGCAGAGGATGGCCCAACCAATGCCACTGCCGCTGCCACCACCGCTGCTGCGACCATCGCCGCAATCGTCGGGCGGAGGGAAAACGAGGAGAGACGGCCACAGGCGTGCTTGGCAGGGACAAGCGGCATCGACAACGTCGATAGACGTGGATCCACGGATCGACGATATGCAATTACGGACCGATTTTTTTTCCTCGGTGACGCGGACGACGAAGAAAACAAGCACCGACGCGAACACCAAAAAGGCGTCTTCAAGGGCTGGAGGCAGGGATCGAAGTCCCTGCTGGCTTCCTTTGGCAGGGGTGCCCGACGGTTATCGAAGGCGGCGACGGCCGACGGACAACAGCGCTCGCCCCCGCCGACGCGGTCTCCGAGCATGTCGCCCTCCGCCAAGCGCTCCGCCGAGGGAGCGGGGACGTCTCGTTGTTTTTGGGCGGACGACGGCAGTGCGGTGACAACAGCGGCGGCGCGTCAGGGTGACGGTATGCGGAGCAGGGGCGGTACGCCTCGGACAGCCGCCGCTGCCACCACCGCTGCAGCAGCTGCTGGCGCTGCCGCAGCTGCCGCAGGCAGCCCGCTCCGTAAATGCGTCGCCGTTGGCGTTGGTAGCGACTGCCTTTCGTCCTCGGGGAGAGGTTCGACGCGGCTCGCACTGGGAGAGCATTAAACGCGCACGCATCCCAGAGGTTGATGCACTTTGTTTTCTTAATTTTGGCACACAGAGTAGTTACGAAAGTGTTTGCTTTTTATTTTGCTTTTCTCTCGCCCATCCGTTTGGGAGCGCGACGATTTTAGCTACCGTATTATTTTTTTGCACCCATCTGTCAGGGAGCGCGATGCTTTCGTTACTGCTCTGTAATTTTTGTTTTTGGCGCTCCGAAGAACGTCAAGAGAGGGTACACGAGAGAGAGCGATAGCCGCGGTTGACACAGATAGCGATTGGCTGGGGCCTGCGTTATCTACTTCGAGCCATGGCTTTTGGTATTGACCTGGAATGCCCGTAAAGGCACAGGTGTCCCAGTGCCCATAAGGATATGGCGTATAATTTTCTCATCGCGCCTCCGGTTTATATTTTCTTCGTTTGTTCCTGTTTTGACTATGACGAGGAGCCTCTTGCTGCTGCAGCTGCCCCTGCAGCTGCTGTCGAGAGCAAACGCTTGGTGGTCTAGACCTTTGGTGTGGGGTGGAGCACACGGCTGCGCTTGGAGGCTGCCGTAGCTGGGCATAGAGTACTACGAAATTTACAAGTGTTTAGGATCGCATACATTAAGTACGAGTGAGCTGTGTAACTGCAAGTTGTGGACGTTCGTGGAGTTCTGCCATCAACATCAGCAAATAACGTTGCTTTCTTAATATTCGCCATCCTCGCTTCGTAGAACTGTCCGGAAGCGATACACCGAGGTCAAACAGACAACGCACGCACTGTAACTAGTCGCGCTGGCCCCATGTTTTTTATTGTGAAGGATGGGACTAAATTACTCTCGAGTGTGAGTACAAACATTATACCGTGCATTCTCCAGCATCATCAAGCAACGGTTGATGTTTCGTCAATTTATTGGGGTCACACTTTTTACTGCGTCAGCACTTCAGCTATGAGTGCGCCTGAGTAGGTCGATACACATAGCAGTTGTTCAAGCTGTGTGTCGCACCTTTATTTTTGCACCCTCCAACAAATAAGAAGTTTCTCATTTCCGTGCCATTCAGTATGATTCCCCAGTCAGTGTGTTTTTGGCTGATCTGCTGGCCTATTTTTCTGTGAAGTGGGACGACCGGACCTGCTATCATTCGAATTGAAAGCTAAATGTAGTTTGAAGGAGGGAGGAAATAAAAAACGTTTTCCTCTAGTACTGGACGACGATGCGACCCAACAAGGAAGCTTCTCGACGAAAAGGAGGCCCAGCAAGTCCGTTGACCGAAAAGGCGATCCAATACGATAGCTGACCGACGAATGTAAGGCCCAATAACGCCGCTGACCGACGGAAGGCGGCGCAATAAGGCCGCTGACCGACAAAAAGGCACCCAATAAGACAGCTGACCGACGAAAAAGCGGCCCCAATAAGGCAGAGCTGACCAACGAAAGGCGACCCAATATGGTAACGGTGACCCAATACTAACGCAGCAGATCGACGAAAAGGCGGCCTAACGACAGTTAGCTGGCCCACGAAAAAGCGCAAGACGTCGGGACACGAACATGGACATAGTGTGTCTTGCAAATGGTCCGACAATGGTCCGACACGAACTAACTTGAAGAAAAGAGTGTCGTTTGTTATGGTATTGCCTTGGGAGCCTAGCAAGGCATAGATAGGATCTAGAATACGGATAAGGTATAATAAAAGGGTTTCACAAGTCTGTGAAGGCGTGTGCGTATAGGAATAAGGGGATGATGATCTTGCGCGCCATCCGTGCATGATCATTCAGCTCAATCATCGGTGACTATCGGGAATAATAATTCACAAAATCCTAAAAAAAGTGTCGGGACGACACACATGCTTCAGAAATGTCTTCAAAAAGAGACGCCGTTTACCTGTCTCAACACACTCCCACCACCAATCATGCCACACAAAAAAGTACCAATTATTATTATGTTTCACTTTATTCATGTTTGTTTTTAGGCTTTTTTTTTGCCTTTTTTGTTTTTGTTTTTTAACTAATCACGAGAAGAAGGCATCGACTCAACCCAAACTCACTGCTTAGGTAACGCTAACCCAGGCTAAGGTTCCTACCCAAGCGCGGCTTCGCCGTGCGTGTCTTGGAAAATCTAAAAAAAACGTGCGGACCACCTTAAAAATAAAAACGCATATGGGACTTTATCTGGTATGAGTTGTACGTTGTTGATAACGTACGATAATTGAGGATTTGGGGTAACCCCCAGGTGGTGCTGCCGTCGACGCCAGATAAAGGTTTGAGGTAACCCAGGTTCGTCTCGCGACCTGCTACAACTTATCTTCTTGTCTTTCGTAGCGTGGAGAACACGCCAGGTTGGGGCAAGGCTCGACGACGAACCTGTTGGTTTATGTGTTGGTTTATGCCTGTGCGCAAGTCTGATGTATGATGTGTATGACTGCATAGAATCTACGGAGACGGTAGAGTAGAACTATTGATATGATTGGCGGTCCCAATCTTCGATATGTTCGAGTTGAGCCCCCTTTGGGGCAGTGTACTGGTGCTACTGGTGTTACTCTGTCTAACTATTTTGTTTTCTTCGGGTGTGCATGTTCGGAGTGGCCTCCGGGACTCCGGTACTTTAATATATAGTCTATTCCATCTTCTTATCTTCTCCTCCGCCTGATGGTCCCTCGTCGGGTACCGAGAGCAATCTCCCCGTGAGCCACCCTACGTCGGGCATACTGATTGTCGAATAGAACCAAGCGAGGGGAACGATAGGAGTGCCTCGAGGCAACGAGAGGTGCTTCAGAGGCAAGACAGAGAGTCGACAGTGGTTACTTGTCAGCGGGAAACGTGATTACCCGCCTCTCTGTCACAAGAATCTACGGGGACTCCACGACCACTGTTAGTACAACCAGACACGACATCCAACACCTCTGGAACTGCTACGGTAACCGTTGATACAAATCCTCGCGAGAATGTCTGTCTTACGTAACGGTAGGAAGTGTACCCGCGACCCATACAATAAATAAATGCTACTGTGTTCAAACAGATCGGACAGCGCAAACGGCACAAAACGGATTGACAGAGTGTGGACACTCGAACACGAAAAATTACTTGAAGAAAGGGCACGAAAAAAATGCCTTCAAACAGTCCGTACACGAAAAAATATATATATGTGTATATATAGACGATGTGTTGAAAAAAAAACGTCGGATACGAAAAAAAATGGCTTGACATACAACAATAATAGTGGAGAGATACAAAACGACTTGAAAACATAGTGTCGGGGGACACGGAAAAAATATTTTGGACAAGATCGGACGTGTGCAAACAATGCACTAACAAAATCCGGGCACAAAACGACTCGAAAAAAATCGGACATATAAAGTTAATCGAGGAAAACGAGGAATGTGTGAAGAACTCGGAAAAAAACGGACACGAAATTGACTTTGAAAAAGTGGATCGTCCGGAGAACAAAAAACAGTTTTTTCGCCGCCAGAGACCAGACCAAACATCGGTTTCCGTCGCAGGAAGTCTCAGTTTTCGGCGGCGGGGGTGGGAAATTATTAGTTCGTAGTCATTGTGGCAATGTTTTGTGCGAAGATGTCGGTTGACGATCTAGTTTTGACCCGTCAGGGCGTCTTTGGACTTATCATACTAGTTTTAGTGTATCAAGTTCCTTGACGGTCGTCCGTCAAGAGGCGAGAGTGCCGTTAACCGACGTCTTTGGTTAAGATTATGTGGTCGTCCTCAGGCGTAAGGGTAAAAATTAAAAATGAACTTTAGGCTCACCACGTTTCCACCTACCACATTTTGTGTTGGAGGTCTTTACGAAGGGTGTCGGTTGGGTTGGCCAAAAATAAGAAACGAAACCGTAAAAGATCGAAACCCGATTGGGTGTTTCTTGATTTTTAGTGAAACGTTTTGGCTTGTTTTGTTGAATACATACAATAATACATATGTGTATGCCGATCAACTCGACCAAATAAATATTATATTACAAGCACCAACAACGCAGCTTGAAAAGATGAGTATTGACCCGAAATTCGTCGAACTCACGGCTGACGTCCTTGAAATATTTTTATAAAATATTCGGACAAGGCTGCGGTGTAAAAAAGCAAAAAAGGCCAAAAAAAGTGGCCGGTTTGGCCGTGATTTATAAAGTTATTCTAATAAATACACACGTCAGCTCGCTGTTCACGAGAGTAGGCCGTGTTAAGATACGGCCTCGAAAGGCCTGTAGGTATCCGAATTTGAGATCATTTGGATGGGTTTCGTATGATAAGGTTGGCGGTTTATATTCGGGGAAGTTAGGAATTAGATCGGAGGCACGCGCCTCCGATCTCAGAAGCTATCCCGGGCTCTGGTGGAAACGAATAAAGCTATATCTCTACGAAGGAACGAAAGTGAGTACTCTCCGAGGACCTGCTCAGTTGGCAGACCTGCAGGGGGCACTCTGTGTCCCCCATCTTTAATTTAACAGCCGTTTTTACCTCTGGTTTAGTCTATATATCAATAGTTTTTTTTTGTGGTTTGAGTTGTGGCCTTAGGACGCATGCGACGATAGAGGTATACCTTTTTGTGGCTATTTTGTTTTTTGAGTGACGGGGGCTCCTCAACCCCAAATCGGCGGAAATACGTCATTTTTTTTGCATGATTTTCGTTTGAATATCTAGAAGCGATGGGATTTTTCATCCGGTAGTAAATACGTTACGTTGTGGTTTTGTTTTTCTCCAAAATCGGTTTTTGGTTGGAGGGGGTCTTAAAGCTCCCAAATATCCAGGAACCTCAGAAAAAAAGTGGTGCGCACCTCTTATCTATCGTAGCACGCGCCATAGGTAATGACATTCGACGATTTTGATACTTTATATTGTTGTACGCTTTCCTACTTTTTTACCAAGGCTAAGGTAGAGTTGTTGTTTTTTTACCAAGGCTAAGGTAGAGTTTTTCTTTTTTTTTACCAAGGCTAAGGTAGTTTTTTTTTTTCTTTTACCAAGAGCTTAGGTAGAGTTTTGTTTTTTTTACCAAGGCTAAGGTAGAGTTTTTTCTTTTTACACCAAGGCTAAGGTAGAGCTTTTTTTTTTACAAAGGCTCAGGTAGAGGGAGGGGGTCACGCGTGGGGCTTATTTTTGCATTGTTAGCTCGGGGTCATTCGCGCGAGTGACACCCTCCCAGTTCCGTTGCGGTCTCAAAGCCTCCATACTATATCTGTTGTAATTTTGCGAGTTGTGAGTCCGAAAATTGAATGGCGAGACACGCTGTGCGCCAAACAAATCATATCCCTACAGGATTTCTTTCTTGTCAGTGAGGAGTCACTCTCGTGCGAATGGATGGAATGGATGGAATGCATGGGATGGATGGAATGGATCCACACCCAGTTCCGAGAACGGGAGTACCGCCCCTACCCTACCGTAACACCTTTTTAATTTGGTACCGCCGAAAACACCTTAATTATAGCATTAGCACTCTTGTCGTGTCATCTTAACTCGGTTGTGCCCAGCGGTGCCACCGCTGTGGCAACGCTTCATCAATAATCATCGCGATCACTCCATATCACTCTCGCCAGGCTGATTTCATGCTCTGTTCTTTTTGGTTTGCTTTCTACCAGTTCAGTCGGCACTGGTTGCGCTGGATGTAGATGGGCGGGAAATACCAGTGTAATGTGAAGAACACACAGAGTCGGCAAGCAGTTCAGCATCGACACATAAATCGACGCTTTTGGCTTTTTTAAGTCAGTAAACTGCAGCCAACCAGACGACAGCTGTGATGAAAAAAAAAAGATTCATACAAGAACCCAGCGCCAACACAACATAGCGCGTGCTGATGCTACTGCTGTTGCACCGGTATCATACTAGGATACTCGGAGATTTCTGTATACTACCTGGTTTGGTATATTTTACACCCACCCATATCATACATACTATACACCGGTATAGCCCATACAAGTACACTTGAACCATAAAAAAATACAACGCGCTACATAACCGTATGTGTAGCGGAACCAGCGTCGGCCTCATAGGGTACCGACGGCTGCCACTACCTTGCTGCTGCTGCTGCTGCTACTGCTGCTGCTGCTGCCGCTTCGTTTCTGGCAAAAAGAGTGACCTCAAGATGCCTCTCTCGTCTCAATAAAAAAAACACACGTCAGAGAACAGAGTCAATACAAGCCGAGCCTCCCTTGTTTCTAAAAAAAAACATCACACACAAGAGAACCGAGAATTCCCAAGCCAAGCCAAGCCAAAGTCAAACCTAATTGAGTCAAGCCAAATCCAAGCACAAGCCAAATAAAATCAAGACAAACCGAAGCAAGCCAAATCCAGCCGAGTCAAGCCAAGTCGGGTCAAGTCGAAAAACTAAAAAAAAACATCACGAACAATACGAAGCTACAGCAGCAACAACCACCTATCAGTTGTGTGCACCACAAAAAAAAACAGCGCGACAAAACCGTGTTGTAAGCCACACTCGGGTCTCAGACTCCGGCTACGCCTCCAAGCCTAACCCTCCCCTCCGACCGAAAACCTCAGTCTAAATCACGCCAGCAAGCACGCTACTCTATTTTTGCTCGAGGGTGGCTAGCTCCCGCACGCAACTCTATCGACAACACACACTACTGTGCCATAAAACCCTGGGGGGTGGTGGTAGGGAGAGGCGATTTAGTACGGGGGGGGGGGGGGGGTGAAGGGGACCGATAGTTTCCACCTGCGGACCACACCCTTTGCTTTCCCCGTCCCCGCTTCTCTCCCCTTTGCAGGAACAGCAGCCTCGCATCCTCTCAACAACTCACTTCTATAGACCGCCAACCCACCTCACCCCATCCTACCTCACCCCATCCCGCTGCACCGTACTGCACCGCGCCACACCGCACCACACCATTCCCCACCTCCATCGACTACATACAGCAAAGCCACACTATACACACAAAGGCCTCCTTGTCATCGCAACCCCGCGTTGACCCCCTCCCGCCCCCTCCTCCCCCCCCCCCCCCGGGCCCAATGCCCAAATCTAAGCGTGGCGTTCATAAAACCTCTCCTCCCTTCCTCCCTAACCGACACCACCCGCTAGTCAGTTAGCCGACACTCTGCAAATTCTGCAAGAGTTGCTGCTAGTGTATCAGCAAAAGGGAGTTTGAGGCGATGGACGCGTTTTTTCCCCCGGGAATATCGCGCACGGCAAGGCACGGCACGGCACGACTCCTGCACCGTAGAATCGATCCATCGATTCATCCATCCAACCCTACCCGTCGTGTAGGAAGCCATCCATCCATCCATCCATCCATCACTAATGTATCGTCAATCCATCGGTCCATCGCCAGCCCATCGTCAATTAATACGTCCATCGCCAATGCGTCGCCAATTTATCACCGCCAGACGGACCAAATGCTCCGTCTCCGGCGCTAATAGCTCATTCCCACGGCCCGTATGAAGCCCATACATTGAAATGTGCTGCACTGACAATAGAGCCCCCCCCCCCCCCCCCTTCGCACCCCCTCCCCCACCCCCCTCCTCTCTCCATACCATCGTGGTCCTCCCTCTCTCTCTCTCTCCCTCTCTAGGTTTTAAGGATGAACCTTGGGGTAAAGTTGAAGTCGTGACAGAAATACGGAGGTGGAGGGCAGCGCCTGAAGAAAAGTGGGGGGCGGGCTGGGAGACCGGCGCTGGTCTCCCAAAATATATAGCAAACGCATAAGCAATAATCTCGTCTCAAATGTACAACCAACCAGCCACCCAGCCAAATAGTTTCCATCAACGCACCCATCACTCCGCGCCCACCGTCCCTCTCGCTCTCATTCGCTCGCTCCTATTAATTGAGACACATGACCCTTCTGGAGTATGCCCGCCGCATGCACAGTTTACACACGCCGACATACCGTACAAAGCGCGGAGGGGGAAAAGTGCAACACATCATCTCGTTCCTTGTTTTTGTTTTCCCTCTCTCGTTCTGTACTCACTTGCGTGCGGGCGGTGCCCGGCGTTCTCTCCGACAAAAGAAACTCGACAAACCTAAAAACGCGTTGTCAATCTGTCCCCGTCCTTCAGCCATGATTTCGAAATCAAAGGCCCACTTCCTGCACCCTGATTGGGCAGGTCCGAACCATTACTAGGCCGCATATGGTTCCAGGATTATTTTTCAGTCCTGTCCGCTGGCAAGGATGCGAGCGATCTTTTCCTTGCAGTGTGACCCGATCCAGCTGGCTTTCGCCACGTCCAGAGGTGTCTGTCCCCTCATGTTGCGAATTTGCGGGTCTGCATAGTGGTTGACGAGAATCTTACGGAGCGAAACAAAGGGGTGGGGTTGGGGTTGGGGTGGGGGGGATGGGCGAGGATTTGAGATGGGAGTGGGAGCCAGGATAAGGATAGGGGGTGGGGAGCGGGGACGAGGCTCCTGCTGCTGCAGGAACCACACCGATCAATGTAGCGTTCTCAGTTTTTCGTGATGTACCCTTCATTATATAACAAGTGACGTTTGGTGAAACCAAAGGGTGCCGAAAGAAGCCCACAATCCAGAACCTACCGTAGAACAGATAGACAGGCCAATATCACTTACACACATGACGGAACAAACGCAATGAAACACAGGCACATGGAATTCAGGCACATGATGGACCCACCAACCAACCGACCCGCCCACCCACCCACCAACCCGCCAACCACCCACCCACCCATCCACCCATCTACCAACCCACCTATCCACCCACCTACCTACCCACCCAACCCAACCCAACCCAACCCAACCCAACCCAACCCAACCCAACCCAACCCAACCCACCTGCAGCACGGAAATGGCGCCTTCTGCCGTGGCCAAGTGCAGCGGCGTATTTCCGACACCGTCCGAGGCGTCGACCATGGCGCCGCGGTTGAGCAACAGTCTGCAGCAGGTGGCGTGGTTGCGGCGCGCGGCTCCGTGAAGGGGCGTGCCGGAGATGTCGTCCTGGTGCTCCAGGTCGGCGCCAGCGTCGAGGAGCAATTCGACCACCTGATTGAATGATTGATCGATTGATTGGTGGACTGATTGGTTCTTGGTGGATTGATTGATGTGGACTGATTGGTTGATTGGTGGACTGATTGGTTATTTGACTGATTCATTGATCGAATGCCGTCGTGGTGTTCCAGGTCGGCGCCAGCGTCAAGGAGCAATTCGACCACCTGCTTGGTTCTTGGTGGATTGTTTAATGTGGACTGATTGGTTATTTGACTGGTTCGTTGATTGATTAATTGATTAATTGATTAATTGATTGATTGATTGATTAATCGATTAATTGATTAATTGATTAGTTAATTGATTGATTGATTGATTGATTGATTGATTGATTGATTGATTGATTGATTGATTGATTGATCGATCGATTGATTGATTGATGGGTTGATCGATAAATTAATTGGTGGACTGGTCGGTTGATTACTTGGTTGACTGGATACTTGATTGGTGGACCGATCGGTCGGTTGATTGATTGTTTGATGGGTTGATCGACTGGTCGATTAGCGAATGTCGGGTGTTGAATGTTGGGAGGAGCATCTCGACCACGTGATTGATTGATTGCTTGACCTATGTGATTAATTGGTTGGTTGGTGAGCGTTGGATATTGGACGATGCACGCTGGATGGTGGATGACGGCTGACGAATCATACACGACGATGGAACAGGTGCCAATTAACCAACCATTACACTACTACGCCAATGACGTGGGACGGTAGTCCCGTAGCATATCCCACGCCGACCCTCCCAAAGTGACAGCACAGAGTAAAAACGTGTGGTACAATCTAGGGTACTAAATCAGGTACCCGAATGTGTATTATACCACTAATACCACTATTAATAACTACATGACACGACACAGCAGTACTAAATATTAACCCCTGCGGGACTTCACAGCGAAACTTATAGTCTATACAAGTTGCAGGACGGTGAAAGCATCGGTTACAAGCAGCAGAACCCCAGTCTGCGAAGGTCGGGGATGTGTTCGAACTGCGGAGTAAGACGCTGCACGACACCCGTACGGGATGGCAATCCTTGTGCGCCTGTTCGATTCTTCCTATCAATAGACGATTCATATTACCGCACTCGTCGCTTTTTTGGTCGCTACACGTGCGCCCCACAGCAGGTTAGCTCCGAGTAGCCAGCAGGTACACTCATGACTCGGGACTACTGCTGTGATGCCATATGGCAGCAACATACAGCAGCAGACAGACAGGGCGACGACACAGAGAGCCCGATTCTTGCTCGGAGTACACGTCCTACAAAAGTACTCACAGCTGCGTATAACATGCGGCAGCACCAGTAGAAGCAAAGATCATGGGCAGGTGACTGGGCGCAACATCATGGCGACAAACACACATGCTACTCTCACAGGGTGCCTCTACCTGCGACATCATATGATACCTGCCGCCTGTACCATGCAGTCATATATTAACTTGCATCTGGGTGTTCTCTTTTCTGTCAGCAGTCAGCAACCAGCGACCTCATGCTGTAGTCCAATATCATAACTTGTGATACCAGTTACTACAAGAAGAGAACACGAGGACACGTACATATCATACCGGGAAGTTTGACCGCTTGGCCCTCCCACGCTCCAACAACGTCCCATCGTCGTCCCAACGAAACACTTCACAACCCACAGAAGTTGTCCTCAGGGCCTCACGCTTTTCTTCATTTTTTCCGCAATATTACTCGTCGTCAGGGACTCTTCTTGTTCTTCTTTCAGGCAAAGATAGTACCCATGCTGCGAAGGGGGTTGCAATGTTGTAACATTATTCGGTGACATGGCATTTAATGTGCCGATGGTTGATTGGACAGCTGTTCTCTGCAGTCACAGACTTGCACACGGAGACGGACCTGGAACACAAACTTCCAAGCTAGGACAGATAGTGACGCGACAGGAAGACAGCCTGCTGCTGGACCACCCGAGCACGCACCAAGCACACCTTCGCTACACCACACGGGCCGAGGTGTCGCTTGGGAGTACGACAAAAAATGTATATCATACCACGTAGACCCTACTATACGCCAGTACAAGGGCTCCGCATGGGTGCCGGCTCCGGGTAGGGCAGGGAAGGAGTCGGAATTGTTTCATCCGACAAAAAAAAAAATTAAAGGAATGCCAAGAGTTTCATCCGTTATCAAAAGTTTGGCACGTGTGCGGTACAGCAGTAAGTCAGTATGATAGAGGAATAACGCTTGCACTGGCTACGTGTACTTGTACATACTACGTACACACTCGTATAATATCTGGGATCGGTCGTACTCAAACCAGCGACAATGTAAGGCAGGGTAAAGACAGAGCAAAAAGAGCTGTCGATTCCTGGGTGGCTATCTCGCCTTCTTGGTTGAACCGTATAGGGATCAGCCAAAGAAGGCCGGCAAGTGTTGACTAAACCGGAGGGGCGAGGTTGACACAAAATCTGCGTTCTGCAGATAGATGGACGAAAACTGGTACACAAACGAAAGTGTATGGAGCTTGAGCTTTTTATACCCGGATTCCCAGGAGGATCTGAAAAAAAAAAAAAAAAAAAATGTAAGGCCAAAAGTTTGAAGTTCCCGAATATCCCAGTCAAACTATGCCTGGACGGTCGCCTATGGGGCCACTTTTGTAGAATTTGTTTTCGGAACTTTCCAGAATTCCGGACAATATCGATTTCTCGCGGCCATCTTGGCCAACATCTGCTTGAGAAATTCTCAAGCAGATCGTGGATTAGACGCGTCGCAATTTCGTGTTCTCCACACACTTCTTTAGACGAAATCAACGACAGCGTCGTGAACTCTGAAGGTGGCGAGTTCGTTAAAGGCTCCGAGCCCTCCTTGGTGTACAGCGCTCACTCTACGGCCGGCGATTTGTGGCGGGCGCCGATCAGGCTTCTGTTAACAACACATTTGACGGCTGGTGTGTAGAAAACGAAGACAAAAACTTTCTATCGTCTCCCAACGGGCGAAAAACAGAGTTTTGAGAGGATGTGACGGAAGACCACAGGACAACACAACCAACCTTTCACGCCCTAGGGCATGGTCACCTATTAATAGTAGGGAAAATACTGGTGGCGATCATGTGGCTCGACTAAGATTTTGTACATCGTGGTGTCGGCAGCTCGCTACGGGTGATGGCGCAACACGCACGCGTGCTATTAGTAGGTGCTACCAGCTACTACCACCATGGTACCATCCATATATGATTCTGCTGCTGCTGTCTCTTGCTTGCTGTGTCGGGTGGTGCGTGGTGCATGAGAGGGCTTTTTTCTTTTTTCGTCGTCGATTGCTGCGTTGCCGAGGGCTTCGTGGTGGAACACTGCTGTTGTACATGCTCGGCCTTTTTTGGTACCAGGACCACGAGGCACGAGAGAGTAGAAGAGGAAGCAGCCACGAAGAACGAGCGGCGCGCATTCGGTGGCTTTCTTCTGCACGTCGTGCACTTTGGCAGGGGGGGGTATCAATGTGCGCTGTTGTTGTGGTGTGCATCAGTTCATTGAGATACGATGCGCGCGGTTTTATGTACATTTTTGTGGCTTTATTTACGTATTTTTGCATTTGAAATTTAATGCAAATTTACGTAAATTTGAAAAATATTTTAGTAAAAAAAAAACAAAAAAAACATGTACCATGCAGCTTGTAAAGTTGAGTCTCAATCGTTCAATCGAACGTACTCACAGCTGCCGTTTTTCAAATTTTTATAAAAAAAGCGCAAACACTGTTTATTTGTGGATCCTCAAAAAAACCAGAAAAAAAAACGCCAAAAGTACAGAACAATGGAAAGCCTACAGTTCGGCGAAAAAGTTTCCAAATTATATTTGGGGGATATTTGCAGTTATTCGCTGAAAGATTCCGGGTAACGTCGCTATGAGGGGGAAAACGATTTAATACATGTATATTTTCTGGCTCTTTTTTGGCCATGGGGTCCAACAGATCAATTTGACTCTTTTTCAAGCCTTGATCAACGTTTGTTTGCCAACAAACTGTTCTTCGCTCCGAGGTCACATGATGAGTGTAGGTGACAGCGCTGAAGAGTTCATATCGATCCATATGACTGTATGATGTCATACGAGCCTACGAGTACGTACAACACCTGTTTTTGTGTTTTTTTGGCTTGCCGCGACTAAAGGAACCCACCTATCAAAAGCAGCAGCAGCAGCGGCAGGAGCAGTAGCACAGGCAGTTGCGCGAGCCGCGACGACACCAAAGACCTGGCCTCGGTCAACTCCAAAGATTACCGAGACAGGCGATGGATGCATCGCGCGGCGCCTCTCCTCGGACGATCCAAACTGCGTTTTTCTTCTTCGGGTCCGACTCTACTTTTTGTGGCTTGACAGATGCCCTGCTGGCAGCTTGTTCTATTTTCATCAGTTTCTCCGAGCAGGCGGCGTTACTTCGTTTAATGTTCCATCTTACTACATGCTCCTTGCTAACCACAGCGCTGTGATTCAGCCGCATCCGACGAAAGGCGCCGGAATATACTGCTGTTTACAGGCTGGGGGAATCCTCGCTGCTACTCAAGTGTGCTGTGCGGGGTGCACACCGCTCTGTGCTGGTCGTTGTGCACGCCGCTTGCTTTTTTTATGAAATTGTTGTTCCCTTTTTGTTGTCGTCTTCACTGTTCTTTTTCAACGACCACGTGATTTTTCTCGTGATGCTACTGCTGCTGTCACTGGGTGCAGTTCGGTGTGTACCTTATAAATCCGAGTCTTTCGGACAAAGTCAGATGCAGGAGATGGCAGACAGGGTAGCAAGGTACCAGGCCGACTAGTAGGTACATAGCACTTTTCGTCTTTCTCTGGGGTATTTTTTTCCCCTTTGTTCCCTCCTTGCGTGTCCAGGTTTTTGGCTCGTGTTCGGATTATCTTATTTTGGTTTTACTTTACTTTATTTTATTTCATTTTATTATGTTTCTTTTCCGAGCTTTGGCTCTCCTTTCCGGTTGGGTTGTTTCTTCGATTTCCCCTTCATTTTGTTTGTTTCATTTTTTGTTTTATTTTTATCTTTGTTTTTATTTGTTTTCTTATTTTGTTTTTGTTTTTTTGTTTTTGTTTTTGTTTTTGTTTATTTCGTATTTCTCTCTTCCAATGTATTTCTGTTGCTGACGTATGTATGTTGTGCCTGTCGTACCCAGTACTAGGGCATGACATTGCGTTGTCGAATGCATTACGATGCATTATCTCTGTGTCGTGGCTTGTGACCACAGAGCTGATCTTTCTAGGGTGAAGAATCAGTACGGACACTGGGTGTGCTGGATGTCGACGAGTAGAAGAACGGTTTAATGTGAAGAACACACACACACACACACACACACACACACACACACAGATGCCAATCATGTCGTTTTTTTCCCAGCAACCTCTCCTTCTGGGAGCGACACATTGCATGAGAACGCGTGACAAACCCCACGCGTTCATGGTTCACGGGGTGGCATTCAACGGAGCACGAAGGGCGAGGGGCGTTCAAGTGGAACCTCTCGCCACAGCAACACTGTGAAAAAATGTAGAGCACACCTACCGTCAATACTCCCTCGAGGATGGATCGCGAAGCCACTTGGACAGCGACTCTTCGAAGCAGCAACGCAAGGAGCTGACAAAAATGTAATTCCTACCGCTGCAATAAATATTTTCAAAGTTACCCCATTGTATTTGCGCACTACCACTCCTCCTGTCAAGATTGGAAAACATGCTCGAGCATGCCACCCAAAATCCAAGATCGTGCCGACTTCTTGCTTGTCTCTCAGCCCCCGCACGCGTTCACGGCGAGGTAAGCAGGGGGAACGAAGGGCGAGGGGCGTTGAAGCTGATCCTCGAAGAGAGCGCTGAAAGAAGAAAAAAAAAAACTCGAGATATTAAAGTGTCGAGATTCCGATATTGAGGCCGACACGGTAAAAAAAGGATGTCGGACGCATGGCCTAGAATTTGCGTTCATTATTTCATATGTATCTCCTCTGTATAAGGTGTGACGAATTTTGTTTGTCGTTTTCAAGCAAGCGGTTGCGTTGACATATACTACCTGGGTTGATGTAAAGGAAAGGAACACCACTCAGCGATCATCTACTACACGCTAGGGCATGTTTTCATGAGCACCACTAACAAGAGCACCAGACATGGACGCGGCATGTACAGGACCACAACATCTTCGACGACAGTGGGGAGAAAACAGGGAGTATAATCGTACACTAGATAATAATGTGAAAAGGAAGCACAGACAAATATGTCAACACTGCTGCGGTAGACCACACTACCAACCTATTACGCAGGGTATTTTGTGCCTACCTGCCGTCTGCATGATCGCCTGACAACCTCAACCAAACGCAGTAGCATATGCCTAACGAAGTAAAGCCACCCTCGTGTTCAATAATAGTGGTGACATTGCATGCCCACATCACCTCGCTCGCTGTATTTTTGTAAGATGTATCTCTGTCTTAGAATTGGCGACCTCAGAGCCCCACATCGGCACGGTGAAAATCATGGGCGTAAAATCGTACATTTGAGCCAATAAAAATGTGAAAAGGAAGTACAGGCAGGTGTGTTAAAATTGCGGTAGACCACACTACCAACCTATTACGTAAAGTACTTCGTACATACCGTCTGCATGATCTTCGTAGATACCTATGCCAAACGAAGTATAACTAACGAAGTAACGTCATTGAGCGCGGGTCCACCAAGCGTTCCTTTCAAAACACTGACGATTCGAATTTCTCCCTCTCGTGCTCAATGGTGGTGACATTGTATGACCACATCACCTCGCCCGTTGTATTTTGCAATATGTATCTCTTTCATAGAACTAGTGATGTCAGAAAATAATGGTAACTACATGGTTGTACCTATCGATTGAAATATTGTGTCTTGCGATCCATGTACAACAACAAATTATGAACCTTTAACACCTTGTTTATCACACCTAAAGCTTGTGTTGCACACCGCATCGAACATCAAATCTTCGAGAATAATAAACAATACCAGGCAGGTGATTGTTGTTGTTGTTGTTGTTCTCACATTAACTCGCATAATCAAGTCCGTGGTCACAGGACAGGCTCCAGTCACTCTGGAGCTGAGGAATACCCCAGGGAAAACACACACAACCCAAGGTGGTACACGCATATATCACAGCTGACGCAATTCATGCCTACACCAGAAATATATAAAAGTGAAATCGGGAGCCAGTCTACGATGTGCCAGGTCCATGCCGGTGCATTCGCCTTATTACTCGCGCCTGGAGAAACCGACTATTCCGATTGCCACCCAAGGAAGACTACCACGTATATATTACACGTAGTATCTATCATTACGCATACGCACGACAGGCGTAAGTGAATTGGAGAAAATAAATAAAGAAAAGGTGATATACAGGGATGTCTTCTTGCTACAACCGTCAGATTTGTCCCCTTTGAGAATTCATAGTTTCCGCGCACGTATTGAAATGTCCCGCCCGCCCCCCCCCCTCGATCCCTCTTGTTCGAACGCCCTACCAAAATCAAAATCTGCCAGAGTAGTAAACACTACCAGCCGGCTGATATCACCTCATTATCTTTCAAGCCATCTAACATGAAATCTTCTAGAATAATAAACAATACCAGGCAGGTGATATAAAGGGATGTCTTCTTTCTACAACCGTCCGATTAGTCCCCTTTGAGGATTTATAGTTTCCGCGCACATATTGAAGAGTCCCGCCCGCCCCCCGCCCCCCGGATCCCTCTTGTTCAAACGCCCCACCTGAAATCAAAATCTGCCAGACAGAGTAGTAAACACTACCAGCCAGCTGATATCACCTCATTATCTTTCTAGGCATCTATGTCGTAGCTCCAATTCATTTCCGCCCCCCCCCCCCCCCTTCTTGTTTTCTCCCCGCCCTTTTGTTCAAACGCCCCACCTACAATCGAAATCGGCCAGAGAACAATAAACATTTCTACGCAATAGCTATCACGTAATTATCTTTGAAGCCATCCATGACGTAGCTTTCATTCATTCCCCCCCCACCCCCGCCCCAACGCCCCCTCCTTCCCGACCACCCGCACGATCGCCTAGACCTAGCACTACGCGTATAGCAAGCCCCTACATATACGCGTAATACGCGCGATCGGATTATCACACACAATCTTGCAAAGATGAGTTTCGACCAAATCTTCGATCTCACAGCTGGAGTGTATCTTTATATTATATGTGACCTAAACATGTTGAAAACCCTTTCCCTCCCCCCGCCCCCAACCCCTCCCCCCCCCCCCCTTTTCTTTTTCCCACTCCCTCTTTCTTGCTCAAACGCCCCGCTTAAAATCGAAATCTGCCAGAGTAATAAACACTTCCACGCACTTAATATCACCTCATTATCTTCCTAGAGCCATCCATGCCGCTGCTGCATTTCACTCCCCCACCCCCCCCCCAATGCCCCCTCCTTCCCCACCATCCGCACCATCGCCTAGACCTAGCACCACGGGTATAGCAAACCCCTATATCTATGCGACCTAAAGATGTTGGTTAAAAAACCTCTTCACCCCCCCTCCCCCCCCCCTCTCCCACCCCCACCCCCATCCCCTCGAACGCTGTGCCCTCTCCTCCCTGGTGGTACGACTTACAGGATAGGACTTATAGTTTCCACGCACAGATTGAGCTGCCCCGCCCGTTCCCCCCCCCCCCCCCCTCCCGCTCCCTCTTGATCAAACCCAGGCCCCCACGTTCTCAAAAACTCCGCCCTCCCCTCACCGGTTATTCGACTTACAGGATTCACTTGATAAACTGATGCATTTCCTTCCACAGCTGTCAGATTTTGTCCCCCTCAAAAACGGGTTTTATAGTTTCCGCGCACAGACTGAATAACATCACCCTGTTGACCCTGATAGCTACACTGTAGTTGCAAGGGGAGTCGCCGACCTATATCCTTAATGAGGACACACAACCCGTTATACGTGCGATCGGAGTATCACACACAGCTTGCAAAGATGAGTTTCAACAAAATCTTCGATCTCACAGCTGGAGTGTATTTTGATAATATATCGTATATATACATCCAAGTTTAGTTGCGGGACAGGGGATGAAACTTGAACTTTAACGTGCGATAACACGATGCCTGGTATGCATCTGTTATATGATACAAAACACGTTCAAGAGTCAAGAGTCAACTCGGTCTGGTCTGGCCTGGAAATTCTTTGTGACTCGGGCCGTCAACTCCCGCTACCAGAGTAATTGGAGCCTGTCTTGTGACCACGGACTTGATTATGCGAGTTAAATGTGAGAACAATAACAACAACAACAACAACAACAACAACAACAACAACAACAACAACAACAACAACAACAACAACATCAACAACAACAACAACAACAACAACAACAACAACAACAACAATGAATAATAGGCGAGCACTCGTAAAAAAAAACAGGAGACAGCAGTGTGTAATACGTACTGATACAAGGTTCTGCGCTGAAGCGCAACGCTGTGTCAACGCGATTCCAAGACCATTGGACAATGGAAGGGGCGGGGGTGGGGGGTCGGTCGAAACGAATTCGTTGCTTGGTCATGGCATTAGCCCCAAATTAATACCTCGCACCCGCGGAACGTACAATTCATACGTACGTAACAGGGCTGGCGGCTGACGCCGGGGCGCCAAACAAAGCATCTTATGCTGCTGCTGCAGCACGACGTATGGTTGGCAAACTTATGACATGTCTATGATGGAGTGCGAGCTGTTTTCGCACCATTGTACATTACAAAAGCGTACTGGATGGTCATGTTGTGGTCCGTCTCGTGCTGTCCGCGCACTATCGAGGCTGGTCGAGGAAAAAGAAACACCGCCATTGTTGGACGTCGTATATAGATCTGTTGGAGGTAGATCTGCTCTGTGTGCAGACACGGACACATTTTTTTTTTTTTCACACAAATCTATTTTCCAGTTTCTGGACAAGCCCTGTCACTGTGTGTGTGTGTGTTCTTCACATTAAACCGTTCTTCTACTCGTCGACATCCAGCACACCCAGTGTCCGTACTGATTCTTCACCCTAGAAAGATCAGCTCTGTGGTCACAAGCCACGACACAGAGATAATGCATCGTAATGCATTCGACAACGCAATGTCATGACCTAGTACTGGGTACGACAGGCACAACATACATACGTCAGCAACAGAAATACATTGGAAGAGAGAAATACGAAATAAACAAAAACAAAAACAAAAACAAAAAACAAAAACAAAATAAGAAAACAAATAAAAACAAAGATAAAACAAAACAAAAAATGAAACAAACAAAATGAAGGGGAAATCGAAGAAACAACCCAACCGGAAAGGAGAGCCAAAGCTCGGAAAAGAAACATAATAAAATGAAATAAAATAAAGTAAAGTAAAACCAAAATAAGATAATCCGAACACGAGCCAAAAACCTGGACACGCAAGGAGGGAACAAAGGGGAAACAAATACCCCAGAAAAAGACGAAAAGTGCTACCTGGTATGTACCTACTAGTCGGCCTGGTACCTTGCTACCCTGTCTGCCATCTCCTTCCTGCCTTCGTCCACCGCGGTCTCCCTTCTATTCCTCCTGTTGCCCCCCCTGCCCCCATTCCCTTGGACGGCTTTCCTTCTACTCCTCCTGTTTCCCCCCCTCCCCCCTTTGTGTTCTTCTCATTAAACCAAAATACCTTGCAAAAGAGAGAAACAACGAAAGAAACCAAGACAAAATAAATAAATAAAAAAATAAATAAAAAGGGGAGCCAAAGCACGGGAGATAGAAACATACCCCGACCATGAGCCAAAATGGACATGCAAGGGGGAAAGAAAGGGAAAAAATACCCCGGAAAAAAGAAACAAGTAAAAGAAGGAAGACTGGGAGGGCCAATCCACTACACTGCTATGATATCAACATGCGTAGAAGGAGGCAGTAGAAGCACGCAACCATTACGTCTGTTGTGTGTGTGTGTTTTTTTTTTTTTTAATTTTTATCCTCCGGCGGATGGGGAAAAATAAAGCTTTATTAATAGCGCACCACATTTCCACGTATTTTCATACGCGTCGTGTGTCGATTTAACTCAAGGAGGCAGTAGAAGCACACAACCATTACGTCTGTTGTTGTGGTATTTTTAATTAATACGCAAGCAAGCTGCTGCCGTAGTTGTCGTACTGGCATTTTTTGTCAATCCACCAACCCAACACGCCGCCCAACACCACGGCCACGACCGTACGCTCACCTCAGCTCTGCCGGCGACGGCGGCTCGGTTCAACGGCGTGCTCCCCAGATTATTCTCTGCCTCTACGTCGGCACCCCTCGCTAGCAGCAGCCGCACTATGTCTACCTCTCCGTTGCCGCTCGCGAGGTGGAGAGCGCTATCTTGGAAGTCATCCCTGGCTAGGACCAGCTGCTGCATCCTCCCCGTGGGGGGGTTCACCACCACCTCCGTCGCCGTCGCCACCGCAGCTGATTGCTCTACTTGGCAGACTTGCTCTACCGAAGACTGAGTTTGAGACTGCTGAACCGAAGACTGTGAGCGACATTGCTCCACCGAAGATTGAGGTTGCTCGAGGATCTTCTTGGCTTTGGCGAGATCGTGGTTGCAGCATGCCTCGAGGAGCGCCGCGGAGTTTCGAGCACACCACTGGTCCGTTGCGGCGGCGGCGTCGGGTTCGGTGGTGGCTGCCCCTGGGGAGGGCGGCTGCAGCTGCCGCTCCTCTTGCTGCTGCTCCTGCTCCTGCTGCTGCTGGTTCTGCAAAGGAGGCTTGAGAGGCTGGTCCCACATTGAGGACCGGGAGGGGGACAAGGAAGAGGAGGAGGGAGCAATTGTAGTCGCCGGCGGGGGCGGCAGCGTGGGGGGGGACGGAGGAGGCGGTGAAAGATGTTCTTGTTTTTTGAGGGGCGGCCTGCCGTCCACGAGCGAGCGCTCCTTACGAACGGCAGAGGCCGCAGGCCACCGCCGGCACTCGTTTAGGGACGGGTGGACCATGCCTGCTCCAGCTGCTGTGGTGTCGCCGCCGCTGCTGCTACTGCTGTTGCTAATGCAAAAGCAAGAGAGCAAGCCAACTTCAGCGTGAGAGGGTATGGTTGATCGATCTTGTATCGCGTGGTGCTGTAGACCAAAAGAGCAAGCAAGGGCACTGGATCTCGAACAAATATATCCGCCTGGGCCGTACTGCTGCTCAGCTTCGCGCAGCCAGCTTACCCTTGGCGCAGCCGTGATCTCCTTGGCGTGGATGAAGGTGTCGGACTCGACGAGGAGAATGCTGGTCTGCACCGGAGAGCAGGAATAAATCTTGGTCCGCGATTGAAACGAAGAAACATCTGCTGGAAAAGGGCAAGAGATGAAGAACAAAATCGTGCCGCACGTTCCCAGTCGCAAAACGCTTCATTACAACATAAACCAATCCGAAACGTAATTGCGCCGCGTTTTGGGTAATGTGTCAGAGGTGTCAACTCGAGTCGAGCAGAGTTTTTGAGTTGGCAGCGGGGGCAGCGCCGACAATAGCACCGTGGAGGGGTCACCATGATGCGCACTAGGCGAAAATTTGCCTTGCACATGGCCCCGTTTGCCCTATATTTGCAGAGGGTACTGGCGTGGACGAGTGCCTTCTCCCCGGGTACTAGGCGGCTTCAGTCGGGGCCGTACGTCAACAAGAGTCGGCGGCGGCAGCAGCAGTAACAGCGAGAGCAAGCCAGAGCCAGCGAGGAAGAGATATTTGGTTGTCGCTGTCCTCTTCTTCCTCCGTTCGACACAGCCATGTCCTCATTACTTGCACCAGAACAACAGGGAGGGGAAGCCACGAACGGGCCGGTCTAGTTGCAGCAGCAGGAGGAGGAGCACCAGCACCAGCGGCGGCTGCGGACGGGGAGCAGCTTACGAGCAAGACGGGCAAGACAGTCACCACGAGCCAATAAAGCAGAGAGGCTGCTGTTACCACCACCATAACCATCACCGCCACCACCGCCACCAGCACCAACACCAACACCAACACCAACACGGCCACTACGACCGGCGGCGGCAACAAGCTCCAATCTGTCGACATCACCACCGCGCTCCTTCTAGTCTAAGCCAAGTGCTAGAGCAAACCGTGGTCCCATCTCGGATCGAAAAACGCCAGCTGGACGCACAACTTCGCATTTGGCCTCAGGACTCGTGGGCAATCTATGGCTCCACGTCTGCTGGCACCCGAAGGGGGCTCGTTGCCACCTCGGCGCGACCCCACCAAGAGAGAGCGACACCTTCTCGCAAACCCTGCGTTCGCTAGTGCGGAGGTTCAACATCGTGGGGGTGGGGCTGGCGCGGCCGTTCGAACTCGTGGCTCGCCTGGACATCGCCGCGAGGCTGAACGTGCGGACGACGTTCAGGCTGTACGTCGAGATCATCGCCAGCCGAAGTAATGTCGCGTTGGTGACGGTTGATGCTGCCAGAGTCAAGACAGTAGCGGCGTACGCTTATTTGGTGCGGTGGGGCGAGGTGGGGTGGGATTGGGGCGAGGTGGGGTGGGATTGGGTGGGGTGAGGTGGGGTGGGGTGGGGTGGGGTGGGGTGGGGTGGGGTGGGGTGGGGTGGGGTGGGGTGGGGTGGGGTGGGGTGGGGTGGGGTGGGGTGGGGTGGGGTGGGGTGGGGTGGGGTGGGGTGGGTGGGGTGGGGTGGGGTGGGGTGGGGTGGGGTGGGTGGGTGGGGTGGGTGGGGTGGGGTGGGGTGGGGTGGGGTGGAGTGGGGCGGGGTGGGGCGGGGTGGGGTGGGGTGGGGTGGAGTGGGGTGGGGTGGCGTGGGGGGGGGTGGGGTGGGGTGGGGTGGGGTGGGGTGGGGTGGGGTGAGGTGGGGTGGGGTGGGGTGGGATGGGGTGAGGTGGGGTGGAGTGGGGTGAGGTGGGATGGGGTGGGGTGGGGTGGGGTGAGATGGGGTGGGATGGGGTGGAGTGGGATGGGGTGGGGTGGGGTGCGGCCCAAGCGAAATGCCATTCTCGCTCTGCCGTGGGTGGCTATATTGACGCAGGATACGTCATTGTACATGTTAATCCTCGTGCTCAAGTTCGTATGTTCATGCCCATGTTCGTGTACATGCTCATGTTTATGTGCAAGTTCATGTGCATGTTCATGTCCGTGTTGGGGATCGCTGCTTCGGCGAAAAGCACGATATACCATATACCGCACGAGTGAGCGGGATATTCTAATCGAGAACCAGTACAGTACCTGGTATCTGGTAAATTCCAGCCATTGTACATACGTACGTACAGGTTCTTTACATACATACCCGGTAGTATTTTGCGTGCCAGGTCTTAATACGTATTAGACCAACAAGTACAGCAGTACGTTGTGGTGCAGACGTGAACACTCGTCAAAAGAGTAAAGGCACCTGAGATCAGGCACCGTGGTTACCAGTACCGTACATGTATGCAGCAAGACTTCGCAGCGCTCGCACGTGCATCTGCCAAACTACTTGCCACAGGCGGCTGTGCTTCTTTGTTGAATTCGAGATTGGTGTGCGATCATCTCGCTGTTTCAGCGTGGAGCACGACGATACCGCACAGCAGTTAGTTGCATCAAAGCTCTCGATAGGTTTTGTGTGTACATGACAATAATTGCCGCTGTAACGTCGGACAACAGATGACGTTGTCTCAACGGAGGCTCGTGTTGATCGTAGAGTAGTTTTTGCGCGAAGGTGGCGTTTTTTGTCAGCTTGACCCTGACGGACAGTGCTAAGTCCCAAATCTTCATTCGCACGGCCGAAGTGCAAAGGCTCGATGCTCGGGCTTGATGCCATGAAACGCGCAAAAGTTAAATTGAACAATGTGCGGCGTGTATATACCGCCGGGGCAACAACCCTGAGTTGCTTTCGGGGCAGCGCGCGGGAACGACGCTAGAGAAAGCGCCACTACATGGCGCACTCAAACCGTTCTAACCCCCAAGGACAAACCAGACCGCAAAAAATTAACGAAAAAAGCAAGAGCGGAGAGGCTGTGGGAGAAAGCCGTGAGGGTCAAGCTTCCACTTGCCATTCAATAGGAGCGCGTTTGCCATATATTCCTCACCTATCCATCTCGGCCTTACCTTAAACTACTCTCACAAATTATTCAAAATTTTTGTATGGATGCCTGATCCTATCTGCTGCTGTGCTAATAAAAATAATGGCGGACTGATTGCCGGTCGTTTTTTTGAAGCGTTACGCCGCAGCCCCCCCAGCCGTTGCAATTTCGTCCCGAATGCGCATTTGCTCCCGCCACCTGTTATTTTATTTTTTTTCGCGTCTTACAGGTCAGCCCAAGCAAGTCCGCTCGCCCTCTTTCCACCGGTCAAACCTACGAGCTACCCCCCGGTGAGCTATCACGAACACGCCTCGGCGAGGTGCTCGGCGCCACTACACAGCGCATTTTTTTCGGTGCCAATTGTACTTTTGGTGGCGAGCCATGATGTATAACAGCAACAACTGTGTAGTAGAGCTGCGCGCTACGTTTTATTTCATGATTCACTCCTTGTTTTCTCTTTCCAGCTCAACTCGTGAGAGGTTTGGCCCTCAACGACTTCCTGGATGAGCCTTGGTCACAGGTGTCGTCATTTCTCCCCCCCCCCGGTGCTTTGCCACTGCATCGTCGATTTTACTTTTCTGAACAATACCGCCGTACACTACACCACAGGTATGGTAGTTGTCAAGTGTTAAGGTTTTAGTGGGGTATTAGTCCGTTTGACCACTTGCAAAAGGTTAACCAATAGCTTACCCAAACTAAGCCTTATAACACTCTCTCCCCTTGAAAGGGCGGGGTAGCAGGTCGGCCGGATATACGGCGGACCTCTGTCAATATCCGAGCCGTTTCATCTCCTGGGAATACCAGGAAGAATATTTTTCAAGTTCGACACGGGGAAAATCTGAAAAAGTTCATTATGGTGGATGTGGGATTTGAACCCACGACCCCAAAAACCCATGGTATGTCGACGACGCCATTTGTTAAGGTTATTAGTGGGGTATTAGTCCGTTTGACCACTTGCAACTGGTTAACCAATAATAGCTTACCCAAACTAAGCCTTATAACACAAGGCTACAGGCTGGTTCAATTTTTTTTAACGGCCTCGGGCTGTCTCTAGGATCGAAACTCGTATCGAACAATGACAGGCCTTCCTTTTTTTCAATAATATTCAGGCTTTTTCCAAGCGGGAGCGAAAAACTAAATTGGGCCACATTTTGCACGATCCGGTTGGACGTGCTCCAAGGCACGTTTTTTATAAAAATTTGAAAAACGTCAGATGTGAGTACGACCGATTGAATGGTTAAGGCATGTTTGTAGAATTTTCCGCGCCAAAAAACGAAGATCTGACCTGCCGTGTTCAACATTAAGTAGAACCTAGCGAAAGAACTGGATTCTACACTAAACCAAGTCATGAAGGAAATAGCGCACCTTACTCATTTTTACGCACAAAGAAAGTCAAAATGTCCACGCCGTTTTTGAGAGATAGACCCTGAAATTTGCACATGTGTTCTACACGCCCATCCCGAGGTCTGACCTCCGGCTTTTTTTTTTCTTTCTTCTTTTTTACCGAAAGTATTTGGGCTAAGGTGGTCCACATTTCCCGAACAATCTTAACTAGCGAAAAATCAGGCAAAAAAAAAGATGAACGACAGGTGCGAGATCTTCGCAAGGGCACATCGAAAATGTGTGCAGAATTTCACGGTCTGAATTGAAATAACGGCATGGACATTCGCCGGGAAATACATTTGGGGTTTTGAACATGAACCAGCCTGTACTGCTTCTTTATTCGTAGCTGTAAAACGAGACGAGTTATGATGCACCCGCTGGCACCTTTAGGGTTGACTGATTCTACGACAGTCCCCCCCCAAAACCAGCGATTTTCTTTTAACGAACGTTTCATGGGTGCTCGATACAAGGGAGAATACTATTGAAAGCAAAGTATCCATAAATTTTCCCTGTTTGCTAAGGCCTATCGATCGATGACGTCGGGGAGGGTGTCGAGGGACACCGTATTTCAGGAGATACGACCGGGAGGGAGCTGGTTTTGAAACCGGCGATTTTGTTCAAGAAAAGTCGGGGGGGCTACCGTACAACGGCTCGGTCGAAAAGTGCTTTCAGTAGGGGCAGGGGTCACCACGAGAGGGTCAGACAGGTATAACTGCAAGCCGCTCGCCCCGGTGGTCTAGTGGTTGCCCTCTATGACTACTGGCGTCGGTCCTCGAGTTCGATTCCCACCGTGGCGAGATTTCGAATTTATTTGCAAAAATGCAAAAAAAACAAACGATCAGCTGTTGAGAGCGCCTAGCAGCGTGCGTACATGCACAATTATTCGACGGCGAGTGGATGAGGGAAGAAAATGCTGAATTATTCTCGCGATAAAAACGAAGGCACGTACTGTAGTGGGGAGGGGGGAGGAGGGCTCGCCATGTGACCCCGGATCTGAGTTACTACTGGGAGATAGCGCGAGAGCAGTTACTGCTGGGAGGTAGCGCGAGAGCAGTGCGAGGATGATAAATGGGATAAAGAAGAAGGAAAAAAAAATGCAACCCCATTTATCATGTGATTCTCCCCACTGCTGTTACGCCGCTGCGCTGCACCGTGCCTCGCCCCGCCTTACCCCGCCTCTTAGCGATGACGGCAAGGCGGCCTAGACCAGAAGAATCGTTCGAGGACTTCGTGAAAGGGGTGGGACGGGTCTCCACTCAGGTGCTGAGGAGGGCCTTCGTCAGCGTGTACCAGGCAAGCGAGCGCAAGTGTGTTTGTGCGTGTGCTTTTGTGCTTGAGTTGCTGTCGTTTTTCGTTCTGGTGTTGGTGTTAGTTTTGTAGATCGGTGTGTTTGTTCTTGTTCGTGTGTGTGGGTGGGTTGCTGGTGGGTCTTGTTTGTCTTGATTTTTGACTCGATATTTGGCGTGTTTTTTGTGATGGTTTAGTGTTCGGTAGGGTATGATTAGGGTTGCTTCTGTTTTTGGCAAGGGTTTTGCCAGGCTTTCGTTTACAGTGGCAGGCTGTTAACAGCCATGATAACAGTAAGTGGCAGATTGCTTCTTGCGCTGCTGTGATTGCGCTGGTCACTTGCACGACGGTACACGATTCGCATGCGGCGTTCGTGCCCGTAACGTTCGCGCAAAAAAACAGCAGCTGTTGCGGCGTGCTCGACTGCTGCCTGGGGCGGTAGATCGGACCCTCACGCGGACGTATTGCCTCGCGACGCAACACTGCGGACACTGCGGGTGGGCGGGCTTTCGTGTCATCTCCAATGTTGCTGTGTCGATGGGTCCGGAAAAAATCCTCCCACCCGCACACGCGCCCTCTCGCGTGCTCACGCGGATTGCCGGCCTCGCTAATCCAACTATAGTACTAGTCTGCATCACACCTAGACGCATGGCGCTGATTCAGCTTCACTGCGCGCTCCGCTTGTAGATAATCCCTTTCATAACTGACCGAGATATGTGAAATGAGCCCCTAGGACGTATCATTATACTGCATACATCTGATTGGCCAAATGTGTTCTGTGCGTAAAAAAAAATACACGGAGTATTCCATTCTACTGCGCGTCTCCCGTGCCGGGTGCCGTTCGGCACGCGTCCGAGCTGAATCGCCGTGGTGACCTTCTGATGGCGGTCGGGCATGCTTGGAACTACGGCGACACGTATGTTGACTACGAAGACTTTGACACCGCGACCGCGTTTCTATCAAGAAAAACCGAGGTGGGTGTGACAAGACTGGAGTTTTTGCTGGGAAAATGTTGGTCAAAACGATAATTTAGCGGGCGCTGTGCCCGTTGAAGATAGGGGGGGCGGGGGCTGGTTCTGCCTGTAGCACCGAGCGAGGGGTGCTTGCTATAGCCTTTGGCGGTTAGAGAAACAATGCTTCTACTTTGCAGCGCAGTAACGTAGGAATTCGGGTCGGCGCATCAGCGACAAAGCAGAAATGACGTACAGAAGAGAAAAAGCGGTCGATTGACGGACAACCGCGCCAAGATGCCTGCCGGCACGACATGAAAATATCGTGTAGAGTACTGTCTTGCACGCGCAACTCGACCCCCCGCCCCCCACCCTACCCCACTCCACACCCCCCGCCTACCCTTCCCACCCCCACCCCCACCACCCACTTTCCTGCCCTCGGTTGCGCTTGCAACTCTCGCCTTTATTCCGACTTCTTTGTCTTGTCGATGTCTTCAGACAAAACCCCTAATGAGACAGCGAAGGAATCTTTCAAGACGGGCAAGAAGCTTAAGCGGAGCGCTGGTGTAGTGAGGGAACTGCTAGAACGGTATGTTTTGCCCTGGGTCGAGAGCCCAATTCACCAGGGCTGTCAGGCTATACTAACCGTAATTTCATTATAAGTAAGTCGCCGACTAGTTGTTGGTTGGCTAAGAATTCCAGCTTGGCTGCGTGCGGTCATTTTTTGCGGAGATTTGCGTCTTTGTTGCACCTGACTGGCCCGTTTGTGGCTCGAAATGAGGTGGTTACTATCGAAAATACTACCAGGTAAGAATCACTCAGTTGGCTTGTCCTCCGCCACCCAACCAAATCTAGCCATGAACTCCGGCCAACTCATAGACCTACAATTTACTCGTACCGGTTCGGATTTGTCGGAGAGGGACGAGGATGGGGAGGGGAGGGGCTAGGGAACGAGTAGGGGGTGGGGGAAGGGTGGGGTTTTTCACCGCGGTTGGCGTGTTTTTCTGGTGTTTTGATTGCGAGAAAATCAAGGCAAGGTGCGCGTCGGGAGAGAAAGGGGGGGCTGTGTTGTGGGTGGTAACGAAGATCAGTGCGTGCTTTTGGCCGTAAGGGATGTGTTGGACGTGATAACAATGGGTGGAGCGTAGCACAAATCAGGGTCACATCGCGATCGGAGAAGGAACGTGGTTAACTCACCAATGAGCTGTTTGGCGGGTTCGTTCGTGCATTCTTCTGTTGTCCCCTCTTCCTCTGTGGGCTGTGTTATGATTTATTTCGTTGTTTCCCTGCTTTCCCCTTTTACTCTACGGTAGGTTTAGATGTTTAGACGTGGTGAATGGATACGTAGCCATTACTGCACCGTCCCCCCGCCACCGAAGACTCGTCGAAGCCAGTCCGCACGGCACCGAAGGCATTGGGTGGCGTCACTCGGCTACACCCCCTACTGGTGTCATTCGCCGCCCCCTCGCCCCTCTTTTGCTATTGGGGTGATACGCCTCTGATGCGCGACTTTCCATCCAGAGACGATTAAGCATAAGATAACACCCCCCCCCTCCTTTCAGCCCCCCCCTCCCCCGTCATCCTCGCCCCATTCCGACCTCCCCATATATCGTCCGTACCATCCACCTAACTGAACGGGGGAAAATAGGCAAATCCGCAAGCAGCTCCGCGGCGGTGACCCGCAGACGGCGTTCTCCCGCGAAGAGTTGTCCGTCTTGCGAGGCGTTGTGGAGGAGCTGGGGCTCCTAGTGGGCGCGGAAGCCGCGCGGAAATTCGCGACCGCATTTGACGTAAAGCAGGTCCAATCCGGCGGGACGTCCAGCGCCGGTTCGGGAAAACGCGGCGGGAAAAATGGCGGCAAGGGAGGCGCGTCGAAAAAGCCGGGAGCGAAAGGAGGCAAGGGCGGGGGTGCCCATGGTGGTAGGCAGGCAGGGAAGGGTGGTGGTGGTGGATGAGGAGGAGGAGCTGCGGGAAAGAAGGGAGGTCTGACCGCCGGGTTGCTGGAGCTTCGGCGCGCGCCCGGAAGTCCAGCGGTGCTCGTTGGGCGGAACAACCTCCAGAACGAACGCATCGCGTTTCCCGTGGCGAAAGCACATGAGCTGTGGCTCCATGCGAGAGGGGTGGCAGGCGCGCACGTGCTGTTGGAGCTCGAGCCGGGACAAGACGCCGAGGACGACGATCTGGCGTTTGCTGCGGACGTCGCTGTTTATTTCTCCAAAGCACGGCAGGTGCGAGTGGGCCGGTGGTGGGTGGGCGGGCGGGCGGGTGGGCGGGCAGGTGGGCGGGGGGGTTGACATGAAATGGGTTTTCCCCTGCTGTGCTTTGTTGTCTTATGAAAGAAGCTTGACATCAGCAGTCAATTGTCAACGACTGAGGCAAGAAACAAAGGAGTACTCCACCCCACCCCACCCCCCCCTGCCTCGATGCCCCTTGACCCCCCGCTTCACCCCCGCCTTCTCGCTGCCTGCCTTCGTCCTACTGGCCTCGTCGATTGCAGTCTGCGAGCACTCCCATGGACTGCATCTCGCCTTAGATGATAAATAAGATGGGAGGATGGGGACTGGGCATGGTCAAGTTCGGCGGCGCTAAAGTCGTGAGGGGAGAACCTAGGAGGTCAGAAAACGCCATCAAGGTGGTCAAAACCCCATGGAACGCTTGGGGGGGGGGCGGGGGGGGCTCTGAAACTCCTCGCCGAGGATGTCGAATGACGGAATTATAGGGATGTGACGGACGGAAAACTGCCGTGGTGCACGCTTGCTATAATCGTCACAACTAGTTTTTTTAAAGCGTGGATTGCGTCGGTCGTACGTCTACGACACCAGTGCTCTTTTTTTGCTGGCATACAAGTACCGTCTTTGGATATAGTTCCTCGCCCGCCGTCGAGTGCGTTGCGTTTGTTGTCTTTTGAAGTTGCCCGAATAGTATTGACAGAACGTTCAGTGTGTTGTGGCTACAATCGCTTTCAAGCTGGTCGGGTTCTTGACAGGAGCTCAGCTGTCGGAGCGTCGATGCCTGCCTGCCTGCCTGCTTGCCTGCCTGCCTGCCTGCCTGCCTGCCTGCCTGCCTGCCTGCCTGCCTGCCTGCCTGCCTGCCTGCCTGCCTGCCTGCCTGCCTGCCTGCCTGCCTGCCTGCCTGCCTGCCTGCCTGCCTGCCTGCCTGCCTGCCTGCCTGCCTGCCTGCCTGCCTGCCTGCTTGCGGTCGAAATATCCCGTAACCTGCGGAACTATCTTTCTGAAGGTTGTCGCGCTTGTTGTGGTCAACCTTTTTACTCCTACAGTGTTTATCGTACACTAACTTTAAGTAAATCGCGGACACAGTAGTTCTAAGGGGGTTTACCAGTCGGCCGGGAGGACGTTGTTTGTTTACGCCTTGGTCAATAATGGGTAGCGTTGCCGCGCCACCGCGCCGTCGTCGTCATCGTCGATGATGCTGCCGTTGCCCTTGTTTACGGCAAGGCCGCGGCAGGCTGTCAGTTTGGCCTGGTGACGTGATGGCTGTCTTGTGAATAGGGTGCAACGTCAACGGGGTTATCAGTTAGGCCTGGGCGATCGTTGTCTTGCTTAGGGGTAAAACTGGCGACAGGGTTTCCGTTGTAGGCCCGGGGAGGTAGAGAAGCGCGGGTAATTATGTTCGCGTCCTGATAATGCGTGCGGCTTGCGCGCTAATACCGTTCCCCTTTGGTGTCAGCAGCAAGATTTCTGTCTGGCAAGGTTTAAAAACGCGGGCGCAGTAATCGCGTCTTACTGGTGTGTGCAGTCTGTGTGCTAGCTAACACCGTCGTTCCCGCTTTCTCCCCGACGGTCCCCCCCGGTGCCTTTTCTCTCCGCCCGCTGCACGTATCCCGCACGCGTGGTCTCAAGGTAGAAGCCACTGTCGCACAAGCCTTGCGTCTTCAAGAGGAGGATGCAAGATAGCGATAGGCGCGGTGAATGTACCGCGGAACAACTTGACGGCACGCCGGCGACGCGTGTACTGCAGTGCGGCCTAGGCTGTAAGATCGCGGAGAGGTGTCTTGACAGGGAGGGGGCGCGAGCCGCCGGCGCGGAGCTGGCCTGGGGTTGTTGTTGTCGCGTGATAACACGGCTGCTGAGCTCCACCAGTTGATGCGAAAACATCCATTTGGTTAGAAATGTACCGCTACGGACTGAAATATACCTGAAATATACAGGGAACGTTGAGGTATCCATATGAATACCCAAAATGTCTTTATTTCTTCGTGCAAAGTAGTAATAATGTTCGTCCTGTTTGCGGAAACCGCCACCGCCACGGCACTTGGAATATACGATGAATCGACGCGATTCGCGGATAACGTTTCGTTTTTTTTTTCTCTCTCAACAGCAGTGTAGCCAGCAAGCGAGCCAGCCAGGCTTATGCTTCACCCAGCCGGAGTAAAGCGGGTTTGGCTCTTGTTGAACGGAAGGGTGGGTGGCGGGTGTGATGGGGTGTGCGACCCCCAAAAAACAGACGACGTGATCCTCCAGTTTTGGATCTTGAGTCACCAAATAACTGCACAATATCAACATTGCTTGAACATTTTTTGAAGTAATCAAGACTTCTACATATCACTTTTTGTTGTGTCGTTACCCGCAACACACGCCTGGATTGTAAATACACGGCTCGACGAAAGTACGTGCAGCCATCGCCACAAGTGAGCGGGCGAGACCACGCCAAAGGCGGCATTTTACTAGTATAAAGCAACCTAACTACGGTAGACTACTCGTAGCGTCACTTGCGGGCAGGACAGGGTTGGGATGCAGCATCAGGCTCCTCTTGCCGACAGGATGCACGCGCAGGCGCACGGAACTCCCTGCTGCCTCGGCCGCTGTGCGACTGTGACTGCTACTCCAACTGTCGTTGCCGATGTCAATATCGACACCGATGCAACTACTGTATCCGTTCCACTGCTGATGCCGCTGCCACTGCTGTCGCTGCCGCTGCTGCCGCTGCCGCCGCTGTTGCTGCTGCTGCTGCTGCTGCTGCCGCTGGTGCTGCTGGTGCTGGTGCTGCTGGTGCTGCTGGTGCTGCTGCTGCTGCTGTTGGTGATTGTGGTGGTGCTGCTGCTGCGGCCACCGTCGTCGTGAAGGAGATTCGGTCATTTCGAGGCGCGCAAGCGATCCGCCTCGGTGTTGAGACCGTCATCCTCGCTCAGCGCTGCCACGGACTCTTGCAGCGTATCGAGAGCGGGCGCTGCCCACGTTGCAGGCGTCGTCGCTTTCGCCTGAGGATAGTAAACGAGCGATTAATTCAATGCGCGTGAGAGAACGCCTTGTACGCAAGGGTGTGTGTATTCTTCACATCAAACTGTTCTTTCTGCCCATCGACATTCAGCAAATTCAGTGTCCGTGCCAATCATTTATCCTAGAGAAACAAGTATTTGCTCTAGAGAGATGCAAGACCTACGGTAACAACCTACGAGACAGAGATACACGTTACGAATGTCGTGAGGGGACTTGGCCGTGCGATTAGGCACCGGGAGAGGACACAGTTTCGACCTTGCTGCTGTTCAAGATCGCACGGCACCCAAGGTTCTTCCACGAAAAAAACACGAAAAACAGAGACTCGCGCCGTACCTTCATGGCCGCATCCAACGCGCCTTGATTGCTCTTTATCAGCTCAGCCTTGGTCGGTGGGCAGACCGCCAAAACAGCTTGTCGCATCGGCCCCTCCTCCTCCACAAAGGTTGCGTTTTCCTTAAGAGACCGCGCCACTCCCTCTGGTAAATAGCTTAATTTCGCTACGAGACACGCCTCCACTATCGAAGACGCCTTCCATAAATTGTAGCTTTCCGGCGCCTACTCGGTCAGGGTTGTGAGCAAGAACCGAACCCGTGGCGGTGAGGGAGAGCGGGGGAGCGGGGGAAGGGGGGGGGCAGCGGGTTGAGGGTTGGAGGGTTGGGACATTGGGGGGGGAAGGGGACGGGATAAGGGGGGGTGAGGTCGAGACGGGGGTAAGGTTGGGGAGAAGGTGTTATGTTGCTTGCCTCTTCGCCGGTGATTTGTTGTTGGCATGAATCGAGGTTGTTTCTCTCTGTTTCTCTTTCTCGACCAGATCATAGGTTGAAGTAGCGGGTCGTTCTACGGTAGCCCCCCCCAACTTTTCTTTAACGAAATCGCTGGTTTTGAAACCAGCACCCGGCCGTGTCTCCTGAAATACGGTGGTGCCCCTTGCCACCCCGACGTCATTGTTGGATAGTCCTTCACACACAAGAGAAGATATTAAGATATGATGTTCATAGCATCCTTGCTCGGGTCGAGCAGCCACGAAACGTTAGTTAAAGAAAATCGCTGTTTTTTTTGGGGGGGGCTATCGTAGAATTAGTCTAAGCAGGAGAAACGGAAACCGACATATGGCTTCAGTCGGACGAGCTAGCCATAATAAGGCACCGTCGACGACCAGACGGGACAATCTCGTATTGAAGGACGCACACACATACCGACGGCTTACCGACGTAGTCAGCCGTTGAACCCGACGCATAAATCTCCACCAGGTACGGCCGTTTCGTCGCTACAGGAAGGAGTACCTCATACTACTAAAAATACAGATCGTTATTGATAATTAGTGCCAACATGGTCTTTATTTTTCCGTCCAGATTGGCACCTGGTTCTTTTTCTAGTTTGGCCACTCACAGCCGCGACCGCCCGGAGTTCAACATTAGCAGAGGCGTGTTCCTGAATGTCCTCGATATCGGATGGCGGGATGTTGTTCCCGGACAGTCTTCGTTCATGAGTTTAGCAGTACGAACGCCACATGATCCGCAGTCAAAGTTTGTGGAATAACCATGGAGAGAAAATGGGGGAGAGATAGAGAGAAGGAGAGTGGAGGGGGGAGGTAGAGCGCGGGGAGAGGGGAGGGGGGGAGGGGGAGGGGGAGGAGGGGCGGGGGGACGGGGGGGACGGACGGGGGGATGGGGAGGAGGAAGGGGGGGTATTGTTTGTGTGCTGTGGTTTCACGGTAATTCGTTTGGATTAAAATATAAAGTTCGGTGGCTGCCGCTGCCCCCAGCACGGCAAGGCAGCCCCATGCACGGTCAATCGAGGTCCCAGATTTCCAAATACCGGCGTCGGAATGTTTGTATCTCTCAAAACGATTATTGGCTTTGTCGCTTGTTTTCCCGGTGAATGTGACCGCGTGTGCCTAAAAACAAGTCGGAGACATTGATAACTGGTGGAACCAAACGCTTCAAGAAGGAGGCGAAAAATGAGTCAATGTCATCCCGAGGATACTCGGTAATTTCTAACACAGTTACAGTTTACAGCTAGCTGTCGACTTGATTGCGTGCACCGCCTTAGAACATCCACCTCCCGTCTTTTGGGAAACAAACTACTTGAAATGAGCGTAGGAACACTTTGTAGTACAGCAGTGGGAGGTTTCCAATTTGGTGCCGGTTAAATAGTACCACTGTTCTCAATGGCGCCGGTGCAATGTCTTGGCACGACTAGAACTGTAAATAAAAACACTCTATGTTAACCCTATTCCCAATAATAATGCCGGTGCCCTGAATAGTGCCGGTATGTTGGGTTGGCTCATACCGGCACTGTTGGGAGCCCCCACTACTGTATTGACCTATTGTTTGCCACTTCTGACCTATCGGTGCCACTGTCAGTACTCAATAGTGCTGATTAAGTAGTGCCACTGCTCTCAATAGTGCCGGTGAAATCACTTGGGACGACTGGAACTTCTTACCTGGTGGTATAGTAATAGTAAAAGCCTCGTATAGTGCAATAGTGCCGGTGCCCTGAATAGTGCCGATATGTTGGGATGGCACATACCGGCACTATTGGGAGTCCCTCCGATATATAAATAGTACAAAGGTCAACCCGTGTCGATGACGATGTACTTGCAATAAAGCATACGAAGTACAGCATTATTTACGGTACAATAGTTGCAGTTTCCAAGCCCGCTACTACTGCATCGATGGCGGATCATTGTTGCGAGTGAGTGTGAGTTTTCAAAATTTCAAATTTCCACCCCGGCCTGGAAAATGTGGCCACCCTCCCTTTCGAAGTGGGTGAAGCCTGCTTTTTCTGTGCTACGCAGACCGAGATTCATGTACAGCAGTAGTATACGATTATCCGAATTCTCAACCCATACACTGTACACGCAAGTTGATAACAGTTACTTGTACCAATGTGAAATATCCTGCCGCGTGAGTTCCCAGAGACAGCTACGTGTACAATTTCAACCTTACCGCCGCACGAGTTCCTCGCGACAGGTATTACTACCTTAACATCGACTAGGTACAATTATATCCCATTTTTTTGCACCGCCTGCCATGTTTTGTACTTACCGAAACGTTTCTATCTGTAAAGAGTCCAGCGCTGCCTTTACGAACGCCTCTTTTACGCAGACAGTCAAGCCGTTCGATGACACGCTGCAGGGACATCGGGAAAAACAAATCACGGCGACCGCATCATATTAGCCGCGCGCAGCCGCGGCAAAAAAACGACAGGAGAAGCAGCGGCGGAGATAGAGGACGGGTTGGAAGTGGCTTTAGTCGGAAGTCGTTGAGCTAACTAGTACGCCGTCTAAGTACGTTTAAGTATTGTCTACGATTCGTGACGTCACGCGAAGCCCTTGAGGGCATCCACGTTACTACGCAACAGCGGTTAGCCGCCCCTTCGGTTCACTGCGTACAAGCTTGATGACCGTGCTCGGCAGCAACGTTTCCGGGTGGGTAGGAGGTGGGTGAGCAAATATTTGCGCACCGCAAGCGTGGCGGTTTCAAAGCAAGACTTTCTGCCACCGAAGCGCGAGCCGGACAACCCACCGCCACCGCTATTACCGGCTCTAACCGCCTGCTCCCACGGCCGTTCGGTTTGGCTGCCACATCCAGAGTGCGCAAGGCTCTGTGTCTAGAGCTGCCGTAGTGCCATACACACCCTGGTGAATTGCAACCCTGCCCTCGTGTGCAGCTCTATTCGTACCCTGTTCAACGGCTACGAGAATGATATGTCGCGTTTCCTATTTCGGACAGGGCCGTCCAAACCCCGACGAAAAACGAGGCGCATCCACAAGGACATCTGCAAGGACCGACAGCGTTTCGCTCAGGACCCGGTTGGCAAGGCAAGGAAAGCGACGAGTAAACCGGAAGGCGTATGATACAACGGACGACACTGCAAAATCACCAATGACGGTTCCAACGATATTGAGTAGTTTGGTGGTCTCATTGAAGAGCCCCGCGTAGAGCTGTGAGTCGGCACGACTTAATTCGCCAGCTAAAGTAGTTACTAGTCGGACTAATAGTTAGTCGTTTCCCGGAGGTGCCGACTATCCGACTTATTGGGTTTCCATACTCGTAGGAAGGTTTCCATACTCGTAGGAAGGATTGCTTAACGCGGAGTACGTTTTTTATTTTCGACTGGGGCCCGCTCGGCCGCGGGGATCGGATTTGGCTCGCTGCGCCCGCCTGACGTTAGTCAGCAAGTCGACTGGCCATCAGCTGGCTTCGGCAGCCGACTTCTCGACTAACATCACTTAGTTGGCTAAGGCTAACGGCACCTACCGACTAGGTTTTGGTCGTGAAACCCTGCCGACTCACAGTGCTAGCTCCGTCAGTGATAAATACCATGGTCAGAGCGTGCTCACCCTATCACAACAAGCGTCAGAACGCTCACTCACTCACTCCAGTTCGGCGAGGCTGGGGGAGTGCGGAATCGCGGTTGCCAGCAACTCCGCCCCCTCGTCTCCGATCAGGTTGCGCCCAAGCAGCAGCGACACCAATGACCCGTTGCAGCGCAACGCTTCGGCCAGGTACCTTGCTCCGCGGATGTGTATCTTTAACGCAGGCGCAGCAGGCGCAGCAGGCGCAGCAGGCGCAGCAGGCGCAGCAGCCGAAGCACACGCACATGAGGAGACATAGAAAGGAGTCGCACAAGAGGAAATGCGTTTTAGTTGAACAAAGCGTTACGCACTGCCGCCGCGTTTTTGTTGGTAGGGAAAACGCTTAGGGGGCGCGCAGTTTTGCACTGGTGAAAATGAGCAAAGTTGTTTTCCACGCGCCGACAAGCAGCTGAAGGACAGACCACCGCTGTTGTCTTTACGGGTGTTCTCGACGAGTAATGTTTTGCCACCAATTGGGTTTGATTTGATGCCATTGACTTCACGGCACCCACATGCTTTGCGGAAAAATTACCTCGGGGGGATTCCGGAGTTGAAAACGTTACAGGGAAAGCCTTTTTGAAAGCGGCTACTCCTTTGTCCGTGGGCACCGCACCGCACTACTGTGAGTTTGCTCCTGGGTTGCGTTTCGCTCACGCACCTGGTTCTGGGAGAGATCGAGGGTTTCCACCCGCGCGGACGAGGAAACGAACGCTGCGATGCTTTCCGCCTCGCCGTCGTCAGCACCGATGTCCCGCAAAAGCAGAGTTCGAAGGTGCAGCAAGGTGTGGAAGCTGCCGCATAAGGGGTCGAAGCCCGCTCGGCTGCGCTGAGCGAGGGAGTCGCGCGCCAGTTGGTTCCTATGGCGGGAAGGAGTAGAGGACCGGCGCAGCAAAAATTTGCGACCGAATATTGATTAAAAAAAGCGAAAAAACAACTCGTGAAAATAAAGATGGAAGGTAAGTGTAACCCGCCTGGTGCACATCGAGGCGCGTTTTTTTCTTGTAGACTGCCAGTAGCAGCACCACCACCACATCCACTAACGCCACCACCCCCAACGCCACTACCCCCAGAACTCCTACCCCCAACGCCGCCACCACCAACGCCGACGCCAACACCAACACCAACATCAACACCAACACCAACACCAACACCAACACCAATACCAACACCAATACCAACACCAACACCAACACCACCGCAACGACGACGGCGACGACGACCACCACCACTACCACCACCGCGCTTGTGCAGACGTACCCGGACAAGTCGAGATACCGCAGCTTGGACAACGACGGAAGCCAGCCCGCGACGATAAGGGCCGCCTCGCTGTGGAGACTGTTGTCAGACAATCTGCGGGGCCATAGAGAGGGCCCGACAAGACCAAAACAAACAACACAACCCAAACGAAATGATCGGCTGACAAAACGTTCAGTTCGTTGACACTACGTCGGCGTGGTGTGATCTTTTGTATAAAAACAAAACCAAAATAAGCAAATGTGCGATTTTGTTCAACAACCGTAGCTGTTTCTGCGGGAACAAGGCTACGACATTGTGCCAGTCACTTTGATGGCCTTTTAAGCGGCCCAGGGCCACTCGCATATCCTATTTCGCTGTATTTTTCGGTTTTCACGATGTTACGGCAGTATAATATCATGTTTCGTTCGGCCATCTAATGTTTTGTAAAATTATTTTAAGGGCGTCAGCTGTGAGTTCGACGAACTTAGGGTCGATAGTCATCGTTGCAAGCTGCGTTGTTGGTACTTGTGTAGTATAATGTTTTATTACGGTGCTGCGACAAAAAACAAATGTTTAACGTAGGTTTTCCAGTGGTATTATGGTATCCCCTCTCCCCCGTTGCGGCGTTATGACTTTTTTAATTACGGTCGTCCCCCTTTTTAACTGGCATGTGATGTATTTCGCCCCCCGCCGTTCTCCCACAAAGCGTTGGGTAGACAACAAGCAATCAACACAAGACATACAACATCCACAAGCAGCAACCCTCGTGTGAGTGACCAGTACAGAGCCAGAGGCACCTCTGCATAGCAGCGTCTCAGTCCCTAGGTCGACACTGCCCATTCTTACTTCAGAGTGCTCAAACGCGAGGGGCGCAGCAGATTCTGAGAAATTTCTGAGCTCCTACCATGAGGAGCTATCTGAATATCAACAACATCACCCGAAACATGACTTCGAAGGCGTTCGTTCGCGCAGCCCGACCAACATTTCTGTGCGCGATACTTTTATACATCAATAGGGCTCCTACAAAAAATATACTCGTTACAAAAACTCATCATGCTAACCCATAGTTCCCCACTTGAGGAAGGTCAACCGGTCAGATCGGTCAGATCGGTCAGAATCGCTTGCCCCCCCCCCCAAAATGCAACCTCTACCACAGGATGATTCTACAGTTGACGTACAGCAGCGTACATTCGGTAGTAAATAGGGGGATACCCTCCCCTACCGCAGCCTGCCTCGCACCTTAAGTGCGTCAGGCGGTTGGTCCTGCCCGCGAAAGCTCTCTGCAGGGATATCAGACCGCGGTAGCGGTGGCCCGCGAGGCCGACCAGGGCGCAGGCGGAGAGGTCCAGCACCTTCAGCCTTGACAGCTTCTCCACAGTGTCTGCTAAGGCTACCAGCGGTCCTGCATGACGCTGCTGTTCCCCCAATGGGTTGCTGTGAATGGATTGAGGCGGGGGAGGAGAAGGGAGGGGGCGACGGGTGAAAAGTGCCAGGTTGAAGGTTAGGGCCGAAGGGCGTGTTTATTTGGGGGGCGGGGGGGGGGTGGAGAGGAAGCTTCAGGTTGAATGTTAGCGGCGAAGGTGTTCGGGGTGTCGCGTCTACATACGCGTGCGCATGTGTGGCTGGCTTGCGCCTTGACCACCCTCATTGTTTTTTTCAGACGCTAGATCCAACCACGACATATTTTCGCTTCCACTGTGCACAAAAATCAAGCACACACTGTCAAACCTCATGGTCCGTGCCTGGTGCATGTTTACTGTATGAGCCTTGTGTTTCCTCTGATCAACTTGCGATACGCCCAGGAGGTCGGGTTGCCAACATCTCCAAGGGGAGCCTCGCACTCGTACTACATGTCATACATGATGGCGGCACCACGTACCGTAAATACATCAACTCTTTCATCACTGCGTTCTCGATGTGGGCAAAAAACAGTTGAACCCAAATTGCAAACAAAATCATTTTAGGAGTGCTGCAAAGGGGGTTAATACCATGGGTCGTGTCGCAATGCACACGCCATCGTCGGCACCCACCCGCGGAAGTTAAGCGCCGTGAGGCTGGTGCGAGATGCCAGGAGTAAGGAGTCGACGGGTCCCATCCCCTCGCCCTTAAGGCCCACATTGTTGTCCGATAGGTTGATGACTTTCAGCCGGCTTACCTCGTCCAAACCGCCCAAAGACTGCAGGAACGCGCCGATGTCTGTCGCCCCGATGTTCTGGGGCAGTCAACAGGGTATTGTGGGCGGGCCGCGGGGAGGGCGGGGCGAGGGAGAGAGCTCTGGCAAGTTCGTTGTAACAGCAGTGAATGGCACTTATGTTCGAGACGGTAGCTTTGACGCTTTGAGTTTTAGGACATAGCTTGGAATTAAATGCTTTACGAGTACCTCGTACGTCGTGCGAAGAACGCTGCTACCCTCTGGTACAACGCATCAGATGTATATACGCACGATGTATAACGTGGTACGACGACCAAAGTATACCACCATGGACGGACAATGCAAGGACTAACCGCTGTACAATGAATACCTCGATACGGTTATCATGTGCACCAGGTACGTACGTAAATAGGCGCACACCTGAAAAAACATGCGGCCGGAGTACACGACGCAGATTGCAAAGGTGAGCATTACTATCTGATCGAAACTCAGCTGACGTATTTGAAATAGTTCCATAAACTACGAATGTCTTTCTCCCAAATGAACGAGGGATCCATGGACCATGCATGAGCCACGGCAACCTTGACTGCCTTTGGTCTTTGTCACCGCCGTACAAGTATAAACATGTACAAGTTCGTGCGCAAAAGAAGCAAGCACTCAAGTGCTCTCCCCCCATGATAAGACTACTCGTACACCGTCGTACCTTACCCTGTAGATCTAGAGTCTCGTCCTGGAGAGTTTCGTCCTCCCAGTCGAACATACCCCCGGGGTCGCCCATCATTTTGGCTTGCTTGTCAAGCGGCAGGCTGGCATCTGCGATGTCATGGGCGCTGCAAAAATGGGAGACTACTCGACAACTCTGACAACTCTGGCCCTCGTCTGCTTCTCTGGCCGTGGCGCTGTAGCCGGCAGCCAGCAGGCAATGGTCGGTTAAATTACGCGGCGCATTATCATACCAGGTAATATCGAAGAGGAACATCGTCATATTAGTTAGGCCGCATCGTATATTTTACCCTAGACTGATTGGTGTACAGCAGTAAGTACCTGTTGTTGCCGTTGCTCTCACTCGAACGAGCCGCCCCTGCCTCCGAGATGTTGGATGTTGGATCTTGCGATCTTTCACGACCTGTGTACCAAACAGCAGGACCTACCTACCCTCTCACAAGAAATCTGACTCGGGCCAAGCTGACTTTCTTGTTCTGGGCGCACGCGAAAGAAAGCACAGCACATTCTACTTTGTTCGCGAGCAAGATATTTTACCAGGTGGTGCGCACGCACGCAATTTCAGGACGCACGATATTAGTCTATTACTTTAGCTCGTGACAGGTGTTACAGTACTTGCCCGGTTACATGCTGGGTTTTTTCTTTATTAATAGTAGTTTTTTTTATAAAAATTGAAAAACGTTAGCTGTGAGTACAACCGATTGAATGGTTAAAACTCAACTTTGCAAGCTGTGTGGTACATCTATGTTTCACTAATATAGACTACAGCAGTAGTTAGTTGCACAAAATTTACGGAAGGTCGTTCGCACGTGTTATATGTTTGATCCTCATGAAACATAGTTTTTATAAAAATTTTAAAAACGTCAACTGTAAGTACGACCGATTGAATGGTTGAAACTCAACTTTGCAAGCTGCGTGGTACATCTAGTCTATGCTTCACTAATACTTCGAAGTATAGACTACACAGTATTAATAGTTACTCCGGAGTACAACAGTAAACTAGTTTGTAAGTTCAACTTTTGTACGAAGTACTCAGTTAGGGTTAGGGTTACTGGTACGACGCGAGGCTCATAGGGACACCTGTCTTCCCCTTTTTGACTTGCGACACACCCGGGGTTTCAAGCCGACCGCATGCTGAGGGGAAACTTGTACTCATAATGCTTATTTTTACAGTTAGTATGGGTGATGTAATTCTTGGCATGTATTAATAGTTGAGAACACGATTTGGCAAAGATCCAAAGCAAAATCGACGAGCAATGAGAATACATGACATGTTGAAAGCCCTCTGAGCGACCAAAAACAAGGCAAGTACCGGGGGAGGGGGGGGGGGGGGGAAGCGTACTCATTTGTTGCTCGCCTTAGTCATTTGACCATTGACCACGCATCCCTTTCGAGACGGAGCAGAAGTAGTACCATGGAGGGGGGCAAATGTACAAAAAGAGGGACGACACCTAATAATGTACTTCGAAGTATCTATCTGTGACCACGTGACCACGGGCACCGCTTGTCCAGAAGGCCGCTATTTTTAGTAAGGGTGTAACACCTCCTACGAACTCAGCTACCAAGCACGAAGAAAGTGGCATGAAAAAAGTAAGATCAAAAAGTCGAGTTTGACTGTGGTCCTCTGTCGGCACCTGGCACGCGTCATCCACGGTGAATTTACCTTTCACTCCGGAGTATATGTCTCAACACAAAAATAGACAACGCTCGCCCGGAGCAGGGTCAGCGGAGAGATCACGGAAACCATTTCTTTGCTTGCGCTCGCCATATCTCTCCCCTCGTTTAAACAGCAACATTTATTTGTACTACTGTGCGATGTTAATGGCCGATGGCGCGGCAGGCCCACTCGCCCCATGTGGGGCGCTCTCGCCCCGCACGAGGGGCTAAAAATACCGATTACTTCCTCTCGTCAACCTTGATCGTGGCGAAAAACGCGAGAAAATATTTACACTGCGTACCGCTGACCTACAAACACGAATCAGGTGAAAACATACAATGCTGAATGTCCTTGGGGTAGTAAAAAAAAACGCAAGGAACTTGGGGGGAGGAGTGTAACTACCTACACACAGTACACAGTGTTGCAGTGTAGTAGCAGTAGACTCTACCACAACACTACTTTGAAAGCCGTTGTTTTGTTTCGCAGTCTTTAACTTGCTCTTGCAGAACCCAAGTAATCCCAAACGTGAATATATGACCTCTCCATCGTGCGCGAGTGATATGCGCGGGAGGGGGTGCATGCCATACCAACCCCCCCGCCCCCCTTCAAGGGCGGGGGGCGGTGTCTGGTCAAGCAACATCCCACCTTTACCCTTTTCCCACCATTAATACATGAACGCTCCAACACGAATTCCAGGAGCTTTTTCCCCCTCAAAATGTGGGCGGGGCGACCAATGCTCCACACCAAACAATCAATCAATCCGCCAAAACCAGCCATCAATGAATCAACCAGTCATCAATTAAGCGACGAATAAACGAATCAACCAACCAATCTACCATGAATCAAGCAATAAATCAACCAGGCCATCATCAACCCAACCAAATCAGCAAATCAATACAAGAAAAAAATGATCGACAAATCAATCAATCAATCAATCAATCCATGATTAAATCGCCCGGTCAGTCATCGATCAATGAACCGATCAACCAAGCAGCCCCAGTCAAGCAAACTTTCAACCGATCAACAATCAACCGGTCAAGTCAATCAGACCAACCAATCAATCGCTCAACCAACCAATCAGCAAATCAGCGAAGTAGCACCAAGGACACAACCAAACAAACCAACCGACCAACCAAACCACACCGCTAGGGTGTTTGCGAGACACCAACTTCGGTTCGGTAGGAGCTGGGTAGGAAAACATATAACAATAGTATTGAAACCGTCGAACGTTGAAACCGTCGAACGTGACAACAACTAAGGCCGACCCCACCCACCAAAAATCAGCGAAAAAACATTAATACAGGTTAGAAATAAATGTTTTATTACTACCATTTGTTTTTCTAACCTACTTTGCGGATTGGTTAGTCTTGTGTGGACTATGAAGTTCGACTGGGTGTGTGAATACCATTGTTACATGTTTTCCCAGTCCAACATACATTGGAAATAGTAAACGCCCCTACTGCCCTGTTCGTAGTCGCCTCGCCACCCCGCTCTCCCAACAAACTGGTCCAACAGCAACCAGCAGAGCATTACCAGCCAAAAAGAACCAGCAGTGGACGACCAATAACATGCCAAAACTACTTCTGTAGGTCAGGTGGAGAGAGCACCGCTTCAAAAGTCGCAGCGTCCCACTCCCACCCCAACTCAATAGTGACGTCATCGCCGCGGTTGACGTCATCAAAAACGTCGACCTAGAAAAAAAGTTCCCAGTGTTCACCAACCAATCAGACCCCCCCCCCCGCCCCCCCTCAAATCGATTTGACCAACCAATTGCGGCCACAAAATCGCGTTCCCTATATACACCAACGACAGTCAATGGGCTCCAACCTGCTCCACTCCCCGCCCAACTCTACTCCACTCCACGCCACCCGAGGACTCCTCCTCAAGGCATGGTTTTACCCGCCCAACACCCACTGAGCCTGTCGCGCGCGCGGGGCGGGTGCGTTACCGTTACATTTACAATTACTGTTGCCGTCACTGTTATGGTAACTACCACTGATACCGTTTCCAATACCTTCGGAACCGTAACCGTAACCGTGACTACTGTAGCCGTAACCGCTATTGTAACTGGAAAAGTAACCATTACCGCGAACGTTACTGTCACATTTACCGTAATGGTTACCAGCATCGTAACCGTTACCGCAGCCGTAATTGAAACCGATAACGTGAACGTTACGTTTACCGCTACCGCCACCACCGCAACCGCTACCCATACCGGAACCGTTACCGCAACCGCAACCGTAACCGTTACTGCGAACGCTACCGCCGTTACAGCTGACCGCAACCGTGACCGATATCGTAAACATCAACCATACTGCAACCGTGAATGAAACCGTTTCCACCACCGCCATCGTAACCTTCACTACTACCGGAACCGCTACCCATACCGAAACCGTTACCACCACCGAACCTGTACTTGTTACTGCGAATGATACCGTTACAGCTACCACAACCGTTACCAATATGGTAACAGTTACCCATACCGCACAGCCGTTACCGCTACCGTAACCGTTGGTAATACCGGAACCACTACCCGTGTACCGCAACCGTAATTGTATCCGTTGCCGCCAACGCTACCTTTTCCACTACCAAAACCGTTGCGATACCGGAACCATTACCCATACCGCAACCGTTACCGCAGCCGTAGTTGTATCCATCACCGCGAACGCCACCGTTACAACTACCGGAACCAGCATCGTAACCGATACCCATAACGTTACCGCAGCCGTAACCGTAACCGTTACCGCAGCTGTAACCGTTACCGCAGCTTTAACCGTAACCGTTACCGCAGCCGTAACCGTTACCTTCACCGCGGCAGCAACCGTAACCGCTACAGCAGCAGCACAATCACATGGTCCCTCGTATGTGCGGTGCCTTGCACGATGACACCACTCGCACTAAAAACGCCTGCTCCGATACAGAGGTCCCTAGCACTTCTCGGCAAAAATATTCTCTGAATATGATGGGGCGCTCACTGAACCCAGATTCGTCGGAATGAGTCCATTCCATATTAATGGGCACCATTCTTGTTTCGCTAAACGGGAAATACACCAGTTGCTTCAAACCAAGGCGATGGCTTTGATTTGATTCATCGGCTAGTACCATCACTTTATTCAAAATAACGTGCTACTAGTTAAGTGGTATGGAGCTCCTCAAGAAGCTCCTATGAGCATAGAAAAAGAATGGAGCACCTTTACCGTACTATTAGCAGCATGCGTCTGAGGTGGGACTCCGGAAATATCCCGAGATACGAACGAGCGCGGTACCCACTAGGACGAGGTCGTAACAAGCGAGTATCATTTTTCGCCGCACTAAACCGAGACCCCGCAGAAAAAGAATGCCACCCCAACGCGGTACCACGACGTTTTAACCAATACCGCACCGCCACCATTACGTCCACCCGCATACAACCCACCCCTCAGCTATATACATCCCATTTTCCGCCCATACGAGTAGCCGTTTTTTTGTTTGTTGAGCCTGCGCCCCCCCTCCCCCACCATCCGCTACCGCCAACTCGAAAAGTTATGAACAGGTATCACACCCGACCGACCGAACATTGTTTAACAGTTTACTATCAATACTGTTACGCGTGCTGCTGTCGTTATACTGCAAAAAAACACAAATACACACAAAGTTTTAAGATACTATGCGAAGTATTAAAACAATAGTGTGCGTCCCAAAACGTCGTTGAAGTTAGGTTAGTTCTAATATGGGACAGATAAATGTCGACGCGGTGCGGTGCGGCGCGGCGCGGTAAGGTGCGGTACGATGCGGTGCGGCGCGGTGTGCCCACGCAAGCGACGCCACAGCGACCTATCGTATTCGTGTATTGGTACTTCGTCTGTATTCACATGACGGAGAGGGGACGGGGATGCAAACACACAACACCCCCCGTCGTATCGCGCTGTGCACTGCCTCTCTCGGTCTCGTTCTTCCCCATTCTCCCTCTTTCTTTTTTTTTCTTTCCCCCCCCCCGCCCCCCCACGCCTCCCGCCTTCCTGTTTCTCTCTCTTCCTCCCACCCTTTTCTTTTTCTCGTTATCTTCATCTCTCTCTCCCTCCCGCTCCCCCACACCTCCCCTCCCTCCTCCGATTTCTCTTCCCCTTCCTGCTCTCTTTCGATTTTATTTACAAGCTTTTCTCGTGAGAAAAGTCCGTTTGCACTGCTTCCTGGATACTGGTGCCGCCGCTCAGGTCCAACCCTCCGCCACCGCCTCCTCGCGTGTAAACCCCGTTCTGCTTCTAAAAAACACAAACAATAAAACAAAAACAAGGAACACAAAACAATACCGTATAATTGCAGCGTAAGTGCGCATTCGTTCATCCAGCAAGAGCAAAGAGGACAAATTCGTCAATCACGACGGGATGAGATGGGATGGGATAGGAAGGGGAAGGGGAAAGGGAAGGAGAAGGATAAGGATAAGGATAAGGATAAGGATAAGGATAAGGACAAGGATAAGGACAAGGACAAGGACAAGGATAAGGATAAGGATAAGGATAAGGATAAGGATAAGGATAAGGATAAGGATAAGGATAAGGATAAGGATAAGGATAAGGATGAGGATAAGGATAAGGATAAGGATAAGGATAAGGATAAGGATAAGGAGGAGAAGGAGAAGAGAAAGGGAAAGGGATGGGGAAGGGGAACGGGAAAGCGAACGGGGGAGAAAGAGGAAAGGGCGGGGGGTCTAACACAGTAGAGATAATAATGGGCGGTGGGTACGGGAGGACCGAACCAAAAAACAATCCGTGGTTTGTTTGCTGTGAGGGATGCTTTTTCACAGGCGTGTTGGTGCATTTCTATTTTAGTAGAAGCTGGTCAGCAGTGTCTGGGCCAGAAGGATAAGAGGAAGGCGCGGAGGATCAGAAATAAACTGACACAATCTCGCCCCGTCCACCCACCCACGCGCCCATATACAACCAACCCCCTCGTGAAGGACATGCGCAATCATACCCCTTTAGCCCGGGTTTGATTCGGGTGGGCGATGCTGTACAATAATCAAGTAATCCGTCATTTCATGTCAGAAATTCGTCCGAAAGATGCACCGATCCCCACTTTGATTAATCTACATATTCAAGGGAAGATCTGTACGGTATACACGGCTCATTGTACCGGCTGGAAGCTAGCCGTGCGATTTGTATGATCTAGCACACGTTTCCTGGGGAATAGAACTGTAGTCTATACACACAGATCCGACACAGTGTCTCGGAACGGCTGAGGCCAGGGCTACGAGAGGTTGGGTACTCCTCTTTACTAACAACCGAGTTTGAGCCGATCGCACGAGCGACTCTGTATCTCACGAACAAAAACGTTTTAGGCGATTGTTTCGGCGCAGCGCAGCCCAACCCTTCCATTGCGGAGTCATATCGCAATAACAAAACAGCACGAAAGCTCAAGACCGCAAAGGAACGGGGGGGGCTCACTCGCGCGAGTAACCCGGAGCCCCCCTGCAAAAAAAAAAGCGATCCCCCTACCGAAGCCTTGTTCCTGATACAGGATCTACTGTAGATGATCTAGATGATCTATGCATAGATTATGATCTGTCCGAGTTGTGCATAATTTCCCTGTGAGTCTTAAATAACTTTAAATTTTTAAATCCACCAATCAAACACCCACCCACCCACTCACCCACCCACCCACCCACCTTGATCTCTACGCTGCGCACGTAGAGCCAGAAAGGGACCGCCACGCCGAGCAGAGGGAACGTCGAGCCTACGAGGTAGGGGAGGGCCCCCAGCGGAAGCTGCTGCCGCTTCTTCGACCACTCATACAGGACGCCAGCAACCTAAAGGTTTCGTGGGTTCGTGCGTCCATGCATGCGTTCGTTTGCCGCGCCGAGGATTTTAACGACATACGAGGCGGTTGGGGGGGGGGGGGGGGGGGGTCGTGCTTGGGGTTGCGTAGGCAAGCAAACCGTGATCTTTCGAAAGTTTGAACGATGTTCGAGCTGGGGGGAGGACGGGGTTCAGGGTTGCGTAATTAACCAAGTCATTTATGTTTTTTCGCCGTCGTTCCCCACAGAGTAATTAGGGCCGAAAAATCGTTTTTGGTGCGTCGTACAACCCAGAAGCGCCATTGTATTAGAGACAGTAGTTAGTGTTTTCTCGCGGGCTTGTGCAGGTTCGGATTTCGAGGTTTGTGTAGCGGCATCGCGATCTCTATCAATTCTCAAGACGGGGTCCGCTTCAGAAAATACAAGTATGTGGAGTACTTGGTCACTGACGGAGGCAACGGCTTTTTCCTGCTAGCAGAATCATACTGGAAGGCTGTGTGCAACCAAACCAACAACAAAAAACTTTGGATGCCACCCTACCCTATCCCCCTCCCCCCCAAGCGCATACACAAAAAAAACACTACATACCCTTGGCGGCCAGGCCCTTTCCCTCCCTCCGCCATCTGTCACCTATATCCACGCCCTCTTCCACACACCTATATGTGCGCCCTGCCTTCCCTTCCCTCTATTTGTACGTGACGTCCGACGATAGATTCCACTGACTAGCCATAGGACGACTAAAGCAGTGAACCACGACTGGGATCTCAACGATACTAACGATAGTGGCCGGTGTTCTTCGTTGAGGGAAGTTTCTCACGTTTTTTAGAGGCCCAACCCCCCCCCCCCCCTTAAAATATACCTGGTATTATACTAGTTGGCCTCGGTTGGCACCGACGGTGTAAAACATTACCCGGTATATGTATATTAGCCGGTCGCCCCGGTGGCGTATCAGGTTATCCTCGAGCCTGGTATAGGTCAGTTTCATTAGTTCGAATCCCCCCGAGTGCATACACGTATAAATTCGTGGGGACTTCTTCTTGCGAACAAATTGACTTGCGGAAAACGCGAGAGCATGAGTTAGCAACACTCGATGAAAAATCGACGAGCAGTCGGATTGCTGAACTCTATGCGCGATAAAAATTGAAGGCAAGGACCGGGGGGGAGAAGGGACGACACCTGTGACCACGGCTTGTCCAGAAGCTGGAAAGTAGAAGTGTGCGAAAAAAAGTGTATATATATTGGGGTTGGCGTTGGTTGGCAACGACGCTGTAAAAAGTGCCAATCACTGCGTGAGCCAGACAACCATGGTCTCGTTTTTTTTTTTGCTTTTTTGGGGGGGGTCATCCCACAGTAGGGGTTGCAGTTGTTGAATGAACTAATAATGTACCTGTCCGGTTGAGCTCAAGTGAGGAACTACCGGTTGTATACTGTAGTCAAGTAATTTCGCGAGTATAATGTTTTTTTAGGGCCAAGGCATATAGATGCTTATTCGGGTTGTGCGAACAATTTTCTTCCAAGTTATTTTTCGGGTGAGGTATTGAGCTCCTCGACTTTTTGCTGCAACCAGGGTACCGCTTTTATTTTTATTCTGTGGCGGTCACCATGATGGTTATCGAGTTGCTGTAGATCATATTGTGCGGGGTGGAGAACCCTAACTCCGCACAAGGGGAATGGTCGCATCACGTAGTGTGAATATGGTAAGGCACCCACGAGGCAGTTACATCGTAACACCCATTGCTGTCTCTGGAGTGGCCACACCAGAAAACACAGTAACTCATTGGCGCTGTCATCCATAAGCAAGAAAGTAGGCACAAGGTGCTGCCGACGTCCGTCTTACGAGTGGTCCTTGGAAGGACGCAGTTCATCCTTCATGCGACTCGCCGAACACCCCACCGTGCTTCGCGCTTGGTGCAAGCAATGTTTGCCTGGTCGGTTAAAACCCGACGCGCTCCGTCCCGGCGGTGTAGGGATGCGAGGGTCTAATTGCTATGGTCGTACGACTACGGCCATGCACAAACTGAATTCCCCCCCCCCCGTATCCGTGTTATCACTGCGAAACACGTAAATATAGTGAGCGCCCCGATTTAAGAGCAACCGAGCTAAGAGCACCCGAGCTAAGAGCACCCGAGACAAGAGCACTCGAGATGAGAGCATTTGGGACTTAAAAGCAGTAAAAGAGCGAGCAAGTCGGCGCGTCCCCATATATTTTCCCACTACTCGTACAGATAAGAGCATTGTGTAGTTTAAGAGCGCACGTTTCGGCTTGTCACAGGGTGCTCCTAAATCGGGTACGGGGTACCCACTGTATCCAACACTAAATCCAAGTAAGTTTTCCCCCAAAAACGTGGGCGCAGTTCGAAAGGAGGTGACTCCCCCGTCACACTAAATTCAAGTCGTTTGTACCCTTAAACACAGATGCAGTTCTGAAGGGGTTGACCCCCCACTCACAGTAAAATTCCAAGTGGTCTGTCTCCCGTAGAGTGGGTGCAGGTTCTCAAAGGTTGTCTTGAATCACCTTTTTTAATGGGTTGCCGTTTTTGAAGGGGTGGTCTTTCTAAAGGGGTTATCTTTCTGGAGGGGTTATCTTTCTAACGGCGTTACCTTTCCAAAGGGGTTATCTAGGTTATCTTTCCAAAGGGGTTGTCTTTCCCAAGGGGTTATCTTTCTACAGAGGTTATGTTCCTAAAGGGGTTATCATTCCAAAGGGGTTACCTTTCTGAAGGGGACCTTATCTTTCTAAAGGGGTTGTTGTTCCAAACGGGTTATATTTTTAATGGGTTATCTTTCTAAAGGGGTTATCCGAACTCACCACTGGGCTAACAACCCTAGCCAAGGACTGTGACGCCTGGTTGAGGCCAAGGCTTCGCCCCTGAGTAGCGGGAGACGCATAGCGGCTGATTAGTGCCACTAGAGCCGTGTCCGCCAGGGAGTAGCCCAAGATGTGAACTGTGAACAGCTGCCAGGCGTATGCACACAGAGATAGGAAGGGGGTGGCGTGTAGGGGGAGGGGAGGGACGAAGAGGGGAGGAGAAGGGGGAGGGAGTGGGGGGGGAGGGGTGGCAATTAGTGCGACTAGGGCTGCGTCGGCCAGGGAGTAGCCCAATATGTGAACTGCGAACAACCGCCGGAACACCAAACGACAATGTCGCACACGGACAAGTGGGAGTTAACAAGGGGAAGAGATGTGGGAGGGGGAGGTGGAAAGGGGGGACGAGCACAAGGGAGGGGAACGCGGAGAACGAGAAGGGAGAGAAGGAAGAACTACAAAGGGCAACGATCCAAAACTAACCAAAACACGATGAAAGCCAGCAGACGCGTGGCGCTTGCGGCAACCAACTACTGCCGTAGCCCGTAGCCGTAGACTATGCAGACGACACAAAAAACAAGAACAAAAACAAAAAACAAAAGCAAAAGCAGAAGCATCCGTCGTCTTCGCGGGCGTTTCTGCTCACCGCAAAATGTATGGCGGGGTTCCTGGAGAGGGCCACTCCCACCATCCCCGCCGCCAGACACACGTTGCCAACGATGAGCATCATGTGCTTGCCAAGGAGCCGCACAAGGTGCCGCATCCCGAACAGTTGCAGTACCCCGACCGCCACACCATTGAGTGCGAATACCATGGACAAGACCGACTCCCCATAGCCGAAGTTGTCCTGAGCAAGGTATAGGTCGGGAAGACGGTGGGTGGGTGGGTGGGTTGGAGAGAGGCGGGGCAATAATACGATAGAGGGTTCAACGCCTTGAGTCTTCGAGTAGGTTAGGGTGTTAAAGGTCCAACGCCTTCGGCCTTAAGAGTAGGGTAGGGTAGGGTAGGGTAGGGTAGGGTAGGGTAGGGCAGGGTAGGGTCGGTAGGGTAGGGTAGGGTGGGATCCGGTAGGGTAGCGTAGGGTAGGGCAGGGCAGGGTAGGGTAGGGTAAGGTAGGGTAAGGTAGGGTAGGGTAGAATAGAGAAGGGTGGAGCGGGGTAGGATAGGATAGGGTAGGGTAGGGTATGGCAGGGTATGGTTGGGTGAAGTAGGGTACAGCACGATAGAACAATACATGAAAGGGTAGGACAGGACATTTTGATAGGACAGGACAGCGAAGGGTGCCGGCCACACGTCGCCTAAAGAGGCAAGGGTCTACCGTTTCCACTACATACAGCATACTCGTTGATTGTTGGTTGTGGTAGGCGCATTCAAACAACTGCTGAATTGCCCAACCAGTAGAGTTGATGCGCGAAAAGGCACTCCAAACCTCTACTCTACTCCCCCTTCCCGAGCGATACAGCACTCCGGCACCAAGCGCACAAGCATAATACCTTGAGGAACATGGCGTAGATGGTCTCGATCGAAAAGGCATACATGAGGAGGAACCCGTTCCCGACAAGCAGCATCACCGCGCGAGGGATCATGTCTTGCCTAGCGACGCGGTCGGCCATCCCCACCCCCGCCCCCGCCCCCGCCTCCCGGCGCTCGGTGGAAATCGCACGCCCTTCTTCCGCCCCTGCCCCATCGTACGTCGCCGCCGCCGGCACCTCTTCCTGCGTGTCGGACGACGTAACGCCCCCCCCGTACCCGCCGTCCCATATCCCGTCACCCCCCACACCCTCTTCCCCATCCCACTGCCCCGCCTCCTCCCACTCGTCACCCCCCTGCTCATCGCCGAAGCGTTGCTGGGGATGCGGCTGCGGCCGTCGCTTGCGTGGAGGGAGACCTCGATCCCGACCTTCCTTCGTTGCCACCTCAACCCCCGCCGCCGTCCGCGCCTCAATCTCATCGCCAGGTGGTAATGACGAGGAAGAGGAGAAGGAGGTGGAAGAAGAGGAGGAGGAAGGGGAGGAGGGGGAGGAGGTGGAAGAGGAGGAGGAGGTGGTGGAGGAGGAGGTGGAGGAGGGTTTTCGGGACAGCCATAACTGCGACACGCCGGTACCCCCAACCTTAGTCTCCGGCATCCGGAAGAGGGCATAAAGCAGCCCCACCAGGGGGAACACTGCCGCGGCATAGAAAGTGTCGGCGGTGGATACCTTGAGGAGGCGGTGTAGGATCGTCATCGTCATGGGACCCAAGACGAAGCCTAGACCTACGCATGCCTGGATGCGCCCGAGAAACTTAGGCAGGGATTGGACTGGGACCTAGAGGGGGGGGGGGGGAGGGGGGGCGTGTGGAGGTGGAGGGGAGGTGCGGGAGGTGCGGGAGGTGCGGGAGGTGCGGGAGGTGCGGGAGGGAGGGCGGTAAGGAGAGAGGGAGGGAGGGAGGGGGGAGGGAGAGAGAAAAAGAGAGACAAGGAGAGAGTGAGGAAGGGAGGGAGGGAGGGAGGAAGGGAGAGAGGGAGGGAGGGAAGGAGGGAGTCCAGGGTGTGAAACTGGGCGGGGAAACAAACGAGGGATAGACCGACCGCTCTTTCTCGTCACCCCCCTCCCCTCGCCGTTCCTACCCACGAATGACGCAGAGTACGTTAGGGAAAGAGTAGACACGACTAACCGGAACTGTTTCTGCTGCACAGCTTACTCAAGACACCTGGCAACACATTACGGACGGCGCTCTCCATGTTCTACGTGTTGACCCTGCACTGCATCCCCATGCTTTTCTTCATGTGCATCCTGGATTAAAACGACGGGCGCTCACCACGTCTGCTACGGCGGCCTGTGCTATGGGGGTCAGGCCTCCGGTAATACCGCCGATGATCCTGCCCCACGCGACGCCGGTCAGAGTGGTCGATCGCGCGACCATGATGTGCGAGATGACGGTGCCAATCAGGCTGCCGATGATGACGGGCTTGCGCCCCATGATGTCCGACATGTTGCCCGTGATCACGCAGCCTGCAAATAATAAAAAAGCAACCAGGGGTGGCGACGACAGAGAACGACAACGACAGCGACAATGACAACGACAACAACAACGACAACGAAAAACAAAACGACAAGGACAACGGCAACGATTACGACAATAGGGTGCTTGCGAGATACCGACTCCGGTTGGTTGGGAGTTGGACAGGAAAACACTTTTACTAATAGTACTGAAACCGTCGAACGTCAGAATCCAAGGCCGATCTAACCCACGCAAAAAGGATCGAAGAAATAGCTTAACAATGCGTTTTTCCCTGATTGTTCCCCCCCCCCCCCCCCCCCCTCTCTAACCTAGCTTGTTCGTGGATTGGTTGCCCTCGGGTTCGTATGACGTTCGTCGGGTTCAACACTACTATTGCACGTTTTCTTTTCGAACTTAACGTGGTCATGGGTTGGTCTGACTTGGGTTTAATGACCTTCCGTCGGTTTCAATACAAATATTTTACATGTTTTCCAACCCCATGTGGATACCAGGTCTCCTTCCCCTAGATAGTACCGCCTCATTACACACAAACTCAAAGTCACTAGAGGTTTCCCCGACTCCGTTCCGTGCTGACCCTAGACACCGACCGTCCTCCACGCCTCACCAAACAAGAGAGAACCTGTCAGAGGCACTGTAACGCTCCCTACTCGCGTGTTTGTGTGGTGTGTTTCATTTTTTGGTGCGCGGTGGGGAGATTTCGTCGGATGGAATGGCAGATATTTCCTAGAAAGCAGAAAATTCTTGGAAAATAACTGGAAAATAGAACTTTCATTAAATTTTGCTGGAAATTATAAATATCCTAGAAATTCGGCGGACCACACCTACCGTAATTGGGAAATCGGAAACGCCCCAACGACAGACAGTGGCAGCGCCGGGCGACGGGACGGGCTGCGCTTTTGAGCCCAACGATTTTTGAAAAGCGGGAACTCCCCAACTGAGGAGTGTTACGGTATTCTGGTATCCCCTCTCCCCCGCTGCGGCATTACGATTTATAGGAAGTGTCCTCCTTATATCTTGCACGCGATATCTAGAGGCCCCGCCCTTTTCTCTTAGAACAAAGACATAAGGCGAGCAACAAGCAACCAAGCACAAGAGACACAACGTCCAAGATACCTTCGTTAGAGTGACCAGCGCAGAGCCAGAGGCACCCCTACATAGCAATAGCCGGTCCCTGTTACAGAGATAGATCAATTCTTATGGGACCAAAATATATACAAGAAAGGGAAGAGTCTCCACGTTTCAGTCAAGGTTCTCCTGTGTGACGACGTTGTTCGCGTGCGCCTCTGTAGAGTGTAGACCAAGCAGCCCAATCTTCACCACGAATACTAAATCGACACACAGAGATCCACCCTCCCCCCCCCACATAGTGTTGTGTATTTCGCCCCACAAAAGATTGATCTCTGTAACAGGACCATACTGCAATACCATAACAGAAACCATGCTGCCGTGGGGTTTGCATTGTGGAACCAATTTTGTTCTTCACAGACAAGAGCTGACAGGCCTCCTCAAATGGGAAGAAGCAACCCAAAATCTTTGAATCCGCCGTGATAAAGGCTACGGCGTTGTAGTATTATACATGGTATTATTATACATGGTATTACATTATACATATTAATAGCATAATACACAGCATTATGTACACAACTGCTGTAGTATAATACACAGTATTGCACCTCGTACGCACTAGAATACACAGTATAATACAACACAGTATAATACACAGTATAATACACAGTATAATACACAGTATTATAAACAGTATTATACACAGTATTAACAGTATTATACACAGTACAGGTATTATACATGGCAGCATACACAGTATTACAGCTTATTAGGGAAGAAGGCATAGAAAGCAGTTTGACTTTGTGCACAGGTTTCATTTCGTTTCCGAGGTTTTCTTTTTTCGGGAATGCTATAGTGATCAACGTAAAAAATTGTGCTGCACTTTGTTGGATGGCAAGTACACTGATGATAGTATTATACATATTAATACTATTATACCAGGTATATAGTATTATACGTGGTACCAGGTATTGTACATAGTGTTATACATAGTGTTATACATAGTGTTACACATAGTGTTACACATATTAATAGTGTTATACACAGTAGCAACAGCAGCAGCAACACCACCAACAACAGCAGCATTAGCACCAACAACAACAGCACCACCACCACCAACAGCAACAGTAGCAACAGCAGCAACAACCACAGCAGCAACAACCACAGCAGCAACAACAACAGCAACAGCAATCAGACACACTCTAACCGAAATGCAGAATTATCTCACCGAACGTTTGTGCGATATAGTTCGAAGAAACCACGATGGCCAGCTGCAGTGCCGTGGCCTCCAACCCCATCACAAAGAACGGAAGCACCGGCAGCGCCACACCCAGGCCGACGGCGTCTAGCACAAACACCACGTATAGGGGAAACAGCCGTCGGCTCAGGGCAGCGTCACTAGCAGCCGTATCCGCTGCCACCGACGCGTCCACCGCCTTGGTAGTACCATCGCTACCACCGCCGCCGTAGCGACCTCGGTCCGCCTTCAAGAATTGGCACACGTCAGAGGGATGAGAAGGAGGCGGGGGGAGGCGGGTGAAGGGGGCGTGTGGAGAGAGAACAGGTGTGATCCGTGTTTTGCTCCCATCATACCATAACCCCAAGCTTAGCCCCAGCAAAATGATTAAAAACAGCAAGACCCGATCGATCGATCAGACGACTGACCAGCCAACCGACCGACGGATAGACGGACCACCCCCCCCCATCCCCTGGAGTAGCACATACCCCCAGACCAGCTACCCAAACACCACCCTCCTCGGCAGGTGCGCCTCTCCCATGCGTGCCATGAAACCCACGAACACCATCTTCCGTCCTCGCACCATCGCCTCAATGCTCCCGGAATCTGCGTTGGCAAGAGCGTCGGCGTGGAACCCTACCTCGCCCCAATGCTTTAGGAGACTGTTTTCACAAGCACGCCGGCGTAGCACCCACGATCCTCCCCATCTCTCATTCCCCCGACCCACCGACCCACCGACAGAGCTACGCACCCAAGCACTCGCCCACCCACCCACCCACCTACTCACCCATCACCAGCGTACCCACCCACCAATCAACCCACCAACCCGCCATTCCACACATGGGACAGATCACGATCTAGATAATCTATAGTAGATTCTCTTCTATCTGCCGTTATGATATTTTGTGCAAGGTTTGTGTCGTAGCACAGACGCAACCCAACAAACATATGCGGTCATAGGTCATGCAGATTATAGGACATTTGACAGCACGGTCTGGACCATGCAGATCACACAAAAACCAACGATTTGTCGGCCGTGAAAGACACAGATGATCAAACGGGATCTGATCTGTCCAATGTGTGCACGCAATCACCCACACCCACCCACTCACCTTGGACCTCCACGCCGACACCTTCTCAACAGTCAACGCTTTTTTTTCTTTTTTTTTGTCACACTTTTATTTTCCAGCTTCTGGACAAGCCGTGGTCACAGGTGTAGTCCCTTCTCCCCCCCGGTTCTTGCCTTTAATTTTTATCGTACATAGGGTTCAGCAATCCCACTGTTGGTCGATTTTTCATCGAGTGTTGCTAACTCACGCTCTCGCGCTTTCCGCAAGTCAGTTTGTGCACAAGAAAAAGTCCCCACGAATTATACGAGTATGCACTCGGCGGGGCCCGAACTCACGAAACTGACCTATACCAGACTCGAGGATAACCTGATACGCCACCGGGGCGACAGTCAACGCTAAACACTACCGACCGACCGACCGTAGGTCGGCCGATGGACAGGCTGATCGACCGACGCCCCCCCACCCTTTGCCCACCCGCCCAACCACCCACCTTGGACCTCCATGCCGACCCCTTGGCCTCAGCGTCCGGGGTGGTCTCCGCCAACCGCATGTGGGGCCGCCGCACCCACGCCTGTCCGACGCGTACCGCCCACCTTCGTGTCGTCTTCAAAGGGTTCTGCTCCGATACCTGACAATTCAAGTGTCATGATTGTTGTTGTTAGTGATGTTTTGTTGGTATTGGTGGCGTTGTGTTGTCGGTATTGTGTAGGACCAGGTTTCGCCGTGGGTTGAGCGGGGAGGGGAAGAGGCCAGGGGAGGGTGTACATATTTAATGCTTGGCCGTAGTCGCATGAGACCCTCGCATCCCTACAATCCGGGTTGGAGCACGTCGAGTTTTCACTGACCGGGCAAAAGGCCAGGGGGGGCGGGCGAGTGGGAGGCAAAGCGTCTCAACCAGAAAAAAAGCAACCAAAAATAACGCAAAAATGGCAACAAAAAACGGCAACAACAAAAAAAGCAACAAAACAGCAAAGAAAAGTAATCGAAAGTATCATTACACAACAAAAAAACAGCACACATATATATATGTGTGGCAAATGTATGCGATTGCTAGCAAGTATGACAACGAAAGCAAAACATTAAAGAACAGGAACAACAGCAGTAAATAGCAACACCACGCCCATCATTTTATACGAGCAAGATTATTAATAGCGGTTTCTTTCCGCCCGCCCCAGCAGCCCCAATAATCCTCCTCCGCCACTAACCGCTCCCCTTCTCCCCTTCTCCCCCCGGCCATGCATGACATGAGCACCCCACCCCTTCCCCCCGGTATCCATGATATGAGTACCGCCCCCCCAACTGCCCTTCCCACCCGGACCTCCCACCTCTGAGTACGCCAAGCAATGGCTAATGTCCAGATTATCTGCGACGTCGAGGTGGAGCATCCACTCGCTCCCCGTGAAGACCAGGTGAACGTGGGGCGAGCGGCTCCCTCTCTGCGACCGAAATTGGTTGAATTAGGTGAGAGGTTGGCGACGGTCATTACAAAAACGCCACATTACATAGTGCGTGTTACACGTTACGACGGGCGGGGGTTGGCGAAGACCGCTTCAAAAAATTGGGTGAGAGGTTGGCGACGGCCGTTACAAAAATGCTACATTACATAGTGCGTGTTACATGTTACGACGGGCGAGGGTTGGCGAAGACCGCTTCAAAATAATGCCACAGCAGTAGGTCTATCGGTTCTGACTATTTTCTACCTGGCATTTTCTTACCGTCACACCCCTTAGTACTGCACCAAGCATGTACCAGGTGAGGTGCAAGACAACAAACAACGCCATCCATCTTTTGCGGAAGGACTATAGGTGACTGGGTTTTTATCATTGTACTCTGATGACAATAATCTTGAGTTTGGATGCGTCAACGCGTTAACCGGTACAGTATCATACTTATTTTTGTCGTTTTGTGTGGTGTGCCCGTGCGTGTGTCTTGTCCCTTAAGGCTTGTGCCTTATCACAACACGACAGCACACATATTATCTGGACACTTGGTTGGGTGGTTAGAAACAGGAGTTCTGTTGGACTTCTTATTTGAGAAAGGCGTGCGCTTTACACTAAGTCCAGTATAACACTCCCGATTTTCTTACTTCCCTGCAATTATCGGCTTGGCTGTCTTAGTGCTCTTTTCTTAGTAGGTTTCCTGTACGTACTGCCGTGCTGCCTCTGCAATACAATGTGGGAACACATGATACCGGTAACTGTAAACTTCACCATATGCTTATGCTACGATAGTAGTACGAGGGAACGTCGGCAACCCAAGACCACGATAAACATGATAGCAGCCATCGGCCATGAACCACAGCGGTGGTGGAGTGTGATTCCCGCTATGATCCTCTGATCCTCGTATATTACAAAAATTAAAATACATTCCAGCTGTGAGATCGAATATTTTGTAGAAACTCATCTTTGCAAGCTGTGTGTGATACTCCGATCGCGCGTATTACGGGTTGTGTGTCCTCATTAACGATATAGGTCGGCGATTCCCCTTGCAACTACAGTGTAGCTATCAGGGTCAACAGGGTGATGTTAGGCAGTCTGTGCGCGGAAACTATAAAACCCGTTTCTGTGGGGGGCAAAATCTGACAGCTGTGGAAGGAAATGCATCAGTTTATCAAGCGAATCCTGTAAGTCGAATATCCGGTGAGGGGAGGGCGGAGTTTTTAAGGACGTGGGGGCCTGATTTTGATCAAAAGGGGGGCGGGAGTGGGGGAGGGGGGGGGGGGGGACGGGTGGGGCAAGGTCAATTTGTGCGTGGAAACTATAAATCCTGATACCGCTGCTTGCGCTTCTGCTGCCGAGCTGCACCGTACACAGCGAATGCACGGTTGGAGACGCAATGCAAGTCAGTACCGCTGCTGCTGCAGTACTCGAGGGACTTGTTCTTTAAACAATACCCTATATACCCGGTGCTTTCAGTAAAATAATGAGTTTTAAATTTGTTTGCAACTCAAAGTAGGACGCGACGACCATGAATGACGCGACGCTGCCCACGCCGACGAACTAAAGGCATATTTCAAGTTCAAATTGAAAGCGAAAATTGAAACTTGACTCCGGTTTTAACTCGCTTGAAATGTGTCTGCCTCGACCCTTGACGTATTATCTGCACCTGCTCTTGTTGGTGACTTTTGCATCGCATATCGCACATCCCTTCCCCCTTGACTACTCGTACACCCCCCTCCACTGATTTACCTTGCTCCGCCTCTTGAAGTGTGGAGCGCCGTTGACATCCCACTCCCGAAGATAGACTCCGTCCAGGTGCAGGTGTGCCTCTCTGTTTGCCCTATCGGTTGCGTGGTCGGCGCCCGAAACTTCGACAGCATCTGGTAACCCGGCCCCATGGTCGCCATGTTGGCCCTGCCCCAGCCGGGAAGCATGGTGCTTCCGTCGACGGCTGTTGTTCGCGTTGGCTCCGCCTGATATGCGGACGACCAGGTCTGCTATTTGTGTGTGGTGGCGGTGGTGGTGGTGATGGCGGCGGGGGTGGTGATGGTGCTGTTGCTTCTGATGTGGTTGACGATCATTGTTGTCGTTGTTGCAGTTGTTGGTGTGCTGGAAGGACGAGGAAGAGAGATGGGAGCCCGGGTTTGGCTCGAGCGCTCCCTCTCCCGTGTGAAAAACGCCGTTAGTCAGCAGGGCCAGCAGGCAGGCAGCAATTTTTCCTACTGGGGAGGACAGTAAGGAATGCATTACGTGAACAGCTCGTGGGTACAAGCGCCGCAGCGCAGCTGTGAGATGCGCTTTTTCGCTTTTTCGCGGAATGTGAGCACAGGTTTGTTGGAGAATCTGAAGGCTTTTTTGAAACGGGAATAGTAGGCTGTAATCCCCGATAACCGACCTGTTACACCACACCCTGCCAATTGCTTCGCCACACAGTAGCTGTCCACGTACATTGGTCGTTGAGCGAGTATCATTCCCAGGGAAGGGTGGTGACCTCGTTGCAGTAGCCGTGGCTCTCGTCTCATAACAGAGTTCCTCCGATCTGCACAAGTACAACATCACAGGTCCGTCCGTTTCAAGAGATACTGGTGCACCCTCAGGTACGTTTCGCTGCAAGTCACAAGGTACGGCATACCGCCCTGCCCCTGCACGCGTCGGTTGCTACCTACCGCAGCAGCCACAGGCAGCACAGGCAGCACAGCTCACGACAAGCACAGTAGCAGAGGAAGAAAACCCTGCATTACTCCATCCGCTGCCATGAGTGAAACCATGGTTGCCGCGGGCTTGGGCCTGGTGATCCCCGTGCTGGCGCTCGCTGTGTTCAAGAAGCTTTGGAAGTTCGGGCTCAGCAGGGCGAGAGGACGAGCGAACCCGGACGGCGCCGTCGTGCTCACAATGGGATTTGCCCTTCAGCTCTCGTGCCTCTTGGTGGCTTGGTGAGGAGGACGAGTTATTGTTGTTGTTGTTGTTGTTGTTGTTGTTGTTGTTGTTGTCGTCGTTGTTGTCGTTGCCGTTGTCGTGGTGGTTGGTGTTGGTGTTGGTGTTGGTGTTGTTGGTGTTGGTGTTGGTGTTGTTGTTGTTGCTGTTGCTGTTGCTGTTGTTGTCGTTGTCGTCGTTGTTGTTGTTGCTGATAGCAGGTACATACCAGGTTGCTGATACCAGGTACCTGTGGTACCACCCACCTGGTATTTATTTTGGTGTGGGTAATTGTGTTGATGTTAAATGTTGTTGGTGTTGGGTGTTAGTGTTGGGTGGGTTGGGTGCTTGGTTGGGTTGGGGGTGGGTGTTGTTAATTGTTTTGTTGTCGACACCGTTGTCTCTCCGAGCGTGCCAGGCTGTTTCTACGCTGATATACCGTAAGATAACTCACCCCCTGAGGATGCTTTTCAGAGATGATTCTCTCCGAAACGAAAGGGGGGCATATACAACAAAATCTGTGGCTTTGGGGCGATCTCGTTTAGATATTTCCGTAGATGCTTCGCTCGGCGTCTGCACACTCCCCGTTGTCGAGAAAAGCAGTTCCGATCGTTCGTCCCAGAGGGTGTGTTTTCTTGCGTGTTTTGGTACGCTGCTACTGCTGTACCCGTGTACTCTGCAGGTACACCCGTCGTGCACCCCCTGTTTTTTACTATGAAAAAAGCACAACGACAGCCATAGCCGCCGGCGTAAAGTCAAACACAGCAGCAGTGACTCGCAGTATCAAATTTGCCGACCGGAAAGTGCCACTGCTATTGTTCCGGTCGCCCCGGTGGTCTAGTGGTTAACATCGAACACAACTAAGGTTGGGGTCAGGGGTTTACATCTCGGCATGGAACATAGTGATTTTCTAGAGACACCAACTGCCGAGAGCGCTTTATAACGTGGGTAATCACAATCCGGCGCGAGTCGACGAGGGAAGAAAGTGCTGGCTTCTTCTCGCGATGAAAAAGAAGGCTCGTACCGTCGTGGGCAGGGGGGCGAAAAGCCTGCTTAGTGACCCCGGATCTAAGCCACGTCAAGTGAGGGAGAAGGAGCAAGGAAAAGTGCGAAGATGATACCTCGTAAATGGGATGAGCAAAAAAGTGCCAACGAAGTCGCTTAGCACGGCTTGGACTCTCTGTAGCAACCCTATTCCCAATAGTGCCCTATATCAGTGACCCTGCTCCCAATATTATTGATAGTACAGGTGCCCTTAATAGTGCCGGTATATTAAGCTAGCACATACCGGCACTATTGGGAGCCCCCCACTCGAACTGGAGGTATTGCTTGGGAGCGACGTTGTCGGGCGTTCGCTCGTCATAATGATATCATACCGGGTGCTCTGCTGACTTTTGAGCAGGTCATATTGCTGTTACGAACAACGCTGGTTCGAGCAGATTTTTTTAGATTAAAACTACTCTTCGTACATACCCCCTTGCACTTGCTCGTTCTCATTCGCGTAGGTTGAGCACCCCGCCGCCGTGTTTTGGGAGATGTCAGATGTCAGCACGTCAGCATCCCTTTCTCGGGATACGGCGATACCTTAGCCTTAGCGTTTCACTCTTTGATGATGAGTCGTTAGCTCCATAGCATGTAGTCCATCCTTCGGTCCCGCGGCCGACGCTGTATTCTTGTCCACAATTATCGCATATTCCTAAACATTCTTCCAAGTAATCATAACCACCACACCGCCACTGCCACCGCCACCACCACCACCACCACCGCCTTCTACGCCGTCCCTGCTTTCCCGCGGTTGTTGAATGTCAAAAAAAGGAGGCCTCCATATCCTGCCGCACCTCCAACCGCGTGGCCGCCTGCTTCCAGATGAAGGCGTAGATGTTACGTAGCTCGATGGCGTGCTCGTAACTCTTGGTCCTTCCTCGGGGTTGCTCTGTTCCTCTGCTGCCGCCACCGCTTACTCTCTTGAAAGGTCGCTCATTTCGAAACGCTCCTCCGAGCACCCAGCACCGCACCACCACCACTTTTGTTTGGTCAAGTATTCTATGTCTTTTAACAATATTTGAACGCGTAAAATCGACAGGTTTGATTGTTCGGACGTTCAAACGGTTACATGTCTAAATGTTACCGTTCTATCATATCATCGCGTGCAAATGTCCCGAAACGTTCAAACCCGCGCCCCTCCCTCCCTCCCTCCCTCCCTCCCTCCCTCCCTCTCTTCCCTCCCCAGTTACGCTTTCAACCGCGTGGCCTCCTCCATTCGGACAGAGGCGGAGTACTTCGACCCTTACACTATATTGGATTTACCGCCCAAGGCAAACTCGACGGTGATAAAGTCCCAGTACCGGCGCCTGTCCTTGAAGCACCACCCCGACAAGAACCCGAGCGACAGGAAAGCGGCCCACGAAAAGTTCAACCAGGTGGCCAAGGCTTACAGGGTAAGGACCGCCCGGTACAATGGGGGTAGTACTTTTTGGCAAAGATATTTGTGCCTGACAACGCGTGCTATGATACGATATTAGTAGAGCTGTGAGTCGGCACGCTGCTGTAGTTATTTATTGGGCTAATAGTTAGTCGTTTCCCGAAGATGCCGACTATCCGACTTAGTTGGTTTCCGTACTTGTAGGAAATGTTGTGTAATGCGCGATGCATTTTCCCCTTTTCTGGCGCCCCCCCGCCCCCCATGCAAGGTATATATTAATGACATGATAGTGGCAGTTGAAGCAGCAAAGCAAGGAGGCACGATGGGGGAAGATACGGTGTCGGGGTTCATGTTTGTGAATGATTTCGTGGGGATATCAGAAACACCCGAAGGATTGCAGAAACAGGTAGAGAAAGCACTAGGGTACACTATTAATAATAGGAAACGGAGAGTGACACCGAACGTGAAAAAATGCGCAGTAGTTGTATGTAACGAAGGTAAGATGAATCCGGTGAATTGCAAATGGAAGTGGGGAGAAGATAAACTACCGATCGTAGACCAATATACGTACCTTGGCGTAGAGATCGCAAAGGACTGCTCTTGGGATGCACAGATAGCGAAAGTAATAGGAAAGGTAAATCACTAAGTAGGCAAGATGGATGCGATCCTAACAGACCCGCAACTTGACACTAGGATTAAAATGTGTATTCTGATTAATGTGATCGTACCAAAGCTAGAGTATGCAGGAGAAGTATGGGAAGGGAACGCGAAGTTCATGAAACAGCTGGAAACAGTGCAGATGACAGCAGCTAAAACGATACTAGGATGCTCAAGTACGACGAGTAATACAGTATTAAGAGCAGAACTAGGAATGTACCCACTTGAAACAAATACGGCCGCGAGAAAGTTGAAATGGCAACATAGAGTAAAGAATATGCCAGAAAAAATGTTGCCAGCCGTAGTTGATAGGGCTATATCGGAAAAAATAACAAAAGGGCCGGCTGGAATAAGATGGGATAACGTAGTCGAGAAAATATGGAAGGATTTAGGGGGGGGGCAAGAAGAGGTACTGTCTATAGAGGAGTTTGGCGGGTACAAGACAGAAGTAAACGAAATAATAGAAGAAAGGGAAAGGTAAGCGCTAAGAACTAAGGTGAAATAGGAGAAGCACTAAGAGATATACGGGGGGTTGAGGGAAAATATTAGAATGAAAAGTTATCTGCACGGCCTAATGGACTACGCGAAAAAGCTGAAACTGCGATTTCGTGTAGGGGACCCTGACCTACCAGAAAGAAGAAAGAGATATACCAATAGTCGGGAGGAGGGCGTGGCTACAATATGTTCCCGTGTGGCACAACAATAGAGAGTAGGACTCACATAGTAGGAGAATGTGAAATATACAAGGAGGAACGGGATGCGTTAGAGGAGGAGATGAGGATATTAGACGTATGTATGTGACATGGAAGAGTTTGGTAGACTAGAGAGTAGCGAGAAAACGATCGCTATCCTAGGAGGTAGATGGTGGCCGCAGACGGCGAAACAGGATGGGGATAGGATACGCCATCAGTTTCTATGTAGTATATGGAAGAAGCGTAATGAGCGCCCAAAGGTTGTAGGTGTCTCTATTAGAAGTAGGAACGGTCCTCCGTTTCGAAAGGGATGCGTGATCAATGGTGAAATGACTAGGGCAAGCAGCAAATGAGTACGCCCCCCCCCCCCCCCCCTCGTACCCCGGCCGGGGGAAGCTACTTTTGCTCGCTTCACTCGCCTGACGTAAGTCGGCAAGTCGGCTGGCCATCAGGTGGCTTCGCCAGCCGACTTACCGACTGAAGTCAGTTTAGTCGGCTAACGGCACCTACCGATTAGTTAATAGTCGTCAAATAATTCCGACTCACAGCTCTGGCTATTAGACTGAGGCTAGAGCACTGTTTGGCAAACATATTTCTGACTGGCGGAATTACGCGATATCTTTGGGATGTCGTTGGTGATTTACAACAGAAATGTGAGGGCCGCCTATTGCGAGCGAGGCACATGAACACACACGTCATATAGGGCATGCTATAGGACATGGTATGAGACATGGTACCTGGGGTTGCCCCTTTTTTTCTGTCAAAGGGTCAATTTTCGGGTGAGTACATAGCCGCTGAAGCGAGGAGCCTCAGATTACCAAAATGGTGCAGCCCTACCACACACTGTATCGAGGAGGGAGAACGTTTTTTTTTTGTCGATTGACGGCACTCCTGCTGCCCCTTTTGGCGTGGCGGACATGTCGTAATGGATTTTCCCATACTAAAAATGGTAGGTCAAGTATAAAGAGGCCTTGACGGGCCAACTTTGACCCCCCACACACACTGAAAGCAGTATACCAGGTATTTGTCCAAGTCTAGAGGCTTTGACGGGCCAATTTTTCACCGTCAACCGACGTCTTTGTGTGAGAGGAAGGGTTTAGGAAAGGGGAAAGGCGATTGGTTTTGTTACTTAGTCGTGCAGGCGTTTACCGCACGTGTTCCGTGTGAGGCCGACTGTTGTTCAGTAGTTGTTTTCATTATTGTTGACGTTAACCCCTTTACAACTGGAAACCCGTTTCTGGGGACAAAAGTACTTGGATTTAGTATAGGGAGGGGTTCGGGGGCTTTAAGGGGTCAATACTACTGTGTTGTATTCGTAGCTGCTGTACGAATTTGATTGGTCCAATGAGGTATTACGTAGTGCATTAAAGAACGTACTATATCGCAACTGAAGACGAAAACAGTGATAAATCAGCCACCAATGATAGCCGCCTACCAGAGCATGAGGCGATACCCTTATTTATCCCGCGTTCAAACAAACAGCAGATTACGCGCATTCGGTGCAAGAAACGGCATTATCCTTAATCTTTGCTTCTGTGCCGACAAGCGTTTATAACTCCGCCAGTCGCGACCGGCGATCATCTCCACGTTTTAGCCCGGCGTCGTGCTTTTTTTTTACATTTCAACGGGCTCACTTCATCGTGCCAGGTACACGTACCATACTTGATTTGTCTTCTTTTTTTTGACGCGCTTCCCTCTCTTCTGGCAGGCATTCAACGACCCGACGGCGCGCCACAACTGGGAGAAGTACGGCGACCCGGACGGATTTCAACCATGGGTTTTTGACCTCGCCCTTCCGTCCTGGGTGACGCCGGGCAAGCATGCTGGCAACGGCACGCTGGCTCTCTACGCCGCGGGCTACCTGGTGGGGCATTTTTACGTGTTTTCGGTTTTGCGGTTGTTGTGTCGAGTCATCCCACGCTGGGAAGTTGCAGCAGAAGATTCTAAGAAATTTCTGAGCTCCTAACATGAGCTGAATATCTCACGGAGTCCCGTAACATGACTTCGAAGGCGTTCGTTCGCGCAACCCGGGCAACATTTCTGTGCGCTAGTCCTAAAATCAACCATTGTACTCTCGTAAAGTTATCGTACTACCCGATACTTCCACACTTACTTGAGGATGTCAACAGGTCAGATCGGTCACAAACATTTCGCCAAAAATGTGCAAACCCATACCAGGGGAACTCTGTTGTGTTGTGTTGTGTAGCTTAAACCGATGACCGGATGTTTCAGATCTCTTGTTGCGGACATGCTAGGTTTCTGTACGAGGTGACACAGCCATTTTGTTTGCATAATAGTTGCTTCGCTTTGCGTTTGCGTTCCCTTCGCGTTCCCTTCGCGTTGCCTTCGCGTTGCTTGCCTTCACACCTTCATGTTGCCTTTGCGTTACTTCTACGTTATTGTGCTTGCACGTCAACTTTCACGTTACTCTTGCGTAACTTTGACATACCTCTGACGTAGCTTTCACGTAACTTTGAGGTAAATTTCACGTCACTCTCACGTTACTTTTACGTTATTCTAGTAGCACGTTAACTTTCACGTTACTCTTGCGTAACTTTGACGTAACTCTCACGTAGCTTTCACGCAACTTTAAAGTAATTTTCACGTCACTCTCACGTTACTTTCTCGCGTTGCCTTCCCGGGTGGGTTTGCGTTCTTGGCAGGCGGTGCTGATCGGCTTTGTGCTGAGCGTCAAGGTGGGCCTGGACATGCTCGACCCGGTCGGAGCTGGCAAAAAGCCGGCTTATGAAGCCACGGAGGAAGACGTCATGGTGCGTTTCGTTCCTGAGCGCTGCTTGCGCCAATGTTGCCCGCACACGTTATGATTGGACTAACTACTTGGAATTTGAGTTGAAGCAGTTTTTTCGTTCTGAAGGGCTATATGAGGCTCTTGGAATTTAGAGTTGAAGCTGTTTTAGAGCGGTATGTACAGGAGTAATGCTTCGGTGGGCGTGGTTTCATGTAGTTTTTACAAGTGAGGCGAGTTTCCAAGTTACGATTGGCGAAAAAGCAATACATGCAGGGTTGTTTTCCATCCTCGCCCGAATATCCATTATGCCCCGCCCGACCATCTGAGATCTCCCCCCCCCTAAATTATTAATAAAAATGTGAATCTTGGTGACTGCTGAGACAGCAGCACCAGTACAACAGCTGAAACAGCAGCACCAGCACCAGCACAGCAAGCAGGATGTATCAGCAGGGTTGGGTTGCGTTGAGGTGGGGTGGGTTGGGTTGGGTTGATTTGGGTTGGGTTGGGTTGGGATGGTATGGGATGGGTTGATGACAGTTACACATATCCACAAGCTCGAGTTCCTAGCTAGAGCAACAGTGTCTTATAGCGAGACGCCATGTGGTTGCCGTGGAAGCAGGCCGGGGCGGCTTTTTTTGTTTGCAAGTGGCGTTTGGCAATCTGGTCCTGGTCCTCGTGCGTAGATATACACCCATGAGGTTCCAGGGAGTGGATTGGTAATTTTAGTGTAGCGGTTTTGGCGGGTCTTTGCCTTGGGTGCTTCATCTTCCTTCGTGTGGTTAGCTGGCGGTAATTACATATCTGGCGTTGGCTATTTGGCTGGCTGTCGTTATATATTTGGCTTACGTTGTATTTGTTCTGACGTTATTTATTTACCTGGCGTTAATTATTCAGCTGACGCGAGATAACCCTCATGTTGCTTCACACGCACCGCGCGGTGACCGCCGACACCCGTCTCATCTGTCTGCCTTCGCCAGGCGCTGCTCCAAAACCTGGACGACACGAGTTCGACGGAGGACATCTTGGAGTGCCTCGCGGCGTCCCCACAGCTCTGCTCGGACGAACGCCGGACCCTGGCAGAAGAGATGGAAGCTATCACCGCCCCTGTGCGCGACTGGCTTGTGACCCTGCAAGGACCGGGCACGAGATTGCTCTCTTCTAGCCCTGTTTCACCGGCGGCTGCGGCGGCGCCGAAGCCCCCACCGCAAGCGGAATCGACCACCACCTCGCGCAAGGGTAAAGGGAAAGGCAAGGGCAAGGCTAAGAGCGCAGCCGCGTCGTTGTCGCAGGGTCCCGAGGTGGATGGAGAGTTCTTCAGCAACGGTAGGAAGGGGGAAGGAAACCGACGAGACACTCGCGGCAGCCCGCAGCTGTCGAAGGTGGTCGAGCACAACCTGGTCGTTCTGCTCAGTGCTCTCCACCGTGCAGGTGCGGGCGGCGGGGCCAGCGGAGCCGCCGCCGCCGCCGCCGCCGCTGCTGATGGTGGTAAATCGACGGCCGCGGGTGATGCTGCCGATGATGGCGACGATAAGTCGACGGACGCGGTGGGTGAGGGGGACGAAACGGCGGGACTGGCCGCTGCTGCCGCTGCTGCCGCTGATGCGGAGGGCGGGCTTCTCGCGCAGGAGCAGGGGGTAGTGTTTGGGCTCGCGGAGCCGCTGCTGGATGCGTGCCTGAGTGTAGCGTCCAAGAGGGCCTCGCCGCAGCTGTTCGGGACCGTGGTCGAGGCCAAGGCCTTGCTGAGGCGCCGGCTATGGTCCGCAGAAGACCCCTCGGCGCTTGACAGACAGGAGAGGGAGGCTGACGTGGAGCTTGACGTCGCCGTCCCCAGCATTAAGGTCTGTCTTGCGTGGTGCTTGCCTCCGTACTATCGCGCCGCGAGGATCTTTTTTATAACATTTTGTTCCATTCCATTGGGGTTATATAGTATTAGTGCGCAGAATGACTGTGGACATGAAATTGTCCGTGGTAAAAATGTCGTGTTGACTCTGGCAGCACCCGGAGGAGTCGTTTGACCTAAATATACGAAGAGAGGAATACACCTGTACAAATTTGCGCGGCTGAAGCAACACGTAGCTTGCTAAGGTGAGTATCAACCACTCAACTGGTCGAGCCCACTGCTGACGTATTTTCTTCATAACTTTAGCACAACATTATTTTGAGCGAAAACGCGAGTGTTTTAATTTTGACCCGCGCTTAACCAATGGGAACCCGTTTCGAGTTTGCCGGAAGTGGCTGACGAACGCCGCCCACCGTCCACCAACACAAACAAGTTGACGACAGTTTTCAAATACCCACGGATTATCACGGGTTGGTTCATTGCTCGCGGGTCGGCCGGATCAGGGTGACCCGACCCGACCCGTGAGATTTCCCGGGCTTTCCACGGGTCATGATCCGACCCGCGGATCGTGTCCGGAGGTTTTCAGAATCTTGCGGGTCGAGTGGGGTCGTGTCAGGAGGCGTTTGCAGTGTCATGGGACGGGTCGGGTCGTGTCAGGAGGTTTTCAAATTTCGCGGATAGGGACGGGTTACCCTGACTCCACCCGACCCGTGAAAGGCCCTGGAGATGTCGAACACCTTGTGGCTCGACCCGATCCGACCCGTGAGTGAAGTCGAACACCTCCTGACCCGACCCGACTCGGCCCGACGGATTTAGAAAACCTGACCTGACCTGACCTGACCCGCGGGCCGGGTCGTTACCCGTAACAAGCCCTGCAAATATCCTGCCGCGCGAGTTCCTAGCGACGGCTAAAGTCTTACAAGATTGCGTCAGTTGCGAGTGCGGCCGATCGATTGGTCGATGATACGCAGATACGTCGGCCGGGCGTGTTTTTCTATACAGTAGTGGGCACCCCGGTTTAAGAGCGCCCAGGATAAGATCGTTCGGGACTTGAGAGTGGTCATTTAGGCATGTCCCGCCTATACTAGAAGCTACCAGGTACCTGATATTTATTTACGGCTGCGGGGCGTGTGTTTCTATACAGCAATGGGTAACGTGGTTTAAGAGCGCCCGGTGACAATCCGAAACAAGAGGCGCTCTTACCTACGCATTGCTCTTGTCTGTAGTGGTCAATGTATACGGTAACTTTTGGTATGAGCGGGACATGCCGATTTGATCGCTCTTATGTCCCGAACGCTGTTATCCTGGGCGCTCTTAAACCGGGGTACCTACTGCTGTGTATTTTTTTTTGTGTGTGTGTGTTTTTTGTTGTTGTACCAGTAGTGTTTGTTTTTTCGGAGGAGGTTACTATGCTCTGCAACGAGGTGCCGCGTTGGTTCCAGGCGAATCGACAACGCGGGGGGTAAGCAGCAGCCCCTGGGCGACAATTTCTCCAGCTGATCGCAGAGCGGAGAGGCCTCGTTGACCCCAAACAACTTTACCATGGTACAAATTTTAAAGATTCGACAGAATTTTTTCACCATCAACAATAGTAATACTTTGAATATGTACGGCCGTTGACACCGTTTGTTCCAGCTGCTGCTATAGGCGCGTTTTGCGCCCTCACAAAAGCTATAATGTTGGTGACGGCCGGGTTTGATGCGTGCTTGTTGCCATTTGTGGTACCCCTGTAAGCCGGTTGTGCCATGCCATGGTGTAGTCCGTGGCCACGAGACGGACTCCATGGATTCTACGGGGGCATACTTGAGCCAGGAAGAATATTATAATGCCGGCAGCTCGCCCGGCATGCAGGTTGTTGCAGGTTGTTTTGGTTGCCGTCCTACTGCTGTAGATGATTCGCCGAGTTTCCGTGATTTCTTGATCGCGCACCAGTCGAACGTGGTACGTGGTACATCAGTCGCAGCGCTAACACACGGGTTATGTAATTCTAAGGCGGCAACCAGAAATGCGGGGTGAGTGTTGCAGCAGCTACCAGGTATGCCGTTACGGGCGGCGCTCCCGACTTGTTTGTCTTACCTTGGGCAGTCGTCGCCTTGCTCTTGCTGGTGCGATTTCGACGCGATAGTGACGTTTATTGTTTGATCTCATGCACATTCGTACTAACTCGTGTGTGCTGCCTGTTGCCCGCATTGGTTGGCGGGTTCGTCGCCAGGTGGAGAGCGTTGTGGTCGAAACCTGGGGAGAAAGCCAAGTGGCCCTCGGGGACACCGTGACGGCCACCATCACCATCGCGCGGGCGCACGCTCCGGAGTACAGAGGCTTCCTCCGCAGGTGCGACCGCACCCTGCCTTACCCGACCCCTACCCCAACCCAACCCTACGCTACGCCCCTAACGCCACCTAACCTACCCTACCCCGCCCCAGCCCATATCTTTTCTCCCGCTTAACCTTTTTTCTACCGCAAAAATGTATTCAACTCCAATTCCAAGTAATTCGCCCCCAACCCAGTGGAGCTCTTGAAGGGTTATAGCATGTACAAACCACTTGACAGGTAGCGCATGTTGCGTCACGCTTGCGTCTATGTCCGCGTCGTGCCCCGTGTTTTTGGTTTGTTTCTTCTCTTCTTGTCTCAGTTTTTTTTTTTTCTGTTGGGTACTTTCCATCCATCCCGCACCTTGCAGCCTTGTGCGTTTCCGTATTGCCTCATGCTCGGATGGTTGGTCTTTATTTTTGTACCATGCTGCGGTCACATACTCCAATAGTACAGAGGCTTCCGCCGCAGGTGACACTCCACCCTCCCCTCCCCTACCCTAAATCCATCCATCCCAACCCATCCCAACCCAACGCAACCCAACCCAACCCAACCCAACCCAACACAACCCAACACAACCCAACCCAACCCAACCCAACCCAACCCAACCCGTTTTTATTATTCTCACTTTTTGTTGCTAATTTTTTGTTCTTCTCTGTTTTTTGTTGCCCGTGTGGTAACAGGAGACCAGAGGAATCTTTCATCGCTAAAGGAGAGCCGTGGTGGGTTATTCTTGCCGGAGGAAAAGGAGGGAACACGATGATCAGGGCGACCCCCATGCTGGTGGAAAACTTGGGCAGCGACGTTGCACAGTGCAAGGTACGCTTGTGGTTTTTGTCATTGTTTACTTATTTTTTTAACCTTGATTTATTCATCCCTGCACATGCAGTTGGATTCCTGGGTGCAGTCTGGTTGTATGCGACAGTACTTCATGTTTCTGGAACTACCCCATAAGTAACTGAGGCTCACCTCATTAAGAAACCGAGGCTTATGTGTTTGGGGACGCTATTTATTAATAAACATGGCTTGAGAAATCGTGCTCAGTTGTGGGCGCCATGATATTACAGCCTGTGCTCTAGGTTGTTGGCACAATGAGGTTTCAGCCTTGCTCAGAGTATGATATGACAGCCTGTGCTTTAGGTTGTTGTCAGAATGAGGTTTCAGCCTTGCTCAGAGTAGGTGTTTCTTCTTCGTAGGCTAATGTTTTACCGTATGATACGCGCCGCCGTTCATACAGCGCATACCGCATGTACCGCTCATACAGCGCATACATCACGTACCGCCGCTCATACAGCGCATACAACACATACCGCCGCTCATACAGCGCATACAACTCGTACCGCCGCTCATACAGCGCATATCGCACGTACCATCGCTCATACAGCGCATATATCACGTACCGCCGCTCATACAGTGCATACCACCACGTACCGCCGCTCATACAGTGCATACCACCACTGACCGTCGCTCATACAGCGCATACCGCACATACCACCGCTAATACAGCGCATACCGCACGCACCGCCGCTCATACAGCGCATACCAAACGTCCCGCCACTCAAACACCGCGTACCAAAACGCACTGCCGCTCGCTGTGTGTATTTCAGATCAAGTTCCAGGCTCCGACACGCCCCGGCTTTGTCCCGTTGGTGGTGCTTGTGAAGAGCCCGGTTTTCGTGGGCGTGGATTGTGAAGGCACCTCAACCTTCAGAGTCTACCGTCACGACGAGCTCAAGGAGGACGACGATGCCGGCGACTGGTAGCGTTCTGCTGCTCACTGTTGTTGTTGCTGTTGCTTGATGTTGTGGCTGGTGGTGGTGGTGGTAGTGGTGGTGATGGTGGTGGTGCTGTTGTTGCTGCTGTCGCCGCTGCTGCTACTGCTGCAAGAAGGGCGGGGGGAGGGGGGAGGGGTTCAGTACTCCAGAGCTGTATTCGATAATTAGTGTTTTAACTGTTCCGCCAGCAGCAGCATGAGCTACTACCTCTGCATGAAGGACGGGATGGGGGGGGAGGGTGGGAAGGGGGGAAGGGGTTCAGTTTTCAGAGCTATGTTTTTCTTAAAGCAGCGTTTTAACTAATTGTGATGGGTGTTGTGTTGTGTCTCATAGAAGCAGCAAGCAATGGTTTCAAATGATACTAGCGGTGTTATGGGTTGGTGGATAAAATGGTGGCAGGCGGAACGAGATTATGTTCCTCTATTCGTAGTGTTTGCTGTGTTCACCGAGGCTGGTGGTCACCGACGGCGATTTTTAACGCTGTGCATTCTTGCTTCGTATCCGGACGGCCTCATGGGGGAAGACCTGTCGGGGGTATTATTAATCGGCGGTGACTGTGGTCTCTGGGTAGACTGTCACCCCCTGCTGGTGGTTTCGCTGGGGTTCGATTGTCGGCTGGTGTATTCCACAGGGGGCCTTTTTTTCTGGGGGGGTGTTCGCCGCCAAGCCCCCGAACGCGCGAAATCGCGAGTGGGCAAAAATGGACGAAAACAGACAGTGATTAACTCTATACGTAACGAGTGTTGAAGGTGCGAAAGCGCGAGTTTTGATGGAAGTAGGGCAATGCTGTTCAACCCTCTGCTCGATAGCAATGAAGGCAAGTATCGGGGGGGAGAAGGGGAGACACCTGCTACACCACGGCTTGTCCAGAAGGCTGTTGAGGGTGGAACCTCTCACGGGTTGAGCTGGAAAGTAAAACTGATAACTAATAACAATGACAACGCGGGGTTTGCGATCTACTCCCGAATTAAATTTTGCGTGTCGGGACGAAAACACTTGGTGGTACTGGCGGCGGCTGAAAATGTCAGCATCGAGTAAGCGTCACGGTGTTTTAGACGATCAAAAGTAACAGATCGTGGGATCGTTACTTTCCACGATCGGTCGTGTTATGACATGCCTTTACAATTAAGCAATTTGTTTTACGGGCGGAAATCCCTGTATTTTACCATGTCCTATCGGATCCAGCCATCTCGGAAGGGGTCCGTGTATTTTAGGCGCGGTATTTTTAGAAACTCGCATAAGAGATGAAAGGAAATATATGATACGGTGTCCACTGTTGTGTTCTGATTTCACAAAAAAAAACACTCTAATTCTAAGTCCCTCGCCCGACTCGTTCCACGGTAGCCCCCCGAACTTTTGTTTTACTAAATCGTTGGTCTTGAAACCAGCTCCCGGCCGTATCTCCTGAGAAAAATGTTTCGTTGTTATCAATTTATTTTTAAAACAATTGCTCACCCCATTTTGTTTCTTCGCACTTTTCTTTCTCCTTCTCCCTCCCTATCAGAGTCGTGACTCAGGTCCGGGGTCACTAAACGCAGGCTCTGCTCCCCCCCCCCAGTGCTAAGGCACGCACGAGGCAGTTACATAGTAATACCCATTGCTGTCTCTGGGGTGTCCACACCAGAAGACAACGTATAACTCATTGGCGCTGTCATCCATAGGCAAGAAAGTAGGCACACGAGGTGCCGAAGTCTGTCTTACGAGCGGCTCTTGTTGGAAGGATGCAGTTCACACTCTTCATGTGACTCGCCGAACACCTCACGGCGCTTCGCGCTTTAGGTGCAAGCATTTTCTGCCTGTTTGGTGAAATCCAGACTGGCTCCATCCCGGCATAGTGGGGATGCGAGGGTCTATGTCATACGACTACGGCCATGCACAAACTGAATACACTCCCCCCCCCCCCTTTTTCCTCCTCCTGTTTCACCCCCCCCCCCTCACAAACAGTTTTTACGTTGCTATATAGGGAAGAAGCGTAATGAACGCCCGAACGTTGGAGGTGTCTCTATTAGGAGTAGGAACGGTGCTCCGTCTAGGAAGGGATGTGTGGTCAATGGTCAAATGACTAAGGCAAGCAGCAAATGAGTACCCCCTCCCCCCCCCCCCCCCGATTACGGTACCGCGACTTCGTTTTTATCGCGAGAAAACGCCAGCCCCTTCTTCCCTCATCGACTCGCATCGAATCGAGTTATAATGTACCTGGTACGTTAATACTGAAAGTGACTGTTGAGCGCACCTCTCTTCCTCAAAAAAGAAATCTAGCCTGAGCCAGGCTGGCATTCATTTTTCTTATCGCTTGAGGTGTCCTGTACCTTGGCGGGACACATGATGAGAATGTGATAGCTGAAAAGCCGCAGGGGTATGTCGGTTAAACTATTAATAGAAAATGCCGTGATTGTTCCCGGGATCTATGGGCAATTAATTGTATACGTAATGATAGTACACGCGCGTCCTACGATAGGGGCGTAGCTTTTTTGTACGACGAAATGTGGATATCAGGCCCTATCCCCTAGATCGTACCGCCTCGTTATCACTGTAAGCCTTCAAGGCCATATCCTGGCTCCTCGAGGGCACTCTGAGAGTGTTCCCTCGTCGCTGTGACCCTCGGGCGTGCGATTGTGCACATAACCCGCACCTCGGTGCGTGTCTCCACACCTCCATCTAAGAAAGATATCAACCTTCGAGACTACTTTTTTTTTTTTTTTTTTTTTATCCTCCGGCGGATGGGGAAAAATAAAGCTTTAGCCCACCACACTTCCGCGTATTTTCATACGCGTCGTGTGTCGATTTAACTCAGTTGCTTTCGCAGCCCAACGCTAGCTGGCGCACCCTTCGAGTCCCATTGTAGGTATAGCGTAAGCTGTCCCTATCAGTGGTCTTACCATCCCAAAATTGGCGTCGTCTCGGCAGGACTCCTCCATTTAAGAAAGAAACCAACCTGCTCACAGGAAGACTACCGTCCCACAAAAACTTTTTCTGATAAATGGCGGGCCGTCTTGACACAAAATTCGTCACCATTTTGACGTTTTTGTTTCGCGATGTAATATGATTTTTTTGAACACCGCCGATAGACCTCGATCTAGGCCGTGGGATATTTTGTCGTTAGTACAAAAGTTCTAAATACGACAGCTGCATGATGATGAGTTGATAAATTTAGGCGGGTCGATGCTCATCTTTCGTAAGCTGCGCGTTGTTCGTCGGGGGCTGCATTTTCATTTTTCTCAAGTCAATGTTTAAGTCAGTGTTTGTGTGAGTGTTTGTGTGAGAGGGGGTAAAGAGCTCCTCAAGTTCGCGTGGAGTCTCAGAAATCAACTGATGATGCACCTCTGGACCATAGCATGCGTCAGCAGAGGCCGGACTGCAGGAACGAAATATGGCGATGATTTTGGCATGTATCATAGTGCACAAACCGTGGAAACCTGGGGACATGCGTGATTTTTTTGTCACCAAAATGCCACCCAAAGGAAGGGTCTGGTAATAGGTAGTAGTCAGCAGTTGGCGCAAGGATGGGCAGAGGGACAAAGCACCCTGGGTGTCGCATAAACAAGGATGTCCCCATGATGATATATTTAAGCGGACGCACACAAAGTTCCCCTTCACGGATGGGTGTGGTCGACTTGAAATCCCGGGGACCCGCGTCGCAAGACGCGTGCTAAGATAGAGAGGTGTGCAGCACCGCTTTTTTTCTGCGAGAGAAGTTCCTCAATTTTGGGAGCTTAATCGACCTCTTCTCCCAAAAAAAACTGTCTGGACAAAAATGAAGACTGCTACATACCGGATGAAAAAGCCCATGGCCCGAGGTACACAGCAAGAAATCGTGCAACAAAATGGCCTATTACTTCTTTTTTTCTCCGACGATTTCGGGTTAAGGATTTCCGTCTCGTCCGTGAAACAAAATAGTCAAAAAGGGCTATCTCTTTACCGTCGCATGCGTCGCAAGTTGAAAGGGGAAAACTAAAATAGAAAGAATACGTTAAGACTTTTTGTGCCCCCCGCGCAGTTTTCTTGTTTTTTTGGTCAGTTTTTTCCAAAAGGTCGAATTTGCTTAATGGGGGGTGGAAAATCCTCTCGAGACACGTATGATGTATGTGTCGCCATCGGGAGGATCGATCGTGTGAGACGCGCCAACGCTTTTCAGAAAAAATGAAGAATAAAATTGGCAAATTGGGCCGAGGACGGTCGTCTCTGACGTGTTTTCTTGGTTTTCGTTTTTGCTCATCCTCTGGATCTGTTCCCTTCGCACTTTTTATTTCTCATTTTCTCCCTAGTCGTAACTCAGATTCGGGGTCTCGCAAAGCAAGATATTTTCTTCCCCCCTACCCACTGACGTTATGCGCCTTCGGTTTTATCGCGACAATAATCCAGCCCACTTTTTCCCCCTCGTCGACTCGCATCTAATGGCGCCAACACCCACTCTGCTAGGCGCTTTCAGCAGTTGACAGATTCCTCTCCATATACGTTTTATTTTCGCAGAGACAAACCCAAAAAGTCCCACCCACATGGGATTCGACCTCCAGAACCAACTCCACTAGATAGATAGCTCATTCGAGGGCAACCACTACAAACAGATCACCGGGGCGACCGGCTCCAGGGTCACCCGTACAAGCATAATTGAAGCGCAGCGCATTTCTTTTTCACAATTTCCGATAAAAAATAAAAAAAAAAAAGGGAGGAAGGCGTCTCGACCTGTACTTTTATAGTTTCAGTTTCATGTCTCCAAAGTTCATTCTAGCCACCGCGCAAGCAATTAACTGGGCAACCGACCGGCTCGAACAGGTTTATAGTTTAGCGTGTTCTTCACCTGTCGGCTCGGAGTCCCAATCCTCGACACACACGGCAGGTTGGCTCCATAGACGTTCAAGTAAGCGAGGCATCCCCCACTCTCCCAGGCCGTTTTTTTTTGCCGTCAACAGAACGGTCGGCACTGAGCTGTTGACCCTCTCACGCTCTTATTCGGATTGGTTCGGTTGTACAAAATTGTCCATTTTTTTTCAGGTTGTAATCAATCCTCTACTCGTGAGTGGAAACAGGCCGTATACACACGTGTATCTGTACTAAAAGAAATAATACTGATACCAGGTAAATTACGCGGTCGGTCTGAAAGCTGGGGCGGACCTACCGTTCACCCTGCGCTCACCCTGCTAAAACAGAGGGACAAACCTGCTGCACTGCAGCTGCGTAGACACAAAATCTGGAACGAAACACGACACAAAATATATACCTGGAATTTATAACGAAACGCGAGACAACAAGCTACAAGGAAGGGCACAAAACTGTTTTCGCGCTAGACATTCTACTTACTCCGCTGGCCGACGCAGTACATACGGTAGAAAACAAAACCCGGGGGAAAAAAAAACATCAAAGCAGCAGCACCAGCACAGCGCTCGTCACTGCACGCGATGGAAAATGCGCTGCACGTACCCACGGCAGAAAATAAACTGGAAAAAAAAACATCGAAGCACACCCGTCATCAATCACTGCATGAGGTACGTGACTCGAAACGCGCTTGACGGAGTAGTAGGCAGTAGTAGTGGTCATGCCGCGCACTCCAACGGGAGGATCACGGAGACGCGCGCACACACGCATTGCGAATAGAAGTAAAACATCCTAAGGGTAAACTTAAAACTGTAGTAGAAGAGTACGGCATCAAAACTCTGGGTGTACCCGGGTATATACCCAATACATACAGTAGTAGTGGTCCCTCTGTAACGCCGGTTGCTCGCTATAACGCGTGCGAAATTGCTTGGCACAAGATGGGAACAAGTAGTACAGTACGCGGAGTAGTAACTCTAGTGCTGATATTTCGGCTGGCACACACCGACACCATACAGCGATCATTACTAGTGTACCCCTCTACTATGCCCACCCTTGAAAGCTTCGCGCCGATAAATTCGGAGCCCCCATGCAAAAACGCAACACCGACGCATCATTCCTCCACCCGAAGGCACCATCCTAGCTATGATACTACTAATACAACTATAAATACCACTCTGTCCGGAAAAAGTAGGGGCCGTTTGGGCAAAAAACTCAAGGCTTTTCGCGGGCCGGGTCATTTCTCACGGGTCAAGCCGGGTCTCCAGAGATTTTCGCGGGTTGGGTCAATTATCACGGGTCGGGGCGGGTCGGATCAAGGTGACCCGGCTCGACCCGTGAGATCTCAAAACCTCCTGACCCGCCCCGACCGGACTCGATCTACGAGATTACGGAAACGTCTTGACTCGATCCGCGAGCCGGGTCATGCATGACCCGCAAAAATCCCTGATATGTATGACCACCATAATCTTGTATTGACCGGGCAGATAGGTACCAGTATATCATAATGTTCCCTTGTACGTATAATCGACTGTTAATAGGCTAGTCTACCAATTATTGTATTATTCACTACATAACAGAGTCAACACTGCTGAAAAACAAAAACAAAAAACTACTCCTACTGTAAATGGTAGCCAAAAGATTGCGACGGGATATGTATGAACCATCCTATACTAGAGCCTTGCATTCTGAAACACTAACAACAAACAATATCAACAGAAGACGCCCCTCCACGTGTATGAAGAAGCTCGCGTAGTCACCGACGCAAGCGATTCCCGACACGCGCCTGCAGCGAGCTGCTGGAACGTATGCAAAGGAAGTCGCCGTGATTCGATTTACATTCAAAAAATATATTATTACCTGCGAAAAAAAAACACTACAAATACCTGGGAGGCCGTATCCTGCTGCGTGCGTGTGTGCATTCGGTGAGGGGTAGCAAACGACCAAGCAAAACTGTGCGGAACAAAAAAAGCAAACGAAACACCAGGGCGCGCGCAAATGAGCCGAACAACAAATACACACAACAAGACACGTCCGAGAACGTCTCCGCGACGGCTTCTGCGAAAGCGTCCGCGAAGGCTTCGACGAAGGCTTCCGCGAGGGCTTCCGCGAGTGTTTCCGCCGAACTCTTAAGCGAACGTTTCGCGCGATACCCGTGTGAGCAAACACCACAACCGGCGCCCCGCCCCCTCCTTACTGCCCCTCGACGGCCTACATGGTCACAAACTACAAGACAGAAGTACGCGCCCTCCTGTGTCATCTGCAGCCCGCTGAATGACTCGCGACAGCAGAAGCCGAAGCCGGACCACGTCCTCCGCATCTCCCTCGACACCGTCCGTCGCAGGCAAGCTAGCGGAGAGCACCGCAGCCAGTTCCGCGCCAAACGGCCGACAGCAAAGCGCGCGCACAAGCGCGTGGCAAGCGACAGCGCCAAGTCCTCGACGAGGCAAAGTAACCGCGCCGCCACCAACACCACTGTCGCTACCGCCACCACGCCTACCTCGCTTAGAGGACGCAGAGGCACACTTTCCCGCGTCCGCTTTTTTTCCAGCAGCACCAGGAGGAAGCCCGACCGCGTCCATCTGATCTCGAATCGCGGTGCACGCCTCACCAACAGGCAGGCCGCAGGCCTCCACCACCCCAGACAGAAGCCGTACCGTCAGCAGGCGTACCTGCGCCCGCACCGGATCTGGGTCACTGTAAACATCCATCGCGCTGCCTCCCGCCGAACCTAAACCTTGTCGCCGAACGCTCGCCGCCGGTGATACTGCCGCCGCGCTCCATGCTACGACCGCCCACTCGGTACAACTCTCAACCGCGCGCCTCGCGGATTGTGTCGCCTTTTGTCCCTTCGCCCTTTCCTCTGCCCCGAAGAGCTCTCCGAGTCTGTATTTTCTTTCAGCGGGCGACCCGCCGGAGACGAGGTAGTCGACCACGACCTCAAGCACAGCCACGTGCGCGTCAAGCACCCCTTCAATGGTTGACGCGGGTGGTAATTCGGACGATTTGTCACCGTCAACGCCGCTACCGATACCGCTGCCACCGCCGCTGCCGCTGTCGCCGCCACGGTCGTCGCTCGGCGTGATGCCGAGCATGACGCCTTCGAGCCAAGCAGGAGCGTTGTCCGGAGGATTGTTGTCCGGTGGACGCCAGCAGGAGGAGGGGGGAGAGGAGGAGAAGGGGTAGGCGCTCAAGACAGCGCGCAGTTGACGTCGAAGGCACTCTATTCGGACCTTACACCTAAGGAAAGCAAACGTGTCCGGGTAGGCACGCACGCGAGGGAAACGTTGCACGGGAGCAGCGGATGGGAACGGTACGCCCGAGAACTATTAACAAGGAAAATGTCAAACGGATACCGGGGAGGGGGGCGGTATGCCGGTAGTAAATACTAATTGCCGCCGACACAAGGGACCGCAGTGGTCATATTGTAGCTCTCTATTCGTTTTCATTTTTTTTCATTTATTGTGTATACTTAATCTGTTCCGCATCGGTTACTATTTTCAGCATAATAGTGGCCTACGAAACACGCCTGACAAAAAGCGTCACACCTCCTGAACCACAGCTTTGTTGCCTCCGCATATGATATGTCAAGAAACCTCACGTTCAGCTCAACCTTAAGTGAACCACCAGATGTCACTACAAACGTACGCCTTGTTGTGTTAGCATCGCGTAAAGATATGCCAGGATTTTGGTCATCCTGCAACCCCTAACTCGTGCAGCTACATTGCGGCGCCCGTGCTGTAAAGAACGCGCGGTTCTGTCAGAGGCTGGCATCGGTCGGAATGCCAGTGGCTGGCATTGTCCGGTCGGAAGACCAGTGGCTGGCATTGTCGCCGAATTTCAAAAGCAACGGACTGACGTAGTGTTCGTAAATACCAGGTACGAATACACCGCACGTCGAGTCACAAACGAGCCAGTCAGACGCAAAGACGCAGAGCTAGACCCCGGCAATATCAACGTAGACAGCTATTAATCACTACTGTATACCTGGTAGTGTTTTTTTTATTATTATCCTCAGGCAGAAGGGGAAAATATAAAGCTTAAGCTCACCACACTTCCACGTAATTTCATACACGACGTGTGTCGATTCAACTCAATTGCCTTCGCAATCCAGCGCTAGCTGGCGTGTGCTTCGGTTCCCACTATAGCGATAGCGCGAGCTGTCCCTATCGGTGGTCCTCGTTACTACTGTATAATACTTCGAAGTGCCTAGGCAACAAACAACGAGCCGGCGATCGAGAGTCAGCCAGCCCATAGCCTTACCAACAACCATGCTACACAGACAGCGACAGCGAAAGGTGGGGGCCCGACGGAAACGGCAAAGACCCCCGGAGCGCTGTAGCGCACAGAGAATCAACGCACGAACAAACGGCGCGCAAAAGCGCATAAGGCGCACCACCGTACACCGCCGCCCACAACTCAACAAAACTGAGTATCGACCACGCAATCAGTAGAACTCAAATCTTTCGTAGACTAAGCTACAAACTCGTTTCGGCTGGTCCGTGTGACTCGCCAGGTTACTTGGGTGGTTGCTAATTGTTTTTCGTTGTTTTTTACAAGAATTTTGTCCCCCTTTTCAACTTGCGCCAGCCCCAGAGTTCAAGCCAACCACATCACGAAGGGGAACCTCGAAATAAGAAAAAAAAACTCACGCTGCTCACCTAGACTTGAGGAGCTCCGTCATTATCACAGCACACAGGTTGCTGGGAGCACGCGCTCCGCACGCGAGCGTCTCCTCGATCGCCACCATCGTACGTTCGGGGCAGTCCTGGATGTACGGCTTCAGCGTGCGAAGGAATGGGTCTCCACTACACGGCAACGGACGCGCCCGTGACTTTCCCATGGGCGGTGGTGACATCGCTTCCTCTTTCTTCGATGCCTTTTTCTTTACTGCCTCTTTTTTTACTGCCTCCTTTTTTACCGCCTCGTTTTTTACCGCCTCCTTTTTCACCACCTCCTTCTTTCCTGCTACCTCCGCCACAGCAGCCGTCTTGCCGCTGACCACCCTGCGGGGCACTACCGCCGCAGGCGCCGCGGCAGCAACCGTCTTGACGCTGACCGCCCTGCGGGACACTGCTGCCGCCGCCGCCGCCACCGTCGCCGATGGAGGGGGGGTACGGACAATCGGTTGGGTAGGCCCCTCCTGCCCCCCACGTCGCTCGGCTGGCTGCGACTCATGTGGCGGCCGCGACTGCAGAAACCCTGGTCCCATTGGGTTACAAGACAACGACGACAACAAGGAATCTTCTCGCCTGCCATCCTCGTCCTTGTCCTTACCGGCGCCGCGTTCACCGCCTGCCAGCGGCATCTCGGGGCTCTGGGGCCGCGCAGCTGCAGGAGGCAATTCGAACCCGCCAAAGCTAATCGGTCGTGAAACGGTAGTCGCCGTCCGCCCGCGCGCAGTCGCGGGACCTCGTCGTCCCGGCGATGACGAGTCCACGGCTTCGATCCCCCTCTTGGGGGGGGAAATGACGGATACAATCACAACGGGGCAGGCTTCCCCCTCCACGTCGGCGGCGGGAGAGCGGTCCACCACCGTCTCGTCGTCAGAATCGCAGAGGTCGACCGGCTGGTCCTTGGAATCCCCCTTGGGCTGGTCCCTTGGAGCCTCCTTGACGACGGGCAGATCATCCACGTCGCAAAGGTCTACGACATCAGGCGGATAGAACGGTGGGGTCGAGGTGCGGCCCCAGTCCCGCTGCCGTTTCTTCGAGCGGTCGCTGGGGGACGAGCTCGATCGTCGCACACGTTCTTGGCGTGCTCCGCGGTCGGACGCGCCTACAACGGTTGCCGCCGCCGCCGACGTGCGACACCGGGCGTCTTCCCTACTGCCCCTTGCGCCGCCGCTACGGGCTGATTGAGCGTCCCTCGACATCATGACCGTGTCGTTGACGGCGAATGTTCCCTCCAAGCAGCGTTTCGTGGCGGTGCCACTGTCGCTGGGACTTACGCCCCCTCGAGCAGAGGACGGCGGGGACGACAGCGTTGCCGTCTTGGGGGTAACGCGAGCCCCCGGTGATTTGCCGCCGGTCAGGTCCACCAATCTATGAAAGCACGCCGGCCAAAAATCGTTACCATTTTGGTTGATGCCACTTTTGCTGCTGCCGCTGACAGCCCGAGGGGGTGTCTCCGACGTCCTTGTCGTGGCCGCGTCGGAGGCGTACTCGAGGGTGTAGCAGTAGGAAGACTGAGAACTGTCGCTCGCATTCAACTCCAGCGTTTCCCCGACGAGTAGGTACAGCTGGGCTCCTCCCGTTACGATCGACGTACCGTCACCGCTGCCGCCGCCACCACTGTATATGCCCGATCCACGCTTGCTTGTAGTATGGTGGCCCTTCCGGGCGCTCGATGGCGATCGCGGTGACCGCGTTGGCCGCGGTGATCCCGGTGACCGCGGCGTTAGCGGTGATCGTGTTCGTCGCGATGCCGGCGCCGGCGATGCTCGGGCGTTGGCTCTTCGACGAACGCGGACGCTGTTGTGGAAGGCCTTGAGCAGAACTGATCCCCGCAGTGCGTTGGTCGTCCGCAGCAGGACCTGCTTCTCGTCGACACCCTGCAATCCAGTCACAGAGTAACGACAGCAGCGTATGTTTACGTGTGCTTGTATCGTACAGATATTAGTAGTGGACTGCGTATACATGCAGGCTCGTATTCGCCGATACTTTCGTCTGGCTGGCGAATCGTAGGGTTGGGGACTACACGATTCGTGCCGCCACTCGCCGAATGGACCTACCACACCACTCCTAGCATGTATACTAAGCATAGCTCTATAATAAATATGTCTGCGTAATAAATATGCACTTTAGTTTTTATGTTTGGCATGGTGCTCTCTGGCGGCCGAAGTTTCCTTCTCGAACTTTCGCCTTAATGGCAAGCAAGGAGGCCGTCGGTACATTACGATTACGACGCATGTCTGTATCCCAGCCAAGCTCCGTGGCGGTGCTCTGAACACTCAACGTCGATGAACTGGCTCTATTTGTCAACGGAATGTGCTCCGCCTCGCTCAGAGACAAGCAGGTGAATAGAAACCCTCTACCATTTTTGGATATTTGTAACAGCCCGCTCCGCTCTCCCGCCTGCTGTACAGCATCACTAGTGCAATCGTTTTGGGGTAAATTGACAAAAAGGGAGTATATATACCCCGGGGGTATTTGAACAAATGGGGTCCCCTAATGTTCGTAGCGGGGCACCCCTGCGTATGCCGGCTAAACGCCTTCAAAATCGCGTTCTGGCGCCTCCACCCCACTCGCACGGTGTGTGGGCAGTACGCCAAAACCTTTCTTTCCTCCTTCGACAACCCAAAAGAGAGGGTGAATACGGGCGCTCCAAAAGTCCTCTCCACTGACCACCCCATTTGGTTCGTACTCTACTGGAGTATAACCCCTTTTCTGCAAAAACATTACGGACCACGCCATCTTGTTCATGGTATACCTTTTTTCGCCAAACAGCACCACCTCTTTTTGTCCAATGGTCTTTTTCCGCGGAGAGATGGAAACGACACCAAACCATCATCTCTCCGCAACCCCGCATGAAAGGTCCGGCAATCGGCATCCGGCAATCCGCAAGTTGGCCGAGTTATTCGACGGCATTGCGGACCGCACAAAGATCCGCCGCTGGGACGAAGAGCAGGGACAAAAATGCCACCCGGCCACTACTGTCTCTCTCTCGCGCGCTAGTTCACACACGCGCGCGTCACAGCGCAAAGCACACTCGAGCCATGTCGGTACCCCCGCCGAGCAATGCCGTGCAGTCTCTCCAGGTTGATTGCCTGAAGGTGGGAGAAATCCTTTGCCTCTGCCCAAGAGCTGAGGACCGCAGCCAAACGGGTCGTTGTGTCTCAACAGCGGATGATCGTCAGCGACCATCAGGTGACAGCAGCAAACAGAAGCTGTACGGCTGCTCTGGGGCCATCACTACCCCGCGTACGAGGGGTGCCCAAGGATGCCACAGTCAACTTGCTGATTGCCGGATACCGTGAACAAAATGGGGTAGGCTATGATTTTCGGCAGAGAGAAGGGGGTATACCCCGGTAGTTTTCGAACAAAATAAGGTGGTTTGTGGAGAGGACTTCTTGACCGCCCGTATTTACGTTTTGGGGTGTCGAAGGACGAAAAAAGGGTTTGGAGTGCTGCCCACACACCGTGCGCGTGAGGCGGAGGCGCCAGAACGCGAATTGGGGGCGTTTAGCCGGCGTACGCTGGCGCGCCCCTCTACGGAAACAAGGATACCCCATTTCGTCACATACACCCAGGATATACCCCATTTTGTCAATTCGCCTTGTTTTACCTCCTATACTGTCTGCTACGCAGCAGCACTCTGTAGTGACAGCCAAGGACGGTTTTTCTGTGTGTATGTGTGCTTCTGTGCGTGGAGTGCGTGCTGTCATAGGCACACAAGACGATCAAGAAGAGCGATGTTTTTTCTTTTTGCAGAACAACCGCTCGGCCTCACAGCCACGAAATCAGTATACAGCAGTACAGAAGCAGCGATACAACGGCAGCCGTGCTCAAAGCTCTCGCATTTGTGCCAGTAGTTACGGGTGTATGCGTGTGGCTGGTGCACAGTAGCAGGATATCGAACCACGACAATGTTACATCAACACGGTCAATGCAACAGCAGCAGTCAAACGCACATCGTCGGACCTCATACTGCTTGCCCAGGAATACGAAGCATACAGGCGCGGACGGTGCTTCTGAGTATGCAGTTGTCCCCGCTTTACAGACGCATATCGCTTTTTGTTTTAGGCGTCTTTAACGCGGGGAATCGTCTTAAGATTCCGGGGACGATAACTCAACATCCCCGGGGTCGAGGAATGCGTAACATGCGTCAAAAGACGCGCCGTTGCAACAGGAAAACTAGCACGAAAGGAAAACACGGTGAATCTGACGATCGCACCCTGGCAGGTGATTGAAAGTCGCACGTACTACATAATAAGGTGGTGCTTCAGGACGACTTTTTCCCTTTTTTTTTACAGCAATGCATTGCTGTCGTTGTTTTTTGTGTTGTTGCTTTTGTTGTTATTGTTGTTTTGTCGTTGTCCTCACGTTGAAAATATTTCCGACATATCGTCAGCACCTGAAAAAACTACCTCTGCTGCCAAGCTGCTGCTGTTCCAATTGATACGATACACCATCTCTGTCACAGGCTACCATCTACTTGTACACACGAAATAAAGACGAAAGCATATTAGACAACAAAATATCGGTGAAGATAGACAGCACCAACAACGAAAACAACAGGCACACACCGCAAAAAAATAAGAGCCCATCGCTCCTGCCCAAAAGGTCAAAGCCAGGCATAGCATCGGACGAAAAATTGCCAAGCTAAGCATAGACTAACCCTCACCCTCACCCTAACCACAACAACAACAACTTAGACTATAGAATATGCAGTAAAAATTACTCCCTCCATACATCGCGGAGAGTGGCCTGCATCTCACCCCCATCTTTCGCTCTACGCAGCTAGTCTACAGGTGTGATATGCAGCAATTTAGGGGGTACTGCCGTTGTATAAAACTACTACCCCTCCCGGGGTGATGCATATCTGCGGGGCACCCTGCTTGAGGAAAAAACGTTGTCATAAAGCGGAGAGTTGACTTAAGATGTGCGTCTTTAAAGCGGGGACGACTCTGTATGTGTTTTTCTGTACGTGGGAGTGTGGTGCTGTCATAGGCGCACAAGACGATCAAGAAGAGCGGTGGGGTTTTGGTTTGCAAAAAAAAACAGCCGCTCAGCATCGTAGCCACAAAAACAGTACCATACAGCGGTACAGCAGCAGCGATACAAGGACAGCCGTGCTCCAACCTCTCGCCTTTGTGCCAGTAGTCACCGGTGTATGTGTGTGGCGGTGTACAGCTGGCTATCAAAACACGACAACAACACGCCCAATCATGCAACAGCAGCAGTAGTCAAACACACATCGCACACATGTCGGACTCACATCAGGCATACGAAGTACTTCGAAGTATACAGCAGAACGAAGCAAAAGCAGTACTTTGTAGCTCATACATCATACCTGTACATATAATTGAAACGTGGTCCCCCTTTTCGACTTGCGACGCCCCCGGGATACAGGGTATCAAGTCAACCCCAGCCCCAAGCAGCAAGTGGAACCTTGTAAATCATAAATCATGTACAGTACCTCGTACCTGTCTGTCATATTGGCATGTAGTTAGCTGCACGTAATACGGTATTGGGTGTTGGGCCATTTTCGAGGACTTTAGCGCTCTACTTACTAGAATCTAACGGCCCACCACCGCCGTATATAGAGCCTTGGTGAGTACCAGGCTCCCTTGGTGGGTATACCAGGCTCTACCTGTGAAGATATGTTATAACGACATAACTGCTGTTGGTGCTTCGTATGACGACAGCAGTAACGGCCAGCAAGCAAGCAAAGCAGCAGTTTATGTGTGAAGTAAACATGTTGTCTCACCTCCGTGCCCACCGGAATGCCCAACCCGAGGCCGTGCCCCACACCCGTCCCGACTATGTTGTCTCCATCCAGCAGAGGAATCCATAGTGGAGGAGGCGGTGGTGTCGTTGTCGCTGTTGTCGTCGCCACCGCCGCTGACGCCGACGCCGCCGGCACCGCCACCCCGTCACCTCGCCGGTGAAGGCTTCTACAGGAGTTGCGAGCAGCGGCGGTGACTGGAACCAGTACGAATTCGCTGAGTTTCGATCTTTCGATCGGAGGGCGAAAAGGGTCTAAACGCTGCCTACCATCCCGCCCATCTACACGCCACTTTAACGCTTGAGGCTGTTTCTGGCTCCCACCCGTGTTTCCCCATTGCTGGCTACCCATTAACTTTAATCTAGGCGCCCAGGCGCCCTCAAAGTTCACAAGCTCCGCAGCTCGAGCAACGGCAGCTCAAGAAGGCCCCTCCAGAGAGGCAGTGATAATCTCGCAGACATAGGCGGAATCTAAACCTCGCCCACGGGGACATATAAGAACTATTCCCGGGCTTTCACCGTCGTATTACGGTTCGCTGTGTTTGAAAACTTGGTGCTGGCTGCTGCTGCTGGCTGCTGCTGGCTGCTGCTGTGCCGGTAGCTTAAAACTAGCACCAAACTACCGTTTAGTTTATATCATATGCTTGCTCATCTAAAGTTTCCAGATCTCACGGTTGATTGTCAGCCAGCCGTGGTTCCCTCAATGACGGAAGTTGTGGGCTGAAGTTGTACTGTAAATGGGTGCCGAAAGCTAGCTGTAATAAGGCAGCTATTTGGCACGTGTTCCTCTTTTCCTCCACACGTCCATCACGCACTGCTGTTGTCTACTGCTGTTGTGGGTTGGGTTGTGTAATATTCAAGTTATAGACTACACTGCTGTGGGTGCGCTTGCACATTGTCCTGTTATAGTTCAACAGGCACGTCAGACTGACACTATTCTTGGGCACCTACGGAGAGCAAGCGTGGGATATTCTTCCCTCTGCGGGTGCGTGATGTGTGTAGGCTGCACTACTGCTGTGTACTGTACACGTACTGCACATGTATGTATGCATATGTACTGCCTGCTGCATGCATGCAGCGGTCGCGGTGTCCACAGCACGTGCAAATAAATCGTCCTCGATTTCGACGATTTCTCAATCGTAGGGGCTGAAGTCCGGCCTTCAGCGTGTGGGGTATGTAGTCTAGGTGTGATATTGCTGCATGTAGTGGGTAGTGGTGGTCGTGGGGCTGTAGGAGCAACGCCACCACCTACGTGTGTGGGGCTGCACTACGTACTACTGCTGCTGTGGCGGCCTAAACAGCACCTGCAAATCGTCATCGATTTCGCCAATTTCTAGCTTTCAGGGGCTGAAAGTCGAGCCTTGAGTGTGCAGGGGTGTCCAGGTGTCATATTGCTGCCTATCTCGGTGGCCATGGTGCTGTAGGGGCGGTGCCAGCACCCTCGTTGATGCCCGCGAATTCGCACACTGCGAACCGTAATATGACGGTGGAAATCCGGGGATGGTTATTTTATGTCCCCGTGGGCGAGGTTTATATTCCGCCTATGTCTGCGAGATTATCACTCCCCCCAGAGAGAGACATTCGAATCATCCATAACGCCACCGAAAATTTTGGAACACCCCCCGACAGAAAAAGGAAAATGAAAAATGTTGCAAAACGCAGGCCTGTTGTCTGTTTGAAAAGAATGCTGCTCCGAGGGTTAGCTTCGTTGCTATCAGCCGCAACCCTGGCCGCGTCGCATGCCGTGCGGACAGATCGTGTTGCCTTCGCGGGTGCGCCTTTGCTGGGGTCTTCGTCGCTCTTGCCTTCAACAATTACCACGGGAAAGCAGTTTTCTCGATCAGCGTTGAACTACGACTGCTGTCAGCACGAGAGAGATGGTAGCAGTAGGAGGAGGCGGGCCAGGCAGGACAGCATCAGAGGCCATTGCACCGGCCGATCACCATCTTCCCGTGCTACCACAGAAACAAGCATGAGCCTTTTGCGCACCTACGAGGCGAACGAGCTCCAGCTGCAAAGATTCATTGGAGAGCTCGGATTTGTGGAAATCACCGACTGGTACGTGCAAAATCATTATGATCAGCATGATCTGAAAAGTCTGCTCGCTGATCCCTCACGTAACCGAGGACGTGCCGGTAATACCACCCAAGTGGCACAAGACTAGAGCCAACGTATACGGCCCATGACAACAAGACCAAAAGCATTACCGTCATCATAGTCTGTAGGAGCCAGCATGACAACACGACAAGAGCACGAACGAGCTCCAGCTGCAAAGGTTCCTTGGAGAGCTCGGATTTGTGGAAGGCACCGACTGGTACCTGCAAAAGTACAATACAAATGAGCATGATATATCTACAAGGGCTCCGCTCTGCGGGCGGCTGACGCCACCCGCCACGTTCGCGCACGGAAGATTTCAACTATTAATAGTAAATGTGAAGGGGGCAGAAAGAAGAGGCCCATGATTTAGTGCAACTAGCGATTTGGTAATGCCAAGAGCTACTTATGCAGAGCTGATTGCCCTGTCCGTGCTGTGCTGTATGTTGGCGATGTCACGTTCTGATCGGCAGTAGTACGGGTGTAATTTGCGAAGAAAAAATCGCGAAGAGGACCGAGGTGGAGAACAAACCCAACGACGAAACAGCGAAAAGACGAGTACACACGTACCAACGGTACCTGGTACCTGGTACTTCGCCCAATACCTGGTGGTACTCCGTGTGGTTCTAAAGAAAGCACAGGGCTCCGCTCCGCAAGGCTGCTGACGCCGCCCGCTACGCTTGCGCAAGGAAGAATGCAACTAACTGAAACATGTAAATAAATGGGGCAGGAAGAAGAGGCCCGTGAATATTTGGTTCGAATAGCGAATTGATAATAATGCCAAGAGGTGCTTGTGCAGAGCTACTTGCCCTACGCGGTGCTGTGTGCTTGTTGATGTCACGTTCCGAACGGCAGTACGTGCGATATTTGCGGGGGGGGGGGGGGCACGGAGACCGAGAGAGGACAATCAACTGAAGAAAGCAAAAGACGAGTACACAAAACACGTACATAAACCTGGTATCTATATCATAATTGGTACTACAACTACTACTAACTGCTGCCGTATGTTCAAAATAACGCACAGCGCCGAACGACACAGCCCCGCAAAACGAAGGGCAAGGCACGGCACCGCACTGCGCTGCCGAGCTATATATAGCCGAGCTGAACTGAGCTGGGGGTACATTGTTTTTGATCCAATAACCACGTCATATGTACAAACCTGGTGTAGAATTAATAGCACCGGTACGTGGTATGATACTTCGAATATTACTGGCATGTACGAACTAGTAAAAAAGTACAGCAAGCACGCAGCATGGCCATACACGGCAACGCACAGCGCTGCGCTCTGCTGAGCTAGAGCTGCAGGGCATCGCAGGGTACTGCACAGCGCTGCGTTGCTCTGAGCCATAGCGCTGCGGTGGGGTGCTGGGCGGCGCGGAGCTGATGAGCCAAGCGCAGATCTCAGCTGATGAAACTTCATCAAGTACAAAACAAATGGTGGGAATCAAAGAAAAGCTAAAGCTGGACCGTTCTGCAAGTAATGCACAGGCGGCAAATTAGCGGCAAAATGGTAGGAAGTTCAACTTGCTAGACAAAAAGGAAGAAAAAATCGCGGAAAAGTTTAAAATCGCGTTGTTGGCAGAAAAACTAAATTTGCAGGAAGCAGCTGAAAAGTCAAGAAACAACTGACAAAACGAGCAGAAACAAAACTAATAAAGGCCGAGCAAGAAACCAAAGAAGAGCTGGACCGTTCCGCAAGTAATGCACGGAGGCGGTGTCGAAGTGGGACCCCCGGAGATGCCAGGGAGGTGCCAACCAAGCACTTTCAGCAGAAAGATCTAAGTAAGTCAGTCTATACCTGGTATATGATCATTCTTTTTTGGGGGGATTCGGTCATGAGTTTTTTTCCGTCTCGGCCTCAGTACGCGATTCTCGGAACTGGAACTCTCGGTCAAATAGCTTCGTTCGAGCGCCGTCTTCGGGGGGCGGCGCAAACGCCCATCACCCTGCCGTATCCGTTCCGCACCTGGCCGGGATCGGGTACGTGGGCTGAGCGAGACAAGCGAAAAGTGCGTAAGTTATTGTATTTTGGGCGGTATAGGCCCGAGCTATTCTTGGGTCTTGGCATATGCAGAGCTTTCAATTGTAAACGAAACTCCCGATAACAAACTCACACATATAGTATACAAGGTTCCCCTCCGGGAAATAAGTGCCTAGGGGAGTGGCGCAAGGGCACATTATTTTCACTACCGGACGCAATGACCATTTTTGTTGAATGACCATTTTTGTTGAATGACCATTTTTGTTTGTACATCATACAGAAGGAATTTGCCCGGAAAAATAATGAAATCGCATTTTACCCGCACAGTACTTCTTGGGTGCACTCAATAGCAGTACTTTTAGCACTTTTTGGGAATACTCGATATAGACGTGCCCACGACCGATCTGTTTCTTGAGAAAATACACAGCACCACTTGATAACACACAAAACTTTTACACCGTATGTATGATATGTATGATTTCCAGAAGAGCCTCACAATTCGAACTCCAGCTTAGGGACCGCCAGGAAGCGAGAAGGGGCACGTGTGGCGTGGGATGCGGCACGTATTGAGAACGAGGGAGCAAGAGGACAATAGCACGTGACATATGCTATGACAAAAAATGCAACTCGCCGCCGTAAAGAGAGGATACAGCACACGCACGCACATGGTCCTACCTGTGGCGTTTTGCTCTCCGCACATCGTCTGCTGTCTGCCATCTGCGATCTTCGCAAAAACCTCAGAAAAAATACTCGTTAAAGAACTGCCTCTGTGGACGTAAATGTAAAAGGATGGGTTGGTATCTCAATTATCACTATTACGAAGAAAGGTCCCTATGTTTCCGCATCGATGGACACGCGCACCCAGAGCGGCAGCACAGCTGAAACGTGTGGTATGGCGGGGTCCCCAATTATGACAGGCTAGTACACGAGCAACTCGCCGCAGCATAGCGAGGACACGCCAAGCGCACATAAATGGTGTCACCTACCGCTGCTGCTGTGCGTCAGGGTTGTAGCGTTGTGCTCTCCGCATGTTGTCTGCTGTCTGTCATCTGTGACCTTACATAAATGGTGTTGCCTACCGCTGCTGCTGTGCGGCAGAGTTGTAGCGTTGTGCTCTCTTGGTATGGTACGATATCATATAAGCACAAACATGAAGTTAAATATAAGGACCGTTTGAATACTACTGTGATATTCAAACGATCCTTACACTTGACGCCGGCATGTCACTTGACAGACGCAGCAGAAGCAGCAGCAGCGAGAGGTAGTGGCGTAGAGGAAGGTAGAGCATCGCAGGCTCCGATCAAAGTAATCACCTACTACAACAGCAGCCACCCGCGCATAGCGTTGCAGGCTGTTGCTGCTAGGGGGCTGGACTGCTGCTGGGCGCTGTGCGGCAGAGTTGTAGCGTTGTGCTCTCTTCGTGTGGTACGATATCATATAAGAAGCACACCAACATGGACATAAATCTAAGGAACGTTTGAGTATTAATGTGATGTTCAAACGATCCTTACACTTGACGCCGGCATGTCACTTGACAGAAGCAGCAGAAGCAGCAGCAGTGAGAGGTAGGGGCGTAGAGGCGGGTAGAGCATCGCAGGCTCCGATCAAAGTAATCACCTACTACAACAGCAGCCACACGCGCATAGAGTTGCAGGCTGCTGCTGCTAGGGGGCTGGACTGCTGCTGGGCGCTGTGCGGCAGAGTTGTAGCGTTGTGCTCTCTTGGTATGGTACGATATCATATAAGAAGCACACCAACATGGACATAAATATAAGGGCAGTTTGAGTATTAATGTGATGTTCAAACGATCCTTTCACTTTACGTCGGCATGTCACTTGACAGAAGCAGCAGAAGCAGCAGCAGTGAGAGGTAGTGGCGTAGAGGCGGGTAGAGCATCGCAGGCTCCGATCAAAGCAATCACCTACTACAACAGCAGCCACACGCGCATAGAGTTGCAGGCTGCTGCTGCTAGGAGGCTGGACTGCTGCTGGGCGGCAGGATCGTAGCGTGGTGCTCTGTGCAAAAGTAGGGAAATGTACGTGTAGTACCCTCTACGAGCAGAAAAACCCGGTTGGCATCCAAATCTTACGTGCGTACACGGGGATAGGGGATGCAGAAACCCGAACCCCCGGGGATGTTGCAGAAACCCGGGGATTTGCCTCAAGTGTGCCCAAGGCCTAAAAAGTTTAAAAGGCTTGCCACGCACGACACACTGCACGGATCGCGCCCAAACCTCCGGCATCGTGGCCTCGACGGTCGAATTGTGCCCACCCCATCCGACCTTTCGCACAAAGGTGCGAGCACGAAGAGACATGCCCGAAGAAAAAAAAGAGACAATCGTACGTATATAGACTTACTTAATTTTGTCTTTCTCAGGGATTGCCCATCCCTGGCCTCTCAGAGCTCCCTCCAACTTCCATATTACTTGCGGAACCTTGCCAGCTTTTCTTTGCTTTCCAGCTTCGTTCGAAATACGAAACGCCAATAGTACATACCGGTACTACTACACCAGGTTTGTACATACCATCAGATACTACGCTGTTGGATCACATGCACGCCCAGCTCAGATCAGTCCGGCTATATATGGCCCAGCAGCGCAGCGTAGCGCCGTGCGGAACCGTGCGGAGCCGTGCGGTGCGGTGCCGTGCCCTTCGCTGCGGTGCTGTGTCGCTGCGCTGTGTGCTTTCTTTCGAACATAGAGCAGTACCGGGTATAATGCGTGTTGCTGTGTACGGAGTACTATTTTTCCTTTTTTTTCTTTTTCTACATGTATTTGATCTTTCACGGCCCCCTGTTTTTTTGCCCCACGCAAATTACCCCCGTACTGCCGATCAGAACGTAACACCGGTAACAAAAGCACACAGCACAGCTGAGCACAACAAGGCAATTTGCTCTGCACAAGCAGCTCTTGGCATTATCAAATCGCTGTTCGCACCAAATCGCGGGCCTCTTCTTTCTGCCCCCTTTACATATGTTTTTAGTTGCATTCTTCCTTGCCTTGCGCGAGCCGCGGAGCGGAGCCCTTGTATATATTACAAGTACCAACAACGCAGCTTGCAAAGATGAGTATTAACCCGAAATTCGTCCAACTCATGGCTGACGTCCTTATTTTTTTTTTTATAAAACATGTGGGAAAAAATTTATTTCCAAGTTGGCATAATTTCCAAATTGGCTTTTTATTTCGTCCCCGCCACACTTTTTTCGTGGTCACACCACAAAGCGTTTAGCCTATTGTCGTGCGACCGCTGTGTCGTTGCTTTTCGATATCGGATTTCACGGTTAAATACCTTTGTTCGAGCGTTCGTTGTCCTCGAGGGGGGGCGTTTCCTTCCCAACGACATAATTACACCCAGTGCCCGTGCTGATTCTTCATCATAGAGATACAACTTCTTTTTATGTGGTCACAGACTGTGAGACAGAGTAAACGAAACAATAATTAATCAAGGTAAAGCAAGTGCAATGCTAGCGTACTGGGTACGAGAACACAACAAAACAGGCCAGACCATGAAAAAATAGAAAATAAACACAACGAACGAATTGGTCGCTTTTAAAAATCGCAGTACGAGAAACAATGTTTTGTCAGTCTTTTTCGTCGTCGCTCCAAAGATTCGTTCCGTATATATTGGTCCACGATCAACGATCCATCTTTCAGGACCGCATAATTAATATCCCGCACAAATTCCATGTATATGTATCCCCACAAACGAAACGTGGATGCACTTCTAGCGAGGTAGGTGTGATTATCAAGGTAGTAGTGTTTCGAACGCTTTCTTGTGTGGTTGCGAGAATTGCGCGGGCCACTGACTGTTGTTGTTGCTGGTCAATCCGTTCAGCACCTCGATGTGAATGCGGATAGATGCTGAGCGAGACTAGCTAGAAGCGCGCAAAAAAAATGTATTTTGAACGATACTCTCCAGTGATTCTTCAGATCTTGATGTATGGAGAGGTTGATAAGATAGAACTTGGCAAGACATTATTGCCAGATTGGCATCATATTTTGTAAAAAGAAAAAAGAAAAACAAATAATATTTGCAGTAAAAAAAATCCCCATGGTAATGCGGTAGGTATTATAGTACATTTATTTATTGAACTTCGGTAGGTACACAAACATACTTGGATATAGACGTGGCAAGCGGACGCATGACTAAATCGAGGAAGAGGTAGTAGTGATTACGATAACTGCCCTACAAAAAGCCAAACAGCAACATTGCGAGTGGCTGCGTCCCCGGGGCCTCGAGGCTGGTATTATACAAGTTCGGGCAAATCGACATGGTATGCATACAAGTTCGGGCAAATCGACATGGTATGTACTCTCGTGCAAATAATGTAGGTACGTACGAGTAAGACCACACACAGCGATGCTTTATTACACACAACATGCTTTTTGTCTGTGACATAGTTTATGTCATGGGGGGAGGGTGCACCAAAAACAGGGAATACATTTTCGACACAAAAAACAAGAGGAGGAATTATCGTTCCTCCTGTTGTTAAGCTGCGCCACGCGAAGGTCGTGGTAAGTAGACAGTATCCACCGAAGAAACCAGTGAGTGGCATGCATTCGTCCCGGTATCGCATCGTTTTTTTGGTGTTTCCCCCGAGAAGACTCTTTGTTGGAGAAATATAGGCGGTGTGCTTTGTTGTTGCTGTGGTCCCTGACTCCGTTGCTGTGTTCGTTTGCCGGTCAAGTGCGAGCGGTCGTGTTGGTACGTAACTGACAGATAAGTTTGTGTTGCTTCGTACTTGACGTTCTCCTTGCTGCTGATTGCTGATTGATCATCTCATCGAGTGACATTTTTTTGTTTTGGCACACTTCTACTTTTCAGCTTCTGGACATACAAGCCGTGATCACAGGTGTCGTCCCTTCCTCCCCCCCGGTTATTGCCTTCAATTTTTTTTTCGCATATGGTTCAGTACCCTCTAATTGTCGATCTTTCATCGAGTGTTGCTAACTCACGCTCTCGCACTTTCTGCAAGTCAAATACCTGGTAGTGCGCAAGAAAAAGCCCCACGAAAAATTATACGAGTACGCTCTCGGGGGGATTCGAACTCACGAAATTGGCCTATACCGGGCTCGAGGGTAACCTGATAGGCCACCGGGGCAGTGAGTGATATAGAGCCGGTCGCCCCGGTGGTCTAGTGGGGTTACTCTATTAATACTAGCGTTGGTCCTTGAGTTAAATAACCACCGCGTTGTGAGCTTTGTTGGCTTTATTTATTTGCAGAAATAAATGAGAAAAAAAGGATCAACTAACTGCTGAAATCGCCTAGCAGCGTGGGTAGGTATAATTCGACGCGAATCGGCGACGGAAGAAAATGCTGAATTCTTCTCGCGATAAAAATTAGGGCATGTACCGTAGTGGGGAGGGGGAAGGGAAGCCCGCTATATGACCCCGGATCTGAGTTATACTACTGGGAGGGTGAGAGTAGTGCGAGCATCACCATAAATGAGATGGGGAAAAGAAAATACGTGAAGTGTATTACTGCTGCTGTTATAATACGATACCCAAGCAAATTGCACCGATCGAATCTGGACCGACTGCTATTATGCAATTGGTCCATGTACAACTTCTCCAATCGCAGGCCTGTATGAGATGATAGTCATTGAATTGCTGACCTTCTTAGTGAGTGGTGGTTTCTTCTATCCACGAACCCCGGCCGAGCCGATCAATCGAAGGTTGTTGTTGTTGTTGTTTTTTTTTTTCTTGCACACTTTCACTTTCCAGCTTCTGGACAAGCCGTGGTCACAGGTGTCATCCCTTCTCCTTCCCGGTTCTTGCCTTCAATTTTTATCGCGCATAGGGTTCAGCAATCCCAGTGCTCGTCGATTGTTCATCGAGTGTTGCTAACTCACGCTCTCGCGCTTTCCGCAAGTCAATTTGTGCGCAAGAAAAAGTCCCAACGAATTTATACGAGTATGCACTCGGCGGGGCTCGAACTCACGAAACTGACCTATACCAGGCTCGAGGATAACCTGATACGCCACCGGGGCGACCGGTAACTGCGTTACACTGTGTGGGGTGGTATCGAGGCACAGGGGGTCAAATGAAATGTCCGCGTATACCGCGGGGATGGGGTACTCGTATACGAATAGAAATTCAGCAGTAGCGCGAGTTGCCCCTTTTTTTTCTGATTGTAAATACCTTGAAGGATTTCTGAACCGGGGTTGGACCCTGTTGTTTGGTGCGGGCGTTGTATACGAACCTCAGCTAGCTAAGGCTGCCACACCGTGTGGTGTAGTGTCGATCCGGGAGAAGTCGGTTTTCGTCCCCGGTTTGTTGGATTTGATGGGGTATGGAAGGATTTCTGGAACGGCGGTGGAGCCCTATCCTCATTGGGTGCGTTGGAACGCCCCCCGCCCGTTTGCTGGTCTATCTCATCCCCGGATGTCCATGGCTCTACGAGCTGCACAGCCACTCAACGATAAGCCAATGTGAAAATAGAAGATTGTCGCTCCATCGTGCGGGGCTGTGTCGACCCGCGGGAGAAATCGGTTATCGTCCTCGGTTTGTCAGGATTTCTGAAACGGGCACAGTACGCTATATCCTCCCATGGTGACGTTGCCCTTATGTCCGAGCCCCAGCCAATCAGCGGTAAGCGAATATGGTTGGGGTTCCACGTCGTGCGGAGTGGTGTCGACACGGGAGGTCATCGTTATTGTTCCCGCGTTTTTGGAGCTGTAGAGATTCGGGGGATTCATGAATCGGAGATGGGACCCTGTCTTCCCCGTGTGTGACGGAAATGCCCCCCATCAATGATGGGCCTCTATCCGCCTAGGACGGCGCTGTGGAGCTCGAACCAATCAGCGATTAGCCAACGGGATTAGAGTTTTCTCACCGTGCAGGGTGGTATCGACCCGAGAAAGCTCGGTTTGCTTCCCCGGTAGATGGAAGTTTTAGAGATGTGGAACGACCTCTGGACCGGGGATGGGACCCTATATCCTCCCGAGGTGGAGCTGGCTCAACATGCGAACCATGGCCAATCAGGAAATCGGCCGGTGGGGTTGGGATTTCCACACTGTGCGGGGAGGTATCAACCCGGATGACATCCAGGTTCGTCCCGGGGTTGTCGGAGTTGTAGATGTGTGGATGGATTCCGATCCCGGCATGTGACCCTACCGTGCCCGGGTGACGCCTACTTTGTGTATGAATCCTGGCCGATGAGCGATCAGACAAAAATGACATGTTTTTAAACTCGAGTCTGAAATTCTTGGCTGCCGAAAGCGCTGCAGTCGCGTACTGTAACTACAAGAAGTGGGCGATCTGCCCAGCTAGCAACAAGCAGCAGCATTGCAATAGGGCATTCAAGGGGTTGAATGACGAAGGCAGCCATACCACCGTGTTTCGCGCCTGGCACAACGTCAGCACGTCTCTCCACGATCAGGCAACACACAGACAGTCGATCTGGGAGACTCGGATCAAGCTTATACTATTATATCATGCATTGTATATTTCAGAATCTGGCTCAGTGTGCGCCTCTCAGTGGCTACGAAGAGAACACGCAGCGGACATGGTCAGTCACCCTACTGGCCTCAGATGCTTGATTGAGTTAAACTATCATAATAAACGCACTCGACACGTTTCGTCGCCAGACTTAAGGGTCGGTCGGCGTGTAGTCGGATTTATCCGATCGAAATCTGATTAATGAAGCGCGGAGTCGGATTCACTTGAAACGGTAGCTATTAGTAGTAGTACATTGTTATGATTGTTAATCTATATCGAACTTTTGGCATTACCTTACATACTGTACGCGCAGACTATGATTGTGTGTGGTGATTTTTTTTACTCTACCAAGTATTGAATCGAACAATTCGAAGTACTGCCCTGCCCTACCCGAAGCAGCACCGATGCCGAGCCCTTGTAATCAGGATGATGATTCGAAAGCCTGCTCTCTAAACCGTCACGTAGCAGGCACGTGCCGGTAATAGCTAGCCGGTAATACCGCGATGGAGAGCCAACGTATACGGGCGATGACGACAAGACAAAAAGCATTACCGTCATTATAGTCTGGGAGCCAGCATGACAACACAAGAGCAGTAGATAACACCGACACCCTTACGCGGAAGTCGAAGTACACTGGCTATACACTGCGGTCAGTCGACCTCGTGTTGTGTTGCTTGCCTGCCCGTGCTCGTAGCTCTATCCTGCGGGGTATCAGTGCTCATGTGCGATATCGTGATATGATGCAGCGTCCACCTGATGTATTTGGTCGTCGTGTCCGGCAATGGTGGCGTCGGAACCAGACAGCGCAACAACGCTCTAGACAGTAGCATGCGGCATCAATGCAGGCATGTTTTTTTTTGCGGCAGGGCTAGTGCAGACGCCGGGGATGTTTTCGGCCGTAGCCTGCGAAGCTACATAGCGCGCTCGTAGTGCAGTGGCATTGTTACATTGTTAACATTGTTAACGTCCGTCATTATAGTCTGTAGGAGCCAGCATAACAACACAAGAGCAGTAGATAACACCGAAACCCTTAAGCGGAAGTCGAAGTACACCGGCTGTACACTGCGGTCAGTCGACCTCGTGTAGTGTTACTTGCAAGCACGTTGTAGCTAGCTAGTCCTAGCATGTAATGCATTGGTTACACTACACGATATTCCTGTACATCATGTTTTGGCGTACGTGTCGTGCCTCTTTTTCGTGTTCTGTGCAACACACCCTGGAAAATAGGTGCAAGGTCAATAGGTAATCGATGGGATCCCATTCCAATAGGAGACGTATTGTTGTCCGCGATAGGTATCGATGGGTACTTTTCGTAGTCTATTGGGGCCAACAATGGGTATCGATTGGCATCTTCAATGATCTACTGTTTGGCCAATAGCCTATTGTACGTATTTATCTGAACATATTGATACAAGTAGGTATCGATAGACATTTTCAGGAAGGTATTGTTTGGGCGATAGGATATTGGCGCTGAGAGACGGAACCTATGGGTTTGTCCGATAGGTATCGATATACCTTTCACCGAACCTATTGATTCGGAAAATAGGTATCGATACACCTTTCGCAATTCTATTGTTTCGGACGATAGGTATGGACAGACCTTTCACCATCCTATTGTTTTGGATGATGGGCATCGGTACGTGGACCTTTCACCATGTTATTGTTTCAGTGTTGGAGAGCAAAGGCGCTCGAAGACAACCCGTCTAGGTACAATCAACTCTAGTTCGCCATTCATCATCCACGCCGCACGCCCCTCCAGCCCAGTGGAGAATCCCCGAAAACGGCGCTGTCTGTTCGTGTCGTACCTCAAGAAGCTCAAGGTGGATGGTCTCAACAACGAGGTGATTACTACTTATGTGTGTTCGATGCGAAGCTCAAGCCTGCAGTGCTTCACAGCGACCTGTTTGTGAGCGGTCGAGTTCCTTCTTATACCCTGGATAATACCCTATCGAATAAGCTATTGGACAAACAATAGGTCGGCAACTATGAGCATCGATACCTATCGCGAGGCACAATAGCTCGGCTTCGGGGTCTATCGATGGGTATTGTAAGCAACAATAGGGTTAGGGCAGTGGCCACAATAGCCTATTGTGCGACCCATATGCTTGCGAAGGTGTATATCGATAGGTATCTTGGGCACCAACATAATTTGAAAATGACTCCCAACAGGCTATCGTTCGAGCAATACCTTTTTATCGCCACCAGTCAGTACCTATTGGTTAAAGCGATAGATATGCGATGATATCGATCGATATCTATTCCTCAATGTATTAGGTTTGCAAGGGTATCGATCGATGCTTATTGCCCAGTTTAATAGGTCATCAAGGGTATCGATCTATACCCACTGACAATTTAATAGATATATTTGCAACGGTTTCGATCGATACCTACAGCTTGTAAATGTATACCCTCGTACTGCTTGGAACATATACCCCAGGCTATTGTTTGAATGAATACCTTGGATGATAGCTATGATATGCACCTTGACCTGCTTCTTGCCTTTTGTTTCAAAACAGCAGCTTTACGATCATACCTGGTATTAAAATGCGTTTTAGTTAATCGATAGGCTTGTGAGGATTTCAATCGATATGTAAGGAGAGGAAGCAGCAGATTAAAGGAGAATATGTTGGGAAAGGAATGGGGAAATGGTTGGCAAAATATACCACTGCGATATATTCGACTTCATAGATACTATTATACTGCTTTCAGGATATTCGATTTACACCGGAACCGCATCTACGCTATATTGTCGGAGGGCAAAAGTAATAACAATACGTATCGATATTCAGTTAATCAATATTCGATACCCCAACTTGTGGACACACCAACAGGCGTACTCAATACGTGGTAGAGAACTGCTGTGCAGGGCTATATACCTACTGCTCATAGCAATAGATATCGATCGGCCATTTCACATACCTATTGGTCAAGCAATATGTATCGATTGACACTTTCACGTACCTATTGGTCACAGTGATGGGTATCGATCGACAGTGTGACATAACTAATGTAAGAACAATAGCCTATTGTGCCGATTCATCAGAACCTATTGGTCGAAGAAGTAGGTATCGATAGACAGATTCACAATTAAATACAATAGCCTATTGTACCAATTTCTCTGTACCTACTGGTCTAAGCAATGGGTATCGATCGACAAATTCGCACACCTATCGAACGTGTCAATAGGTATCGATATGCAATACCCCATCCTATTGACATTCAATAGTCATATTCAATAGGCTATTGTCCGGGGTGTGTTGTGCAAGAACAATATAATTCCGTATTTACCGCAAGTGGTGCGCATGGCTATCTTCCTCGAACATCGGCTGGTTTTTGCTTGGTTTGTTTTCTGCCTAGCTGTCGGCTCCTTGTGCCTTTTCTTGTGCGGCGGTTGGACCTCCCCGGACACCCGACACCCGTCACCCATACCTACCCGATATCCTATACCCGACACCCGATACCCGATACCCGACACCCGATAACGGACACGCGAAACCCGACACCCGATGCCCGATACCCGGTACCCAACATCCGATGCTCAACATCCGATGTCGGATACCCAACACTCGACACCCGACATCCGACACCCGATACCCCCGATGCCCCCCCCCCCCTCCCCCCATCCCCCCGGCTTCTGGTCATCCATACGTACTTGCAGGGAGTACAACCGGAAGACGTCCCCGATAGACCCCGAAACCCCGTCTAGGACACTCAACTCTTCGGGCACGACCGTACGGCTGTTTGAGGCCAGGACATACACGAACGCCAGGGTAGTCCTGAAAGAGTTCTTGCCGAAGGCGTTACGGCTGGCTTACAGGGAACTTGAGGTGAGAGGGGGGGGGGGGGTGTACTTAGTTTGTGCATGGCCGTAGTCGTATGACCATAGACCCTCGTATCCCTACTATGCCGGAACGGAGCTAGTCGGGTTTTCACCAACCAGGCAGACATTGCTTGCACCAAGCGCGAAGCGCCATGAGGTGTTCCGCGAGTCGCATGAAGGGTGAACTGCATTCTTCCAAGAACCGCTCGTAAGACGGACTTCGGCACCTTGTGCCTACTTTCTTGCTTATGGATGACTGCGCCAATGAGTTGCTTTGTTTGAGATGAGGGGGGGGGGGGGGGGTTAAGGGTCAGGGCGGGAAAGGGGAAGGGGAAGGGGGGTTCCTGCAGCAGCGTGGGGGAGGGGAAATGGAGGCGGGGAGCGGAGGGGGGCGCTTAAAGTGGGGGAGGTAGTTGCCTAGAACGTACTCCTGTAATGTGTCTCGCTGAATGCCGGCTTTTGCAAAATCGTGCAATAGGAGTACAACTCTCACGATTGTCCTGAAGAGCTCCAATCTGCAAGGGTATACGACGTATCTCCGTTCTGGTTGGTCGCCGCAAGGTGCCGAACTACTGGTGGTACACTGCACACACACTCCTCCTCGCCTTGCACTGCTGTCATGTCATAAGACTGCCTAATTTTTCCATGCTTAGAAGCATGTGCATAGTGCGAAACGTTCTTCTGTTTTCGTTGTTGCTATTAATAGTTTGTGCTTTGTTTGTTTTTAAATCAATGGGCGGTTGCTGGGCGCTCCCCCTCTTCCTCCCCCTATCCCCTTTTCGCCTTGCACGCGCGAACGACTGCTAGCGTTAAGTTATGCTTAGTTTAACTATGCATACAGTACAGGACACCTGATAAGAAGCAGGGTAACCGTAAAGGCAGCCTGAGATTTACAGGAAAAATAGAAATCCGAGAGCCGTTACACCAAAGTTGGTGCAGCACGCACCGAGTGCCCGCATAAGAATCCCGCAGCATGGGAGAATATTTGTGTTTCTTAGTGGGTGTCTGCTATTGTAACTACTGCATAATTAGAGTGTTTGCGAAAGTACGTTTTTAGAAATTTACTTCTTCAAAAATTGTCCCGAAGGCAATATTTGCGGTAAATTTTTGAAAAAAAGGCAAAAATGTACTTTGTCGAAGGTAGGTTTTGATCAAAAGTTACGGTAAATTTTGTCTCTCTGTTTCATTGGCATACAACACACCGAGCATTTGTCCGAGGCAGAACGCCTCTGCAAGGGTCTATAGCGCCCTAAGCAGGACCAGTTTGAAGCACCACGCTGCTGTTGTCACGACACAACACAAGCTACTAATACGAACGCACGGAGGATTAAGAGGGTAGTACCCTGAGCACGACGCGCAGGCGTAACATCAGAGATATGCAGCAGGCCGGTGATGAACGGTCTGTTGCTGCCCTCTGCGTCCGTGACCAAGGGTTCAGCGCTTGCTGCAAGCTGTGGTGAACTTCTCGCAGCTGGCGGAGTCGAACGCACGCACGCGGAGAGGAGCCTCAACGCAGAGAGCGACACCACGCGCCTTGATTGCGGCTATCGTGTGCCGCATCTGGCAAGATAGGACTCGTATCGGTCCATCTGTGCGACAGCAGCCACCGCGCTTCTCCAACATCACCGCGACTGAAGCGTGGCATGACTTTCGGTTTAGGGCAGAGGAGGAGCGGAAACTCCTCTGCCCTAAACCGCTGCGTTCACTGCGGATTCTTCGCAGGGTGGTGCTTCGCAATAACAGGTCCACGTTCCATGGGGAAACTGCGCTTCGCCTTCCCTTCCGTCGCATGAGGGAGGCGTTGCTCTGCTTGTAGCACGTGTAATGAGGTAGTCCCTGCTCACAAGGAGTTTTTTACGCGCGAGACAGACCGCCATACCTCTGATTTGTAGTCTGTTGGGTGCTTGCATGTACCGTGTTCCAGGTACTGCTGCACCTGAAACGAGAGGCTCGAGACTGGAGTACGTACAACGAGTACTCCTATATCATATAATACTACGAGTACTCGTACTACTGCTGCTGCTGTACTCGTACGTATATTACAATCGCGCACATCCCCGTTTCCCTACTAAATTTCGGAGGCGTCGCCTGCAGGATTTTGTTTACCGCTAGCGCAAACACACCAAAAACTCGGTGGGAAGGCAATTCACTTTTTTTAGCGGAAGGCAAGTAAATTTTTAGAAACGTATTTTCGCAAACACTCTATTGTGTTCGTTTTTCTTTCGTTCACGTTTTTTTGTTGAGATCAATGAGCGGCTGCTTGACGCGTGGGAAGGGAGGAACGGGGCGACTGGACGCCCCCCGGTGTTATCTTTGATGGGAAGCCTTGTCGCAGACGAGTCCTTCAAGAGCAGGAAGTTCCTCGAGGGGTGGATCTCCAAGTAAGCTTTCGTGTTTCTTTTTTCGGTTACTGCACACGTGTACGGAGAGTGCACTTTTTTTTTTTTGTTCTAGTATTTATTGGTTTTAAGAACGCGTTTTTTTTTGTAATTAGTTCTGTTACGGTGTTATCATTTGCCTAGTTTTTTTTCTGTTCGGTTCAGTTCGTTAGTGATTTTTTTTCGGTCATGTCGTGTTGCATTCGGTTTCGATTCAGTTCGGTTCGGTTATGTTCGGCCTCCTTCCCTCTCTCCCTTCCTGCCCCCCTTTTCTCCCTCCCTGCCCCGCTTCCTGCCTCCTCCGCTCCCTGCCTCCTCCGCTCCCTCTCCTCCCTCTCTTGCGCGATAGGTTTCCGTCCTTGTCGGTGCCCGCCACAGGGAGTGTGTGGCTAGTGTATCGGTGGGAGGGGCTTTACACCTTCGCTAGCTTTCCGACCGCCAAGCAAGAGACCGAGGTGATGACGGTTGGTCGTGGTGGTGTTGTCGATGATGGTGGCGGTGTTGTTGCTGTTAGTCGTGGTGGTGATGGTGGTGACGGTGTGGGTGTTGGTGTTTTTGGTGTTGTTGCTGTTGCTGTTGGTGTTGCTATTGGTGGTGGTAATGGTAGTGGTGTTGTTTGTGCTACGTGGTGATGTTGGTGTGTTTTTGTTTTTGTTGCTTTGGAGGTGCGGCTGTTGTTGATGCTGTTGGCGTTGTTGTTGCTGTCGTCCTCGCATTGAAGCAACCACGCCATACTGTATTCTAAACACCAAGATGACCTGCCTGACGGACGGGTGGCTTAACGAATCAGCTCACGGATCATCTGACGGATCATCTGATGTATCACCTGGCGGATCATCTAACGGATCACTTGACGGACTATCTGAAGGATCACCTAATGCATGACCTGACGGATCCCTAGACTGGTCACCTGACGGATCACCTGGTGGATGACCTGACGGATGACCTGACGGATGGCCTGACGGATGACCTGACGGATGACCTGACGGATGACCTGACAGATCTGGCAGATCACCTGACAGATCTCCTGGCGGATCGCTTGACGGATCGCCTGACGGACAACCTGACGGGTCACCTGGCAGATCACCTGACGGATAATGTGGTGACGGATGACTTAACGGATGACCTGAAGAATGCGCTGACGGATGACCTGACGGAATACCTACAGTAGCGGTTGACCTGACGGCTGACTTGACGCCTCCTCCTCCTTCTGCTCCTCCTCCCTCTCTCCCGTCTCCTCCCCCCGCTCAGTTTTTCGACGTGTTGAACCCTAGCTTGAAGGCGAAGAGAAGAGCCGCCTTCGTGAAGGAGATGGTGCGTGGGGCGGCCAGCGCGTTAGCCTTCATGCACGAAGCGGGTGTCGTACATCGCTCGCTGGGGGCGCCGAGCCTCCGAATCAACACCCTCGGTGAGTTAAGCCGCACTGCTCGTAAAATAGTTCCAAAAACCTTGACGATACGGAACTAATTCCAAGTAGCTTGATGAACGCATGCTGCTGCCAAGAATTTTGCTATCCCACGCTATTGCCGTTCGATTTGATTATCACACTCTAGTTCCAGGTAGTTGCTTATCCCACACTATATCCAAGTATTTGAGTAACCCATACTGATTCCAAGTAGTTTGATTTTCCCCTCGCTACCGCCAAGAAGTTTAACAGTTCCTCACTAAACTTCTCCAAGGAGTTTGATCATGATTCCAAGTAGTTCGATTTTCCCCTCGCTACCGCCAAGAAGTTTAACAGTTCCTCACTAAACTTCTCCAAGGAGTTTGATCATGACACGCTATGTCCAAGTAGTTAATTATCCCACGCCTCTTCCAAGTAGTTTGAGTTTCCCCTCACTACGTACGGCCTAGCAGTTTAGTTGTTCCACACTAACTCCAAGTAGTTTGATTATGGCTCACTATATATCCAAGTAGTTAATTATCCCACGCTAATTCCAAGTAGTTCGATTTTTCCCTCACTACGGCCAAGTAGTTTAGTTGTTCCGCACTCAATCCTTGTAGTTTGATCATGACACGCTATGTCCAAGTAGTTAATTATTCCACGCCTCTTCCAAGTAGTTTGATTTTCCCCTCACTATGGCCAAGCAGTTTAGTTGTTCCACACTAACTCCAAGTAGTTTGATTATGACACACTATATCCAAGTAGTTAATTATCCCACGCTACTTCCAAGTAGTTTGATTTTCCCCTCACTGCACTGCCGCTAAGCAGTTTAGTTGTTCCACACTAATTCCAAGTGGTTTGATTTTCCCTTCACTAAAACCGCCAAGTAGTTTGGTTGTGTTCCATACTAATTCCAAGGAGTGTGATTATTACACACTAACCCAGCGTAGTTCGAGTATCCCCTCCACGAGTTCCAAGAAGCGGGACCCTTGCTCCCGTCCCCGCCATCGCTGTTCATTACTTTCTTTATTGTTGTCAATTTGTCGGATTATCTTCCGTGCCCCCGACCCTCTACACCAGACGAACGCTACCCGAAACAGCTGGAGGTACTGCTGTCGGATTTTGGGTTCTCATCCCGGTTATCAGAAATTGACGACGAAACCATTCGAAGGTGCGTCGCCGTGTGACATGTGTGGCATGTGATTCGAGAACAAATCTTAGTCTTGCAGAAGTATTATTAGTAGTAGGAGGGGCGAGAGAGGGGGGACGGGGGGGGGGGCATAGCGCGCAATAGACTAAATTATAAGGGCAATGACCAAAAACGGGTATACCCGGTCACTTTTTTGTCAAGAACGGGTACACTCTAAAATCAAGTGAAAAACGCACCCCACGAGCCACGCGCCTGCCCATCGATGAACCTCTCGTTTTTTGGCTTGCTGACGCTGAACATGAGGTGTACTCGTACAAGGTATATGTCTATTGTGTAGTTGCCGATTGAATGCATGTATTTGTTGTCCTAGTCACACTCATTCGTACTCGTACTTCGATATATATGTATCATGTATACAACTCGTTTGGGCTGGTCGGTGATACTTGCCCGGTTCCAAGGGCTTGGCTAATTTTGTTTCCTTTAGTTTTTACAATAGTGTTTTGTCACCCTTTTCAACTTGCGACTCCCCCGCTGTTTCAATCCAAACACATCCCGAAGGGGCGCCTTGTGTGCACGTTTTTTTTTTTTTGTGGAACACCAGCCAGCAAAAGTGTCGTCAATGGAGCCGTGAGCTTGACAAGTGACGTTTGTCAATCGGGGCGGCTGGTTGTTTCCCTCTTTTGCTGAAGACGTGAGGCGTTTGCAATGTCGACCGTCGAGATGAACTCGACCCCGCTCCCCCCCCCCCCCCCCTCCCCCCCTCCTCTCCCTGCCACCCCCACCCCCTCCCCTCCCTCCCACCCCCACCCCCTACCCCCTCGCCTCCCCCCCACTCCCTGCAGGGCGAGCTCCTCCGGCGCGACCACCCCTTTCGCCGTGTCCGACTTCCTCTTCCGAGAAGACCTATACTCCCTCGGTTACGTATTCCTAGAGCTAGTATTCGGTGCCTTCTGCGACTCTAAGCCCAAGCGACCCGACCAGAACGCCCTAAAACGCCTCCTCGAGGACATTTTCAAGGGCGACTTCAAGGCTTTTAAGGAGTACTGTCTTACGGAGCCCTCGTGGGAGCCGGCGGTGGACGTGCTTGATGCCCAGCGCGGGGCGGGCTGGGGCCTGGCAGCGTCTTTGCTTGGGGCGAGGGGAACTGCTGCTTCGGCGTTCGGGAGCGGTGGTGGGGGTGGCGGTGATTACGATGATGATGGCGACGATTATGGTGGTGGTGGTGGTAGTGGTGGTTGGGAGGGGGGTCCGGGGGAGGTGGCGGGGGGAGGGGGTGCGTCGATGGTGAGCACCCGCGGTGTGCTCTCTCTGCCGTACTTCGCGGATAAAGGATAATAGCTGGTAGGACCTCCAAGCAAGTAGTGTAGATGGGAGGGGTTGGGTTGGGAGCAGGGTTAGCTTGACTTGGCTCGGCTTGGCTTGGCTCGGCTTGGCTTGGCTTGGCTTGGCTTGGCTTGACTTGACTTAGCGTGGTTTGGCCTGGTTTGGCCTGGTTGGTCTCTTGACTTGGCTTGCTTTGTTTGGCTTGGCGTTATATTTGTCTTGTTGTCGTTTTTCGCCTGGTCCTCTGGTGGGCTGCATCGGGTCATATCCGCGGTACTATTCGTACAGGAGGGGGTTTCGGGCGTGAGAAAGCTTCGATGGTAATGTGGTGTTGAGATGGGTGTAGTGGGGATGTGAAAGAAAGGACATGGTGTATGGTGTATGTTTCGCGCGCGCGGGGCGGGGGGGGGGGAGGGAAGACCGTGGGTGAATATGGAAGCAGCCGCAAGGGGGAACCACTTGTTTGTAATACGACGGCGTGGATCCGCAAAAGTAATTTTGTGTCGACAAGGTGAAGATGTTCATCATGGCTGGCTGTAGATCTCAGAGGGAAGAGTTCTTAGACCTATTGTAACACGCTGCTATTATTTAATAATAAAACTTGTATGTAACCGGAGGCAAATAAACGGTGGTAAACCATTTTTCAATTGGACCTGAGCCCTCCAGATCGACCCTTGGGAATTATAATCAGCCGTCAGCGGGCCCGACCAAGCACCCTGAAGGCCTCTCATAGTTAACGGTGGCGGTGTATGGAGTGTGCAGAATCCCTCGGGATTGTGTTGTCCTGCGTGTGGCTCAGCTGCCAACAGGTAGGCATGAGGTGAATGGATTGGCGGCGGAACTGTCGCTCCGGTCTAGAAATGCCACTAATAATACGGGAGAGGTGCACACCACTTGATTTCTGAGGATCTTCACGAGTTGAGGAGTAAGCTACTCTCTACCTTCACACCAAAACTGGTTTTGAGCTAAACTGAAAGCGCAATCGACGCGTGGTACGGTTTTCCAGGGGTAGCACTTTTCGTTTGAAGTGATGCTGAATGAAAGGGCTCCTTAACCCTAAATCGACGGAATTTCGCTTTTTTTTTGGAGGGGGATCATTTTTGTTGTATACCTGCCGTTGGCCATGGAATTGGTCATTGTGTAGCACTGCTGTTGTTTCGTCCAAAGTCAGTTTTTGGAAGGGTGTACTTACTGTAAAGCTCTTTAAGTCAAGGAGCATGAGTCAATCCGAATAAAAAAGTCCGTGGCCCAGATGTACAAAACGGTCATTTTGTAAAACGATTATTGACTATTCGGACGATTTTGGGTACAAAACAGTCATTTTGCAAGAAACAAGAATTGACGATTCCTGACGATTTTTTTGGTTAAGGAGAGCCTGCCTCGTCGTGCAAAGAATGGGGCCCTGAAAAAATCGCTGTCTCTTATCTATCGTAGCACGCGTCAAGAGACGGCGACCTCTTTGCCGGGAGTTAGACCACGGCTGTGACGGCGTCGTGACGGGTGTGACGGTGTCTTGACGGCTGTGACGGAGTCTTGACGGCTGTGAATGACGTGACGGCGTCGTGACGGCTGTGACAGCTGTGACGGCGTCGTGTTGCATGCCAAGGTAGGGGTGGAGTCATCCCACACGCGGGGGGTGCGCAGCAGAATCTTCTGAGCTCCTCAACAGGAGGGTCTCAATATCTAGTTAACGAAACATTCTATTGACTTCGAAGGCCTTATTCGTTCGCGCGACCCGACTAAAACATTCCTATGCTACACAGAGGGTGCGCGTCCAGGAAAAAAAAGTGTACACTATATCGAGCGTGCAAAATTATGAGACGCTAAAACCGACAGTCCTACACTTGCCTTTGAGAGAGCTCTCTACCACCGATCACAGAAACGATCAGAAACGTTTGGGGCTCAAAAACTGCAACACCTCCCTCTCTCTACGGCCGTGGGATGATTCAGAGCTGCTATTAGTAGGGAGGTAGCATCTTCTGGCATGAAGGCGTGTCTTACTGATGCTCCAGAGGCCTAACCTCTTATCACCACCCAATACACCTCGTCGTCGTTCGGAATTACGTTTTGTGTTCTTTTGAACATTATTGGTTGTGCACACTGCAGTGTGGCAGTGGGGTAGCGGTGGGATTGTGTGATGGGTTGCCGCGCAGTCAGTTTCGAACTTATTCTGGAGTCAAATCTGGAGTCAGGCTTTGGGTTATTCAGGTGGATACGTTATTGAGCTTTGCACCTCCTTAACTTTTCGGGGCTCCAGAGGGAGGGAGAAAATCAAACAAAAAAGTAAAACTTTATTGGACGATTTTTGCAGCATTAGACTGATTCTACGATATAGCCCCCCCCCCCCCCCCCAAAAAAAAAAAACAGCGATTGATTGTCTTTCACGCGTCGTTCCGTGGCTTCTCGACACGAGGAAGGATGCCACTCATGAAAAACACAGCTTCATATATTTTCTTGTTTGTTGGAAAGACAGGACTATCGATCGATGACGTGGGGATGGCAAGGGGCGCCGTGTTTCAGGAGATACGGTCGGGAGCTGGTTTCAAAACCGGCGATTTCGTTAAAGAAAAGTCGTGACGGGCTACCGTAGAACGACTCATCATTTTCACACGAAGCAACCAGAGGGCTGCGCGGGGTTCAGATTTTAGCACGTTCTGACGAAGATTTTACCGTCTGTCTGGGGAAGAAATCCAAAACGCAAAAGTACCCTGGTGCGTAAGACACGAGCGCACAGCTTGCACTGCCTGTCGCGTGTACTGCATGCTTGGGCATTCTCACGATAATATCGCCCTCTCATGAGTCGTCCTCCAAAGGTACCCTGGTGCGTAGGGCACGCGCACACAGCTTGCACTGCCCGCCGCGTGTACTGCATGCTTGGGCATTCTCACGATAATATCGCCCTCTCATGAGTCGTCCTCCAAAAGTACCCTGGTGCGTAAGACACGCGCACACAGCTTGCGCTGCCTGCCGCGTGTACTGCATGCTTGGGCATTCTCACGATAACATCGCCCTCTCATGAGTCGTCCTCCACCACCACGGAGTATAGGGGTAGGGGTCTTGAAAGCACTTGTTGGGCTAAAAATGTTTTTTTTTTTCTGGGGGGCCGGTTTGAGGTCACTCACCAAGCAAAAGTAAGTGTGGAACTACTGGTTAGCCTCTACTAATTTTACGATTATGAATATATAGTCTAACAACTTGTTTTAGGAGTTGCAGTAGTAGTGTGAAGGTGTCGTGGTACCGGAAGGTGTGAGGGAAGGGACGCAGGGGTATCAGCTTCGCTAGGAGACAGCACCGGTTCTTCTTTATAGATTTCTCATTATTGGCGTTGAGCCATGACAAGCTCGAGGAGACAGGAAGAGGAGGAGGAGGAGAAGGAGGAGAAGGAGGAGGAGGAGTGAGAGCACGGGGGTGGCGTGAAGCTCACAGAGTTCGCTTCACCCCAGCTTTGCTGCTGTGCTCTCTTCCGGACCTTCATCTATGGAACGTACAAGGAACGTTCTCCCACATGCTCTATATTCCCATGAGCGCCTAACGCGCTTACTTCTATCTATCTTGTCCAGAGGAAGAACGTTCCATTACCGAGAACGCTCTTGTGGTATAAACTAACTACATTCTACGGGTTATCCGCTTCACTCGGAATATTCCGTTTGAGGGAACCTTCTTGTGGTCCAATAGGCCATGACTCTGCGGGCTATCTTACTGAATCTATTGCCAGCTATACTGACACTCTGTTACAGTAGGTTATTGTAAGCTTGCCCATCTAAGAAAGCTTGGTCGGGTTTGAGCGAACGAAATGCCTTCGAAGGTCTCGTGCTTCGGGTGAGGTGTTGTGAGATATTGAGCTCCTCGTGTTACGGGAGAGAGCTCAGAAACTTTTGCTGGCAGACACCCCTCCGCCCCACCGTGTGATGGCTGATACTAGACCCAGGCTACTGTACCGGCAGGGGGGGGGGCTCTTTTGGGACCTTTTTTGCGGTGTGTGGCTTCGAGTCACTCGCGCGAGGTAACCCCTGTTTCTTAGCGGTCTGGAAGAGCTCGCGCTCGCGATGTTTTGAAATCGCGGTATCAACCCGTGCGCGCGATGGTATGCATGGTAAGCTCTACGCTGCGCGATAAAAATCCCGTCAATATAGGTCTTTTCGTCTCCCCGACGCGGGCTACGACAGAGGTGCACCGCTTTCTTTCTCTGAGGTTCCTTTAGTTCGGGAGCTTAAGATCTCTCCCAAAAAACTAGTTCTGGGAGAAAAAACTAAACTGCACTATATGCTACCGTATGAAAAAATCCCATGGCCCCTAGGTATACTCTGTCTTTCTTTTTCTTTGCGCCCCCCCTCTGAGTTCGCCCCGGGGCGTTTTTCCACCGAACTTGCGCCGTACTCTTGTCGCCATGAACCCTCCGGGTCCACCGAAACGGCTTGCGTAGAGATTATATCTCGAGCTTCTCTTCCGCTGACTCAAACGGCGCGGTCGTGCGTGGTCTCTCCGACCGGGTTAGTCATTTTCGCGACGATATAGTGGTTAAAAAATTGATCAATTGGGAAAGTCGTAAAAGTTTATCAATGTGGATGGTCGGATTCGAGCCCACGACCCAAAAACCCATAGTCTGTCGACGCGACGCCATTTGTCACGGTATTAGTGGGGGATAATAGTCCGTTTGACCACTTGCAAAAGGTTAACCAATATAGCCTACCCAAACTAAGCCTTATAACACTTTCCCCCCCTGAAACGGCGGGATAGCAGGTCGGCCGGATATACGGGCGGACCTGTCAATATCCAAGCGGTTGCATTTCCTGGGTATACCAGGGAGAGTATTTTTCAAGTTCGACATGGAGAAAGCCGTAAAATTTTATTAATAGTGTGGATGGTGGGATTCGAACCCTCCACACAAAAAACCCGTGGTTTACCTCTGTCGACGCGACGGCATTTGTTAAGGTATTAGTGGGGTATTAGTCCGTTTAACCACTTGCAAAAGAGGTTAACCAACCGCTTACCCAAGCCAATAAGCCTTATGACAATAAGCTGTAGATTGTGAGTGTGATTGACTATGTAAAGGGGATTCGCCCTACCAAGGTACGACATAGACGCACCTTGGCAGGGTCGCGTGTGTGACAACGTGTCAACCTCGTGTAAGGTTCCTACACACACATGACCCTGCCGGCGTTTCACCAAAAATCACCACCAAACAACAACAACACGTCGCATATATAGCTCAAAACCCCCCTCGCCGTGACCACACACCTACAGTACAGTATCTGTATATAGATAGTTCGCGCTGCCCTGGCCGCCGCTACCCCCGAATGATGGTCTCGGTTTCCCAATAAAATAGGCCACTAAATAGATTAAAAATGAACGCGTGCTATACAATAGAAGTGTGCACCAACTTTTTCCTGAGGTTCCTCAATTCTGGAGCTTAAGACATGTCCTTCTGAACCCGAAAACATATTTGGAAAAAAATAAAACTGCTGTGATACCGGATGAAACATCCCACACGGCCTATAGGTACACAACGAAAAAATCATGCAAGAAAAAAAAAGTGGCTATTTTCCGACGATTTGGGGTTAAGGGGCCCGTCGTTCAGAAACCATTTCTTCTGTGACGCATGGCACGGTGGTGGAGGCGCACCTCTTCTTGTTTTGTTTTGGGGGGGGGGCTTCTCGCGCTCGAGGAGCTCTGAAAAAAAAAACGATTTGTTCGGGGGCAGGGGGCGGGGGCGGGGGAGGGGAGCGATACATCTCAGACGCGCGTGCTACGATATATAGAGGATGCTGGCACCACTTTTTTTCTGCTCAGTTCCCTCACTTTCGGAGCTTAAAATGTCTGATCCCTCCCACACAAGAATAACTGATTTGGAGAAAAAAAAACTGCCACGTACACCGGATGAAGCATCCCGACACGGCCTTGGTGTACAACGAGAACAATCACGCACGAAAATAAAAATGAAAATCATCCGACGGTTTTGAGGTTAAGGAGCGCCGTCATTCCGAAAACATGTTAAAAAAAAAAGCCAAAAAGAGGTATACCTTATACCAGATGAACAATCCCATGGGCTTGAGCATAAAAATGAGAAAGCGCGGAGGAAAGGAAAAATGGGGAGAAAATGGTTGGCAGAAAGTCGTAAGACACTGCGTACCGCTTTATTATGGAAGGATACAAGTTTTCGATTGACACCGGCACGGCATCTACAACGCTACATCTTTGTCGGAGGGCAGTACAATAATAACAACGAGAATAACAATGATAAGACAGCGAAAATTATTGCAAAAAAAGTAATGAATTTCCCGACGATTTTGGGTCAAGAAGAGCCCCCGCCGTTCACACAACGTTTTCAGCAACAACAAAAAAATGCTACCTGTAGACATCGCGGCATGCGTCTTCCGTGGTCATAGTTTTGGTGTAATCTCGCGGACGGGACGAAGGCCGTCCAACGTTCGGAGTGCTTTTTTGATTATAGTCGGTTCGCCCACATTTGGACGAGAACGCTCATGAATCTAACCGTTCCGCAGTATTAAAAAAATGGATGCTCAACGTTGTCCTACAGAAGAACCAGAGGCCTGAAACAGTGGTTGAAACGAAAAGACTTACTGCGGTCCTAGAGAAGAGTCCGACCGCCGAGGCGTTCCCGCCTTCCGCTCGGAAACACGCACCGACATCATATCCCCATCTCTGACCCTGGTCGTGGAACAAAATAACACCTCGTCGCTTTCGTGTTGTCACCGCGGTCCGCCGCCGTCCAAGCAATTTTACCCGATCCCTCCTCCCCCCTGACCCCGGCCGGGCTCGCTCGAGGCTTCATTATGGCAGTATTAATATGATATTGTTTGACTCGTGGACACTGCGTCACATTTTTTTCACTCCCTTCACTGCTCTCTACTGAACAGCACCCATAATATGGATATGTGTACCTTCTCCAGCCCCCCCAAGCTACCCACCCACCCCCCTCGAGCGACTTGCGAACTAAAGCCGGGGTGCTGCTTTAAGTACCTTCGCCCTCCCTCCCCCCGCCCCGACCGGCCGACCGATCGACCCGCGAGCCCTGGGAATAACCGTGGCTACCGTGCGGGCACATCATTCAACCCGATGCGCGTTAGGCTCTTTCACGGCCAGCACAGCGCCAACGAGGCCATAAAATCGACCATATACTGTACCAAAAACAAAAACGGGAGAAGACTGCGCTTTTCGCTTTGTGTACTTAGAGGTCGGTCTTTACTACAAAATTACAACACGAGGCGCATAGGCACACGGGTCTTACACGGAACAATCGCAGTAAGGTGCCGGTCTATTCTGCGGGCAATGAAAGTGCGAGGCGCCGACTGTCCTTTACCGCAGCGGAGCACACCGAAAGGTTCTCCGCTGGTAAAAGTCCTCTGTACAAGCAGGTCGCGGTGCGCAATCACGAAGGCTCCCCCCCCCCCTCGACCCTGCCACCCCCGCCATTTACCCCGCATTTTACCCCGCCCCCCTTACAGCCCCCCCCCCCTTTGAACAAATGAGTACCGCCTCCCACCACCCCCGCCCCCCCTGCCCCGATTGATTCCTCGGGCCTCCCTAATCTTTAGTATTTATTAATGGCAGGGATTGCGTGATTCCTTCGCGCCTCTAGACTTCTCAAACAGGAAATATCCCTGCCCCCTTCTTACTGCAGTAGTGCTCCGCTCGGCAGCTTGTTCGAACGCCTCTTGTACACTTGGAAACCCCAGAGCTGTGCCACACACATATGTACAATGACTAATTCCTTAATTCTAGCACTCTTGAAGCTGTGCATTTTTACTCACTATTTACACTCGGTACGACAAAGTACTACCACGTACCCACCCTGAAGGGGTTTTGTTGAGGAGACCTGTCGCCTTGACTTCAAGAACCTTCGACTCTACCCCGTCTCGTCACGGACGTGTCGTGCCCGGGGGCAGGCTTGGCTTCGAGCCAAGCTACGCTGTACACGGTAGAGCCTGCCTACGGTAGGCAGGGGGGTCACTTATTGGGGCCTTTTTTTTGTGCCGTGGGGAGCTCGGGGTCACTCGAGTGAGGAGCAACTCCCCTGTTCTTTTGCAGTCTTGAGCTTTTTCGCGCTGCTTTACGCTGTCGATATACCGCAAATCGCAACAAGGAACGGTAAGGTAGGTCTACACTCCGCGCCAAAAAAAAAACTCCCAAAAAGTGCTTTTTTGTCCGCGTAAGGCACGGAGTCTCTCGTGCGAGTGATCAAAACCTGGAACTGAGACAACGGCGGTATGATACTACAATGATTAGGGCTCTGTCCTGGGCGAGTATCTATTGGCAATTAAGTACATCGCTCCTGGAAGTGTACATCTCTCCGGGTCGAAAGAGGTGCCAGCAGGGTTCCAGGATATTGGCCATTCACGTACGTCCCACTAAAACGTCTCATAATACATCCAAACGTGCGGGTAGAGAAGGAATTTTGTTTGATATTCGAGTCAAAATCAACCACTTTTTTAGCTCTAGTGAAGCCAAATCGCGTAAAATCGTGCCCCCGGAAAAGCGCCTCCAGCGGAGCCCTCCGGGGGCGCCTCCGGCGGGACCCCCTCACCAGCCGGGGGTGGGCCGATGGTCGGGGCTTCGCCGCGACCAATTTTACTGGTTGGATCCAGGCTCCTGACTGCCTCCTCCTGGCTAAAGAGCTACCAGGACATAGCCCTGACAATGATACTACAATGATGCCGTAGACTTGGGGGGTTGGTGTGCACATCTAACCCGGAACCTGCCTTTGATACCAGGTACTTAAAAAAATGTACGCGCCGCGCAATCAACAACAACCATCCCCCAGCAAATCGCAATTAAGCAAAATTGAGCAATTTTGAACGTAAAAGAGGATTGCAGAGGTACATGTATTTTTAGGCAACTCTTCGGGTGGAGAGCCCAAGTCGGTGAAGGTATCCGTTCATGCCTCGGAACATCAGGCAAGACCGGGTATCGTACATGAGTCCTAGAACACTGTAAGTCATCCGGTGTGCGACCCTTTTCACCACACGAGGAAGCATCGCCTGATCTGCTGGTCAACCACCATACAGCAGATAATGTACTATTGACACCATGACATGCCAACGTTCCGCGCCTAGCACAAATGACAGAACTGACACCATGCCAAACGTCTTACCTATACAGCTTACACATCTACGTACACATCACTCCATAACACAAGCCAGTCAGAGAAGATTGGGCCCAAAAGCAACCCTTCTGCCCTGCCCCTGCCCTGTCATAGCATGGCTTCTGGCTTCGCCTCTCCACCCGCTTTCGGCGCACACCGTCGCCTATGGCGACCTAGCCTCGCTTATCTGGGCTTTCGGGGTGGAGCGCCAAATACGTCGAGTGTGGCCGCATTACCGACAGCAAGAAACAAGAAAAAAAATGACAAGAAAAGTGGGATACAGTAGTGGTCACTCCCTCGATGGTGCCGGTATGTGCCAGCACGGAAGCACCGGCACTATATCGGCACAACTAGCACTACTCCGCATACCGTACTGCCACTACTGCCACTAGTGGTTGTTCCCATATGTGCCAAACGATTTCACAGGCACTATAGAGGGCACCCGGCACTAAAGAGGGGCCTATACTGTAAAAACGTCTATGAATACCAGTATCACAGAAACTGTCCGCAATTTGATATTCAATTTTTCAAAGTTTTTTTTTGTGTCACCCTGGCACGCCCGTACGGAGACAGGAAATCGTCAGGCGCGACCCTTCTTAAGCACAAGGAAAGCCAGTGAAAAAATAGTCAAAAAACACGAAATGACAATAATACGCAAAACGCAAAACGACAAAAAAAGTAAGTGCGTGCGAGGTATACACAAACTGTCCTAATTACAAAACAAAATTTCATCAAAAAAAGTACGAAAAACCCCTTCACACACAGCACAAATTCACACATACCTTACATCAATCAAAATACATTTATAATCTCACAAAATTTACAAAACAAAAATTGCCCACAAAAAACACAAAAAAAAAACTCACCAAAGCCGCACCAAAACCTCACCAAAATACGAAAACAATTATCAAGTTTCGACAGAACACACACAGCTCGCAAATATGAGTTTCGACGAAATCTTCGATCTCACAGCTGGAGTGTACTTCTTATTTTTATAATATACCCCCCCTCCCTCTTCGTCATCAGACGAGTTTTACGGCGAGAGCTTCCCCGATTGCGACAACCACAGCCACGGTGGCTGCAGTAACTGCGATTATAACCAACGCCGCAATCTCGGCCACCCGCTGGGCTCTGAGCTCTAGCGGCCAATCTGCCGACGAAGACGAACGCGGCGGCGGCAGCGGCGGTGTTTTGACCAGCATGGAAACACCGACCACTTCCCCACCCACGCTCTCGCCCAAAGAGACATACGAGGAGGAGGATGAAGAGGAGGAGGAGAGAGAGCGGGAGTATGAGGGAGGGGGGACGGCGGAAAGGGGAGCGGAGGAAGAGGAGGAAGAGGTGGAGGAGGAGGGGGAGGACGACGACGAAGAGCGGGAGACGGAGGAAGAGGAAGCGGAGGACGGGGAGGAAGAGGAAGAAGAGGGGCTCTTGGACGTTTTTGCTGGTTGGTTCGTCGAACAGGGCGAAGGCGTGAGGGAGCTCAGCCCCAAGAGGCGTCCTAGCAGGCTGAGGTGGCTGCGGAAGGCCTTGACCGAGAGCCGGACCACCTCCGAGTCGCCCCCTTGAGTGAAGAACGCCAACACCGCCGTGAGCATCTTGGCGACCTCGAAGACGAAGTAGATCTGAGCAAACACGTTGGGCGTGTGGTGCGCGACGCGTGGCAGTAAGCAGATAGAGGCAGGGGAGGAGAGGGCGAGGAGAGGAAGCGGGGGGGGAGGGGGGGGGGGGGGGGCGTACTCATTTGCTTGCCTTCAGTCAGTTGACCATTGAACCGTTGGCCATGCGTCCCTTTCGGCAAGGAGCACCGTTCTTATACTCCTTATAGAGACACCACCAACTTTTTGGGCGCCCAGTACGCTTCTTCCATATATGGCATTAAAAAAAAAACATATATTATCTCCATCGCTGGCGGCCTGTGTGGGGGCAGGGGATTCAACGGCGGTACAAAATGAGGAGCGAAGTCAAGGTGGCTACGAAAATGAAGCGTGTTTATCCCGGGATGAGGGTCGTGTCGTGGTTGTCTGCGCAAAGTCAAATATGTCAAAAGACAAATCGATGCCTATAACGTAAAAAGAGCATACGCGCGCGAGAGAGAAAAAAATGAAGAGAAAGGCCTTGGTGGGATAGAGTACTTTTCCGCATATGCTCGATTTCTGTTAGCCCAACACAGCGGAAGAAGAGCGCGCGAGCGAGAGCGCACGTGTAATCCTCACCAGCAGCCCAAACGCTTCCCAGAAAGGCCACCTGGACTTCTTCGTCTTACTTTCCCTGAATTGTTGGTCTTGCGTCTGGCGGCAGGACCTGGCCGAGGCGAAAAGGAACGCACCAACAAAGAAGAAAACTCTTAAGTAATTGTCTGAGGCGCACGACATCGAGGCATACAATCCGCTCTGATATGCAGGACCAACATCTTGGTAATTGGCACGGCAAGCGCGATAGACGACCGCGAGTATAGATCACCCGACCGCCGCTTCCCAACAGCCTTTAAAACAAAAAAAGAACCGGGGTGTACAACATGCGAGAGCGGGTCTAGGTGCCGGTAAGCACGGCTTATGACTTACTGCACTTCCCCCGCCCCCCTCCCCCCTGCACTCTGAAGCAACACACAACAAAAACAAACAAGCAGACAAGCAAATCGACTAACCGGCAAACAAACAAACAAACAAACAAACAAACACACATACAAACAAACAAAACAAACAAACAAAACAAACAAACAAAACAAACAAAACAAACAAACAAAACAAACAACACAAATCAAACACATCAAACAAACAAACGAACAAAACTACCAAACAAACAAAAAAGAAATAAAAACGAGCGTGCGCGCGTGTTATATCTCCATCTTCGCGTCATGCTCTTCCTTTCGACCGCCGATATTATCGATAATCGAACGTCCACGACCCCTGACGCGTACCTGTACACCTCGAGCATCCCGTCGTACACTTCCGCAGTACCGTAGCCCGTTGCTATCTCGCGCCCCATCAAACCCATCTGTCAATAATCGATTGATTTTTGCGCACCGAAAAGGGGACAGACGTTATTATGTCTCTGTTTTGGGGAGGGAGGGAGGGACGGCAACAATAGGCACACTTGCCTACAGCTTGCCTGCTTGCAGTGCGCGCATACCTTGTTTCGTTGATCCTTGTCTTGGACCAGCTTCCTTAGTCCCGTCACGTAGCCCTCCTTGTCCCCGATGCCGACGCAGAAGCCGTTAACGCCATCCTGATGTCAGCGAAACGAACAAAAAGGAAATATATTGAGAGGTGTTAGGTGACGCAAAACAAACCTGGAGGTTGAGAGGCAAGCTCGGGGGGGGGGGGGGGGGGGGGGGCTGCAAGTACTACATCTTGTAGGGGGGGGGTACTACGCACCGTATATAGCGCGGCGTAGAAAGCGAGAGGGTTCCATGTTTTGCCAGATAGAACTTTCAAGAAAAAAGGCCCACTCCCTCTTCCTTCTTATTTTCCTTGGTTGTATCTATGTGGAATCGTTCTGCCTATCTATCTAGCTTTATCCATCTGTCTAGCTAGCTGTCTATATATCGATCGACGTATATCTGTCGATTTATCTATCTATCCCATCGATGGGACCTATCTACCTATCGACCAAACTACCGACAGATCAACCGACTGACCGGCTGACCGCCCCACTCACCCACCAAGGCATCAACTAACTAACCAACCAACCGACCCACCAAACAGACCGACCCACCAACCGCCCGCCAAAGCAACCTCCGACCTACGACCTATTTTTGTTGCTGTTCTCACATTCACTCGCATAATCAAGTCCGTGGTCCCAGGACAGGCTCCAGTCACTCTCGAGCTGAGGAATACCCCAGGGAAAAAACGCAAACAAACCAGAGGTGGTACACGCATATATCACAGCTGACGCAATCCATGCCTCCACCAGAACCATATAAAAGTGAAATCGGGAGTCAGCCTACGATGTGCCAGGTCCATACTGGCATGACCGACCTTGACGAGGTGGTCCCCGCACTCCCGGTTAACGACGCAAGCCACGCCGCACGACATCGCCTCAAGGGTCACTCGCCCGAACGTCTCGATCTGTTCCACGGAAAAAACAGACCGACAGAACAAACATACCGAATTACCAGCACAGCATCGGAATGAGAAAAGTAGGAGTCGGATGTACGATGTTAGACTATATCTGTTCCGCACGTGCTGGATGGACGCCACGAGAGACGGTGGTCGGGATAAAATGTGCAAAAGGAATGGTACAAATTGTTGTGTAGTGGTGCGGTGCCGTGCCATGCACAAGGGAGTGCAGTGGAGTGTAAACTCTGGTGCAGTGCAGGGGAGTATATACACTAGTGCAGTGTGTTGAACACCCAGCAGGCTGGTTTGCGCTTCTTTTCTAGACTATTTCTCGACGGTAATTACACTACCCGTAGTATTTTGTAGCATGATTTATCAATTTTACAGATGCTCATATAACAGATCTGAATACTTTGTTCCATTCGTACTTTCATTATCTGGGTGATGTGCTTACATTCGCATTGCTGCTGTTCATACACAGGTCTAAATATGGTGTACCATTTGTGTTTATTATTTTGAGTATCAATTTCCTCTACCTACTGACTTCTTACCTAGGGGGCGTATTGGAACATGGACTCTGCAGTCCATTAGTATTTAGTTGATTCGTAGATTTTCTTTCGAGTACGTACATACATATAGCTGAATAGTACGCATTTTTACTGTACTGGACCAGCGTCCACAGTTTTCTGCTTCCTTAGGTTGCAGTTCTAGATACAAATTCAGGGGGGGAGGGATACGCATCATTGTAAAACAGTTTAGTGGAGTGTGAGTTATAATGCGGTGAAGTGTAAAGTTTCGTGAACTATAAGGTGTAATACAATTTAGTGTGGAGTACAGCGCTGTTCCGTGCGGTACACTGCTGCGCGCTTCGGTCGGTTCCGACTGACCTCGCTCGGAGCGACCATGACATCGCACGACGCCACCACTCTCGCCAGCTCCTCCCCAGCCTTCCACCCAACGCAGACCACGCCGTCCGCCCCCTCCAGCATCCCCATCGCCTCCCCCTCCCCGACACAAACCCCCACCACCCGGGGGGGCAAGGCCTCCTCGTCTTCACCCGCGGCAACGGCGGCGTCATACCGCTCCTGCGCCTCTTGTTGGACCTTGTGCACCGCCTGAAATGGGATTGGTACGGAAAAAGAAATACATCGGGGGACAGTGTGGAGGAGGTAAACAGGAAGTGAGATAGACGCCGGATGCCATGGGCAGAGAAGGCTGCGGCGGCGGCGGGGGGGGGGGTGCTCGATATAAATGCATGGCCGTAGTCGTGTGACCATAGACCATCGCATCCCAACAACGCCGGGACGGAGCATGTCGTGTTTTCACCGACCAGGGAGACAATGCTTGCATCAAGCGCGAGGCGCCATGAGGTGTTCGGCGAGCTTCATGAAGGGTGAGCTGCACCTACTAAGAACCACTTGTGAGGCGGACGTGAATATGGATGACAGCTTCAATGAGTTAATTTAATTTCCGGTATGGCCACTTCCAGAGACAGCAATGGGAGTACTATGCAACTGCCTCGTGGGTGTCTTACTTATCATGAGCACTACGTTACAAGACCATTCCCCTTGTGCGGAGCAAAAGTTCTCCACCCCGCACAAATGGTATAATTCCACCGCCACTTGTGATCGACCGCCACAAAAAGAAACAAAAAACGGTACCGTGGTGGTCTAGCTCATGTAGTGAGCAGCATGTTTTACAGTGAGCAGCATGTTTTACAGTCTGTAGCGCCGTTGCCAACCGACACAAACCAAACCTATACCCTGATATCAAAACTCGGGGGGGGGTGAATGGCGGGGTACGGGGGGAGGGAGAAGGGCGGGGAGGGGGGCACAGAACAGCCCAATATTCAATACTTCTAACTAGCCCGTTACCCGCGCGTCGCTAAACGGCACATACAAAACATGAAAGGTGGTATTCGTATTCTGTGTAGAATTGCGACATCTTGAGGGGGGGGGGGGGGGGGGGGCTGGTTTTTGGGACGTGGCGTTTGTTGCAGAGACACGAACCATCTCAAAGGGGGAAGGGGAGGGGGGGGGGGGGACAGAGGGGGTTCGGGCGGGTTGGGGGCTGAATGAACGGCACATTGGACTGTGTTGCGATATGTATGCACCTGAAGCCACACTCCCGGCTGTTTCTCGTGGACCACCCTTCCGAGCCACAGGGCGGCCACGTCTTTGGGGCCGAGGCCCAGGCGTCGTCGGAGGTCTTGACACCGCCTCGCGGGTGAGAAAAGGTCGGGATCTACGCCCCGCCCCCACACGCCCAAGTGCGTGTCCCACCCTTCTCCCTCGACCTTCCGCCGCATGAACTCCGTCTGCGATATTACAACGACGTTCAGCGGGGGGGGGAAGCTGAAACGGTGGAAAACAAAGAATGGAAATTGACTTTTGGCGAAGTTCGTCGTCGTTATGCGACGCTCGCGACACGATTTAGGCACGGCCTACGCAGCTGAGGAGTAGCCCGGCCAATATTTTCGGCGTTCACTTAAGGTTTTGAAACCCAGAGAAAACGCAACCCGAATCTCGCGCATGGGCCTTTACATCTTTTATTTCCAGCCAAACACTGCACGTAAGAAATTGATAAGCCCGACCCAAAACACAAATAAATAAGACTTGTTCGCGTGGTCGTGACCCGGCCCGCGGTTCGCGTCGGGAGTTTTCTCAACACGCAGTGGGCCGAGTCGGGCCGGGTCAGGAGGTGTTCCAAATATCACGGGTCGGGTCGGGTCGGGTTACCTTGCCCCGGTTCTACCCGCGAGAAGGGATTTGACCAGTGAAAATTCCTGAGAAAACACCAGTTTCTTATACCCCCTTCTTAAGAACCGCATCCACGTTTTTTGGGTAGAAAAAAATACTTGGAATTAAAATGAGGGGATTTTTTGCGGAGGAAAGGGGGGTAAAAGGTGCCGCGTACTACACAGCATACCAGCACCATCATATACTGTACATTTGGTTGGTAGCCATACTCACAGGCGCGTAGACAGCAGGACACAGGCCGTACACGTGGCGCAGGAACGAGGAGGTTGTCCACAGCGCCTGCTTTCGGCTATGGTAATACCAATGTTACAAGGGGGCACGGACGACGAGACGAACGGCGCGGCGAACGAAGCACGAAGTATGGAGGCGCGCGAGGGTGGGGGCGGGGGACGGACAAGGAGTTTCGCTGCGTCCAGCTCCTTTTGAAGAAGGTATTGGAGGGGGCCGGCTTTGCTTTCATCGTCTCAACAGGAGCTACAACCTATCCTACACGTAGTGCTACAATCACCAGCTGTGTGCTACTCGTAGGTGGTCATAGGACGTCTATGTACCTGCATGAAATTATATACTGTGCATACCTGAACTATGGCAGCATCGGCTTCTCCGCACTTTTATATGAATTGAAGCTACTATTACTGTTACTAATACAACAAGCCAACCAATCCGGTAGCCCCGGTGGTCTAGTGGCTACCTTCGAATGCTACTAGCGTTGGTCCTTGAGTTCGATTCCCAGCGTGGTGAGATTTTGAACTTGTTTGCAAAAATGCAAAAACAAAAAGGATCGCCTAGGAGCGTGGGTACGCTCAACTCGACGCGAGTCGACGAGGGAAGAAAATGCTGAGTTCTCGGGATAAAAACCAAAAGGCACGTGCCGTAGTGGGGCGGGGGAAGGAGGGCTCGCTACGTGACCCCTGATCTGAGTTACTACTGGCAGGGAACGCGAGGAGAGTAGTGCGAGGATGACAAATGGGATGATGAAAAAAAAAAGAAAAAACACCCTGCCGAATAATCAGGAGTCTCCCTGTGCACCTCCGTGTTATCATTTTACCGTGCACGTTCTGGCGTTCGACGAACGACAAAACAAAAATACCCGTCCGTCGCGCACTTCTTAATTTTTTACCCCCGCCTCCCCCCGCCCCCCTTGTATAATAGTCCCTCCTGCGACAAAACGACTAGGTAAGCAGTGAGCAAATACATGAGAACACACACCACGCACGTAGAGATCTGGCACTACGTAGAGATCTGGTACCTGAAAGAGAAAAAAACCCAACTGTAATTGATCCACGACAACGAAACTTGCCTGTCTCTTTGCAGCATTACGAATCCAAACATATCTTGAAACGCCCCTAACTCCATCAACCCCATGGCCTCGGTATAATACCAGACCTCCCTGAGCCCCGTCCCCCGGCCCTGTCCTACCCGATAGGTTTTTTGTCCGGTCCATTCCAACCCAGGCAACATATTTTTGGTCACCAAACGAACGCTGGATCACGTACTTGAGCATTTATTTTTTGCTTTCTTTTGTGTTGACTTATGGTCACGTTTACACTTCCCAGGTCAACTCAACTCGTGAGAGCTTTTAATTCTCGGCGACCTTCTTCATAAGCCGTGGTCACAGCAGGTGTCTTCTCTCCTCCCCCCCCCCCCCCCCCCCGGTACGAGCAATTAATAAAAAATACCCGGTATAGCCCATTTATCCTATACTGCATACCGCATGCTTGTACAATACTATGGAATATTCGGTCTTGACTCATCATGAAACTTATTAAAAACGGGCGATCGATGTGGTGCGCAGCTTGCAAAGATGAGTATAGACCCTAAGTTCGTCGAACTCACACTGAAGTCGTTAGAATATTTTTTATAAAATAGAAAAAGGCGGCTTGAATTTTGTTTCCCAAACACCGGAGGGGGGGGGGGCTGCCTGACGTGAGGACACACAACAGACTTTCAATGCAGAGTCTGTCTATCATGTGATTGGTCAACGGTAAGAAAGCTTGCTGCCTTTCGACGATCTGACTACAATGGAGTGGGTACGTGTTATACCCGAAAATTGAAGAGCACCTCGGAACACGCCAGCATGGCCGCTTTTTTATGTCCGTGCCGTTCTTATTTTAGATTGGGTGTCATGTGTTCGGGCTTAAGTATAAGCTAGGCGTCTCAAGGCGTGATCAGCCGATTCGACCGGTCTTGACCCCATTACAATTGGAAACCCGTTTTGGGGGACAAAATTACTTGGATTTAGTATAGGGAGGGGTTCGGGGGCTCTAAAGGGGTTAACCCGCCCAGAACCCCGGACACACGCATTTTTTGGGGACATAACTACTTGACGTTAATGTGAGGTAAGTGTTTCAGCGGTAAACGTTCGTTTTTTTTTCTTGTTGTTTCGGACGCTCTAAAACCGGGTACGTTACCATTCATTGCACTGGGTGAAGTAAATACAGAGGCTCGACTCTATACACAGTGACGGAAATACAAAAAAAAGGGTTATCTCCTTCTTACAGTGACAATAGCCCATAGGTGTCCTCGTCGTGTTCCGAATAACATGACAAAAGGTAGGTTGGATTGGGTCTCGTACTGGCGGTCTCGTGATGCGGTACACCGGAGCAATAGCATCCGGGATCGCTGGATAAACTCTGTACCCTCTCTCCCATCTCCCCTCTACCTTACAGAAGGGCAGCATGGCTCTACACGGTACTACGGCCTATGATACTGCACTAACTAGTCTACGGCACTATTCCATTTGTCTATGTGAAATACGCACTTTTATTTTTTGTCGGCATGCTGTTCTCGGGCGGCCGAGATTTTTTTCGCGCACTTTCGGCTGCGTGGGCAGGCAAGAGGGACGTCGGTACATTACGACGCGTGTCTGGATCTCAGCCAAACCCCGTTGCGGTGCTTTCGAGCATTCAACGTCGCTGAACTGGATCTCTTTTTGTCAAGGGGTTGTGTTCCGCCTCGCTGAGACGAGCTTCTTGTGCATGGAAAACATCAATTTTTTTTTGTTTCTTCTTTCAAAATTGACGGCTCCGTTACCACACTTTTCACCCCACTCGGCTCTCCCGCCCGCTATATAACATCATCATCATTAGTCCGGTTTGAATATTTTTCACCTCCAACGCAACAACAACGAAACACATCGCCGTCGGACCCCGTACCAGGTAAAGGAAGCACACAGCATACAGCAGCAGTAGCAGCAGCAGCAGCAGCAGCAGCAGCAGCAGCAGCAGCAGCAGCAGCAGCAACAGCAGCAAAAAAAAAAAGCAGAAGCCTACTATGCATATATTTGGAACGCCTGTGTTCTCCCCCCTTTTCGGCCTGCGACGCCCCCAGGGACATCAAATCAGCCCCATCCCGCAGGGGAACCTTGTACGACGAGATGAGTACGGCATCTATCTTCTCACAGGCGGGGTAACATTAGTGAACAGAATACTGTACCCACATTATTTTGTATGCGCGTTCTCACGTCAACCGTGAGAGAGCTATTACTTATTAAGAAGCATTCGTTGTGTCCGTTCAATGGCATCCGGCACACACCAGCCGGTCCATCCACCTGATTGTCCATCCTCCTACCAGTAAGTTGATATGTGTGATGCTGCTGTTGTATGTGTTGTAGGATACAGCACAGTTGTAAACTGTTGGTTATATCGCACTAGCCACTGAGTGAACTACTCGGTCACGTCACTAGGGTGTGATCTAGTTGATAGACTATCCGCTTCTGAGCCTGGCGTGCGCGGGTTCGAATCCCGGTATCATCGGGGGGGGGGGGAAACACTGAGCCACTGAGTCACTCAGTGGGTAATGGTAAAAAACAACATGAACATATAGTAGGGTTGTTTGGCCTGTTACGTTACTATAGGCAAGCAGGGAGGCCGTAGCAACCATCGCGGCGGGCAATGATACACCAGGTTCAAGAGCTGATGATGTACCGGTCGATATAGTAGAAAAGCAGACATAGCTCCATACGGCAGGAGGATGGCCGAAGACGTTGAGGCCGTTCGCTTCGACTTTTAATCGAAATTCTCAAAAACAACATTTTGATCACTCGAAACTCTAAAGGCCAACCCCGTTAGGTTACTCAACGACAGATACAGTTCTTCGATCCGTAGTCGAGCTAGACCCTCGGGCCAGGACTAGATTTCGTGGTAAATATAACATAAACTATGACCTCGTTTGTGCTGGTCGTTGCTTCTCGGCTGCTTGCGCGGTGGCTTTACGTTTTTTTTTTTTCATGTTATACCCCGGGGATGTAATATAAAAAATGAAAATACACTCCAGCTGTGAGATCGAAGATTTCGTCGAAACTCATCTTTGCAAGCTGTGTGTGATACTCCGATCGCGCGCATTACGAGTTGTGCGTCCTCATTAAGGATATAGGTCGGCGACTCCCCTTACAACTACAGTGTAGCTATCATTATGTTATGATAGCTAAAAAAAACGCCTTCCTGTGTTCCCCCTTCTCAAAATATTTGCCACATCTTCGGGATTTCAAGCCGAGCACATCCCGACGGGGAACATTGCACACAGTGGGAATGCATTAATCATGTCATACATACGCACACTATCGCAATACTATGTATCCTACCACGTCCAGTAAACAAACGCCGATAGCCACCTTTGTTACAGATGCAGTACAACATGAACCTTGCAATCAATCTAAATCTGCCAGATACAGTGTATCAAAAAAAGGTCTGTATCATACCACTGCAGTCTACCCTTTAAACGACGTCACCCACCAGTCTTGGGTGCCAGGTATACCTGCGTGTGTTCCAGGTTCGCGGCGCCTTCTATTGTCTGTTTCAATTCCAAGGCCTTTTTTTTTGCCAAACACAACGAGCGAATGCGAGGCGCCCATTCGTTCAACGAATGGTCGGAATGTTCGATACCACAAGCACGCAGTACACAGCACACACCGAAAAAGAAACAGGGCAATAACAAGAAAGGTAGGCTGGCATTCACGGGGATATGAGAATTCGGGAGCTGTTACACCGAAGCCAGTGTAGAACACAACCTCGCCCAAATAAGGATACCATAGTCTGGGTTTAACATTATTAGTATTATTTCTGTTTTTCGTTGCGCGTCCTGCACTGCTGTACCGGTGTTAAGCTAAAGGGTACGGCGGCGGAACGACGTATGCAACTGTAAACACAGGTACCGCATACCTTTTTCCATTCCGTCATATGATATGATAAGCTACGTACAGTAGCAATGGGGGACTGTGTGCCAGCAGCAGCAGCACAAGAGACAGCAGCAGCAATATATTACGTTAAACTACTTCAAATACGTCATCTGTGAGTTCGACGAATTGGGTGGTCGACACTCATGTTTTCAAGCTGCGTGATGCTTCGGCGTGTAAAGCGCAGCGACAGCGTTTGGTTGGTTGGTTGGTTGGCGGGGAGTTTTTGGGGCGCTACCGCTTCTAACTCGTACATAGCAACAAAACCGAAGTCGTTCTATGACCGGCCGCCCCGGCGGTCTAGTTAGTGGCCATCCCCTCGAATTCTACTAGATAAGAGTTTATTCTGCATTTCGAATCTCACGTGGGTCGGACTTTTGAGTTTATTCGCAAAAGCTAAAAATCAAAGGAGTCAATCAGCTGCTGAGAGCACCTAGCAGCGTGGGGAGCCGCGATTCGATGCGAATCGACGAGGCTCCCGAGAAAGGGCTGAAGTCTTCTCGCGATAAAAAAAGAGGTATGCACCATAGTGGTGGGGTTGGGAGGGGGGAGAAGAGCCCGTCATGTGATCCCGGATAATGAGTTACGTCTAGGGAGGGAAAAAGAGAAAGAAAAAGTGCGAAGGTACAATAGGTGGGATGAGCAAGAAAAAAACGATACTCCAAGACAACCATCAACATGACACAACAACAGCAGTACAGTAGCTCTACCATTAATGCGACATCAAGTACAGTGGTATAATATTTACCTATTGAGGGCGCAGACGTAGCTGACAAGGCGCGGGTGAGTGATAGTATTCGGAGCTTTTTGTGCCAGCTTTTTTTGTTGAGCGTTCGGATTGAATTGTGAACCGCAAAGACACTTAAACAATATATGACAAGTGTGTGGTCCTCTCTGAAATGTGAGCGCTCCACGCAAGTACGCGTCAATAGTATCATGCAGTGCAGTAGCGCGTCGCGTGTCGCGAAACTCCTTGCGGTGGAGTTTGGGTACAAATGTTCCATCCATGATGCTCGGCCTCCGTCGGCGGCCCGGGTTGCTTGGTTGGCCGACGCCGCATTCGTGCAACATGACTCATTGTTTCCGAAGTCCCAGAGGCGTTTCAATACTACACAGTACCATCTCAGCTCGCTCGTTGGGACTTTTTCATGAGCAAAAAATTGACGAGCGCAAAGCATGAAAACGTGAGAGAGCGAAATTCGACGAAAATCGACAATCATAAAAAGCTGAAAAGCGGAAGTGCTGAACCCTATGTGTGATAAATGGAGAGTACCGGGGGGGAAGGAAGATACCTGTGACCACGGCATGGCCTTTTCCAAAAGGCTGCTGAAGGTAAACATCTTACGAGTTGAGCTGAAGAGTAACAGTGTGATTATACAAACAAAAAACAGGTGTAGGACTCACCCAACGCCACAATAGCAATTGACGATTTCCCTAAAGTCGGTGTGGAGCGTTGCCATGACCACACAGTCCTTCCTTTCTCGAAGGACCCAGTTCAATAGCTGATTTTCGGGATACCACACAGGCGAGGGGGGGGGGGGCGCGGCCGGGGGGGGGGGGGGTAAGGGTATGAGAGGCGATCGCTACGAGTTGCTAAAAAAATAAGGAGTTATGGGCGGACAATACTTTCTACAAGTAGTACCACGCAACGTGAACGGCGAGTTTTAAAGGAGATAGAGAGAGATAGGAGGATAGGAGGGGGACGCGAAGCATGTAGCCAGCGGGCGGCAGCGCAGCGCCATAGGAGAGTGGTGAGCGAAGCGTGTAACCAATGGGCGGCAGCGCAACACCCACTTTAGTTCGCGGCAAAGTGAACGGGAAGAACATATATCCAGACCCGAGGAGATACCGTTTATTTTGATTCTTGAACAGCTCACTTGAGAGACCCACCCGCAGTACCGCTATGATACAACATGCAGTTTGAATTATTATGTAATCATTTTTATGCACGCATTTTCTCCTTCCAGGTGTGCCCCCGGGTTGTATCACCTACCACGTGTGCTGGGTGCTGTGTTCCAGGGCAACACCATAAATAAGACGATGGAACATAGCGCAACCCTGGCGAGGGGACAGGAACTAAACCCAAAGACAGGGCACGGCACGAGTGCAGAGGGTTGAAGTATGTTGTGGGATGGAACGCGTACGATATAACGAGGCGAAACACGTTTCGACGGACACGACAGTAACAGTGGCGGGGGCGGCGGGGGGGGGGGGGGGGGGGGGTGTTAAGGCAAAGACCGTTCCTCAGAATCCGACGTTGATTACGTATGGATCGATCGTCGGTTCTGCTAAAAGAATAATAACGGACGGCGCGGACGAAGTCAGAGGACACGCACCAACTCATCATATTCGCTTTGGAAACAAAATAGCAATGACCGGCGCACGCTCGTCTGAAATCTTCATCAAAATGAATACGAGGCATCAGCAAGCAGTTGTGATGGTATCTATTGATTTCGCGACGGCATCATGGCGGTGGCAGTTTGAACATCACGTTGGACGTTTTCACGAGGAGGGTGACGTTGCGACGATGCCAAAACGCTGAGATCTATACTACGAATAGTGTGCCGAGTTGAGATTAATCGCAACCGTTCACGTATTGTCTAGACTATACGAAGGGAGAAATTCTGTCAACTGCAACAAACCCGAAATTCTATGGATGATACAGAACGCGCTACGATGGACCAGGACCTGGTGAGGTACACGAGCACAGATGACCAAGTGCCGATCCTCCTCCTCGTCCTGCTCACCATACTCACGACCTCGTTGACGGGCTGTACGCCTACGCTCTCTCATTTCTGTTTCGAGCTTCAAGCTTCGAGGGTCAAGGCTCTCGAGGTTCGAGGCTCTGTCCGTGCTCTGGGCTCCAGCCTCGGGGCACCCTGTCATAGCCGCTCTACTCTCTACTCTCTACACTCCACTCTACACTGATGAAGATGAAAAAAATGCGGCGGAATTAAAAATTGTTCGATTCGTAGAGCAACAACGCCATGAACTACGATCCACCGATCCTGCTGGAAGTCGCACGCCCCCCCGACCCCCGACACCCAAAGCACGACCAGGTATGCTGCTGTAACGCCACTCGCTCACTCACGCAGAGCGGGAGATGTCACCACGTGCCCCCCACGAGCTCAAGCTAGCGAAGAGCAATCAGTCGCGGATAGAACACGAGCAGCAACCGCCCCTCTAAAAAAAATTGGTAGTATATTGTAGTTGAGATGCATCGCACGTCAACAACTCGGTTGTCTCATGTTAGACTAGATCCATGCTCCATTCCATTACCACCCCGACAACAACCACCACTCGTGGCGTAGGATACACAGCGATGCAACTTCAACGGTACCTCGACCCGACCGGACGTCGATCAATGACATCCTTCCGCCTAGAAAAAAACTCACCCACAGCGCGACAAGGTCTGGGTTGGTGATGTGCACCACGGTCGGGCTGTAGGCTTCCAGTGCCTCCTTGGTTGACCTCGTCAAATAGAGTCCCATGAAGTAGTCGGCCCCGGGGGCGGGCACCAGCCCTCCCGCGGCACGCAGAACCTCGGCCCGGCCGCCGCTGGCCTCGGTGAAGGCATCGACGACGCTGTCGGCGGGGTCGTCGGCTGTCAGCACCAGCACGCGACCCCCACGTTCCTGGGTGATGTGTCGGATCAGTCCACGAATGGTGAGGGTAACGCCGTCGATTTTAAAAAAAGACGCGCTGTAGAACACAACGCGTTGGTCTTGTGCCATTGCTTCCTTGTTTGCTTGTTTTGCTTGCTTGCCGAGCTGCAGCTGTGTGTGCTGTTGCTGAGCTGTGCCTGCTGAGCTGTGCCTGCTGAGCTGTGCTTGCTTGCTTGCTGTGCGGTACTACACAGCAGTTAGTAGTAGGTCCTCTGGTCGGCAGCCTCAATCAGAGAAGGTCTACTTCGTTTTATGTATAGCTGTAGCTATGCAGGAAGAGGCGAAGAAGGGGTAGGCCGGGTGGGCCACGAACTACAAAGGGGCAAAACGAAGTGTTGTATGTGTTGCTACTAATAACTCGTTGGTTGTGACGCTATGACCCGCGGGTACAGCTCGTGAAAAAATCTGACCAACAACGGAGTTGCCAACAGCCAAAAAATTCGAGAAAAAAATCTGACCAATTAAAATAGCCAAAAGGACCATGGGGTTGATTTTGACAACACAAAATCATTTCTATTCGTACAAATATCAAGATTGAGAAATATTTTTCCGTGCGATTTCTTCTTCGGCGCGATGGCGCACGGTTCGATCTTTTTTTTTTCGAGAAACATACAAGGATGCGGCACGAAATAGAGAGATACAGACTGAAAGATTCAAGATTTTGGGCCCGCAGACACAAGTATTGCATCCACCGACATCCTGTAATATTAAAACATTCTACGTGTGTGCCTGCATTTCACGGTTGCTTTTTTACTGCACCCCACTGTTTTTTTGCTCCATGAACTAATAATACAAAATTCCGAGAAGAACAGCATAAAGAACGGTGCACAGAAGAGTTGCGGATTTCCATCGAGATATCATACAAGATAGATAGATGTGTGTTCTGCCCGACGCGTAGTAGCGGTGGTAGCCGCAGCAATGTCCTTCTTCTGTGTACTGCCTGTGATATACTTGTCCAGCTGATATTTCTCCCTCTACCTCCTTCCTGTACGCGCGGTTTTTAGGTCATATAGTGCCCTACAGATAGTACTCACTCACGTACGTGTTGTTGTGGTGACCTCTGCACTCTGCACTCTGCGCTCTGTTGAAGCCCAGAGAGCTCTTCGTGGGATCAGCTTTCCTTCAACAAAGACCAGGTACGTACGACGACGACGACTATGAAAATTTACGACTCATCATGCTCTTGTATTTTTCTTCGTGTACCAGATATATATGTAGACTATGTATGTATGAAGTTTTTACGCTGTTTGTCGCTGCGTAGGAATACTGCACGCCACGGACGAAACAAAGCAAACAACTGTATTAGACTACTAGTAGACTACTAGTCTATAGGAAGCGTTTTTTGTTTTTTCGTCACGTCTCACAAACAGCAGCGACAAAAATGAAAACAACAACCAGCAGTTAGTTTTGTTTCGGTCTGTCGTCGAGGACTTGGCAATTGCGTGATATCGTGATGATGATATATCTGTGTCGTATGACCCCAAACCCTCACGTCTATTATTATATTAATATTAATACAGTAGTCTATAGATAGGTCTTTTGCATCAATTACTACTATTAATATCGTACTACCTGCTGTCGACCGGTAGGAGCAGGTGGCAGTGCGCGGAGAAGAGCACGCGGCAGTGAAGAACAATAATTCTTGTAAGAGGTGTGAGAATGTTTTCATAAATAAATATTGAAAAACGTCAGCTGCGAGTGCAATCGATTGATTGAATAGTTGAAACTCAACTACGAATGCAAGCTGCGTGGCACACATCTATGTTTCAATAATATACAGCAGTAGTAGTTGCACAAACATGAAAGCAAATACTGTGCAACTCACGGCTGACCTCCTTGAAATATTTTTTATAAAATACTGCAAGTACGAGGTACTTTTAATAAAATACTGCAAGTACGAGGTACTTTACTTTTTTTTTTTTTTTTTAATCCTCCGGCGGAAAGTACTTCCTTCAGAAAGAAGACAAAACTATTAATAATATATTGGACTGGAGTGTATCGTAGCTTGATACAAAAATTGAAAACGAAAAAAGTGCAGAAACGACTTTCAAGCCAAAAGTCGAAAGTAGTGAATTCTTTGAACGGACCCACCCGCCTGCGCAACACGACAGTCCCGCGCAACAATAAATCCTAATCCTCCAACCCGGTGCGGTGGGTGTGCTGCGACCAGCGACCTGCGACTACTACCATTACCACCACCACTTACTTCTTCTTCTGCTGCTTCTCCTCGCTGCTGCACCCCAGTCAGGTGTGCCGGTGTGCTGGTGTATTATTAACTGTGTTGCTGTACCACGCCCCACGTGCGTGTGTTTGTGCGGCCGTTCACGCACCGCTCGCGCGGCGCTGTACATATATATCCGCCGCTATTTACCTCCGCGCGAACGGCAACCCCAGCTCACCCCAGGCAACGCAAAGGCCGGAAAGTTATTAATGTTCCTGCGGACAAGGCACGTCTCGGGTTCGCCTAAATCAGCTGCAGCAGCCACAGCAGCCATGGTCCCTGACAGAGACGCTGATGGCATCACCGTCATGGCCCATGATAATCAGGTGAGGTCATCGGCAGCAGCTGCAGCAGCAGCAGCAGCAGCAGTGGCGGCAGCAGCAGCGCCCCTGCCATCATCTCTGCTCGAAGACGGGGTTCGTTTTGAAAACAACAGCGGCAGCAGCAGCAGCGGCAGCAGCAGCAGCGGCAGCAGCAGCAGCAACAACAGGAATAATAGGGGCGGCGGTGGCGGTGGCGGCGGTGGCAGGGGGGAGGAGGCCGAGGAACTGCTGCAGCCGCAGAAGCAGCAGCAGCATTGGCAGCAGCAGGCATCCTTCCGACATGTCTCGTCGTCGCCGATGCCATTAACGCCACCCCTTCGTAGACGGCGACCGGAGTCAACCAAAGGGAAGCGCCGAAGGCAACAACCAGAGACCAAGGACGGCGAAGGGCGGACCCCTCTCACGAGGAAAGGCGTGCTACTCTGGACCTGCTATGCGTCCGGCTTGCTCATGGCCTGCGTGTTCTTGTTTGCCTGGCTCCGAACAATTGCGATGGCGAAAGTTGTTTTTTCTGAAGGGCGAAGTGGCACAGGGGGTATAGTTGTTGATGCGGGCTTCGGCGAGACGGACAGCTGGGCAGCGGCAGCAGCAGCAGGACGGTCGCCTTCGTTCACCGTTCTGGTGAACACTTTTCAAAGGCCTAAGCAGCTGGCCGAGGCGGTGCGGCACTACGCGGCTTGCGAAGGGTGAGTTTTCTGCGCATATTTACGCCCCTGCCTGCAGTGTTACTCTGTACACTAGACTACATGTATCAATATTATAGACTAGTGTTCATACCTGTGTGGTGCTGCTGTATCTCATCTATTCATATGAATACAAGTACAGTAATATCATGTTCGCACTGCAAGTATTACATGAAAACATTGTAACGACGTCAGCTGTGAGTTCGACGACTTAGAGTCGATACTCATATTTGCAAGCTGTGTACTAAATCGATCGCCCGTCTTCATTTTTACGAGGAGAGTTGAACTCCCGCCCCAGGGGGGCGTAACTCAGATCCGGGGTCACTTCGTATTAATAGCAGGCACTTTTCCCCCTTACCCACCACGGCGTGCGTGCCTTCATTTTTATCGCTATTAATATATACTAGTAGTAGACTTCGTTCAGCCCCTTCTTCCGTCGTCGTCGACTCGCATCGAGTTGCTTTACGCAATGCACCGTAGGTTTGAATAATTGGTGTGTCGGTGTGTTCTCCACACTACTGTTAATAACTGCTGTGTAAATTACCACCATACCTTTTACGAACATAAAAGCTGGGAATCACTACGAAGACGTACGAACGTAGTCTACGTACGTAAAACTGCCGCCAGTACGACACGGCTGGAAATACTGCGTACCCTTTTTACCTTCATGATACACGGCACTACAACAAACAGTATGAGTCTGTATGAGTACCCTTTTATCTTATGGCAATGTTCTTATTAAGTCGGATTTGTCAGTCGAAAAACGGCCCTTTTCGACCTTTTCGACTGAAGCCCAAATCGGGCTTTCGTGCACAGTCGAAAAAGAGCTTTTTCGACACAGGCTTTTTCGACTGCCTTTTTCGACTGGCAGATCCAGTCGAAAAAAGACATTCAGTCGAAAAATATCTGCCAGTCGAAAAATTAAGTCGATAAAGTGTTTTTGAACCCATCGCATCGCTCATGCCACCACAAAAACACACCTACACGCCCACACACCCACAACAGGTACCACACAGCATTATCACACAACAGGGCAGACGCTGGCTTGGCTGTTATCAATGCTGATGACCTTCACCGCAAGTCAGCGTGGAGCATTCCTAGCTCCGACCGCCAGCAGCGTGGATCATTCGATGGCAGCAGCGCGCGTTATCGATGCCAATTTGCCAACAACGGCTACGCTTTCTATACCTAGCTTTCTCCGCTGAGTGCAACGCCACGAACGTAGCCTTGGCGGCTTTCGGCTAAGTCCAACGCCACAACCCGCCTGGACAAGGGTTCGCAGTGCGCGAAGCACGCGTTGCTCGCGGAGAACGCACGAAGCACAGAGCTTCCAAACGACTTTCGATTGCCATACAGCAGTTAGGGGTGTCAATAGCGGCGTGTGTTCCTCCTAAACATGTCGCGCCGTCCGTCAATTTCCCTACAACTCCCCGTGCTTCTGTTGTTCCCCCCAAAAAGAACCCGATGTGCCCCGTCCCGGCATGGTAGGGATTAGGGGCTGCAGGGATTTATGGTCTGACGGACTACTTCCGTGCATGATACCCGATCATTGCGCCCCACCCCCACGTCCTTTTTCGTTCGCTGTCTCCCTCTCTCCCCTCTCCTGTCGCCTCTCCTCTCCCCTCCCCTCTCCCCTCTCCCCTTTTCTCTCCTGCCCCCTCTTATCTCCCTTCTCCTCTTCCGCTCTTTCTGCTGTCGTCTAGCTATATTTTGAAAATCATCCGGTTGGTTGTGGTGTTTTTCTGTCTCTGCTTGGTAATGTTCATACGATATAGTAGATAGCCTCGTTTTAAGAGACCCCGCGATAAGGGAAAACGGTGTACAAGGGATGTCAAATTCCTGCATGCACCATTTTATTTCTCCCACCATTATAGTGGCCGCAACGCTCACTAGGGAACCCGAGGTCCATTAAAAATTGGTCAATTATACACTACTTTTTCTGTCTCGGCTTGAAAAACGCCATGGAGATTTCTACAAAACAAGTTGTGTGCTCTCAAAGTACCAGATGTGCCACTAAACTCTAAACTCACAGCTGACGAATAACATATGAGAAACGCCGTGTAGATTTCTACAAAACGAGTTATGTGCTCTCAAAGTACCAGATGTGCCAGGTTTAAAATCGAACTCACAGCTGACTTACCATATAAAAAGCATTATTTTATATAATCTAATAACCGGACGGATGTCCGTGTGAGGGGCGAGGGACCTCTCCGCCTAAACGCAATATCACATGGTCCCTTGAAAAGGGCTACCTACTCTGTACTAATATGCGCAAAAAGTACACGAAACAGCAGTGTTTCCGTGTTCATGTTTTTCCGTTATTTGTTATTTCTTCTGCACATGTCATCTGTCTACTCTGATTCTTGCTTTTATTTGCTCGTTCGTTCGTCCTCTCTTTCCGTTGCCGTTGTTTCCTGGTTCGGTGCTGCCACATGGTTCTGTTATTATAGTGTCGAGAGCGTCAGAGTGGTTTGGTCTGAGCAATCCCCGCCTCCGGACCCCGTGACGAGCCCGGCTTTGTTTGACCACCCCAAGCCCGTGAGGATCCAGCGGAACCCGACCACGAGCATAAACAACAGGTTTGCTGCTTCGCGTTTTCGTCTTGTTTTGGGCGGATAGTAACACAGGGAGGGCTGCGATTTAAGAGAGCTCGGTATAAGAGAGGTGAAATAGCTTGACACGAGCATTTTGAAAACCACATAATAGACATAGAGAACTACCGGTTCAATTCGTAGAGAGGTCTACTGCTGTGTTCGACACACCCCTCTCTTAACAGTCGTATGTATGATAGCCCCCACCTGTATTCGATATTCGCTGCTGTAGTTTAGTATTTATATTCATCAGTAATAAGGAAGGAGTACAACAGAGCAGGGAGAATGAGCAAGTGCGAAGATACCGCTAGATGAGATGACCGAAAAGAAAGGTGCTTCATACCAGGTACAATATTTCGAAGTTTTGAGTAAGTTTCGCCGTCTCGAAGCAGAAGGGCAACTTCGGTTCGTCACGACTCATGACTAGTAATTATGACCAAGTTTGTTCAAAATTAATTGTGTGCAACATTTGGGGTTGAGAGTCTAGACGGAAAAATGACACATGCGAACCGCACGGTAGTCGTGAGCACAGAGGAACACACCTTCCACCTGGAGTGCTGCCTGCACCGTGCGAACCGCCACGGTGGTCGTGAGCACAGAGGAACACGCCTACTATCTGGAGTGCTGTCAGAGTGACGACCGGTGGGCATCCAGTGAAAACAGGGCAATCGAACCAAAAGCCACCAAACGAATATCAACGATCGCTAATAGATGACAGGATGCTGTTGCGTCAGCTCTGATATATGCGTGTATCACCTTTGTTTTTTTTGTGTTTTTTCCCTGGGGTATTCCTCAGCTCCCGAGTGACTGGAGCGTGTCCTGGGACCACGGACTTGACTATGCGAGTTAATGTGAGAACAACAACAACAACAACATCTTACCACGGCTAGCATCTTGTTAGCATCGCCTCCATAATCCCCAACGATACCCGTAAGGAAACAGAAAGGGCAAAGCAGAAAACGAAAAACGTATTTATCATATATCGATGCTTCGAACCTGTGGTTTGTGTTTCACAATATGCCTACGTATACAAAGTTTTAAATAGAGCGAGCACCGCACGACATGGCTATTTTCAGCGCGACGGCACGACACGACAATCACGACAGAGGGGCAACAGGTATGAAGAGATCCCTATAAATGCATAATGCATGCTGCACGGCATGCATTTGACCGAAAAAGCAAAAAAAAACATCCCTGGCGGTGTATGCAAGCCATGCACCCCTACTTGAACCATTCATATGTATAATATTACTACGTATGAAAAATAGTGTACCGATATACCTACTACTCTGTAGTACTGTAGCGTCCAACCCGACCAGAAGTAAGCCTTAAGTCGTGAGCCAGCCCGAAAATCACAGGGGGGTGGGATCAGGGTGTGTATCATAAGTATAATATTAATAGTATAGTTGATGCCATACTTTAGGTACGTAGGGGTGCGTGTTTTTTTTTTTTTTTTTTGCACACTTCAACCTTCCAGCTTCTGGACAAGCTGTGGTCACAGGTGTCGTCCCTTCTTCCCCCCGGTTCATGCCTTCAATTTTTGTCGCGCATAGGTTGCAGCAATTTCACTGCCCGTCGATTTTTCATCGCGTGTTGCGAACTCACGCTCTCGCGCTTTCCGCCAGTCAATTTGTGAACAAGAAAAAGTCCCCACGAATTTATACGTGTATGCACTCGGGGGGATTCGAACTCACGAAACTGGCTTATGTTCACCCCTAGGGGTGCATATTATTTTGTTCAGCAGTCGGTGTTACGCTACTGCTGTTAATACTCTGCTCTGTGTGTTCTTCGCACTAAATTGTTGCTTACACGTTTACACCCATCTGCATACGTGCCGCGCGCTCAGGGTCCGTGCCGATGCCTCCTGACCGTAGAGAGAGCAAACTCTGTCGTCACCAACTTCCGAGACAGAGGTTATTAGGCCGTGCAATCGCCAAAGGTATTAAATACGAAAGCGAAAATGCACAATCTAGTATACACGAGACAAATTGCAGGGACGAAGCATACCTCCAATTTACTGCAGTAACATCTCGTCGTCGCTTTAACTCGTAAATATAGTTCGGGATTAATGAGGCCTCTCTGGTGCGATCAGCCGGAGACTCTCACCCAGGGCTACTACCTCCGCGGCACCAGAAACTATCCCACCCTACTCGTAATTCCAAGCGGGCTATGGGTAGGCAAAGGCTTTGAACGCCAATTTGAAGAACACGCGTATTCGGCGGCAAGAAAAACGTCATGTATGGCGGTAAGAAAAACAGAAAAACGCTCGTATGTGTCACTGTGTTGTGGCGGTACGAAAAACGTCATGCGCAGCGCAGAGCCCATATTCCGTCATGCCAAGCAAGTGCCAAGCATACAGTTGCAATCCTTGTGGAACGAACGATATTCGTTCGAACTTGATCCATGCCGCGTGTGCGTGCTTCGCTGACGTTTCCACCAAGCAACACCAACGTCACTCGTTGTCTTCTGTTTGGCTTTCGTCTGGTGCTACGCTTCTACAGGTATACCTCGTACACTTTTTGGCCACTTCGCTATTTACAATATAAATATATCTATGTATGCACCCCTATTTTATATATCATTAATACTATTACTATTAACAGTAGCATACCGCGATATACCTGGTACACCACGTCCCATCCCGAGCATTAACCCCTTTACAACTGGAAACCCGTTTATGGGGACAAAATTACTTGGATTTAGTACAGGGAGGGGTTCGGGGGCTCTGAAGGGGTTAAGCCTAAGCCGTAAGCTAGCCCGAAAATCATGGGGGGTGGGATCAGGGGCGTGCATATAAATTTCAATACTTTTGAGTAGGGGTGCATGGCTCATCGTATGTGACAAAGTGTATAACACCCCGCCTGGGATGAAACAACACCCCGCCTGGGATGATGAAATTCTGAGCCGGTTTCCTCCGAAACCAGCGCAACACACGAATAATAACGGTGGCGGCTTTGGGGGGAGGATGTCGTCCAGATTTTTCCATGGACGTGTCGCTCGGCGTGTAGGCTCTACCGGTCGTCGACAAATCGGCATACGAAAGTCGTCCGAGGGTGTGTGCTATACACGGTCACGTACGGTATATATATATCCCTGGAGGTGCGTTAAAAAAGATCCAACGTTTTTCTGTTTTGACTCACGGGGCTCCTGAACTTGAGCTGCTGCCGATACCAAGGATGCGCATTTCCTCACCTGGAGCTCCAAAATTTCCGGGAAACAGCCCTTTTCAGCTTTTCCTAATCTTCTCCCCTATTTCTTCTTACTCCAGGAGAAAAAGGCGTCATTTAGGGTGGGGGACAAAAAGTATTATCCCCGCGTGGTCTATGCACTACGTTAATCACGAGTGTACGATTCGTTCAGGCCTCTGGGCAGTCATTTTGGGTCATTTTCACTCCTCACAGCAGTGGCGGGGCAGACTGTGAGTGCCTGAGTTATGCTCATCGGTTTCAGTGGACATTTCACTTGTTCGTATGATACCCTTGCTGGTTTCGTCCTACAGCCGTCCATCGAATATTGGAAAACCACAAAGCTACTACTCTGATGTAGTAGTGCTGATAGCGACCTCTGATGTACGAATTATAGTTTATTGCGAGGCAAATCAGCAATTGAAAGTACGAAGCAGGACGTGAGCAGCCACAGCAGTGCGCTGCTGCGTGTGTAGCGATTGCGACCGTATCCACGACTGTGACCCCAAACATGGACGCCTCAACGAAATCCCAACGTCCCCGCTGCATCTGCGCCGAGTTCACCCGTTCCACTTGAGTGTGACACCTCTCATGCTCTTATAATTCTGTAATCGTATCCCTTCCATGACTCCGCCCGCCATAATTTACAAATGAATCCATAAAAAGGTGTAAAATATAAAACACTATGTGTGGTGTTCACATCAAAAGATCACATGTGTACGCAACATGATGGGCAACGCTATATTCCCAAATAGTCCCACATCTTGAGATCAAACATCAAACCTTTCAGTGTCCTGCGCCTGTGTGCCTGGCGCAGCTCTCACAGTTGTCTGTGAGCGCCCAGCGGGTTGCTGCTCTGCTGCACAGCCTTCCAGCGTTGAAACATAGAGTAAAAAAGGGGCTTCTGTCCTATCTGCAGGCGTTTTACTAGCCCCGGGATAGGGGACGTGAAGAAGTTTATCTAAAAAATATTATTACCTCAAGCCCTATTAATTTGGGGTGATTACCGCTACCGGGAAATGCGCATCCTTGGCCAATACCATTCGAATACTGCTATTCATATTTGAGCTTCGCACCAGTAGTACTTCGTACAAATATTTTAAGGACGTCAGCTGTGAGTTCGACGAATTTAGAGGATCGATACTCATCTTTGCAAGCTGCGTTGTTGGTACTTGTAATATACCAGGTGGGTGAGTTTGTTCACTACTTCTGTACACATTTAGAGACGTTAGTCCGTGGGACTTTGATTTGTTCGTCGGGGTGCAATTTCATTTTTTGCCAAAGTAGCGTTTTTGGACGATGGCTGAGGAGCTTGAGAAATAATACAGTTGGCAGATGCTATGCTAGGTGCTATGCTAGGTGCTCCGCTACCCCTGCCGCAACGTGCGCCTTGTTTGGGTACAATCATAATACACAAGTATCAATAGTATTTAGTACCTGGTTTGTACCAGATAATACCATGGCCTGAACCTCGCTTGCTCTTTGTGACACGACATATTATATGCGCCTGGGTTTGACCCCTCCCTTGTTTGATGCCTCTATCATGCCATATGACACTCCCAATGAGTCCCCCCCCCCCCTTCCCCTCCCTCATCACCTCACCCCTCCCCCCCCCCCTCCCTTCTATCCTTCCGTCCCCCCACCCCCCGCCCCCTCCGCCACTCCTTTGTCGCCTCCTTCCCTTCCTCCCCTCCCTCTCTCCGCCCCCCCTCTCCGCCCCCCTCTCCTCCACCCCCCACACTTCCCCTCCTCAACCGCTCCTCCTTCCCTCCTCCCCACCCCCTCGCCTCTCCGTCCGTACCTCCCCCTCCTCTCCTCCCCCCCCCCCCCTCATCTCCCTCCTTCCCTGCCCCCCCCCTCCCCTCCCCTCCCCTCCCCTCCCCTCCCCTCCCCTCCCCTCCCCTCCCCTCCCCCCCTCCCTCCCTCACCCCTTCCTCCCCTGCCTCCCCCTTCAGGTTTATTCCGCCATCAGACCTATCGACGGAGGCGGTGTTTGTGGTGGACGATGATATTTCCGTCCCCTGCGAGCACCTCTTGGCGGCTTTCGGGGTGAGTTTTGTTTATTTTGTGTATGTCCTAATGCTTTGCGTACCCACGTGGTACTGAAAAAACGTGGGCTGTGACATATGATGGTGTTTTGGGCTGCAATAGCTGTGAATTCGGTGATGTCGATTGGATATTGTTCGGTCAGTCCCAAGATTGAAAACGGTACTTGCTAATAGTTGAAATACACTGATGTAACTACAAGCTGGCCTGCTTTAGAGTTTTAGATAAGAGTTGAGCGCCATAGGGATGGAATTATTTTTCTCAACTCAGTTTTGTGAATTTCGAGCTGCCATTTTTAACGGAATCAGATCCGAGTTATACTCCAAATCCCGTCAGAGCCGAAACTCGAATATCGGAAGGGGACGGGCAGATTTTTTTTTTTTTCTCACACTTTTACTTTCCAGCTTCTGGACAAGCCGTGGTCACAGGTGTCGTCCCTTCTCCCCCCCGGTTCTTGCGTTCAATTTTTATCGCGCATAGATTCAGCAATCCCACTGCTGGTCGATTTTCATTGAATGCTGCAAACTCACGCTCTCGCGCTTTCCGCAAGTCAATTTGTACACAAGAAAAAGTCCTAACATTAATATGCACTCGGCGGGGCCCGAACTCACGAAACTGACCTATACCAGGCACGAGGATAACCTGATACGCCACCGGGGCAGCCTACACTGCTCCGTCCCGACATTGCATATACTAATTTCAGTGTAAAGCTAACCAAGGAGTCCCCCGGAGTATATGCGCAATTCTGTGCGAATCGACGAGGGAAGAACGGGCTGGAGTCTTATCGCGATAAAAATAAAGGCGCGTACCGTAGTGGGCAGGGGGAAGGAGAGCCTGCTTGGTGACCCCGGATCTGAGTCGCATCTAGGGAGGGAGAAGGAGAAAGGCGCAGTGCGAAGATACTAAAAGGGATGAGCAAATATATATATATATATATATATTTCTCGTGTAAGCGCCTGGGCAATCGCGCTTCGACCTTTTCATCACCTGTAAAAAATTGCGCGCTAAATTCTAAAGATGAACAAATAGGCTTTGACATCCGGATGCTGTGTCTCTCATCGTATAATGATGCCTTAGCCTTGCATTGGAGATCATACATGAACCTTGCGTTCTCCCCTCACCGGCCATACGACTACAGGATATACATAATAAACGGGTGTATTCCACAGCCGTCAGATCCCCCCCCCTCGAAAACGGGTTATAGTTTCCGTGCACACATACCAGGTATGATCAACACACCTTTTTGACCATGGTACAAGATAGCTCTAAAAGGAGTCGCCGATCTATGTCCTCAATGAGGACACACACCCAGGTGACTTGGATCAAATTACAAAAACAATTTGTTATCATACAGTAGGTGGCCCTATATAGTGCGGGTATGTGTCACGAAAATTTACCCGCACTATACCGGGCACCCGCACTATATAAAAACCGGCCACTATAGAGGGGTGTATATTGTGCCAAACGATTTCACCCGCACAATATCGGACACCCACACTATATGACCCGCACTATATAGGGCCACATACTGTACTACTGTTATGCTTACTGGAGTACACTAGGCTAGGGCCGTCTCTTATATGAGGGCTTTGTAACCCGAAAAGTTGACCTGAAAAACTCAAGTTTTATTTTCCTCTGTTGTGACGTGCTTTAGAAGCAAAGCCCGACCGAATCGGGCTCGCTCTTCTCAGAGTACTTTCTGCCAATCGGTGAGAGTTATCGTCTGTAGTAACATTCTTATTCTGTTATTACATGCCTAATAAGTAGAACCGTTTTTCTTTTCTCCATGCAGGGAACATCGTTTGAAGGCCTTTCGGTGCGTTATTTTCGGATCGAAAATCCGAAGAGATTTGCGGTATGCATAATTATATATTTATCGCCGTTTCACTGGAACAGAATATACGTTTTTTGTTGTTGGAACAATCGCTTCCGAAAGTGATCTACAGAGTAGAGCAAACTGGAGTGTGTTGGTATATTTTCAAACTGCTATCCTAGAGAATTACCGAGCGGCATACCTCGTACCAGATAGTACTGCTGTAGGGTGTTAAAATTCCGAACGATATTCGATGCTTGTCGGAAAACGTCTGGTAGGACTTCGAGGAAAGCGGACCCGATTCGCCCGATCCCCGGGTCGAAAAACGCCTGCGAATGTGCTGAAACTCCCATTTTCGGGAAAATAAACCAGTTTGGACGACAGAGATGGCCTATACACTAGGGTTCGACGAATATTTATTACACTATTAGACTATACTAATATAGTAGAAAATAATGAAATGTGTAATTGCACAGGTAGACTGGTGACAATGGAAGGCCAAAAGTTTGAAATTCCTGAAGATGCCAGCCAAACTTTGCCTAAACGGTCGCCTATGGACCCAATTTGGTAAAAATATTTTTGAAACTTTCCAGAAATCCGAAAAAAACAATTTCTGGCGGCGATCTTGGCCAACATCGGCCTGATATTCTCAAGCGGATCTTGGATTAGACGCGGCGCAATTTCGTGTTGTCCACACACTTCGTTCGACGAAATCAACGACAGCGTCGTGAACTCTGAACGTGGCGAGCTCGGTAGGGGCTCCGACCCCTCCTTAGTGTACAGCGCTCACTCTACGGCCGGTGGTTTGTGGCGGGCGCCGACCAGGCTTCTGGTAAAAATACACTCGGCGGCTGGTGTGTAGAAAGCTGAGACAAAAAACTCTCTATCGTGTCCCAACGGGCGAAAAACATTTTTTTGAGAGGATGGATGTGACGGAAGACCACAGGACAACACAAGCAACCTCTTACACTCTAGGGCATGGATCGAGATGAACTCTTGAGCGCTGTTACCTACACTCATGTGGCCTTGTCCGGAACAGAGAGGAGTGACTATGAGTTGTCTGTATCTCGAGATCGAAGGTCAATCGTGTTTGGTGGGCAGTGTTGATCAAGCCTTGATAAAAAATAGACACATTTTAACCTGTTGGACCGCATGACCAAAAACAAAAACAGAAAAAAAAACGTTCTAGTCTTACTTTCCCCATAGCGACGTTACCCGGAATATTTTTCAGCAAATAACCCCCAAAAAAACTTTGAAAAACTTTCTGGACAAACTATCGGCTTTCCATTGGCATAAGTCTTGGTGTGGGACAGGGGGGTCTGTCCCGTCTGCCATATGGCGGGCGAGACGAACGTGCGTTTTTTTTAAAAATAAAGCTTGCCCGCTCTCCTCGGTCGGGTTGCTTAGCTCCGACCGAGCTTCACTGTTTCGACGCCAATTGTGGGACGGTAGTCCGTTCGTAGGTTTCTCTTTCTCGGATGGAGGTGTGGAGACACGCCGAGGTGGGTTATGTGCGCAACCGCACGCTCGAGGGTCAACGATGAGGAAACACCTCAGAGTCTGCCTCGAGGAGCCAGGATGATCTTGAAGGATTATAGTGATAAGGAGGCGGTACAAGATAGGGAATAGGGACTGGTATCCAAATTAGTACTGGGGTATAATATGATGTGTTCTGTGCTGATGTGCTGGTATGGTACTGCGCCGCTTGCTTGCCTGCTTGCCTGCTTGCTTGCGATGATGCCCATGTTTGTATGAGGTATGTGGATGTTTTTTTTTTTTTCATAAATCATGCCTCGTGCCTGGTACTCAAGGTACAAGACACACGAGGCGTTTTGTTGGCATTTTCTTTCTACTCTCTTTCGTCCGTTTTCGTTCGCCGTCGTCCTTCGATGTTTTTTTCTGGCGCTATTTTCTTGCCCCATTTGGTTGTTCGCCGTCTTATTTCGCCGATCTTTTACCGTTTCCTTTTGCCGTCTCTTCTCTCGCATCTTCTCTTGTCATGTCTTGTCTTGTCTTACCTTGCCTTGCCGTGTCTTGTCCAGACTTGGCGCCGCCATCCGGACACCCTAGTGGGCTTCTTTCCTCGCTCGCACTCCCACACGCAACAAAACCCCAAGCACAACCAGCTTAGAGGCCAGCAGGAGGAGGTGGAGAGGGGGAACGAGGGGGAGGGGGGCGGAGTTGGCGGAGTCTGGGAGTACCTCTATTTCTGGAGGTTGGTATTGGTTGGCTTTGAGGTCTCGTGCTTTTTTTTTGCTTGTTGCGCGTGTTTTTTACGGCATATACAGAACGCACCTGCTGCTGTGACTTGTAGTCCGTGCGCGCCGTAGAGGATGTTAGATGTTTACCTATCGAACTCCTCGGGGTTGGTCAATGAGCCTGACAAGAGACGATAGGGCTAGCTAGGTGAAACAGGTGCGTATGATGTCGACATATGTGCTTCTGCTGCTGCTGCTGGCTGTATGTATGTAGCTGGGCAATAACGGGCAACAGAGAGTAAAAACAATTAGACTGATGTGCAGCGGGCGGGAGAGCGGAGCGGGCTGTTGACAAATAACAAAGAGTTGTGAGGTTTCCACACGTCGGACAGATCAGCTCACCGTAGCTCGAGCTAGCTCTTTTCGAGGGTAGCTCACCAGTGAGCTATGTTTCGTGAGCTACATACATGCTGCACTCGTTTTCCCGGCTTGAGCCTTGGTAGGGTAGCTCATCTGCACATGTTTTCAATGCTTGAGCTATAGAGGATAGCTCATCTGTACATATTTGCCCAAAGTGGGCTATAGGAGCTACATGAGCTGTACATGTTCTCCCTGGCGTGAGCTATAGGCGGTAGCTCATCTGCACGTGTTTTCAAGGCTCGAGCTATAGGCGATAGCTCATCGGCACATGTTTTCAAAGCTTGAGCTAAAGGCGATAGGTCATCTACACATGGTTCAAAGCTTGAGCTATAGGCTCATAGCTCAACTGCACATGTTCACGTTTTATGTTTTCAAAGCTTGAGCTATAAACGATGTAGAATAGCTAGCTCACAAGCTGTGTACAATGACATACCAGGCATACAAGTACTCGAACGTAAAACGCGCATGCCTTACGTAACCGAACGACATCAACACTACCATATTCGCACACAACACAACCCCAACACCACACAACAACAATAACACAGCACTGATGCACCATCCAGCTGCGGTAGAGGCGGCGCCCGGACCTGTAAAGGGGAGGGAGTGCGCCCACACGGCTAGCCGACCATACCCCGCTGCTGAAAGGGCACCGGTATTTTGAAGCGCGAGATCTGCACCGGATTAAGTACCGGGTGCTGTTCAAACAGCAGCGTCCCTTGCTTTGTACAACGGACGATTTTATGCTGTGTACACAAGCACTCAATTCGATAAGAACGGCCCCCTATGGGTCACAGTTTTGGCTGCATTGACTGGCACCAGCGGCATGTTCGTGTATTGCCTGCTCTCTCTTCTGGCTGTTCGGTCTACGGGGCGTTCGTAGCTGCGGTTGTCACCATGGTCTTGCTTCTCCCTTAGGCTGTTTCTTTTGCCTTTCGCTTTTGAAACGTCCATCTGCATGTTTCGCCGAGAAAGAGCTACATTGAGCTTTTCGTACACGAGCTATGATTATGTTTTCCCGGGGTGAGCTATAGGCGATAGCGCATCTGCACATATTTTCTTGGGGTGAGCTATAGGAGCAACATGAGCTAGCTCATTTGTCCCTGTGATGAGCTATAGGAGCTACATGGGCTATGCATGTTTTCCTCGGCGTGAGCTATGGGCGGTAGCTCATCTGCATATGTTTTGGAGGCTTGAGCTATACACGACAGATGAGCTAGCTCATGATCTGTCTGACGTGTGGAGCTTTCCCATCCGCCTACTCGGCTCAGCGAAGCGGAACGCCACGACAAAAAATAAAAGCTGAATGCTCAGAGACATGCGTCGCATTGTCCCGACGGACCCCTTGCTTGGCCTCGCAGCCGAAGGCGCGGGACAAGAAACTCGGCCGCCGCAGAACAGCATGCCAAAACAAAAAGTGCGTATTTTACATACTATACATGTATATGGCGGCCAAGGCCTGCATAGCTCGTGTTCTTGCCCCTCCGTCATCCTGCAACTTCTCCCCGATACGTTCCTATCCCAACCCCACTCTCCTCACTCCCCTCCCCTCACATCTCCTCCCCTCCCTCCTTCCCTCCCTCCCCCACCGTTCCTTATAGGGTGCTGTGGACCATGGAGTACAGCATTGTCTTGACCAAGGCCGCTTTCGTGCACTCCAAGTACCTAGAGTTGTACAGCGGGGTCTCTAGCGAAGGCGGAGGCGGTGGTGGTGAGGAGGCGCGGACCGGCGAATTGCGGAAGCCCTTGTGGAGCGAGGGGATGGCCGAAGCTATGGCGAAGACCAGGGCGTACGTGGACGATCACAGGAATTGCGAGGATATCGCCATGCAGATGGTGCGTTGGGGGCGGGTGTGGGCGCAGATAGCGGGGTCTTTTTCTTTTTTGGTTGGTTCGAGTGTGCAAAGTGTTTGGTTGGTTTTCGGGTTGGTAGGTTTATGTGTTGGTTGGCTGTTCATTGGTGGGCTTGTCGATTGATTTGTGAGTGGGTTGGTTGGTTGTCTCTTGGGTGGTTGAATTGTGGGTTGGTTGTCAGCCTGTGGATTGGTTGGTTGGTCTGTGAGTTGAGTTCTGGGTTGCCTGTATGACTTGCGCGGATTGGTTTGTGCGTTTTGGTTGGTTGGTGTGCTGATTGATTGGCTGTTGGGTGGTTCTGGTTAGCGTGTTGATTGGTTTGCTGGTCTCTGGATTGTGGCTTAGTTTGCTGGTCTCTGGTTTGTGCCGATGGATTTGTTCGTTTGTGAGTGTGTTTGGTTGGTGGGTTGGTTCGTTGGCGGTGGGGTTGGTTCGTTGGCGGTGGGGTTGGTTCGTTGGCGGTGGGGTTGGTTCGTTGGCGGTGGGGTTGGTTCGTTGGCGGTGGGGTTGGTTCGTTGGCGGTTGGGTTGGTTCGTTGGCGGTTGGGTGGTTGGTTGCCTGGCTGAGGTGTTCTTGTGTTCTGTGTGGTTGATTGTGTCGGTTTGTTTGCCTATCTCTGTTCGTGCGTCTGTTGTCTGCTTGTCGTTTGTTTGTTTTGTTTGTTTTCATGTTGAACATGGCAAAATAATGTTCAATGTGCGTTAGAGCCACCGTGCCATAGTCAGCGCAGACCGTGGAAGAGTTGGTTGTGTTGCACGTTTAACAACAGCACAATCCGGCTGCTGACTGTGGAAGAGTGATCATGTTGCACATTTTACAAAAACGCAATCTGGGGTCCGTATGCCTCCGAGGCACTGGACCTTGACTTGGACTGTGTTTATTTTCTCGTGCAACGTAACCACTCCGCCACAGTCACTGTGACGGAGTGATTATGTTGTACGATTAACAGGGGCATTGTGTTGCACGTTTATCACACATTAGCTGGGTATACATGTGTAACATACCTGGTGAACCGTCCTCATGTGTCGCTTTCTTTAGTGTTGTTTTCTCTCTCCCTTTTTCTCCTGCCTTTCGTCGCCGACGCCTCTCCCCTCTGTTTCTCGACCGACCGACGGATCGATGTACCAACCGATCTACCGACCGCGCAGGCCGTAACATCTGTGTCGGGCCTCCCACCGGTGGCGGTCTTTGCCCCCGTCGTCGACATTGGACTGTTCGGAGGCATTAGCACCGGGGAGGGGGGTGGGAAGTGGTGGAAAGCCCCGCACGCGAAGACACGCTCAAGGCGAGAAAACTGCTACGTCTTCGTGCATATTTCACCGCTGTTCTACACATGCAGCAGTAATATTAGTAATACCTCGCATTCTAGATTATAATGTTAGTAATACTTCATACGCTATTATAGTAGTAATATTACTATTGATAACCTCATTAAACCTGCATCGACGTCGCGGGGGAAGGGGGGGGATTACTTGGAATCAGAGTTGAGTAGTTTTTGCAGTATTATGTTGTTAAAAAAGTACATGTGTTTTATGCGAGGTTCTGACCTCGATTTATTCCCTCCCCCCCCCCATTCCCTGTGACCATTTTGACGCCTCCATCGAATCTCGGCGCCCGCGAGACTGATTTCGTTAGCATCACCGCGTTTTTATTTTTCCCGGCAATCGTGCCACCGACACACTACCCACAAGAGAAAGGAGACAAGATGAGCAAAACTAAAGCAATGTGAAATATGGAGGAGACGTACTGAGCGCCCCAACTGTATAGAAGGTGTCTGTCTCTAGTAGAAGTAGGAACGCGTCTCCGTCTCGAAAGGAATGCGCGGTCAATGGTCAAATTACTAGGGTAAGCAACAAATGAGCCCCCCCCCTCCCCTCTCCCCCCGACACACACTGACAACCACGCTGACACCTACACCCATATCCAACACCCCCCAGGTGCCTGGAAGATCTGCACGAGATTATGTGTGCCGGCACCACCGCCGCTGCCCAGGAGTCGTCTTCGTGCGAAAGTTTGATCAAAACGGACCTGTTCGCCGTGACTCACCCCGCGCACGTCTCTCGAGGCAAAGCAGAAACTCCCGTCCACGAGAGAAATGGCGGTGGTGACGGTGGTGGTGGTGGTGGTGGTGGAGGTGGTGATGGTGGTGTTACTGGCAACCGTGTTTACCGAGGCAAGAGTAGCGGTGGTGGAAACGATGATCTTTCGCGGCTGACCCGCGCGGGTCTGGCGGTGAGGGCTCCTACCCTGGCGGAGTTCGTTAGCGGGGATATGTTGCTCGGACCGGCGAAGTTTTGGAGGTGGCTGGCGGTTGACGATGCTTTCGGTCGAACTCCTGTGGAGAAGGAAGGCGGAGAGGAGAGGGGCGGGGAGGGGGGGCAGAAGGAGCGGGGAGCAATAGCGGGAGGAGGAAAATGAGGAGAGGATGGGGAGCAGCTGGAGTAGCAGGATGAGGAAGAAGGGGGGGGGGCAGGGGTGAGGAGGAGCAGCAGTAGCAGGAGGCGGAGGAGGAACAGCTGTAGCAAGAGAAGAACGGGGAGAGGTAAAATCAACAGCTGGGAAGCTGGGGTAGCAGCCAGCTGCTGGAGCAGGAGCAGAAATAGCAGGAAGAGACACAATACCAGCAGGAGCAGCAGGAACAGGAGGAGCACTAGGAGCAGGAACAATGGCGGAGAAACAGCAGCTGCAAATTTCAGCAGCAGAGCCGGAGGAATAGCGACGAGCGGTTTCGTGTACTATCTGAGGCAGGAAATTCTAGGAGCTGATTTTGCTGTGTTACGGCAGCAGTCTAGATCGCTATACTGGTAGTAGGAGGTGGAACGTCCGTTGTCGGCACCTTATGATGGTGCTCAGCGTTGCTCTGCTATGGAGGGACGCCGTTTTTTTCGTTTCTGCTTTTTTTTTTGTTTTTTTAGTTTTTGTTTTTGTTTGATTGTTTGCCGCAGCAAACAACCGCACTCGTGAACACCAAACAAAGGCAGGCATTACGGCCAGCAAAGGAAGACAGGCGCGACGAGGAGGGGGGGGGGGGGGGGGGGGGGGTGTAACCATTGTATCGTGTATGGCCGTAGTCCGTACATCTGTAGACTTTCCCATCCCTACGACGTCGGGGCGGAGCACTTCGGGTTTCCACTGACCAGGCAGGCATTGCTTGCACCAAGGGGGGGAAGGGGGGGGGGTGGCGGGGAGCAAAGAAAGGCAGGCGTTACAAGCAGCAAAGAAATGCAGATGTTACGGGGGGAGGGGAGGGGTGTTACCGGGGGCAGGGGGGGCGGGCGTGTGCGTGTGGTGACGGTTCGGATGTTTCGGTATTGTTTGGTTTGTGGTGGTGTGCTGGTGGTGCTCTTTCGTGTTGTATTGGGTGGTGCTGTATTGGGTTTGTGTTGTGGTTGTGTTTCGTTTTTGCGCATTAGTGTAGTTTAGTTACCCGCCACATAGCGCCTTGGTTGGGGCAAGCATCCAGGCGGGGCGAGCGCGTGGCCGAGCGAGACCGAATGAGCGACAATCACCGAATGATAGGGTGATTTTGGGCTTCGTATCATAGCGAACATACCTTGTACAGCCGTGTGGTCCCGCTTGGGTGCGGTGCCTTTTAGTTCGACCCTCCCAGTTTAGTGCGGTAAGATTCGCCTGTCACGTTCTCGTCCTGCAGCATACAGCACTGTATTTTTCCGGTATAGTTCGGGGTCCCAGTTTAGTGCCGGTGTCGTCATATGGCAAAGAACCGCACTATCAATGGTCCACGACCGTACCTAGTAGTGTATATTTTTCCCGTGTAATATATGAGAGCGCGTAGACGTTTAAGGGCGGAATTCGGGCGCGTATTTTCTTGCATGCTCTGGTTTCTTCTGCTGCCGCTGCTGCCTAGTGCGGCGGCAGTAGCGGCCGGGGGGGAGGGGCGGGAGGCGCTGTTACGGCGACGTTGCTAGTGGATCCGCCAGAGAGGCCTGTTTGGTGCAACACCGAGGCGGGTTGTGGGTTTGACCACGCTCACACCCGCCCGCCCGCCCGGTCCGTGTGCGGCGTGTGCGGCGTGTTGTCGCCCGGACGGTCGGTGAACCCCAAGATACGTTGTTTTTTTTGTTTAGCTACAAGCAATACAAAAAATGGTGGTGCACTAGGAAGTTTTGTTTTAATTTTGTGGTGAGATGGTGCACGTTGTGCAGGGCTCTATTTTTCGACGTATCCTTCTGCGTGTGGGGAGAGGGCGGTTGGCCGGTGGTGTTTTGGTTTGGCCGGTATCCGTAGTGTTTGGTTCACCGGGGGTGCTTAGTTTCGGTTGGTTGTGATGGTTTTGGTCGGTAGCGATTGGTTTGGCCGGTTTGGCATGTGGCCGGTGTCGATTGGTTTGGCCGGTATTGGTTGGTTTGCCCTAAGGTTTGGCTGGTAGCGATTGTTTGGCCGGAGTGGTGATTGGTTTGACCGGTGGCCGGTTGTGATTTTCTTTGCTGATAGCGATTGATTCGGCCGGTAGGGATTTGCTTGGCCGTTGGTGATTGGTTTGGCTGGTGGTGATTGGTTTGAACAGTGGCCGGTGGTGATTGGTTCAGCCGATAGCGATTTGTTTGGGCGGTAGTCGTTAGGTTGACCCTCAGTGATGAGTTTGACCAGTGGCCGGTATTGATTGGGAGGCCGGTGGTGGTTGGTTTGATCAGTGGCCGGTGGTGATTGGTTTGTTGGTCGGTGGCTCTAATTGGTTTGACCAGATCCCATCTTAATGTTTTTGGCCGATATAGCGATTGGTTTGGTCGATACTGATTGGTGTGGCCGGTGAGGTCGGTGGTGATTGGTTTGACCGGTGGTGCTCGCTTCTGTGTGTCGTGTATAATTGTACTTTTTTGGATCAGGAGTGAAACTTTTCTGGCGTCGGATTTTTTTATTTGTGCATATTGCAGTGTGCATGTAAAATAGTGTGGACGAGGGAAACGACGAAATGGTAGGTCAACGTACGCTTGTCTTTTTGCCCCTATCCTAAAAAACCCCCCGCCAATCTCGGAGGATCCACGACCAGGACAGCACCGCCTTCTCGGCCCATGGAAAACCACCAATAGACAAGGCTACGGAAGGAGAGTCACGTTTGGGTCCGTTTCTTGCAGCGGCCCGATGTCAATCGCGAGAGTTACACCCCCTTGTCCCCTGGCGGTCTTGAGGTTCATTCATGCCGATAAAATTCGCGATGCAGATACGCAATGGAATGGTGAGCTACGCTGCACCTCAAAAGTAACCTCCAACATATTTTTGTCCGACAGTGCAGAGTCGTGGTCGTGGTTTGTTCCGACCGAAAACCCGCCTGTGAGAAAGTGGGGGTATGATAGTGATACTGCAAGGACAGAGAGGACGCAGACGTGGTACGATAGAGGTATCACTTTTCGTCTGAAACGTTTTCTGAATTTGACGGGGCTCCTTGACCCTGAGTCGTGGGGAATTTTGGTACATTTTGTTTTGCGTGTTTCTCGGTCTTGTACCTAAGCCATGTTTTTTTTTTCATCCGGTATTGACAGCGGTTTTGTTTTTCTCCAAAAATCAGTTTCTGTTGGGAGGGACGTGTCTTGGGCTCCCAAATCGAGGGGTAGCATTAAGAAAAAAAGTGGTGCGCCTCTATCGCATCACGCGTCAAAGTATCATAATACAGTATCATACTACACTAATACCGTAGGGGCTTGGTCACCGCCTCTACTGAAACTAAAAAAAATATCGTTTAAAACTTGTCATTTTTTGTAGTCGAAGCGCGCCCCGCGTGTGCCCCTGTGAGGACAACCAAAGGGAGGGCCTATGGCGTTGCATGTTGTGTGCGAAGGAAGGCACTCTTTGCTCTTGTTGCATCTGATTTTAATTATGCGTACACGGTGGTGGTTGATCTCTCCGTAGGTAGTTTGGTTTGATCAGTGGTCGGTATATAGTGGTTGGAGTGTCGAGGTGGGGATTGGTTTTGTGATCAGATCCTGGGCAGTGTTTTTTTTTTTGGCCGGTCTAGCGATTGGCTTGTGAACGGTGGTGGTCATCGGTTTGATCGGGGTACTTCGATTGGCCTGGCCGGTCAGGTCGGTGGTGATTGGTGTGACCGATGGTGCTCGCTTCTACATGTGTCGTGTCGTGCGTTTCACTTTTTTTTTGGATGAGGAGTGAACTTTTCTGGCGTCGGATTTTGAGTTGTGCCGTTAAGCGCATGTGAAATAGTGTGGAGGAGGGAAACGATGGAGAATGGTAGGTCAACGTACGATCGTCTTGTTGCCCCTACCCTACAAAAACGCCGATCTCGGGGGATCCACGACCGGTTCAGTACTGCCTTTTCGGCACATGGAAAATCAAACCGCCTGGAAATATTTTATACTACTTTATTTTTCGAAGCGCGCCTCTACCTCGTGTGCCCCTGTTAAAACAATGAGTTAAAACAATGAGGGTCTACATGGCGTTGCGTGTTGTGTGTGAAGGAAGACACATCATTGTTGTGCATCTAAGTTTAATAATACGTGAGAGGTATAATACGAAAAAAATGTAATCGGCGATATTTCTTGATTTCGTGATTACGCCATTCCGCTTCACCCACGGATCATTAGCGCACGTCGTCGCCCCAGCTCGCTGATTGGTGCTTGCCGCCGAGACAGCTGCTGAGTGGTGCATTTCGCCACCCCAGCTTGCTGGTTGGGGTGTAATTTTTTTTGCAGTAGTAGTGAAAGTGCCAATTGACAAAGCTGACTTTACGAAGGCGGCTAACGCTATTCTTTCGTACATAGTACAGCGCTGTCCAGACCAGCCATGCCAGTCCTCGACGACCACACAAGCACGCGCCAACCCGCATGATTGAAATTCGTATTCAAAACGTCAACCCGAGAGGATAACCCCAACCCGAAGTATCGAAACCTACGTTTACACATCCAAGTCGATAGCGTAGCGCCAACGCCAACATTGGGGGTGCTTTTTTGCTCCTCTTTCATATAAACAAGTTCGACGCCCTCTTGACAACACAAGAGCAGGAGATTTTGAGTCATCTCTTGACCCCTGACTTCTGGCTCTACTGTCTGTCACGTCTCGTCTTCTCCAGGAGGCGTATTTTTCGCCCCTGTCCCAAGTGATTACCCCCCCCCCCCCTTCCCCATACCCCCAACGCCGCCCGCTAAACCTTAGTTCAAATGGGTACTACATACATTGCTTGGTACACGATGAGGTCTCGGCTACTGTAACTACACAAGCCTCCGCCCGAAAACAACAACGGTAGTTGTGGTTGCTCTCACCGTTTTTTTTTTCTTCTGTTTCTCTCATATTAACCCATCGCTGTAACAGCCCATCAAGCCCATGGAAACGGCCACAAAAAGACAGAGAAGCCTAAAACACTCCACGAGAATCAACCACCCAAAAATCATCCAGGGGAGGAGAAAAAAAAAAAGAAAAAAAAATCACCCGACGGCGCAAGCCTCCATCTCCCCATGTCCCCACTCATCAAATCCTCTGCCAAGCGACCACTCGTAATGCCGCCGGTAGTAATTACTCAGCCCTTCGGGGTGCAGCAGGCCGGTGAAGTGCGCGAAGGTGCTCCTGCGCGTCAGTCCGGCTATGACAAACACATCCTTCATAAAGTGCAGGTGGCGCGTATCCACCCACCTAGCCTCACACCCCGAACCCTCCCGAATAGCAATATCTAGAGCCTCTTGGTCGGTCGCCGTCCCCGTGCTGTCGCTGTCACCCCGTCCCCCGCTCCCGCCTCCACCCCTAACCCCGCCCCCGCCCCCACCCCTATCCCCACCCCAACTCCCGCCTCCACCCTCGCCTTTCCCCGCGAAAGCGTCGTGCCAAAGCTGAAGGCACAGCTCGGAGCGGCCTCGCGAGATCGCCACCACGCCGGAGTGCGCCACGTCGCAGCCCGCGCAATCCGGAAACGTGTGCCCCCCGGCATCCGGAAATATTACAATTGTCGACGTCATGCCGGCAGCGGCAGCGGCAGCGGCGGTGGCAGCAGTGCCGCCCTTTGTGCCCGCTGTTTCAGTCGCTGTTGCTGTTGCCTTCACTCTTGCTGCTGCTGCTGCTGTTGCCTTCGCTTCCTTCGCTGCCACTGTTGCTGCTGGTTTTTGGGACGCTTGCGGGGGCAGTCGAGGTCCCTCGGTTGATCGTCCGTCTCGCGCTTGGAGGGACGAAGATGAGGAGCCCGATGGCAATGGAATGGGTTCTTCGTCTTCGTCTCGCGCGGCTACCGTCTGTTCCCTCGCCATCACCACCCTTATCGGCGGCGGCGACACGGCGCTCCACTCAAGGGCGACCGCGTCCAGGTAGGGGCCCAGCGGTTGCCGGGTGATTACGTCGCAGTCGACGTAGACCACGCGCCGGATGTTGGCAGGCAATAGATCGAAGAGCTGCATCTTGATTAACTTCGCGTTTATTGCTACTCCCCCCCCCACGCCCTCCCCGCCACCACCTCCACCACCACCACCACCCCTCCCCACTACGCGCGCAAAACTTCTTGTTCCACCACTTGTTTCCCCTCTCACTTCATCATCACCATCATCATCACCTTCATCACCACCATCACCGCCACCACCACCACCAGACGCTTTAAGAGCGATCACCGTCACGGAGCTCTTCAGGTGCGACAAGAGGCAGTCAAGGTCTCCTTCCCGCTCGACGATGACGTGCACGGGGCCATCCCAGCGACCCTCCTCCCTGAGAGACGAAAGCGCGTACAAAAGCGCGGCCGACCGAGCCGCCGGACCGAGGGCGATGAAGACTATCGAGTCCGCGCCCGCCGAGGCCCTAATCCTGGGTCCCCAGGTGGTTCTGGTGGTGCTACCGTCGGTGATGGCGCCGGCGCCGACGGGGTCGGAGGGGGGGGAAAGAAAGAGGAGGCTGCCGATAGTGTAGGCCAGGAGGAGGGCTAGCGAGACGCAAGGGCATCTCCATTTTGCCCGCATCTAAGTAGTTGGTCTTGTGCCGCTTGGGTCTGTGCCGCGCTTGTCTGGTCTGTGCCGCGCTTGTCTGGTGTCCGTTGTCTTGCTGTCGCTTGTCGTGGTGTTGCTTGTCGTGGTCGATTATCTTAGTGCTGCTTGTTGAATGGCACTTTGTTGAATGATGTCGCCCTAGCTGTCTTACGTCGCTTGTTGAATGTTGAACGTCGTTTGTCGCTTGCCGTACGTCGCTTGCCCTGTGTCGTTTGTTAAGTGATGTGATGTGATGTGGTGCGATACGGTGTGGCGAGGAGGCTGGGTTGTGTTCTCGGCGCGTGCGGTAGGCGTCCGTCTAGAGGGCAGGCGGGGCTGGCGGGAGGGGACCTCAAACCTCAACCAGCCGTCTTTGAACCTGTCACGCATTTAGAACGAAAAATTACAAACAAGCAAAGAGAAAACAGATATCTTATTAGATTATGTGTTCCTCGGCGCGTGGCGCATGGAAAAAAGTAACAGGCATATGCGCAGGAACCTGTAGAAAAATTTACGTTCAGGCGTTGATGACCCACCCTCTGACGCAGTCTAGCCTCATGTTTCATGCTCCAACGCACTTTTGGGGCGTTTTCGGGGGTTAGGGCTAGGGTCAAGGTTAGGGTTTTGATACTCGGGAATGTTCCCGTATCCCATTATCCCATGGTTGGTTCTAGAGTAGTGGGTAGAGAGAAGGACCACGCTTTGGCATGCAGTCCAAACCGTCGCCAACACCTCCTCAAAACAGTTTTTTTGTAACCACCTGCACACGTGTACCGTAAACGTTGCGCAGGCGCCTGCTCCACCTATTCTGTTTCTTTGTGGCGAAGGCACCGTGATGTCTTTCTTGATGGACACGTTGAAATATTTCGTGCTTACAAATAGTTGCCCTGCTGCTGTTAAGTGTGCTGTTGATCCTGAGGTACGTATTAATATGCAGGCGAGTTACCGACCAATGCCTTTCGTCAAGAATACAGCATACGGAAAACGCGCGACCGAATAGGCGTGCAGGTACCTTGCAATCCTAGAATTTCAGCACCACCTGGTAGTTGCAAGCCACGCGATTACTGTTCGCTTACGCGCGCACGGCCTTCGGGTCGGATCAGTGCCCAACCCAACCAGAAGCTTAAGCACTAACCTAGCCTGAAAATCATAGGGGGTGGTATCGGTGTGCGGCGCGGGATTCGGGTCGGCCAATCAAAGCAAAGGTGTGGTCTATGGGGCTGGTCCGATAACGCCTTTTCACCCTCAAACACTGAAACCCTGATAATAGCGTGTGGCTTGCAATGTAGTGCTGCAGTGCTAGGATTGCAAGGTCTCGTGCTAAGGAATTAGAGCGGTAGTAGTCCGTTTGACTGCTTGTAAAAGGCCAACCCATTGCCTACCCAACCTAAGCCTTATAACCCCCCTCACCGAGTTGTCAAGCTAAACATCTACAAGCAAGTAACGTTTTAGACAGCATACAGTACAGCACCTCCCCTCTCTTTCACTACGTACAACAGCTGTAGTTGTTGAGGTATTAGACTAGTGGGGTAGTAGTCCGTTTGACCACTTGCAAAAGGTTAACCAATAGCTTACCCAAACTATGCCTTATAACATACCTGGTAGTATACACAACGCTAAAACTAACCTACGCCAATTCCAAGCAGGCTATTCCCAAAGCAGAGGTACACTGTAGCAGTTCCTACGGGGGAAATTGGACGCAACACTCAATAAGGGACCACGAGTCCCTTATAAGGGACCACCACAGCAGGGTTATACTTAGGCTTCCGGCCCGTGATGCGCTCCCCCGTCAGGGGAACCCGGCGGACCCCCGGAGGCCAATTTTTGGGCATTATGTGCGTTAACGATCGAAGATACATTCAAAATGTGCGTCATACACGCTCCTTTTACTCTCTCGTAGGCGGGCATCAGGGAGGAGTCCTTTCAGCGTACAGAAACACTTCAATATGTATCCTGGTACGAAGTAAAGACACACGAAGGCCAAAAAAAAATCGGAAACCGAAACGAAACAATAACACCACCTATGCTATGGTCAAATGGTCCTGGACGAACTCTTAGCTCGGGGCGAGCATCGCTTAAACACCCAAGCTTCCTCGTCCACGTGTCACACACATGCGAGAAATACATACAGTTAGTTGTAGTACACAACGGAGAGCACGACGGGACAGAGCCCCGCCATGAGAGTCAGACCAAGAGCAGGACTGAAAGGCTTTGAGCAATGTTCCACAGGCCAGCAGCAGCACCAGCAATCCGTTATACCCCCGTAGCATCTACCTATAATACCCAAAGTTTGAGCCTGTGCTCTACTTGTATGCATGTGACGACTGTTTCGGGTTTCGGGTCTCGAGTCGGCGTGTCGATTGTCCAGCATATATTATAAAAATAAAAATACACTCCAGCTGTGAGATCTAAGATTTTGTCGAAACTCATCTTTGCAAGCTGTGCGTGATACTCCGATCGCGCGTATTACGGGTTGTGTGTTCTCATTAAGGATATAGATCGGCGACTCCCCTTCCTTGGAACTAACTACAGCGTAGCTATCAGGGTCAACAGGGTGATGTTAGTCAGTCTGTGCGCCGAAACTATAAAACCATTTTTTGAGGCAGGGGGACAAAAAATATATACTTCGAAGTATATTATAAAAATTAAAATATACTCCAGCTAGCTGTCAAATCGAAGATTTTGTCGAAACTCATCTTTTGCAAGCTGTGTGTGATACTCCGATCGCGCGCATTACGAGTTGTGTGTCCTCATTAACGATATAGGTCGGCGACTCCCCTTGCAACTACAGTGTAGCTATCAGGGTCAACAGGGTGATGTTAGGCAGCGCGGAAACTATAAAATCCGTTTCTTCCGAGGGGGACAAAATCTGACAGCTGTGGAAGGAAATGCATCATGCAATCTGACAGCTGTGGAAGGAAATGCATCAGTTTATCAAGTGAATCCTGTAAATGGAATAACCGGTGAGGGGGGGGCGGGGTTTTTATGGGCGTGGGGGCCTAATTTTGATCAAAAGGGGGGAGGGAGGGAGGGAGGGAGAGGGATACGTAATATGTTGCGTTGATTGGAAAAAAGGGGCCTTAAAAAATATACCTGCGAAAAAGAAGACATCCCATATGATGCAATTCAAAATCTTTAACAGCGACTGCGTGCGTCGGAAAGCAACCAATTATACCAGGCAGTAAGTACCTCGTAGTAACCGAAATTTAGCCGATGCGATGGCGAAACAGATCCAAAAAAGATACTCCGAGTATTGAACTACGTGCGGCGAAACGGACTAAATTTGTTCCCCTCCTATTATATACGTACGGCGAAAAGTGACGAATATTTTTTCGGGCCCAATTAACTGTTATTTTCGCCTACTACTACGGCGAAAGGGGTGCCATACATTTTTTCCGCCTGCGGCAGAGCATTTTGTTTTTATTTTATTTTATTTTATCCTCCGGCGGATGGGGAAAAATAAAGCTTTAGCTCACCACACTCCACGTATTTTCATACGCGTCGTGTGTCGATTTAACTCAGTTGCTTTCGCGCCCCAACGCTAGCTAGAGCAGGTCCGGCACCAAAACACAAACACGTGGGTGCGGCAAGCCCCACATAATGGCATTGACTTCGGCACATTCTACTACTGGTGCTAACAGCGGGATTCTCGCGAAACATGTGCGTTAGCGCATCGCCGCACCCCCTAACTAACTGCATTTTAATACCAGGCAGTAGTTAGTCTTCCGCTTGAAAAACGCCACAGCACGTCACCTATACACATACATACATACATACATACATACATACATACATACATACATACATACATACATACATACATACATACATACATACATACATACATACATACATACATACATACATACATACATACATACATACATACATACATACATACATACATACATACATACATACATACATAGACTGCTAGAGAGAGGGCCATTCATTGTTTTTCAGATTTTAAGGGACGTCGGAACATGTTGTTGTTGTTCTCACATTGGGGCCCAGATTAACGAAGAGCATGGAAAATTGTAATTCGATTTTTTTATTTTATTTCATGTAAAATACACGAAAAATTCAACTCTGCTTCTTATTATCAAGGAACGGCGTAGTAGTGCGTTCTAGAAAAAAAAAAAAAAACGCAAAAGGGTCAACGAACACCCGTGGGCAACGACCGAGGCGAGCGATGGCTCGCGTCCTCCCCGGAGCGCCGCGGCTAGCGGCAGATTGTTGTGGCCGACAGCGGCTTGAAGGCTATGGCTCTAGGCGTCTCTTGGATGGGCTGGCGCCACCCCGCCGCCCTACACGGGCAGCAGCGACGGGGATATAGCGGTCCAACTTCTGAGCGAAGTCATGATGTGGTAGTTGGTCGTGTAACTTTCGAGGTGCAGGGCGACGAAAAACTGGGTTTGCGGCGGTCTCGATTGTTTTCGAAGCGTCGCAGACGGTCTAAGCTGTGCTAAGGACCTTCGGAGGCCGCGCTGCGACAGCTCCGGTGGTCTTACCTCTCGCAATGGTGGCTTCTCGCCTCTCAATCAGCCGACCGCATGGCACTAATTCGCGTGGCCGGCTTCGGTTACACAAAACAAGCCATGTCTAGGTGGACAAACTCCCCGAATTGAATTTCGATTTTCGACTAAATTCGACCAATAAAGTATTTTTTTACTTCTATGTTGAATTTGATTTTTGGTAATAATTCTGAGAATGCCTGCTTGGTGATTGATTTTTTGACCAACCAGATAGATGCAAAATAAATTTAGAAAAAAAAAAAATTGAAATTCGATTTTGCAAGTTCCTCGGTAATTCGGGCCCTCGCATAATCAAGTCCGTCCGTGGCCACAGGACAGGCTCCAGTCACTCTGGAGGTGAGGAATACCCCTGAGGAAAAACACAATCAAAGCAAACAAAGTTGGTACAAGCATGTATCACTGCTGACAAATTCATGCCTCCACCAGAAACATTCAAAAAGTGAAATCGGGAGACAGCCTACGAGTACGATGTGTCAGGTCCATACTGGTGCATACGTCTCACTACTCGCGCCTGGAAAAACCGACTAATTTACCGCTCGCCACCCAAGAAAGGCTACCACGTAGTAACGTATATATTGCACGTAGTACTTATCACTACGCATACGCACGACAGACGCAAGTCAATCGGAAACAAGAAACAAAGAAAATAAATTAATATGAAGGAAAGAAAAGACAAGAAAGCGAAAAAAAACGAAAAAGGAAAGGAAAGAAAATAAAAGACAAGAAAAGCAAGAAAAAAAGACAAAAAAAAGACGACAAGAAGAGGAAGCAAGGAAAGAGAGGAAAATGGAAAAAATAAATGTGATACTGCTATAATAGCAGACCCTAGGAACGGACTAAAGACGGCGTTGGGCATATCATAGAGGGTAGGCATCAAGTGCATCATGAATGGCACTGGGGAGAGAACGCAACAAGGCGGAACATGGGGGACCTCGACAAATTGTCGCCTCGACGGACCCCACGATGGGGCGAAACTTATTGTGCAGGGAAATCTGAGGTCCTTTATATACAGTACCGATTTTACTTGATGAGGTGCCACCTACACACCTCGTACCACTACTACTACTTCTGTTCCAGTATCTGGCGACCTGTGTAATATTGGGAACCGGTCCGAGGACTGGTATGAATTAAGTTATTATTCTTTTGTGGAATATGGAAGGATGAAGGGAGTATGTAATAATGGAGCGCCCGCCCTCCGACGCTTCTCCCACTCGGAGTAGACCATCACAAGCAATCCTAGAAAAACACCGCAAATAAATGTAGAAAGAAGATATTTTTGCGGCTTTTCATTTTCATCGGGTTTTACCGGTCTTTTCTAGAGAAGAAAATTCTACGGATGGTTGGTGCGTCTTTTCAATGCACGGCATCCACGACGACGGACCATGTTTGATTTTTTCCTTTTATCTTCTTCATCCCATTTATTATCCTCGCACACTACTCTCGCCCTCCCTCCCCAAAAACTCAGATCCGGGGTCACTTAGCGGGCCCTCCTCCCCCTTCCCCAAATAAATGCAAGTATTTAATTAGCACTTTGTCGAACTCACATGCTCACAGCTGATGATGGTGTTCGTAGAATATGAATTGTAAACAATACACCATCCAGGCCGGCCGCACTTCACAAGCCAAAGCATCCACGAACGGGTCACCCAGTAACTATCCGCTAAGTAAAGGTCAAGTTAGGGTTCAGGTTTTATAAATATTGAAAAACGTCAGCTAGCTGTGAGTACGACCGATTGAATGATTGCAACTCAACTTTGCAAGCTGCGTGGTACATCTATGTTTCGCTGAATGAAGTAGTTGCGCGAAATTTACGTAAGGTTGTGTAGGGTTCTGGTCGGAGTTAGCCTTGCCTCCCCTCCGATCACCCTGCGTATTCTGAGCAGCAGATCTAACAATGCGGCCGGAGGGTAGCTTTCACTCTCTCTCGTTGGCCGAGGGCTATGTGGTGGTCCGCTTTAATGCAGCAGGAGTACTGAACCAAAGAATTTTCCCGGAAACAGGTTGGTCTAAAGGCCGTTAATATGCAGCCTCGATTTTTTGCTGTTGTACGTATATAGCGTGGTCCTCTTCTCCCTTGCTGCTTGTTGGGCTCGCTGCTGGTGACTTAATGTTGCGTTGCGCACCTCTTCCTCGCAGGAGCTACCTGTTCTGTGTCTATTTTGTGCGTCGCCTCTGTGAGCACTTGTGGTGCTATGGCTTGCCATCTCTCTCCTGAATCCTCCTGCTGTATTGTTCACGCATGCGCGAGTGGTGGTCTGCGTGCTGTGCGCTCTGCTGAGACCTACTATTTTTAATACAAAAAATACTTCTACAAGTACTCGCTTCACATGCATTAGCCTGTGACCTCTCGTGGTGCTACTGTATGCAGCTGATACTCTCTCCCTGTCCTGTTTTGTCACGCAAACAAGCGCGTGCTATGCTATGTGCTGGCCTGTGTGATGTGCTCGCTCGCTCTCTCCATATCTGGAGGGAAAAAATCTGCATGCAAGCACTCGTCGTGCTGGCTTGAAGCACTCGTAGAAGCAGTAGAAGTGCTGGCTGCTGCCGCCGTGCGTGTCTATACCATCTACCTCACACCGGGACCAGAATTTTCAAAAACCCCAAAAGGACTCACGTATCGGGCGAGTGTCCTGTGTGCAGCACAGGAGTCAGTCGTGCAGTCGTGCCCTGCCCGCGTTCTTTCCGTCAGCCCCTCGCAAACTGCTGCTGCTGGGCACTTGTTTCTTCTGCTTGCTGCACTACTGCTGCTGCTGCTGCTGCGCGATTCCGTACTGACTGATTGCTGTTCGTACGCCTGTTGCGAGTTGTTGTTGTGTTTCATCATAAAAATGTCTCGTTTTGCAGTTTGTTTTCCATTTTGTTCTCCAAGCATTGTTTATTGAGTCTTCAACGCTGCACGAGCTCACAAAATTTCATCTTTCTTTTTGATAATTTCCCCGAGGCGGAATTTTTATTCTCTTGATATTGATGATCACAAATAAAACTCAACTGGTGGATGGATCGTGGATCCATTCCCCAAGGACCCCGAGGAGCGATTGATTATTTCCATACTACTCTCTCGTCGCATAAAAAAAGAGGCGCACATAATGTCACCAAGGAGCCCCTTCTTCTTCTTTTGCCTATTTTCTTGTGCGCGTTGACGGGCGACGTTTGTTTGCAGCTCGGGGGAGAGACTTTATAAATAGTCCATCCAGTACTTCAAAATTTACCGCATGCATGTAGCATGCTGTTAGCAGCTGCTGTACTTACATAGCAGTAGTAGTACCCGTCGTTTGCCATAATAAAAACATTTTCATTAAAATTTTGTTGATCAGACAGAGTGTATGCCTCCCCCCCCGTTGGGATACTCTCCCACTGCCTCTAATTTCAGCCTATCCTTTAATATTTTTAGCGGCTTGAATTACCGACCGGGGAGATCTGAGTGCTACTCATCATATAGACTGGCGTCTAGAGGCTTAGTTTTTGGTTTTTTTATTTAGCAAGTGGCTGTGTTAACTCCTTTTTTTGCAAGTGGCCAAACGGACTGAAATCACCCCACAAATTCCTTAACACAACAGCGCGCCTTTCTTTGCCCTGCCGTGCCCTGCCGTGCGGTGCGGTGCTGTGTGCGGTGGCTGTGCGGTGCCCGTGCTGCGTGTCGTGCTGCATTTACTACTTGTGGTTGGGTGGCGGAGGGTAAAACCTGTAAAACCCAACTAATTTTTGTCGTGTTTAAATTATAGTCTATATATATAGCAAGATGTTTGTCGTACGACACAACCACCACTGGTCCAACACTATTATCGTATATGATACCCAACTACAACACTATTATTAATAGTCTAGCCTATACCTGGTATAATACCGCACGCAGCCAAAACTGTTGTTCTAATACCGACTACCTCCTGGTAGCAAACCTAAAATAACCGGTGAGTGCCAAACCCATTGTGATTTCACGCGCAGGTTCGTGTCCTGCCGACGACGCCATTTGTTAAGGAATTAGTGGGGTACTAGTTCGTTTGACCACTTGCAAAAGGTTAACCAATAGCTTACCCAAACTAAGCCTTATAACATGATGAGTGGGCGACTTTTGTATTAGTATAGTAGACTAATATTCTACTAGAGAAATCACAACCCTGCCGGAAAAGTCATGGCGTGAAATGTGTACTAACTAGTATCACCGCGCTGTGCCTTCAGCCCGCCATAGGCTATTATACACCCTCTCTCGTACGCCGACGCCCTTGCCAAAAGACAGCCTCCGAGGGCATAGAGGCGACAGTCCGTGTAAACAAACGGAGGATAGTGTTTGCAGGATTCTCGTGGCACGTATGGGGGAGGAGCGCCTGCCACAGAGGGTGTGATGTTTGGGGAACTGGTTGGGGGTAAGGGTGTTAAATTAATGGTGGGGGACACAGAGTGCCAGGCCTTTCGAGGCCGTATCTTGACAAGGGCTACTCAGGGGGGGAGGGGGGAGGGGGGCGGGGGGAGCGGGGGGAGGGTCCTGTCCAAGAGACTGAAGGTTGGGTCTGGCCATTCATCGTCTTGACGTTTGTAGCCTTCCAATGGCCGTCATAAGCTAGAGCGTAACGCCGCCCGGACTTCTTCGCCTTGTTGTGTTTCCCCTCCCCCCATTGCCATTGATGCACTTGATACCCTCTATGTGCCCAATGCCGTCTCTAGTCAGGTCCTAGGGTCTGCTTGTGTGGTGTTATAATTCCCTTTCCTTTGCTTGTGTTAAGATACGGCCTCGAAAGGCCTGCAGGTATCCGAATTTGAGATCATTTGGATGGGTTTCGTATGATAAGGTTGGCGGTTTATATTCGGGGAAGTTAGGAATTAGATCGGAGGCACGCGCCTCCGATCTCGGAAGCTATCCCGGGCTCTGGTGGAAACGAATAAAGCTACATCTCTACGAAGGAACGAAAGTGAGTACTCTCCGAGGACCTGCTCAATTGGCAGACCTGCAGGGGGCACTCTGTGTCCCCCTCCCTTTAATTTAACATGTGGCGTCGACGGCAGGACCATGGGTTTTTGGGTCGTGGGTTCGATCCCCACCATCCACAATAATAAACTTTTCAGACTTTCCCCATGTCGAACTTGAAAAATACTCTCCCTGGTATCCCCAGGAAATGAAACGGCTTGGGTTAATGACAGGTCCGCCCGTGTATCCGGCCGACCTGCTATCCCGCCGTTTCAGGGGGGGAAAGTGTTATAAGGCTTAGTTTGGGTAAGCTATTGGTTAACCTTTTGCAAGTGGTCAAACGGACTAATACCCCACTAATACCTTAACAAATGGCGTCGTCGGCAGGACCGAATCTGCGCGTGAAATCACAATGGGTTTCCCACCTACACTGTGCTTCCACCCCTACACTACACCTAGGTTAAATGCTGCCTGTTTTGGTGCGATGAGTGTCAGCGTGTTGGGCGACCCTTCACTGTGCTGCCCCCCTACACTACACCTAGGTTAAATGCTGCCTGTTTTGGTGCGATGAGTGTCAGCGTGTTGGGCGACCCTTCACTGTGCTTCCACCCCTACACTACACCTAGGTTAAATGCTGCAGTTTTTGGTGCGATGACTGTCAGCGTGTTGGGCGACTCTTACACTGTGCTTCCACCCCTACACTACACCTAGGTTAAATGCTGCCTGTTTTGGTGCGATGAGTGTCAGCGTGTTGGGTGACCTTTCACTGTGCTCCCCCTCTACACTACACCTAGGTTAAATGCTGCCTGTTTTGGTGCGATGAGTGTCGGCGTGTTGGGCGACCCTTCACTGTGCTTCCACCCCTACACTACACCTAGGGTAAATGCTGCCTGTTTTGGTGCGGTGAGTGTCAGCGTGTTGAGCGACTCTTCACTGTGCTCCCCCTCTACGCTACACCTAGGTTAAATGCTGCCTGTTTTGGTGCGATGAGTGTCAGCGTGTTGGGTGACCTTTCACTGTGCTCCCCCCCTACACTACACCTAGGGTAAACGCTGCCTGTTTTGGTGCGATGAGTGTCGGCGTGTTGGGCGACCCTTGACTGTGCTTCCACCCCTACGCTACACCTAGGTTAAATGCTGCCTGTTTTGGTGCGATGACTGTCAGCGTGTTGGGTGACCTTTCACTGTGCTCCCCCTCTACACTACACCTAGGTTAAATGCTGCCTGTTTTGGTGCGATGAGTGTCGGCGTGTTGGGTGACCTTTCACTGTGCTGCCCCCCTACACTACACCTAGGGTAAATGCTGCCTGTTTTGGTGCGATGAGTGTCAGCGTGTTGGGCGACCCTTCACTGTGCTTCCACCCCTACGCTACTACACCTAGGTTAAATGCTGCCTGTTTTGGTGCGATGAGTGTCAGCGTGTTGAGCGACTCTTCACTGTGCTCCCCCTCTACACTACACCTAGGTTAAATGCTGCCTGTTTTGGTGCGATGAGTGTCAGCGTGTTGGCCGACCTTTCACTGTGCTCCCCCCCTACACTACACCTAGGTTAAACGCTGCCTGTTTTGGTGCGATGAGTGTCAGCGTGTTGGGCGACCCTTGACTGTGCTTCCACCCCTACACTACACCTAGGTTAAATGCTGCCTGTTTTGGTGCGATGAGTGTCGGCGTGTTGGGTGACCTTTCACTGTGCTCCCCCTCTACACTACACCTAGGTTAAATGCTGCCTGTTTTGGTACGATGAGCGTCGGTGTGTTGGGCGACCCTTCATTGTGCTTCCACCCCTACACTACACCTAGGGTAAATGCTGCCTGTTTTGGTGCGATGAGCGTCGGTGTGTTGGGCGACCCTTCACCGTGCTACCCCCCCGCCTAGGTTAAATGCTGCCTGTTTTGGTGCGATGAGTGTCGGTGTGTTGGCCGACCCTTCACTGTGCTACCCCCTACACTACACCTAGGGTAAACGCTGCCTGTTTTGGTGCGATGAGCGTCGGCGTGTTGGGCGAACCTTTTTTGTGATAACCCTTACACTGCACCTAGGGTAAATGCTGCCTGTTTTGGTACGATGAGCGTGGGCGTTTTGGGCGACGCTTTCCTGTGCTACCCCCCCCGCCTAGGTTGAATGATGCCTGTTTAAGTGCGATGGCTGCAGACGTACCTTTACTGCGTTGCACCCCCTGCACTGCGGTTAGGGTCAGTGCTGCCCAGTTTTGGCTCCTTGTACTGCGGTTCGTGCGGGCGTTACCCATATACCCTACGGTCAGACTGGGCGCTGCTCTTATGTTGCGGTTTTGATGATTGGTACCTTCTCACTGCTGTACTCCTCTTATACGGCTAGTTGGCGTGGCTGCTACCATCACTGATGCTGGACGGAGTCGAGGCCCATATGTTGCTGTTTGCTGAAACACAGATATACTGCTACTTGGAGCAGGAACACCACAACAATTTATCTGTCTCCATAGCTTCTTCACGCGTCGTTCCTATCCCTCCCCCCCCCCCCCCTACACTACACCTAGGCACCATGTCCACCAGTGACGATAGGGGCTACTTGGGCAGGCTGCGGTCCTCCACGCGCCCCATCCAGGAGGCCCAGGGAGAAGGACGGGAACGCTCGAGGTCCCGCGAATCGAGACGAGGAGGACGCGCCGAAAACCTTGACGACGATAGTGACTCCAACACGAGTCAACAACACGGCACACCGACCGACCACCCCGACTCGCCGGTCGACGAGGCGGAAAAACTCCGACCGGGCGCGGAGACATCACGACGACAAATATCCCCAGCCTCGAGGGAGCATCTTCAGCTGTCCTCAGAGCACCACCGTCGACATCTGACCTCTCCGCGCTCGACAGAGCGCCTTCCCCAGAGCTACGGAGACCAGCGCTCCCATGCCGGCCCCTCAGACTCAGAGTCTGAAATTTCTCGGGCCCAAAGAGCTCTCGACGTAGCCAACGCGACCCTGCTTCGACGAGAGGAACGCAAACGGCTCGATGACGAACGTCGACGCCGTGAGGATCACGCCATCGATCAGGCGAGGGCCGCTGCTCGCGAGGCGTCCCGCGCGGTAGAGAGGGCACGCCAAGCCGTTGCCTTCTCAGCTACATCGACTCCGGCGAGAGCTGCCCCTTCCTCGGCGCGCCCGCTGGGTGTTGCCTCCTAAGATACACGACCCGGGGACGACGTTTTCATGTCTGGCAGCGTCCAGTACATGGCTAACACGCCGAGGGTCGAGTTCTTGGCGCATCTGGCGGAGGCGGTGATAGCAGCGGCCACGGCCCTTCTAACTTCAGAGCGACGGTCGTCGTTCAAGGCGGAAGACCTTTCGGTCGGAGCAGTCTGAGCTCGCCGCGACAACTCGTTCGCCTTCGGGCAGATGAGGCGAGCACCTACCCTCGCTTTGGTCAAAGCCTTAAGATTGGCCCACGACGACGCTCCTGACCCAGTCCTGTGGCCGACTCCAAATGAAGCGCTGGAAGGAAGGCGCTCCACCAAACAGCGGCGCGGTGGCAGCCGTAATCGGGGGGACCGCAACCGTGGAGGTGGTAACTCCGGGGGTGGTGGCGGCCAGAGTGGGGGAAGCGGGGAAAATGGTGGGAGTGGTGGCCACTATAACCGCCGCGGTGGTGGCAACGGTGGTGGAAGCGCGGGAGGAGCGTCGGGCACTGGTGGTGGCCCACAGCGCCGCCAAGGGAGCAACCAGGCCCGAACCAACCGTGGCGGCGGTCGCAGCTCGGGAGGAGGCACCGGAGGACGGCGAAACAGCGCACGAGGGCCCTCAGCGTGGGACGACTCGTCAACGTCCTCCCGCTCGTCTTCGAGCTCGAACACGGACCACGGCGAGGTGACAGTGGTAGCTGGCAGGAGGCAAGTAACTCCTTCCCTGGTGGATATTGCCTCTTCTGCCGACCGGCTGAGCAAACTAACTGTGTCGGGTGACCACACCAAGCCTGTTTCTTCGGATTTGGCCCGCGAGCGTACCGCCGAACTTGCTACCGCCGCGGCTCTAGCTAAATCCACGCTCGATGACTCGGTTAGGCGTGCCTATGGTAAGCTCTCCCACAAGGACGTATCACGCATTTCTGTGCTACCGTTCCCCGCCTCTTTGAACAAGTCTGACGGCACACAGCAACTCACGCGTTCGGTTCGGTCTGCCATGACTGACATACTCATGCGCTGTGACGACCGTTGCCAAGAGGGCGTACGTGCCCCCACGTGGGTTCCCGGTTGGATCCACCCTCTCCGCCTGGCATTCAACCGTGCTATAACACCTGACAGGCCCGCGACCGCTCGCATGACCACCTTGATCGACGATTTCTTTGGACAGGTGTCAAGAGCGTTGGACGGAGGAGCATCTGGGCCCGAGGCTTTCACCCTCCTGCTAAGCCTGCTCGTGACGCATTTTGACCGGGTCGACACGGGCGAAGGCTACACTAAGTTGCACACTTTTGGAGTGTGTAACGGCACGCCTTTTTCTGATTTCAGTCGGGAGTTCCGTGTGCTAGTATCGGCAGTCACGGGGAGTGAGCGCGTTCTGTCCCCAGGGACGGATGTCGTGCTGGAGGTGGTTAGGATGGCGGTCAACGAGCAGTTTCCGACGCTCATGCCTACGTTTTACCCTGGTTCGAAGGCTACGGACCCACGGCCATACGCCTCGTTAGATGCCATGTGGAAAGCGTTTAGTGACTTGGCGCACAAAAACCTGCCGTCAACGGCGAAACATTTTCTTTTCTCTTCCTGTTGCTTCGACGGGAGCGCGGTCATGCGCCCTGTCGGGGCCCCGGCCCGCCGATCATGGGCGCGGCCAGGGCCGAGTGCCGTCCCAGTCGCTTTCGTGGCAGACGGGATCGAGCCATCATTCAACTGTCATGCCCATCGATGATTCATCTGACCCTTGGCTTGACCACACATCGAACTGCTGGACACTAGAAGAGCACCATTTTGCGGAAGGTTTCGCCGTTAAGGCCTCGTTTAAGACAGACGACCCTCCCCTTTGGAGCGGCCTCCTTTCACCTCGCGCTGATGCCCTCCGAGAAAACCGGGGGCTTTGCCTCAACTGCCACGAAGACAACCATTCCTTCAAGCATTGTAGGCATCCTTTCATTGCTGCGAGTGGCTGCTTGAACCCTGAACTAGGGCAACTTGGCGACGATGACGCACACCGACATGACAAACACGCATGGTCTGCTACCGCCGAGACGACAAATCTTCTCGCCCGAACAACCACAAGAAAAATCGTCGCCATCTTTCAGGATCAGGGCCAGGTAAACTGTCACAACGATACCACATACACGTCGGATCACCATAGTGGTATCTTGCGCTCGCCCGCCTCTTCTGCCCCCGCTCCTGCTCCTCGAATGCGCTTTGGAGCCGCCCATAACCCGGGCGAAAATAAATTTGGACGCCAACCTGGCACATTCCGTGACGGCAATCGACAGCTCGACGGCAGTACGGCACCGTCGACAACACTGTCGGGGGGTACCTATTTCGGTTTCAGAAGATGCTCGTGTTCTGTTGCTAGCCTGTCCAGTGACGCAGCACAGATTGCCTCAGTCAAGAGCCCACGGGCTCCTACGCCGTCTGCGGACGATTCTCACGGCGTAGTACCGGCGGCGGGAACTAGCGCTTCAAGCGTGGTTTCCTCCAGCCAGGTAATTTTTTTTATTTTCTTTCTTTCTTTTTTGACGGCGAGAACGCGCGCTTTCAGCTATGTTCCCCTCGGTCATGGTCTGAGTTCGGCAACGGGAACCGCGCTTCCGGCGCCGTACCCCTCAGCCGCGGCATAAACTCAGCAATGGGGGTACGCGCTCCAAACGCCGCCCCCATCAACCATGGCACGGGGGCCTGCGCTTTGCGCGATCCCCCCCCCAGGCACGCGCCGCGCAACAATATAGCTGCGGCGACGGCGCGTCGCCTTTTTACGCGTATGTGTTCATCCCCCCCTCTCCCTGACCAGGCGGTGGCGGTCGGTTTGAGGTGTGGGACGGTCGACCCTCGAAACACTTTTTCTGACCACGAGGTGGCGGTCGATTTGAGGTGTGAGAAGGCCAACACTAAAACACCGAGATTTTTTGCGAGACTCGATCCGGTGTCTCCTCGCGATAGTAGCGGGCGCTCTATCCTTTTTCCCATCAAGGAGGAGCCGACAAGCTTAGCTACCTCGTCTCTCTCCTCCAAGAGGGCTAACGGGAAGGAGCCCCCTCGGGCGAAGAATTTATTTCCACTTGCCCGAGCCCCGCTCTCGAAGACACCCACAGGGTCTACGGGCCCTGCTCCGTCTTTAAGCACGCTAACCCACGTGCACCAGGCTACGTCTGCCCCAGTGACACAGGATATAGATCCGACACTGCGCAACGGGCCAGTGGTGACGCCACGGCCTCCAGCCCGATCAGCTGGACGCTATTCCCGTGAAGATACGGAAGAATCGCGCCTCTCGTCAAGCAGTAACAGCTTTGAGCCCCCTGTCCCTTCGCGTGCAGTGAGAGCAGTTCCTTGCGATTATACGCCAAAGAACGACAAGGCTACGACGCGACCACCCGTGGGTTCGGGCTCGCGCCGTGCTCCCGAGGCCGGGCGTTCCCAGACGGGGACGCTACAGGCCCAAAGCGCCAGAGACTGGTGTCCCCAGACGGGGACATTACAAGCTCATATGCTTAACACGGCCCCCGACGGGTTGGCACCGTCGACTTCTGACCCTTCTCTCGAATATTCTACAGACAAAGTAGTGTTGTTCTGGCAACCGCCGTCCTTTTTTTCGCAGTGGTCTCCTTCGTCGTTTGTCGTTGACGACGTCTCATATTCTTGCGCGGAGCAATTTATGATGGCTGAAAAGGCTCGGCTTTTTAAAGACCATCGCGCAGTGGAGCTCATCATGTCATCGTCTGACTCCAGCACACACAAACGCGTCGGTCGAGGCGTGCGCAACTTTGACACCGCCGTTTGGGACAGGGAGAAGCAAAATGCCGTGTTATCTGGCAACTATGCCAAATTTACGCAGAACCCAGCCATGAAAAAGCACCTTTTGAGCACTGGCAACAAATTTCTGGCAGAGGCCAGTCCTCTAGACACAGTGTGGGGTATGGGTCTCCGGGCGGACGACCCCCACGCCAAGGATCCACACAAGTGGAGAGGAAAAAAATTGCTCGGTGAGGCACTCTCTGCCGTTCGCGAAGCAAGTCGCGACAGCGAGGACGGATCGCCACACCCGGCCTCCCCTCGTCGATTCCGCAGGCCCACCGGGAATGCTGAAATCCATGAAATTTCGTCCGCTCAGCAGTCGCGCTTGGGGACCGCGGTCGGCGCTGACCAAGGCCCTCCTTCGGCCTATTTTTCGGGTACACCCGCCGATCAAAGCCCGGAGGTTTTGGCGATAGCTTCTCGCGGCGCCTCAGACCGCGCACTGCCAGAACATGGCCCCTGCCTCGTCGGGGGTACCGTGACGCTGGACGACGATTCTTTCACTACCGACATTGCAATACATAGCGGAGGGGACGCTATTGCGCCCTACATATGTACAGCGCTGCTTGACACTGGCTCCCCCCAAACCTTCATCCGTCGTGACGTGTTGGATCGTATGCTATCGGTAGGCGCCGCCTCATCGGCGTGCGAGCGGCCCAGCAGCTCTCGCTCCTGGGGTGGTTTTGGCGAATCCGCCCCTTTACGGACCGCGACCCACATCCGTCTGAGCGTTCAATTCTTCCTCGAAAAAGAACCAATATGCTCTCTCGCGGTGTGGGCATGCGTGGTCCCTCCTTCGGTCATGCAGCACGCTGTCTTGCTGGGCCGCGACAGTTGGATGCGCTTCAACACCCGCTCGTACCGCGCCCTGCCCCCTCGTCCTCTCGATAATCGGGTTTTGGGCGAGCTGACGTTGTTCCACCACGCCACAGCAGGCATAGAGGCTTATGCCGTCGACCCCGCACCATCGAACGGTGCTTTCCACCTTCGCTATGATGGCTCTACAGGTGTCACTTTATCGGACGAGCCCCAACTGCTCGCGGTCAACTTGGTGCGCAGTAACGGCTCTCCTGCGCTCACAGGACACTATCTTGTCGACATACTGCCGCAGCCGGATATTCTTTCGGGACAGAAACACTTTGTTGCTTCAGGACGACAGGTGCTTCCCGTCATAGGTGTCGCGGACCTCGAGCCAGGCGACCTTATCGGGGTCGCCGACGCCCCACTTTTGCGCATCCCGCTGGGTGCCTTGCAACACCCTATCAAGGCTGCGGGCCCCCACCCTGGCCAGACTTCGGACAGCCAGGTCTCTGCGGTCGCGAGCCCGACGGACGCGGAGGAGATAGTTCCCGCCGTACCGCCGCCCTCGCCGACGCTTATGGAACGTTTGAACCCAGTCCAACGTTCTGCATTTCTACGCGTCTGGGTCCGACTCCCACCGCACCTGCGGGAGATTGCGTTCGACTTACACGACCCTGGTTGGGACCCCCCGACCATTGAGCAACTGGGGGATGTGCTCTGCGACTTTTCTGACGTGTTCTCCACCTCGAAGACGGATTTTGGGTCATGCTCCCTAATGCTCTTTGAAATCTCGGTTCCGGAGGGCAGCGCTCCGGTCACTTCACGGCCCCATCGCATAAACCCTATACTGGCCAGAGAAGTGGACGCGACCCTTAACCAGTACCTCGCGGCTGGGCTGATTCAGCACTCGACCTCACCGTACTCGAGCCCGCTGGTGGTCATCCCGAAGAAATCTGGCGGTGTGAAGATCACGGTGAACTACAAGAAGCTCAACCAAATTAGCAAGCTCAGCCAACTGCCGATTCCGCGTGTGGACCAGGTCCTGGACTCCATGGGCTCAGGTCGGGTGTTTTCCCTGTTCGACTTGGTTTCCTCGCTCCACCAGATAACGGCACACAAGGACACAGTTCCCCTTACAGCGTTCTGCACACCCACGGGCCTTTATGAGTGGCTCGTTATGCCTCAGGGCAGCAGCGCCTCGCCTGGGTGGTTCGTCAAGGTTATCAATGAGGTTATCAAGGGCTTGACACAGGTGGCAGCTTACCTCGACGATGTCATCGTGTTCGACTCCGACCCGGTAACGCATGTTCGGACGATTCGCTCTCTCTTCGAACGCCTTCGAAAGCACAATCTCAAGCTTTCCCCCTCGAAGGCGCGTTTGAGCGCTACCGATGCGAACTTTCTAGGCCACTCCATTTCTCCTGCAGGCCTACGCCCAAATTCGGAAAAAGTGTCGGCATTGACCAATATGCCGATGCCCACTGACGTTAAGCAGGTGCGCGCACTCATGGGTGGTATCAACTATTACCGCAAATTTTTGCCCGACTTATCGAAGAGACTTCGTCCTATTAACGCACTCCTTCGGAAGGGGGTAAAGTTTGCCTTCACGCCTGCTATGGAGAAGTTGGTGAGAGAAATCTTGCCGGAGCTCACGACCCCGCCGGTCCTCGTTTTCCCTGATTGGGACGCCGTCGCCGACGGCACACGCCCGTTCCACGTGTACTGCGATGCCTGCATCGACGGGTTCGGAGCCGCTCTCGAACAGGAGCAGACGGACGGCTCCATAAAACCCATCGCATACATCAGTCGAGCTACGCTCGACTCGGAAAGGCATTGGACTCCTCTCGATTTGGAGGCTGGCAGCATCGTCTGGGCTCTCAAGCGCCTCCGCGGCTACCTCCGCGGCTACCTTTGGGGCACCAAGTTCCGAATATTCTCAGACCACAAGGCTCTGGAAAACATAGGCAAAGTGGGGAATCACAACGGCCGAGTCCAGAGATGGCTCGAGTTCCTCACCGCATTCGATTACACCCTCGAATACCGAAAAGGAAGCGCAAACGGCAACGCTGACTTCCTGTCTCGCTTGCCGGAGCCTGCCACGGAACACGACCGCAATGGTTCGACGAGCCTTACCCCTGTTGAGGATGGTGGTATTTACCTCATACGGGCTTGCGGGCTGTACACTCCTTCTTCTCCGATACCGGGTGTCGTGGGTGGGCTAATGCCCCGCACCGAAAATAATGCTTTGGGTGGGCTTCCTCTCACTCTTGCCGACTTTTGCGATTTTCGCACACACGGGCCACGTATGAGGCTTGACGACCTTCCTGCTCCTTCCAGGAGATTCGTCGCTCGTGTTTCTGCATCGACCGCCACCGTCGATAGCTCGCCCGGCCGAGGCGGGGGCTCGCGTACAGCCGGCTACGATTTCGCTTCGGTTTTTGCTGTACCCACCGTGACCAACGAGGACTCCGCCAAAGCCCCGGCTGCCACGACATCAGTGGCCCAACCGACTCCTTCCCGGAGCTCGGTACAAGGGACAAACCCCGTCGAGCCCATGGGCCGGACCGCGTCCGTCCCAACCTCGCCTGGATCTCCGGCGCCCGAGACGATGACGCCTTTTTCGGACCGCATCTCCACTCGGACGCGCCGGCGTTCAGCAACAGCAGCTGGTAAGGCACCCCCTGCTGTCGACTATGGCTTCGGTCCCGGCGGGGTCCCCCAGCCATCGTCCAGACGAGTTACAACTCCGCCGCGAGCCCGACGGCCGCGGCCGGCTCCATCAGTCGCCGCGACCCCTACTCTTGCCGACCCGCCGGCCCGCACGGTACCACTTCCGTCCGACCACGACCACGCAGAGCCTATGGGAAATCCGCTCCTACGGCTTACGCCTCCTCCTGGTGAAACGCCGGCTACACTTACAAGGTCGGATGCCCTCGGCGACGCTGCTGAGTTGCGGTTCGCGGATTCCGTCGCGCGTTATTCACATGCCGATTGGAAGCGCGAACAACACGCAGAGCCGACGTGCCACGCCACGATACGTTACATCTCTATCGGCCGGCCGTCAGCCCTGCCACCCGACTTCTTGACAAGCTACCCCTCGCCCAAGCGTCCCTCCCTCTCAGACATCCAGGAACTGGCGGGTTAAGGGTCGACTACATACAACCGACGACGACATCGTCCTACTCGTCCGTAACCCGACACTCCCGCCAACAAGCTCTGACAAATCGAACTCTGTGGGGCGAGCTGCTTGCTTGCTAAACGACGAGCCAGTTCGCATCTACGTTCCCCTGCTCATGCGCCCTTGGATCATGCAAGCTTGCCACTCGACGGCCTCCTGCCACCTTGGCACCACGCGCACGTTGCGCATGCTGGAGCGTTTTTATTGGTGGATTGGCATGAGTGTGTGTACCCGGTGGTGGCTTCGCCACTGCTTGAAGTGCCAAGCGCGGAAAACCCCACGGCTGACTGTCCGCTGGCCCATCATCACAATGCCTCTGCCGGAAGGTCCAGGTATCGCCGTCAGTGTTGACTACTTCGGCCCCCTTCCGGTCACACCACGAGGCAACACCTACATCCTGCTGTTCACCGATCGCTTCAGTCGTCGGGCCGACATGTTCCCCGTCACTGCCGCTGAGTTCACCGCGGAAGGTACAGCCAATGTCCTGGTGAACCAATACATCCCCTTGTGGGGGTGCCCGCGCACCATACTCTCGGACAACGGACTGCAGTTCTGCTTCAAACTTTCACAAGCTGTATATCAGCTGTTAGGTGTACACAAGCTTGCTACAAGCTCATATCATCCCAACTGTAACGGGGGCGTTGAGCGGGTAAATCACACTATGGCACAAATGCTGGCTATGGTCGTCAACGAGCGACAAGACGACTGGGACTTGCATCTGCCCCACGTAGAATTCGCTTACAACCATTCTGTCAGCGCGGCGACGGGTTTGGCGCCCAACGAGGTCCACATGGGCAGACTCCCACGGCCCCCCCTGACGATTTTCGACCGCACAGGTGTCGTGGGACACCAGAGTCTGGCCCGTGACCACCTGGCCTATTGCGATTTGGCCACCGACCGGCAAAAGCGCGCGAACGACATTGTCCGCGCACACCACGCCCTCACCGTTTCCCGTGTTAACCGCAGAAACTCCGCCCTCGGCGACGCGCTGCGTCCAGCACCTAACTTCACTGTGGGTGGTTGGGCATAGGTATACAATTCTGCCTCTACCATCCGCCAGGGTGTGAAGGCGAACACCGACGCCAAGGTACTCAAGGCCAAACTCGCGCTTAACTGGACGGGCCCATACAAGGTCCTGGCCGTCGGTCCCTGCTCCGCCGCCGAGACCCCGGACGGCTCGCCGCTCGGGAGCAACCTCCTTTATTTGGATCTCCCTTCCGACCTGCCTGGTTCGGACGCTCGTCGGTGTGTGGCCATCGAGCACTGCAAACCCTGTGCCAACCCCCTCGACAGCGGGAACATGCCCAAATACCTACCGGCTGGGCTGACACAGTATGTGCTCAACAATTTTTCAAAAAAGTCCCCACCGTACCACGTCACTCAAGACGACGTTTCAACTCCCCTCCAACGGCTGGAGGTGGAGCAGATCACTGGTCATCAGTCGGTACGGGGGCGAGGTGGCGTCATCGCGGTGCTATACAAGACGCATTGGGCGGGACTCTCCGAACCCTCCTGGGAGCGGGAAATGGACCTTCACCTCTCCCGCTCCCACATCTTGCGTTATTGGGCCGGAACCCCGGACCAGCACCGCCAAACCAACCGCCTCTACCGCCGAATGCGGATCGGGGTGGCACAGCGTGAGCTCTCCCGCAACAACGGGGAACGTTTCCAAGCGCCGGGCTACGCCTGTGTTCCCCGCGCCGATTGGCTCCGTCGCTACCACGACACAGTACTCCCTAAGGGAGCCCACTCTTGGTACAAGGGAGACGATGGGTTATGGTGGCTTGGAAAAATCAGCGCGAGCACTACCGAGGACAAGGTGTACCTGGTCCGCTTCCTGGACGACCCGGGACCGATTAAACTTCCTCTTCCCCCGGCGCGCTACAAGACTTCAACGGGAGCCGTACGAGGCTCTTGGTGCTTGCAAGTTTACATCGCCAGTGCGTTTCCTCGGGGAATCCAACGTAACGTAGATGAATCTCGAGGCGCGGCCGTGACCAGTTGACTTCCAAGCCACCACCGCCCCTCGATAGTTCTTCACTTTTTTGGAGTTATGAGTTTTGGGTCTTTGTCTTTGGGTTGTTCGTAGTGTCCTGAGAGTCTTCGTTGGATTTTGGGGCGGTTCTTCCATTGATTTTTCTTTCTGTCCTGCCGAACCCCCTGCTCAGTGCCGGGTCAGGGTTCGGGTAAAACGCCGCTATCTGAGGCGCAGGGCTGTCGCCTTTTTGTCATTGATCAATTTCGCCCTGCCGACGCCCTCCTCAGCCCAGAGCCGGGGGGTGACCAGTGTACGGGTCTGTGTGTCTTCTTTTATGTTCTGTGTATTGTATTTGTTCTGCTTTGTTTTTTTTTCGTCTAAACACTTCCTCCCCTAGCGGGGCTGTAGGTGTCGACACCTTTCATCCGGGGTGTTCGTCGTTTCCTCGTCTAACCCCCCGCCTTGCCGGTGGTCCGCGGGAGGTTTTTTGCATGATTTCTCCCTTGTGTTAGCGCCTGTGTTCCCCTCCATATCGACGAGGGCTCGCCTCGCCATAGTACCTTTTCTGTGGTTGGTTTGCCGTAGAGCCTTTCCTGCCCCCCCCGCCACACCGGCGGCATGCGGCAGGTTCTGGAGCCTTTTCTGCCCCCCCCGCCACACCGGCGGCATGCGGCAGGTTTTTGATGGGTGACTATTGCCTTGCTGTAGGGTCTGCTTTTCTTTCTACTGCTTTTCTTTGCGTGTTCCTGGCTCCATAGCCAGACGGTTAGAGGTGTGGGAGTGAGTTTTGAGGAGCCGCATCTTCGACTCATGGTCTAGTTCGTAGAACCGGAGTTTCCCCGAATCTCCCATATTTCTGCATATGCGACTCATCAGGGTGGGCTAGTGTTAAGATACGGCCTCGAAACGCCTGTAGGTATCCGAATTTGAGATCATTTGGATGGGTTTCGTATGATAAGGTTGGCGGTTTATATGCGGGGAAGTTAGGAATTAGATCGGAGGCACGCGCCTCCGATCTCGGAAGCTATCCTGGGCTCTGGTGGAAACGAATAAAGCTACATCTCTACGAAGGAACGAAAGTGAGTACTCTCCGAGGACCTGCTCAACTGGCAGACCTGCAGGGGGCACTCTGTGTCCCCCTCCCTTTAACTTAACAGTTGCTTCCTATGTCTTATATTTTCATTTATTTTCTTATTTTCCCTCTTCTCTTCACTCCTTTCATTATTTTCTTTATTTTCCATTTGACTTTAAGGCTGTCGTGCGTATGCGTAGTGATAGGTATCGCGTGTAATATATACGTGGTACCTGGTAGTCTTTTCTGGGTGCGGCATGCGGTGTAGTCGGGTTTCAGACGCGAGTACTGAGACGTTATGTACCAGTATGGGCCTGGCACGTCGTAGGCTGACTCCCGATTTCATTTTTTTATATTTCCTGGCGCAGCCCCCGCATGAATTGCTTCAGCTATGGTATATGCGCGTGTACCGCATTTGGTTTGCTTGTGTTTTTCCTGGGTATTCTTCCACTCTCCGGAGTTTGACTGGAGCCTTGTTCTGTCACTCCACGGACTTGATTAAGCGAGTTAATGTGAGAACAACAACAACAACAAGGGACGAAAAGGCGTTTCTATTATTAGGACCTCAACTTGTACCACCAGTGTTATAAGGCTTGGTTTGGGTAAGCTATTGGTTAACCTTTTGCAAGTAGTCAAACGGATTAATACCCCACTAATTCCTTAACAAATGGCGTCGTCGGCAGGACCATGGGTTTTGGGTCGTGGGTTCGATCCCCACCATCCACAATAATAAACTTTTCAGATTTTCCCCATGTCGAACTTGAAAAATACTCTCCCTGGTATCCCCAGGAAATGAAACGGCTTGGATATTGACACAGGTCCGCCGTATATCCGGCCGACCTGCTATCCCGCCGTTTCAGGGGGGGAGAGTGTTATAAGGCTTAGTTTGGGTAAGCTAGTGATTAACCTTTTGCAAGCAGTCAAACGGACTAATACCCCACTAATTCCTCAACACCAGACAGTGATGATGCGGGTGGTGCCATATTTACTGACGTATAGTCTTCGAAGGCCGTGTCACGCGGAAGTGTTTTTTATTTTACACGGAAGGCTACTGCCGTAGTTTTTGCTGCACTTAGCTGGCCGGGAATATAAAGCAACCAAACAACTCGCTGGGACTTAGTTTTACTATTAGACACGACACACGTCAGTCAGAAGATGCAAAAACCCAGAACTAGACTCCGTAATTTCGGCACTTTGTTTTGCAACTAGTTGTAACACGCCCAGGCGACTAATAACATACCCGCGGTAATAAGTCATGACTAGTCGACGAATTGACACACTGTCATAGTTACTGTGGTATCTGATGGTCTACTATGTGGTCGCATGGGTCCTACGTTTTGACCCCCGTTTGGCTTCGCAGCCCATACGGGTCGTTTCTTGTCGACCCGCCCCCTTCCTGTTCCTTTTTCGGCGAACTCGCTGCCTTAGGAATAATAACTCCGCTACGTGTACCTAGTGTAGCTCGTTTCCTTGAAGCTAGCCCTCCAAGGTCCCTTGTCATGGGACACCCCCCCCTTTTTCAGGCCGCCGCACGTCGCTATGACACTCGACTTGTGCCTACTTTATGCTTTTCTCTGTTTTTTCTTGGTGTCCTTTTTAGGGTTGCTCCACTCTTTAGCGACGCCGTGTTCCCGACGCACAGTACCTAGCTACGGCTTTCTTCTTTATCGTCTTCTCTGTTACCTACCCTCCTTCTGGAGCTAGGCACTCCCGGCGCTGCTTCGAGCTGCGCGAGTATCTTCTTGTTGACCCTATTCTTGGATTGCTTTGTTATGGTTGAATAGCTTCGCTACGTTTGCTGGTACCCTGGTATAGTTCCCGTTATTAGTTTGCCCCCCAAAGTGTCCTGATCTCGACTCTCTTTCTGGCTTCCGGTAGTACGACTGTGCCCAGATAACTTCTAAGGGTACCCCGCCGTTGCCCCCCGATTCAGATTTCCGGCGTGTCCCCACGCCTTCAGTACCACCATTTCGGTGTTGTCTGTGCCACTGTTGTTTCTGTATTTACTTTGTCTTTCTTTGCGTTCTCGGGACGTGTTTTGGTAGCCTTGACTTCCCGTTCTACAGTTCGACCAAAGGCCTTGCAATAACCTCCTAAGTCCCACATTACGGGCCCTGCTTCCATTGCATCTCTCAGCGTGCACTGGTTCTGTCTCTTTTGCCTTTCGACCATTGGTCCCACATGTCAGCCTTGGTCCAACGACTCTGACATGATTTTAGGCAGTGTTTCTTGTTTTCTCTTTTGTCTTCTGGCAAATGGCCCGACCGCCCGCCCCTTCGGCCGCGCGCTTCAGGCCTTGAATTTGTCTGGCCTCCACAGCGTGACACGTATGTATTCCTTTCTTCCCTTCAGACATTATTCCCGCGTCTGTACCTTCCTCTTGTTTTCCTTCTCGTGTCCTTGCGCTCAGATACCTCGCCCTTTGCGTTTTCGTAGGCCGATTGCTACTGGTATAACGTAGATACATATCCTCTTTCGATCACGGTTGTGAGCTCTATCATATAGGGTTGACCATCTCTTGCAATGAGGCGTCTTAGCCTCATCATCACGAGGTGTGGGGGAATCTTTTATCGCCTCATTTTCGTTTGTTCCGAATGGCCGCATCTTCGATCCCCTTTCCAATTTCTGGATGTTTTGTTGACATCCTACGAGTATTAATGAAAATATTGTAACTACTAAACCCTCTTATATATGAGATGGGGCATGTGGCGTGTATCAACTCTTAGCTAGTGTACGCTCGTAGGCTCGCTTTCGGATGACCTGATGGAGACACAGCCTATACATATGATTTAAGGCAAACGAAGGCCACGGTGTAGGTGAGTCTGTAAGAGCAGAGAGCTCCAGCAGAGAATATGTTGTTCGGCGACCCCAAGCCGGTATCTTGATTGATGATTAATTTGCCCAGCAGATGAGAGCTGATGGTGAGCAAAAAGGAGTGAGCACATGTGGGCGATGCACCTGTGCGTCGCTCGTAGCTCAAAGACAAGGACCCTCAAAATCCGTTGCAAACGAAAAAAAAGGGCCCTTGAAATAAACCCTCGAACAACGGCACTAACCGATGAAATTCCAGGCTACGAATAAAAAAACAGAAAGCAAGCTATGACCCCAAGAAGCAAAAGACCCCAATGCGAGATCCTACAGCCTTGTTGTTCAACAACTCGTGTCTCAGGGTATGTGATCATATGACCCTGCGTAGCCTATCTTCTTTCTTGTGTGCAGGTCCGCACAAAACGACGGTTGCGCTGCCCAGACCAACCCGACCCCAGACCTGACCCTAACCCTAACTCTAACCCTAACCCTAACCCTAACCCTGACCCTAACCGCAATCCCAACCCCAACCCTAGCCCTAACTCTAACTCTAACCCTAGCCCTAACCCTAACCCTAACCCCAACCCCAACCCTAACCCTAACCCTAACCCTAACCCTAACCCTAACCCTAATCCTTTGGGGGGCTCGAGGCCTGCTCTCGAGGTCGGCAGGGGCGGTATTGAGTTTACGTGCAAATCTGAAAACCTTGCACGCACGTGCAATTAAACGCCTGGTCATTAATATGGAAAAAAAAAACGTGGCTAGAAATTCCCCATGAAAAAAATCCCATGGCATATCATACGACCGAAAAATATTGCAGAATGTCACACTTGAATGAAATTCCGACGATTTTTTGGGCTACGAATCCCCCCGTCAAAACCAGAAAACATACCTGGTACAATTTTCAGACGAAAAGTGCTATAATCTCTTATCGCACTTTGTCGTAGCTAAACCGTACCAGGTATCTTACTATTGGGGTATACTATTGCTAATAGAGTATACTATTATTAATAGTTTATGCTTTTTGTAGCCATCTAACTTAGAGCCCTAAACACAGCTGGAAAACCTGCTGACCTCCAAGGAAAAGGCTCCATGACGTGAAGCGGGGTGGGTGCTGCCACCTCTCTTTTCTGCCTGCCGCATGCCATGGGAAGACTTCTACTGAAGTACAATGGGACTCCAAGTTGCTACAACACCAGAGGGGCAATTTGTTGCTAGACAACTCACGCGCAATCTATAGAAACACCCGAAACATCCTAACAAACAACTCAACACCCTGACATCTCATGTAGAGCCTTCGTTTGGTCCGACTTGTTGTCGCAATATCCTCGCCAAAAGTATAGCACCCGGAAAAGTTACACGACCGTATTTTTTGTGGGAGGCGTTTGTTTTTACCCCTGCAAACAGACTTATTTTTTGCTTTCGAATGAGTTTTTGCCCCCCGGAATACGAGGAAACCGTTCCGCCCTTTCTCGGACTGGCTCTGACTACTCTCGGAGGGGTACCCAAAATCAGTCTCCCGCCTCTCAAGGGCCGCAGTTGCGATGACTCGGACTATGAATAGCTCATTTGTCAAAGTTCTCCTTGGAAAAGTGGCAGTTGAACGAAGAGGGGGCTCTGTTCGATCAACTTTTTATTTCTGGCAAGAAAATTGAGAATGGAGCTTATTAAGGTCGTGAGTTCCCGGACCTGCGATCCCGACAAGAGGGCAACTTCTCTCGGTACCTCTCCCAGAGTAGTCTAGCCGGACCCAGTTTTCCACGTTATCCGGGGCAAACTGCTATTTGCAAATTATCAAAATTCTGTCAGCGACCATGACGCAAAAACACCCGGCGGCATACAAGACGGCTTCACAGCAACAACCTACGCGCGACAGTAAAACGTGCTTGAATGAGAACGGAACGTGTAGGAGACGGTACAGTACAGGGAAAAAACTCGAATCACCTCGATCGCGGACAAGCACTGTTCATGTGCTAGAAAAATTCCGAATGGTCAACTTTACGGAGACGGACATGCCTACGGTGCGACGCTCATACCTTACACAGCTACGAGCCGCGCTTTTCTCTTCCTGCCGTCCCCATCCTTCTCCCTCCCCCTACCCTCCCGCTTCTGCTACAACTCTTCCTCGCGGGGAGCACAACCCTACACTATACCGGGGGGCGAGAATGGACGGCACCTGGGGCCACGGCTTGTCCAGAAGATGGGAAGCAAAAGTGATGAAATAAATATAAAAACCACTTGTGTCTTGCTACCATACCATGCCCGCAACATATTTGTTTACACATTTTTTCGGTGGCACGTGTAGCCTAATTGCCAGTAGTTACACGAGGCACCCCACGTCAAACGAACACACGTGCACCTTTCGCGTGAGTCACCGCACAAGACATGCTCCCAAACAAAACAGAACAGGCTAGAAACAAAAGACCAGGGCTTGAAACCGTACTTCATAAAACGTTCCGCAAGGGAACACGATCACACACACAAACTCAACACCGCACAGGTAACCGCCCCCCCTCCCGCCCCCTCCCCTCCCCAGCCCTGCGTGCAAACCCACCCATCATCAGCCTTACACGCGGCAATACGAGCTTGTAAATTCCAGTCCGCCGTAGGTCGTAACAATATACCGGGTGCTGGGCGCACTGCCTGTGTACTGGGGCGCAGCACCAGTGTATTCTTAAGTTTGGAGTACTGACGGTGTCACAGCGTCTAAAATGCCTGGCACCGAGTGGTGCTCAGTAAGTACACTATTAATGACACTATCGATGGGGCCGTACCCGTACACTCTTTGGATCGCAGAACTAGCACTGGCAAATATCGAAAATGCTAGATATAGACTATTGTTCGCAGTATTGCACCTCGAAGATACTGAGTATAGCATAGGACTCGAGCATGAAACCTCGAAGTTAGGTCGTGTTTTACAGTATTCGCAGCGCCACACCTCGAAAATACTTCATATAGACCAGTACTCGCAGCGTCAAGCCCGAAACATTATAGGGATAGTTCGACCAGCACCTCCCGTATTGACCTCCAAATACACTGCTGTACTGACTGTATTGTTACAACCTATCTATGCAGGCGACGTTGGCACCGTACGAAAAGTCTACTCCATCAGCAGTAGTCATAGACGCAGCCCCGTCCCGACCTGCTCCTCCCACCCTTCCCCTCCCCTCTACTCTTCCTCCCCCCTTCCTCCTCCTCGTCTTCGCCCCTTACCTCCTCGTCCTTCTCGTTTTCCTCGTCCTCGCTCCTCATCCTCCTCCTTCCCACCCTCCTCTTCCTCTTCCTGCGGGATGGACGAAAAATCTCACCACCCCAACAACAGAACAAAAATCCACCACATCACCACTACCACCACGGAAGAGACTTCCTCCTCTCTCGCAGTGTCTCCGTCCGTACCTTCTCCACCACTGCTGCCGCCGCTGCCGCTGCCGCCGCTGCCGCTGCCGCCGCTGCCGCCGCCGCTGCTAGTGCTGCCGCTGCTAGTGCTGCCGCTGCTAGTGCTGTCGCTGCTGCCGCTCGCGACGAGGGCCGACTTCGCCACCGGTGCCATCCCCCCCCCCCCCAGAGGCACCGCCTCCGCGTCCCTCTCCGCGCCCCCTTCCCTCTTCCGGCAGAGCGACGGTGCCGTCGTTTGCCTCCTAGCGGACACGTACCACTGCCATGTAGTGCTGGTCCTCGGCGAGGAAGGCGATCTCGATCGGGTTGTTGTTCGCCGCTTTTGCCCCGTCGACCTCGTAGAAGTGGCTGATTACGGCGCCCGTCTAACACGTATGGGAGAGGCGAGGAATGCAGGGCATAAGGAAATGAGGAAGAAGACAGGGAGAGACGGACCGGGAGGAGAAAGAGGAGGAGAAACGGAGGGGCAGAGAGGAGACGACGAATGTGAGGGGACCGCACACAAGCATGGTACGGAGAGGGGAGCGTTGGGAACGGGGGGGGGGGGGGGGACAGGTTGTGTCAAGCTGAATTTCCCAAAATTTCTCACGGTCGAAATGGTTTTTTCGAGATAGACCGCGATTTGTCGCAAGCAAATGTGTTTTATGACGCCATGCAGAAACGTTGTCGAATGGTATTTGTTCGCTTTTAACTCCAGAATTTGGTCGTTAGAATATTTTGGGATATGGGGCCCTCGGGACCCTAACTTTCCGGCGAAACACAAATAAACAAAACTAAGAAAATGCGACTATGCATCAACGTCTCGGGAGGGGCTCATGGAACACACGTGCATAATCCCAGGGTCTTGTCTCGAAAAAAAGCGTGAATGTTTCCACTTTCGCGCGGTAGAATATGTGTATACTGGTGAACTTTACCACCTACCCCCGGTAAATTTAACAATATTGCCTTGGTCTCCATTAGTTTCAGCGTAGAACCGGCTTCGCGCGGTCTACGCAGTCAGTTCTTCGAACGTTTGTGCAAAACTTTGTGCAGACACATGAGTTTTGGGTACCAGACGTCGGCGCGTGTAGAAAAAAACAATGACGCATATCAAAGGTTCGGTTGATTGCGGCCTCGAACCTCGGACCCTGAAAAGACGCTTCACAGGGGAGGACTAATAGAAAATCAAACAGGTCCACTTGTAGCCAACATCACTCTCTACCACTGTACGCATTTTTGAGGAGTTTTGATCGATTCCACAAGAGATAGAGGGGAAACCGTCCGCGGGATTTTTTGTGACACACACACCAAAAAATTGTCAAAATGCTTCGAGTTATGCTAATAATGACCAATACAACTCGACGAGGCCGTATTTCTGCATGTTTTCATATTTTTGGGCCATCGCTTTCGCTCAAATTATCGATTTTGAAGTCGGACGCCGACGTTTTTCCCACTAGTGTTCCAAGGGGTCAGTGTGATACCAAATATGTGACATTAGAGTGAGATTCTGCAAGCGGTATTTTGTGGGGGAGACAGCAGGCTAGGGTATTCAGCTTAAACTAGATCGTAAGGAAGACGGGAGGGGGTTAGGGAGGCGTTATCGATACATACCGGGACACGGGGGCGTGTGGATGTGGATAAAAGCGATGCTACTGCAGCTTTTATACCGCGGCCGTATGTTATATGGCTGCCGCAACTCACGTTCATGTTGGTCTGCCAAACTCGAACGGGGCGCCCGAGTGCGTTCGTCATGGCCCCAATCTCGAGCCCAGTCCCGAACACGCGGTCAGCCGACATGTCCTCCACGTAATTCTTGTAGTTGCTAGCACCTCCGGCAAAGAAGGGCATGTACAGCTCAGAGTGCCCCTGTGCGACCCGGGGCCGCCGATGGTGTGCGCCGTACGAAAACGGACGGCCACGTCGAGAATAAAAGGATTAGTCATTGATTCTCTAGGTGTAAACAAAACAATAGTCGCCGTGTTTTATTTTTCGGTGTCGTACATGGTTAACAGCAGGTGCAGCAAGTGGGTGCATGAGGGCCTGCCGCGGCACATATGGGTGCTTTATGAAGCTACTCCCTTGGTGACCTCTCAATAACTCTTACCCGAAGGCCGGCTTTCAGGAGAAACGTACGCTTCACCCAAAGGACACATGGTCTACTGTAGTTACATAAGGAATACCAGGTATGTACCTGGTGATGTTGCACAGCACAGAGCACAAATGGCAATAACAGTACAACGATGTCCGGTAGTTCCTGAGTTGGGAAACACTGCCAATAAGAAGCATGTTGGCGAAACATTGCTACCCCAATCGTTGCACCCGTTGGAGGGTCGTTGGGGGGGAAGAGGCCTTCGTGATCCCAGGGAAGCACGAGGGTGCCGGGAAACACAGCAAAACAGGCGGGACAGAAGAAAACGTGCCGGTCTAGAACAGAAGCGTGTCGTTGATGCTCAGCTCTTGCGTGGTGAAAACGAGCATGCCTGTTCTTATCATCCGAAGGCGCCTCCACGACACAGTATCACCCAGCCCCCTGCCCTCTCCCCGCGTTATAAAATATCACGTGTGTGATCCTCAAGCAGAATGAAATCGACCGCATGATACAAGAGCAACGCGAGAGTTATCATAAAACGAATACGTCAACAAAACGCAAAGCACTCAAAGACGTAAGCTGATGAAAAACCCAAAAATATCCTTGAGTAGCTCAGTTCAGAAACCGACACCTTTGTGCTGCTCTTCATCCAGATCGGAATCGAAATAATCCGATCAACCCGACCCACCCACCCACCCACACGCCCACTCACCCTCAACTGGGCGATGGCAATTGCCCGGATCTTCTCATAGCCGTGCTGGTTTCCTCCGTTGACGTGGAATGACATACTGCGGAAGAGGCAATTGCCATCACCGACCACGTCGATCAACCAGCGCCCTTGGCGACGCAGCCCCTCCTGGAGAAGCTCGATCTCCAATGGTTCAGCGAACAAATCTGGTCGGCGTTGTGCGATGGGGATCATGACGGTGGTGCCGTAGAGTCGGTAAGGCGGCCGGTTTAGTGATGGAGACGGTAATGGAGGGGGGAGCGGGGGGTGTACTAATCTCATGCGTATTCGTCTGAACACAGAGCCTCTCGCATCGCTACAACGCCGGGGCGGGGCACGTCGCGTTTTCACCGGCCAAGGCAGACGTCGCGGTAGCGGAGGGGGTAGGAGGAGGGGACCTTGGGGGGCTCGGGGGAAGATAAGTCATTTGGATTGACTTCATGCACAGAGGGAGGCGGTCATACACATACATACATACATACATACATACATAATACATACATACATACATACACACATACACACATACATACATTAAAACAGACAGACATACAGACAGACAGACAGACAGACAGACAGACAGACAGACCGACCGACCGACCGACAGACATACAGACAGATAAACAGACCGACCGACAGACAGGCATACAGACCGACCGACCGACACAGACAGACGGACTTATTGACTCACCCTTCACAACCTGTACAAACCGCAGAAACCCGTCAAATGTATTCTTGAGCCAGCGCACCACCCGAAAAGAGTGCCTCACGAACCCGGAGGCGAATATCAAGACGAAGAGGTACGAGTAGACGAGAAACTCGTAAAGTACCCTCCCGAGCCTCGGCGCCGCCCTAGCGCAGAACCTCACGACCCCGCAGACCAAGACCATGAAGATAAACAAGGAGATCACGAAGAAGAACACGGCGTATCGCGTGTCCGGTTTGATGGGGGCGGAGGGATCGATGGAGCGCGAGCAGAACAGCGGGCACCCGGCTGCTCCCGTCAGGCTGCCCCGTTTACTGCGTCGTGTTTATACAAACGTTTGGTGGTGTATTTGTGGGAGCACGAAGACATGGAAAAGAGAGAGGGAGAGAGAGAGGGAGAGGGAGGTATGGAGAGAGATACAGGGGTAGAGAGAGGAAGAGAATGAGAAACAGTCAGGGGGGGGGGTCGAAGACAGCGAATGTCAACAAGAGGGGGCTGTCATTGTGATAAACCGGTATCTTCAGCTCAACGAGGCCGTCGGTTGCACAACAAAATCGGATTAAAGTATTTAGCTCTATCGTACTATAGTGAGGAGAGCGAAAAACGTCGTCACAGCAACGCCCCGTGGGCTCAGACTACGCCGTCACCCCTGCCCCCCTCTCCTCTCTCCAAGTCGGCAAAAAGAGAATCGAAAGGGGGCACGAGTTCAACGTGCTATTGACACCACACTGTGTATCCACCCTCACGATACCGGCGGGAGCATGGCCATTGACCGACGTGGTACGTCTGTATGTCAACCGTTGTTTTTTAAAGCGCCCCGGATGTATTAAACACAACAACCAACCAAAGCGAAGGTTCAACAAAACCGGAAGAGCAATTGAGTAAAACGGCTCCTACGCTGACTAAAATGACTGGACGTCTTTGACACCCGAGGGCACGACAACAACCACCTTCAAGGGCTCACGGACGGGAAACGGGAGGGGGAGGGCACTGGTGGTAAACATATCAAAATGGTACCCATTATAACTCATTGTAATTGTTTACTTCTGGGCTAACTTACCCGGAGATTGGCATGTCCATAACTCCAGTGCTATCCCATCCGTCAGTATTCACGATGTCCGAGCACCGTTGCCTCTGGTCGGGCGTCAGCCTGCTGATGTTTGGAAAAAAACCGTTCACATTTTGCATGGCCATCGTCTAAATCCGCGCCGTTAGCAAATTCCTGGCCAGGAGGTAACGGTAAAGGGGGCAACGGCGGAACGGAGGCGGGTGGAAAGCGCGGAGCGGGGAGAGGGGGCAGGGGAGAGAGGCGTATTACTCATTTATTGCATGCCATATTAATATTCATTTGGTTGGGGAGGGGCATTGCTATCACGCTGAATCATACCATGAATGCACGACAATGCTTGGGTGGACGGAAGGGGGAGGATTTTAACACGAAAGAACTCAAAGGTGTGGTACGGGGCGGGCGGGGGGGGGTGTTCTTTCACATGAGCGCGCAGCGCAACGGCAGCAGCAACAAAAGCAGCAACACCAAGCCTCGTTGCTTGTGCGGCACGAATGGAGTATGAACCGGGCGGCGCCGAGTACCTTACTTTCTTTCGAGGTTGTGGGGAACGCACACGGTACGGATTGGGCGCGATGGGCCTTGGCAGCACCGGTGGGAGGGGTGCGGGGGGTGGTGAACATACACGCATGCAAAGATGTATGATGTACCAGTACTAGTCGATCGGTGTTGCTCACGCCTCTCTCCAGCGTGTTTTACGACGAGCGAGAGACAAGATGGTTCACCATGTGACTTGAGTCGATCTACAAGCCGACAGGCCTGCTGTGCAGGAGGGAGACCGACACACAGGCGGCATGGTACTTTCCTGTCGGTCGCGGTTACAAGCTTTTGAGATTCTTGAATACGTACTATTTGGCGTATAAGAGCACAAACGTCTTCACATGATCGTAGAGTAATTATACGTGCCAGTGTACACTGCACGTACACACGCTGCTGTGTGCTTCGTACGTATGGTAATAGTGTAGTATCGATATGCTATCGCTGTGTCTCCATTATTAATAATAGCAAAAACAGTGTTTCTAAAGCGAGGAGAGACGCTATAGACTAGACCATATGAGCGCTGTAGCAGGACGGAAAACCCCCGCACTACTCGTACACAGTTTGGGATCTTTGCTGCTCACTTTGTGCCTGGTAGTATAGACTATATCTCTATATAACCATTGGTTTAAGTTAACCCCTTTATGCGACAAATGACAGGAGGGGATAAAAAGTCGAGAATACAGATGATTTGACAGCATCGACCACACGCAGCAGCCCGGGCCGCTGGGGCAGGAGATGTGTCCGAACTTATAAGGGGGGTTGTGCAGCACCAAGGAGCTGTGCGACACGTGTGCACGATATCATGGTGGTACTCGCACTGCCACACGCTCTTCCTAGACACGCTCGCTAAGATCGCGATCGTGTGAACTCGAACGAGGTAGCGGTCTTTGTGTGGCCACATAATATGCCAGCACCACCCCCATCACACAGGCAGGGGCGGGGATTACTTCATACTCAACGCGCAGAAGAGGCCACCCCGCATCGTTTTGAGACTCGTTATACGTGCGCAGGGAGGGCGGGGGGAAGGGGACACGTTCTATGCTCGTCCATCTACTGCAGCAGCCGACCACCTAAAGTTGCCCCTTCTGGAGAAGGAGCACACAACACTAAGCTCGTACCCCAACTCCGAAGCAGCCCACACACTTTCCCCCCTTGCCTCTAGCGGATTGTGCTGCTGCAGCGGGCCTGACAAACAGCAAAAATAACCAACGACAACAGCAGCAAGGCGCCTTTCCTTCCAACATTGTGCTCACGCGCGGTTCTTCGTCCCAGACTCGGAAAACGCAAACCCCGCACAGAGGCGCAGGCTTCGGGATCTCATCAATGGTGGCATCATGCTGCGGTTGGAGGGCCTGCCTCTCTGATGGCTTTGTGATTACGGAACGCCGCTCAAGATCACAGCCTGCCAGCAAAAAAGCTGAACGAGTTACACAATACTGCTGTGCACGTAGCACGCGTAGGAAGTCTGCATAGAATGCAAGTTCCGCAAGCAAGTGCGGCTGCAAGGGGGGGACGCGAGGGAAGTCCCAACGGCCGAGCACCTACCTTGAAGATCGGAGCTGGTGGCAAGCTGTGTTGGCCCTGCTCTCCTTGGTTCGCTCGCTAAGGCGACCGGCAAAAGACTGACGATTGCTTGGTGACCTGATTGGATTATGTCTCTTGTTGTGATGACTGATGGGGCTCACACCTTCCCTGGGGCTGCGTAGCAAACCTGCTTGATGGTGGATCGACATGATGTGCGGGGCAATAGCAAGTGCCGTTCCATGTTAGAAAGTTGAAACCGCAACAACCAGCAACCAATAACCGACCAAAAAACGACCAAAACCGACAAACCTGAAACTTGGTCGTCTCGTCGCGCAGCAATCCATACCAAACAACGAAAAGCAGGAGCCGCTCAACGCTCTGTGCTCTGCCATTGGAGGGTAGAGAGAGGAGTCGGGCCAGGTTATTCGTGTAGCCGCGAGGAGCGTCGGCGCTTCGTTCGCCCGCTTGCCCGCCCGCTTGGCCCGCCTCGAACCTATCCTTGGGCACTTCGGGGCTCCTCAATAAATATTATTGTCCACCATCGAATGGCCAGCAAGAATGCAAAATGTCACGAGGCAGCACTTTCACCACTTGGCCGAAAGCAAATTTCTTCAGCGGACGCTAAGCTGCTAGATCTTGAGGGTGGGGCACTCGGTCCTGCACCCTTGACCGATGCGCGTGTTTACTTTTGACGGACATGTCTGCCGGTAATCCTGACATTCCGCTGGTCATTGGTCATCGGGGAAGAGTCACATTTTAGTCTCAAAGTTTCAAAGTTTTCTTCCTCGGGGTTTGCCATTATTTTGAAGGCGTTTTGGCCGACAATTTGAAAAGAAACCGCCGTTCTGCCGTTGCGTTAGGACGTCAGTTTTTGCCGCGAAGAAACCGTTCCCGTTTTGGCTTCCCCTTGGGACACGACGAGGAACGGACACAAGCAAAGCCAGGCTTCGCTCACAATATTATACATCATAATGACTATATGTGCTATAATCACGATACATCTACGAGTATCTATTATTGCTATGTACGAGGGGCATCACAAGAAGTTGCCATCGGGAAAACCATCCTTCGTCAATGCAGCAGCAGTAGCACAAGGACACCTCGTCGTGTACGTGGGTCTAAACGAGTATCAAGGAAACGCTGGCTCAGGCTGGATCTCGTCGTTGAGAAAGAAGGGCGCGCTCTACGCTCTAAACAATATAGCTTCAGTATAGAGTAACAGCTAGCTCCGAATTTGAATTTATCGTATTTTTCTGTGAATAGCCTCCGCTCGGCTTTCTCACTGCGCACTCTGATTCTCTTTATAAAGGAATAATAGAGTCTACTGCTGTAGTGTGTTCTTCCTCGTTACTGCATACCACCAGTACCCCGACTCCGCCGATAATTGTAACCGCACCCGCGCTTTAGGGGACAAAGTACTTGGAATTTAGAGTTGGAATATTTATCCTTCACATGATGAGGACAAAATATAGAACACGCGCGCGAACGACGTTCCGTAAATTTTGTGAAGCTGTGTATTATAACATTGTAATAACCAGGTTTATTTCACGAACACCATGAGTCTATATCTTGGCAACCTCAGAGTCCCACATCGGCACGGTGAAAATCATGGGGGTAAAATCGTACATTTGACCCAATAATAATGGGAAAAGGGAGTGCAGGCAGATATGTTAAAGTTGCGGTAGACCACACTTAACAACTTATTACGTGGGGTATTTCGTACATACCGTCTGCATGATCGCCTCCCAACCTATCTATGCCAAACGAAGTATGACTAACGAAGTAAAGTAATTGAGCGCGGGTACACCAAGCGTTCCTTTCTAAACACTGACGATTCGCACTTCTCCCTCTCGTGCTCAATGGTGGTGACATTGCATGACCACATCACCTCGCCTGTTGTATTTTACAATATGTATCTCTTTCATATATAATTAGCGATGTCAGAAAAAAATAATGGTAACTGCATGGTTGTACCTACTTCGAAGTATTGATTGTAATATTTCGTCTTGCGATCCATGTACAACAACAAATTATGAAGCTTTAACACGTTGTTTAACACACCCAAAGATTGTGTTACGTACCACATCTAACATCAAATCTTCTAGAATTATAATAAACAATACCAAGCAGGTGATATAAAGGGATGTCTTCTTGCTACAACCGTCAGATTTGTCCCCTTTAAGGAGTAATACTTTCCGCGCACATATTGAAGTGTCCCGCCCGCCCCCCCCCCCGCCCGCGATCCCTCTTGTTCAAACGCCCCACCTAAAATCAATATCTGCCAGAGTAGTAAACACTACCAGCCGGCTGATATCACCTCATGTCATCATATTTCTGGCCATCTAACATCAAATCTTCTAAAAGAATGATCGTACATATATATTATTTCATTTGCCATCTGACAATGTAGCGTGAGTGTCAAAAACCATAAACATGATGAAAGAACACAAAATCCAGATGAAAGCGTGGAACGATGTTTCCAACAACCAAAAACCACGAAAATACTAGATGTACCTCCCTGTTTTCATGGCCCTGCCCCCTCCAGCCGCAAGGGCCAAGTCCTTCCCCCCATACACTTCCGAAGAAGCATCGAACAACAACCCGCTATCCATATAAATGGCTAGTTTGTAACTGCTGCGTGTATGTTTCAACGCGCAGAAGGCTGTGCGGTATTGCTGCTTAATGCTATCGGCCGTGGCAAGGAAAGAGTCCCCGCCGTCTCGCTCTCTCTGTGGTCCTACCCTCTTAACCCCTCCCCCAAACACACTACTGCTCCCACCCCTATCCTTGCCACTTCCGACCGCAAGGGCCAAGTCCTCCCCCCCATACACTGCCGAAGAGGCATCGAATGACAACCCGCTATCCATATAAATGGCTGATTTGTAACTGCTGCGTGTATGTTTCAACGCGCAGAAGGCTGTGCGGTGTTTCTGGCTGATGCTGTCGGTCGTGGCAGGGACAGAATTCCCGCCGTCTCGCTCTCTGTGTGACCCTGCCCTCTTAACCCCCTCCCCGAAAACACTGCCTCTCCCACCCTTGAGCTTGCCACTTCCAACCGCAAGGGCCAAGTCCTCCCCCCCATACAATTTCAAAGAAGCATCGAACGACAACCACGCTATCCATATAAATGGCTAGTTTGTAACTGCTGCGTGTATATTTCAACGCGCAGAAGGCCGTGCGGTATTGCTGCTCAATGCTATCGGCCGTGGCAAGGAAAGAGTCCCCGCCGTCTCGCTCTCTCTGTGGCCCTACCCTCTTAACCCCTCCCCCTAAAACACTACTGCTCTCACCCCTACCCCTGCCACTTCCGACCTCAAGGGCCAGGTCCTCCCCTCCATACACTGCCGAAGAGGCATCGAATGACGACCCGCTATCCATATAAATGGCTGATTTGTAACTGCTGCGTGTATGTTTCAACGCGCAGAAGGCTGTGCGGTGTTGCTGGCTGGTGCTGTCGGTCGTGGCAGGGACAGAATTCCCGCCGTCTCGCTCTCTGTGTGACCCTGCCCTCTTAACCCCCTCCCCAAAAACACTGCCTAATCTCCCACCCTTACGCTTGCCACTTCCGACCGCAAGGGCCAAGTCCTCCCCCCCATACACTTCCGAAGAAGCATCGAACGACAACCCGCTATCCATATAAATGGCTGATTTGTAACTGCTGCGTGTATATTTCAACGCGCAGAAGGCCGTGCGGTATTGCTGCTCAATGCTATCGGCGGTGGCAAGGAAAGAGTCCCCGCCTTCTCGCTCTCTCTGTGGCTCTGCCATTAGTACCCCCCCCCCTCTCATCGACCTTCCGGTTCTACCGTGCACAAAACCTCCTCTTGCGACACGGGTCGCCCCTCTTGTTGTGATCCACGATGTGACCACGTTAGACAACAGCAGGAGGCGCATGCGACCGCTGTAATATTATTGTTACGGCTACTACAGTTTAATTACCTCGCTCGCGACTGAACGTTGACCTTTTCTCGAACCGCGGGTACGAGTGTACGAGTGACTGCAAGAAAGATAGAGGTTACAGCCAAGGGCTGTCTGCCCCCAACTCACACGAAAAGTAAAATAAATAAATAAATAAAAAAACGAACGAAAAACAGTTGTACCAACACTGGAATGCTGGCACACAACAATAATACTGTAGTGTCCCCTCCCAACCCCAGCAATTGCCACGCCAAACAGCGTCCCTCCTAAAGCTGTGTTGGTTGGGCTGCAATTTGTGCAGCACCGTTTAGACTACGCTCTTTGTTTTACCTTTTTTCACGCGACGTACTTACAGTACAACAAATGCGATCAGCACCAGCACAGCAAGCAGCAGTATCTAGAACCTACTAGGCTAGTAGACCGCCAAAATAAGGCGCGATGTTATTTACGCTCGTTGTTTCGCGCGTCTTACGACAGCAGCAGTCTAAATCGCGGAAACGATACACTCGCCAATCTACAGCAGTATCTCTCGTGGGTATCTTCTGCTATAAGGTACATAGTCTATTAAAAGAGTACAAGTAGACAGAGCTGAAACGCAGCTTGCAAAGATGAGTAGTCTATTGACCTGAAATTCGTCGAACTCACGGCTGACGTCCTTGAAATATATATCCCTGGTAAATTTTTTATGAAATACACTTGATTGAGTACGAGCAAAAAGTACGTCAAGATTGTACGTAGCGTATCCTGTGATATCTTTTCCGCTCTTTCTCGTCGCGCTTTTATATACAACCAACAGCAGAACGAGCAGCGGACAAGGTGCGGTCACCGGCAACACGGCAGCGTCTAGACAGTCAGAGATAAATACGACGAGGCGCAACGCACGATCTTAGGCTTTGCCGACCGAACGTGATTCCGAAAACAGCGGTTACGTCGGTGGACCCACTGCTACTACTGCCAAGGAGACCACGACGATCTTTTTGCCAAATGGACTGCTGGGTGATGAAGGTAACTTCCACTCGTACCTCTCTGCTCCGAGACCACCGACCTAGCTAGCTTCCCCCCCTCCCTCTCTTATCCGTCGATCGACACGAACCGGGCAATCCTTCTTCCTTCGTGCCTCCCTCCACGCCGCGGAGCAGCTCTCAACCTCCAAAGCCACCACTCGCCTCGCACACCCTCAAGCGTTGATATATATTTATGTGTTTCATTTATCTATATATTATAAAAATTAAAATACACTCCAGCTGTGAGATCGAAGTTTTCTCGAAACTCATCGTCTTTGCAAGCTGTGTGTATTACTCCGATCGCGCGTATTACGGGTTGTGTGTGTCCTCATTAAGGATATAGGTCCCGACGGCGGCCCCCCTTGCAACTACTACAACAGCAGTGTAGCTATCAGGATCAACAGGGTGATGTTAGTCGGTCTGTGCGCGGAAACTATAAAGCCCGTTTTTGAGGGGGACAAAATCTGACAGCTAGCTGTGGAAGGAAATGCCTGAGTTTATCAAGTGAATCCTTTAAGTCGAATAACCGGCGAGGGGAGGGCGGAGTTTTTTTAAGGACGTGGGGGGGGCGGGGGGGAGGCGAAAAAATCATATCGCATAGATGTAGGGGTTTGCTATACGCGTGGTGCTAGGTCTAGGCGATATTTCGGGTGGTGGGGAAGGACGGGGCGTTGGGTTGGGGGGGGGATTGCAGCAGCAGCATGAATGGCTCTAGAAAGATAATGAGATGATATCAAATGCGTGCAAGTGTTCATTACTCTGGCAGATTTCGATGTTAGGTGGGGCGTTTGAGCAAGGGGGAGCGGGGAAAAAAAAAAAGAGCGGAGGGGGGGGTCCGGCGGGGGGGGGGGGGGGGGGAGAGTTTTCAAGAGGTTTAGGTCACATATAATACAAAATACTCCAGCTGTGAGATCAAACACTTAGTCGAAACTCATATTAGCAAGCTTGTGTGTGATACTCCGATCGCGTGTTACGCATATATGTAGGGGCTTGCTACACGCGTGGTGTTAGGTCTAGGTGATTGTGCGGGTGTTGGGGAAGGAGAGGGCGTTGGAGGGGCGGGGCGGGGGGAATGAATGAAAGCTACGTCATGGATGGCTAGAAAGATAATGACGTGATATCAATTGCGTAGAAGTGTTTATTAATCTAGCCGATTTCGATTGTAGGTGGGGCGTTTGAACAAGAGGGTGGGGAGAAAAAAAAAAAAAAGAGGGGGGAGGGGGGGAGAGGGGGGGGTGAATTGGAGCTACGGCATGGATGGCTAGAAAGATACTGAGGTGATATCAGCTGGCTCTGGCAGATGTTGATTTTAGGTGGGGCGTTTGAAGGATCGGGGGGGGCGACACTTCAATATGTGTGCGCAGAAACTATAAACCCTTAAAGGGGACAAATCTGACGGTTGTAGCAAGAAGACATCCCTTTATATCACCTGCCTGGTATTGTTTATTATTCTAGAAGATTTCATGTTAGATGGCCAGAAATGTAATGAGGTGATATCAGCCGGCTGGTAGTGTATACTACTCTGGCAGGTTTTGATTTTAGGTGGGGCGTTTGAACAAGAGGCATCGCGGGTGGGGGGGGGGGGCGGGCGGGACACTTGAATATGTGCGCGGAACTGATTGCGGTTGATGCTCCGCGCTGTTGATATACAGTTGCGGCAGATATTAGTTTCCTTTGCTGATCGCGGTTGGCATACCGTGTTGTTGATATACAGCTGCGTCGGGTATGCTTTTGCTTTGCTTATCACGGTTGATATACCGCGCTGGTTGACACGGCCGTGCTGTCCAGCGGTGCTTTCGCTTAGTTTTGCTTTCGCTTTGCTGATCGCGGTTGATATACCGCGTTGGTGATAAACAGCTGCGCCAGATATGCTTTTGCTTTGCTGAACGCGGTTGATATACCGCGCTGGTGATATACAGTTGCTCCATGTATGCTTTTGCTTTGCTGATCGCGGTTGATATACTGCCCTGGTCGACACGCCTGCGTCGCCCAGCAGTACGTTCGCTTCAAGTTTTGATTGTTGTTGATATACAGCTATACCGCGCTGCTGGTGATATACAGCTGTGCCAGATATGCTTCGCTTCGCTGATCACAGTTGATATACCGTGCTGGTGACATGCAGTTGCGCCAGATAGGCCTTTGCTTGGCCGAACTCGCAGTTGATATACCGCCCTGGTCGACACAGCTGCATCGTCCAGAAGTGCTTTCGCTTTGATTGCTGTTGATATGCAGCTATACCGCGCTAGTGATATACAGCTGCGCCAGAGATGCTCTTTCGTTGCTGATCGCGGTTGATACACCACTCTGGTCGACACGGTTGTGTCGTCCAGAAGATATTTCGCTTTAGGTTTTGATTGCTGTTGTTTCCGGCGGCGCCAGACATTATTTTGCTTTGCCGATCGCGGTTGATATACAATTTCGCCAGATGCGCTTTTGCGTTGCTGATTGCGGTTGATTTACCGCGTTGGTGATAAACAGCTGCGCCATATATAAGCCTTTGTTTTCCTGATTGCAGTCACGACCGTGTCGCCCAGCAGTTTGTCGCTTTGGTGTTCTGACCGCTGTTGATATATAGCTGCGCCAGTATGCTTTCGCTTGGCAGATCGCGGTTGATACACCTCACTGTTGATATGCAGCTGAGCCAGATATACTTTCTGCGGATCGCGGTTGATATACCGCTCTGCTCGACACGGAGGTGTGGCCCAGATGTGCTTTCGCTTTGCTGATCGTAGTTGATATACCACTGCGCTAGTTGTGTTTTCGCATTGCCGATTGGTTATGCCGCAATGGGGACATGCAAACATCATAGCCGGCTGGGCCAAGTGTGCTTTCGCTTTGCTGATCGCCGTGGATGTACGGCTATGCCAGATATACTTTTGCGCTGCTAACCGTGGTTACACCGCTCTGGTCGACACGACTGTGTCGTCCAGCAGCGTTTTCGCTTTGCTGCTTGGGGGTTGATATGCGGCTGTGCCTGTTGTACTTTCGCTTTGATAAAATCGCGGGCGCGGCTGTGCCTGCGGGAGTTGGTTCTGCCGATCGCTGTTGATATCCAGGGGTCGCAGATGTCTTTTTCGCTTTGCGGATCGCGGGGATCTACCGCTCTGGTCGACACCGTTGTGTTGTGTCGTCTTGAAGGGCCTTCGCTTTGCTGTTTGTTGACATACGACTGGGCTGGGTGTATTTTGCCTTGTCGATATGCGCCTAGGCGACCTCGCTGGGCCGATCGCGGTTGATGTGCCGCCCTGGTCGACTGATCGCGGTTAATGTACCGCCCTGGTCGACACGGCTGCGTCGTCGAGCAGTGCATCCGCTTCGTTGCTCACGGTTGACACACGGCGGGGCTTGTAGTATATTTTGCTGTGCTGATTGGTTAGGCCGCTCACTGACATGGTGGTATTACGGTTGCTATCGGTTGCTATTGCTTTGCTCCTCGCTAGCGATATATCGCTTCCATATAGACACGACGGTGCCAGCGGACTTTGCGTCGCTGATCAGTCTGCGATGTGCCAGGTTCATACCGGTGCATACGTCTCATTGCTCACGCCCTGGAGAAACCAACTATACCGCTTGCCACCCAAGAAAGACTACCACGTATATATTACACGTGTTAACTCTAACTACTCCTATGGAGTGCTACTACTGCAACGGCGCGAAACCGATTGCCTGGTTGAACTCCAAGGAAAACCATGGCCCGGACGCGTGTGCTGCCACCCTTTGCCTTCAGCCTCCCATCGTGGGGAAGGCTTCGAGCACTGGACGTACCTACCAGGTAATGATGCTGCTGGTGCGCAATGATTCACGCTCGATCTACGAACACTAGGGCTGTGCGTTATTTTTATTTTACGGCTACCGTAGTCACTAGTTAGGTGTGGCGCAGTGAAAACCAACTAATTGACTGAATTACCATACGTTCAGGCACAAACTCGCTGGTTAGTCAGATGCAAAGACGCGAAATTCTGCAAATTACCGCGCGCACAACCAGTTATAATACCTGGTCAGATAGTAACTAGTCGGCGACTGACCATTAGCTATTACCAGGTATTAGCATAGCTAGCCATCTCACAGCCCTACCGATTGACCTTCAAGGAAAAACATGGCGTGAAATCGTGCTATCACTTTTGTCTTCAACTCGCTATCTATGCTGGGGAAAACTTCTAGCCCTTTTTTACCAGACGACGATACTGGTGCGACAACTCACGCGTGCGCAAGCTACAACCAAAACACCCCAAACGGCACAACACCGTAACATGTAGCCTGCGGTCCACTTGTCCCAATTCCCTCGCCAAGCACACGGCATGTGCGGCAAAATAACAAGTCTGTTTTTAATGCAAGCCTTTTCCTCGTAGGTTTCAAGCAGAGTTTTTGTTGCTTTCTAATGCGTTTTGTCGCGGAAAGCTATCGGGCTGGAACTTCTCGGAAAAAGAACCCGACTACTACCTCTGGAGAGGTACCCAGATCTGTTTCTCGCTTCTCAAGGGTCGCAGGTGCGACAATTCGAACTAATTATAGTCCAAAGATATCGGAACTTCGACCCTCGGGAAGCGGCAAACTGCTCCTGGGTGCCTCTCCGAGAGTAGTCAGGCTCATCCCGAGAAGAGAGCCGATCCGGTTTCCACGTTTTCCGGGGCAAAACCTCATTCGAAAGTAAACAAAACGCTGTCTGCAGCCTTAAAACAACAAAAATCCAGCATGAAAAACGGCTTCACGCCAAAATCTCTACGCGACAATGAAGCGTGCTCGAATTAGAACGAAATATGTAGCAGACGAGGCACTACCATCCTTGACCCCATTCGAACTGCGCCCTCGTTTTCGCGGACAAAGTACTTGGAAGTAGTATGGGATGGTTTTTGCTGTGTGGTCAAAGGGTTACGAGGGAAAAAAAACGAATCCAATCTCGGACAAGCACTGTTATTGCGCTAGAAAAAATCCGAATCAGCAACTTTACCAACATTCCTGCGGTGCGACGCTTGTACCTTACACAAGTACGACCAGCACGTTTCCCGTTCCTGCCCCTCTCTTCTCCCGCCACTGCTACGACGCTTCCTCGCGGGAAACACAACCCCACACTATACCGGGGAGGGAGAAGGGGCGGCACCTGTGAACGCGGCTTGTCCAGAAGAGGGGAAGCAAAAGTGATTAAAGAAAACACGACACAAGTTTGCCCCCATACCATACCCGCAAGAGAATTCTGCACAAAAAATTTGGCGGCACGTTAAACATAGTTACCAGTGGTTGCACGAGGCACCTACGTCAAACGAACACATGTACGTCTTTTGTGTGAGTCGTCGCGTAAGACAATATATAAAAAAAACACTTCACAAACAGACCAGGGCTTGGAACCGTATTCCAACAAAAAACCCATTAGGAAACACGACCACAGACTACATACAAACTCAACACCGTCCTGATAACGCCCGCCCCGGCCCCCCCCCTCCCCAGCCCTGCGCGCACACCCACTCGTCATCAGGCCTACAGGCGGCGAAACGAGCTCGTAACATTCCAGTCCGCCATAGGTCGTAACAATATACTGGGTGATGGGCATACTGCCTGTGTACTGGGGCGCAGCACTAGTGTATTCTTAAGTTCGAAATACTCGCGGTGTCACCGCGTCTAAAAGACCTGGTACTGAGCATTGCTAAGCAAGTTCACTATTGATGGGGCAGTACCAGCATATCATACTCTTAGATTTGCAGTACTCGCAGTGTCAAATTTCGAATATGCTAGGTGTAGACTAGTGTTCGTAGTATTAAACCTCGGAAATACTAAGTATCTAGCACGCACTCGCAGCATGAAAACTCGAAAATAGGTCGTATAGTATAGTCCAGTACGTTTCGCAGCACAGCACCCCGAAAATATTTCGTATATCCCAGTACCCGCAGCATCAAGCCCCGAAATATTGTAAAGTCAGACCAGCATCTCCCGTATTGACGTCCAAATACACTGAGCTGGCAATTTTGTTTCGACCGATGCAGTCGGCACATTGACGCCGTAAGAAAAGTCTACTCAATCAGCAGTAGTCATAGACACAGCCCCGTTCCGACCTCCTCCCCCCCCCGATCCCCTCCCCTAACCTCTCTTCCTCCTCTTCCTCCCCCCTTCCTCCTCCTCCTCCTCCTCCTACTCACCCCTTACCTCCTCGTCCTCCCTCCTCAACCCCCTCCTGCGGGATGGACAAAAAATCTCAGCACCCAGAAAACAGAACAAAAATCCACTACATCACCACTACCACCGCGGAAGAGACTTCATCCTCTCTCGCAGTGTCCCCATCCGTACCCCTCCACTACCGCCGCCGCCACTGCCGCCGCTGTTGTTGGTGCTATTGCCGCTGCTGCTACCGCCGCCTCCACTGCTAATGCTGCCGCTGATGCCGCTCGCGACGAGGCTTCTTCCACCGAATTCGCCACCAGTGCCATCCCCACCCCCCCCAGAGGCACCGCCCCCCCGTCCCTCTCCGCTCCTCCTTTCCCAAAGAGTCACGATGCCGTCAATTTCCTTCTAGAGGCGGCGCACCACTGCCATGTAGTGCTGGTCCTCGGCGAGGAAGGCGATCTCGATCGGGCCGTTGTTCGTCGCGTTTGCTCCGTCGATCTCGTAAAAGCTGTAGGACACGGCGCCCGTCTAACACGTGTGGGAGAGGCGAGAAACGCAGGAAAAAAGGAAATGAGGTAGAGGACGGGGAGAAACGAACGGGGAGGGGAAGGAGGAGGAGGAAAAGAGGGGGGAAAAGGAGACGACGAATTTGAAAGGACCGCACACAAGCATGGTACCGGATGGGGGGGGAGCGGTACGGGGGGGGCGTTGGGACCGGGCGGAGGAAGGATACGGGGGGGGGGAACAGGATGTGTCAAGCTGAATTTTCCAAATTTGCTCCGCGTAGGAAGTTCACGCGGTATCTTCGAGATAGACCCTGATTTGTCGCAAACAAACGTTTTCTATGAGCCCCTGCCAAAACGTTGTCGAATGGTGTTTGTTCGCTTTTAACGCCAGAATTTTGGTGGCTAAAATATTTGGGACATATGGGGCCCCTGTGACCCCAATTGCTCGGCGAGACAACTAAAAAAAAAACTAAGAAAATACGAGTATGCATCAACTTCTCGAGAGGGGCTCATGGAACACATGTGCGTGATTTCAGGGCCTATATCGAAAACAAGCGTGAAATGTTTCCACTTTTGTGCGGTAGAATGAGTACTGGCATACTTCACCACGTACCCGATAATTTTTTTACGATATTGCCTCGGTCTCAATTAGTTTCAGCGTAAAATCGGCTTTGCGCGGTCTACGCAGTCAGTTTTTCGAACGTTTGTGCGAAACTTTGTGCAGGCACATACGTTTGGGTACCAGACGCCGGCCCGTTTAGAAAATAACAATGATATATACCAAAGATTCAGTTGGATGCGGCCTCGAACCTGGGACCCTAAAAAGACGGTTCACAGGGGTTAACCAATAGAAAATCAAACAGTTCCACTTACTTGTAGCCAACATCACTCTCTACCACCACGCGCATTTTTGAGGAGTTTTGATCAATTCCAGCAGAGATAGCGGGGAAACCGTCCGCGGGATTTTCTGTGATGTACGTACCAACGAAAGTGATGGAAAATATTTCGAATTATGCAAGTAATGACTAGTAAAATTCGATGACGCCAAATTTTATGCCATGCTTTCATGTTTTTGGGCCATCGTTTAGGCTCAAATCACTGTTCAAAGGGGTCAGCATGATACCAAACATGTGACATTAGAGTGACATGCTGCAAGCGGTATTTGTGAGGGAGACAGCCTGGGGTATCCAGCCTATACTAGGTTGTAAGGAAAGGGGCGGGGGGGGGGGGGGGGAGGCGCCACCGATACATACAGGGACACGGGGGCGTGTGGATGTCGATAAACGCGATGCTACTGCAGCTTTCATACCGCGGCCGTATGCTAGATGACTGCCGCGACTCACGATCATGCTGGTGTGCCAGACTCGAACGGGGCGCCCGAGTGCGTTCGCCATGGCCTCGATCTCGAGCCCAGTCCCCTGTGCGACCCGGAGCCGCCAATGGTGTGCCGACCGAAGACGTACGGCCACGCCGAGAAGAACAGGGTCAGTCTAGGCTCTAGTTGTAAACAAACCAATGGCCGCCGTGTTTTCTTTTTCGGTGCCGTACATGGTGAGCAGCTGGTGCAGCAATTGTGTGCATGAGGGCATTCTACGGCACACAGGGGGTGCGCCCAAACTTTCTGGCGGTCCTTCCTCGAGGACCTCTGTATAGCTTTCACCCGAAGGCCGGCTTTCAGGAGCGACGTACGCTTCACCCAAAGAACAAGCTATGTCCTACTGCTGCAAGTACACAACGAATACCAGGTACCTGGTAGTACTGTAAAGCACAAAGCACAAATGGCAATAACAGTACAACGGAATCCGGTAGTTCTTGAGTTGGGGACCACTGTCAACAAGAAACATGTTGGCGAAACACTGCTGCCTCAATCGTCGCACGCGTGGTGTGTACAACCCGTTGGAGAGGCGTTGCGGGGGGGAAAAGGCATTCGTGACGGGGAAGCACGAGGGTGCGGGGAATCACGGCAAACCAGGCGGAACAGAAGAAAACGTGCCGGTCTAAAACAGAAGCGTGTCGTTGACGCTCTGCTTTTGCGTGGTGAAAACGAGCATGCCTGTTCTTATCATCCGCAGGGGCCTTTCACGACATACTGTAGTATCACCCAGCCCCCCGTCCTCTCCCCGCATCTCCGCCCACTAGCATCAAATGTCGCGTATATGATCCTCAAGCAGAATAAAACCGATCGCATGATACAAGGGCAACAGCGTTGGCATAAAACGAATAAGTCACGAACATAACGTGAAGCACTTAGTGACGTCAGCAGATAACAAACAACGAAAAAAGGCTTTGATTGGCTCAAAAACCGACACCTCAGTGCTGCTCTTCATCGAGATCGGAATCGAAATAATCCGATCAACCTACCCCACCCACCCACCCACCCACACGCCCACTCACCCTCAACTGGCCGATGGCAACTGCCCGGATCTTCTCATAGTCGTGCTCGTTTCCACCGTTGGCGTGGAATGACAAACTGCGGAAGAGGCAATTGCCATCATCCGCAACGTCGATCAACCAGCGCCCTTGGCAACGCAGCCCCTCCTGAAGAAGCTCGATCTCCGATGGTTCAGCGAACAAATCTGGTCGGCGTTGTGCGATGGGGATCATGATGGTGGTGCCGTAGAGTCGGCAAGGCGGACGGTTTAGTGATGGAGACGGTAATGGAGGGGGAGGCGGGGGGTGTACTTATCTCATGCGATTCATCTGACCACAGAGCCTCTCTCATCGCTACAACGCCGGGGCGGGGCACGTCGGGTTTTCACTGACCAAGGCTGGCGTCGCGATAGCAGAGGAGCGGAGGGGGGGGGGGGGGCTTGGGGGGCTTGGGGGGCTTGGGGGGCTTGGGGGGCTTGGGGGGCTTGGGGGAAGATAGTCATTTGGATTGATTTCATGCACAGAGGAAGGCGGTCATAAACATACATACAGATAGAAGGAGATCTAGATAAACCGACAGACAGACAAGCAGGACAGAGAAACCGACAGGCAGACAGACAGACTTACAGACAGACAGACAGACCGACAGACAGAAAGACAGACAGGCCGACAAGCCGACAGGTACAGACAGAGAGACAGACAAGCCGACAGACAGACAGACAGACAGACAGGCTGACAGACAGACTGACAGACAAACAGACAGACAGGCAGACAGGCATACAGACCGACCGACCGACACAGACAGACAGACCTATTGACTCACCCCTCAGAACCTGCACAAACCGCAGAAACCCGTCAAATGTATTCTTGAGCCAGCGCACCACCCGAAGAGAGTGCCTCACGAACCCGGAGGCGAATATCAAGACGAAGAGGTACGAGTAGACGAGAAAATCGTAAAGTGCCTTCCCGAGCCTCGGCGCCGCCCTAGCGTAGAACCTCAAGACCCCGCAGACCAAGACCATGAAGATAGAGAAGGAGATCACGAAGAAGAACACGGCGTATCGAGTGTGCGGTTCGATGAGGGTGGAGGGATCGATGGGGCGCGAGCAGAACAGCGGGCACCCGGCTGCTCCCGTCGGGCTACCCCGTTTACTGCGTCGTGTTTATACAAACGTTTGGTGGTGTATTTGTGGGAGCACGAAGGCACGGAAGAGAGAGAGGGAAAGACATGGGGAAAAACAGGGGAAGGGGGGGGGGGATAGAGAGAGGGAGAGGGGGGGAGAACGAGAACGAGAGAGCGAGAGAGTGAGAGAGAGTCAGGGCGGGGGGGATCGAAGACAGCGGATGTAGACAAGAGGGGACTGCCGCAGTGGTAAACCCATATCTTCAGCTCAACGAGGCTGTCAGTTGCACAACAAATCGGATAGCAATTATTTAGTTCTTTCAGTATATACTGGTAGTGTGGAGAGCGAAAACCGTCGTCATACGAGCTGGTCCAGCCTTGAAACTAATTTTCACTTAACGCGAATTTTCGCAATCGTTTAGAAGCATTTCGACTCCAGATTTCGCAGCTATGCGTCTGGGTCTGTACCGCGTTTGTTGGCGTTGGAATTATTTCAATCCGAGTTTTTTTCGTCGAGAAATTACAAATCAACTAAATCCCGTCACTCCGGAAGATATATCGATACTAGAGTCTATACGAAAGCCGGAAAACGTTGTACTGCGTATGCCGCTGAAACTCAGTGTGAGGGTTCCTTGAGGAATGGGGAAACGATCGATACCCGTCTCAACGCTTAATTCGTTCTCTGTCAAGAGGTATGGCGCGCAGAAGATCCCAACACAATTTTAAGATACTACGATGCGAGATACGAAATCTGTTTTCCGCACGCATTTTTACGAATTTTGACCTGAAAGTTTGACACGTGATTCGAAGAGCATTTGTCTAGGCGTTCAAGCTGGAACCCTATATATATATTTTAACGCATATTTCGGTCGACTTCTCGGTTGGCGTTTCACTTGAACGGTCATAATTTAACCTCCCCGACTTTTTTTTTGGGTTCCAGCTTGACCCGTTGGGATATACGCGTCCCGGCAAAATTCCACCTCAAAAATCGCAAAATTGCTCTGCGAAATCCATTTTGCTGTCGCGGCTGGCTCTAAGCCAGACCAGCTCGTAGCAATGCCCTGTGAACTCAGTCTACGTCTTCACCCCTGCCCCCCTCCCCTGTCCCCAAGTCGGCAAAATGGGGGAGCGAGTTCAACGTGCTATTGACACCACACTCTATTTCCACCCTGACAATACCGGCGGGGGCATGGCCATTGATCGACGTGGTACGTCTTCATGTCGACCATTTTGACGGACGCTTGAAGCGCCCCGGATGTATCAAACACAACAACCAACAAACGAGAAGGTTCAATGAAAACGACAAAGTAATTGAGTAAAACGGCTCCTACGCTAACTAAAATGACTGGATGTCTTTAACACCCGAGGGCACGACAAAAACCACGTTCAAGGGCTCACGGACGGGAACGGGAGGGGGAGGGCACTGGTGGTGAACAAATCAAAATGGTACCCATTATAACTCATTGTAATTGCTTACTTCTGGGCTAACTCACCCGGAGGTTGGCATGTCCATAACTCCAGTGCTATCCCATGCGTCAGTATTCACGATGTCCGAGCACCGTTGCCTCTGGTCGGGCGTCAGCCTGCTGATGTCTGGAAAAAAGCCGTTCACATTTTGCATGACCATCGTCTAAATCGGCGCCGTTAGCAAATTCCTGGCCAGGAGGTAACGGTAAAGGGGGCAACGGCGGAACGGAGGCGGGTGGAAAGCGCGGAGCAGGGAGAGGGGGCAGGGGAGAGAGGCGTATTACTCATTTATTGCATGCCATACTAATATTCATTTGGTTGGGGAGGGGCATTGCTATCACGCTGAATCATACCATGAATGCACGACAATGCTTGGGTGGACGGAAGGGTGAGGATTTTAACACGAAAAAACTCAAAGGTGTGGTACGGGGCGGGCCGGGGAGGGGGGGTTCTTTCACATGAGCGCGCAGCGCAACGGCAGCAGCAACAAAAGCAGCAACACCAAGCCTCGTTGCTTGTGCGGCACGACTGGAGTATGAATCGGGCGGCGCCGAGTACCTTACTTTCTTTCGAGGTTGTGGGGAACGCACACGGTACGGATTGGGCGCGATGGGCCTTGGCAGCACCGGTGGGAGGGGCGCGGGGGGTGAACATACACGCATGTAAAGGTGTATGGTGTACCAGTACTAGTCGATCGGTGTTGCTCACGCCTCTCTCCAGCGTGTTTTACGACGAGCGAGAGACGAGATGGTTCACCGTGTGACATAAGTCGAAGTACAAGCCGACAGGCCTGCCGTACCGGAGAGAAACCAATACACCCGCCACATGCTGCTTGTTTCTCGTTCGGCTATTAATATAACTACATTTAATACGCGCAAGGGGAAAAGCTTACCAGGTACTCAGTAATAGCACATACCAGGTACTAGGTAATGGCACACTGTGCTATAAACTGGTACCGTATGGTAATATTATCGATATGCGCTATCGCTAGGTCTCGAGTAAACAGTTTTAAAGCGAGAAGCCATATATGAATGCGGTTGTAGGAAGGGAAATCCCCACACAGTATGTTATCTTTGATGCTCACTCTGTGCGTTGTACCAGGTATTATATATATCTGGGCAATGATTTAATATCTAGCCATCCACGCCGTAGCTCCAACTCATCTCCGCCCCCCCCCCCCCCCCCCCCCCCCCCCCTTTGTTCCCCGCCCAGTTCGTTCATACGCCCCGCTTACAATCGAAATCGGCTAGAGTAATAAATACTTCTAAGCAATTGATATCAAGTCATTATCTTTCTAGCCATCCATGACGTAGCTTTCATCCATCCCCCCTCTCCCCCTCCAACGCCCCCTCCTTCCCCACACCCCGCACGATCGCCTAGACCCAGCACCGCGCGTATAGCAAGCCCCTACATAAATGATTAATACGCGCGATCGGAGGATATTACACACAATGTTGCGAACATCAGTGTCGACCAAATCCTTGATCTCATAGCTGGATTGTATTTTAATATTATATGTGACCTAAACCTTTTGAAAACCCTCCCCCCCCCCCCCCCCCCCCCCCTCCCCCGCCCTTTTTTTTTTTTTTTTTCGTCCTCGCTTCCTCTTGATTAAATGCCCCACCTAATATCGAAATCCGCCAGAGTAATAAACACTTCCACGCCCTGGATATCGCCTCGTTATCGTTTCAGAGCCGTCCATGCCGCTGCTGCGATTCCCACCCACCCCCGCCCCCAATGCCCCCTCCTTCCCCACCACCCGCATCATCGCCTACAGCAAACCCCTACATCTATGCGACCTAAAGCCCTCCACCCCCGCCCTCGGCCCCCCCCGCCACACCCCCCCCCCCTCCCCCACAAGAAATATTTATAGTTTCCACGCACAAATTGACCTGCCCCACCCGTCCCCTCCCCCCCCTCCCCCCCTCCCGCCCCCCTTTTGATCAAAATCAGGCCCCCACGTCTTTAAAAACTCCGCCCTTCCCTCACCGGATATTCGACTTACAGGATTCACTTGATAAACTGATGCATTTCCTTCCACATCTGTCAGATTTTGTTCCCCTCAGAAACGGGTTTTATAGTTTCCGCGCACAGACTGCCTAACATCACCCTGTTGACCCTGATAGCTACACTGTAGTTGCAAGGGGAGTCGCCGACCTATATCCTTAATGAGGACACACAACCCGTAATACGCGCGATCGGAGTATCACACACAGCTTGCAAAGACGAGTTTCGACCAAATATTCGACCTCACAGCTGGAGTGTATTTTAATTTTTATAATATCTGGGCAAAAAAAGTCAAATAAAGGACAGATGATTACAGCATCGACCACACGCAGCAGCCCGGGCCGCTGGGGAGGAGATGTGTCCGAACTTACTAAGCAACTGTGCAACACCAACGGGCTGTGCGACACGTGTGCACGATACCATGGCTGGTACTCGCGGCACTGCCGCGCGCTCCTCCTAGAAGCTCGAGATATTTAACAGGATCGCGATCGTCAGAACGTCGGACGCGGCAGCGTGCTTTGTGTGGCCAGATGATACGCTAGCACCCCCCACACGCACGCAGGGACGGGGATTACTGTCTATATGTAATACAACACGCGGAAGAGAGCACCATAGCGTTCTAAGACTTGTTATATACGTGCTCAGGGACGGGGGAAAGGGGACGCCTTCTGTTGTACTGTAGTTGACTGCCTAAAGTTGCCCCTTCTGGAATAAATAGCACACCACCAGCACACAGCTTACCCCCAGCCTGAAGCAGCCAACCTACTTCCCCCCCTTGTCTCAGATTGGGTTGCTGCTGCCGCGGACTTGGCAACCACACCAAATCAACAACCGTCGCAACTAGGCGGTTCTCTTCCCCCACCCCCAACCCTTTCGCTCACTCAAAGTTGTTCTTTGCGAGACCAAGAGATCGTACCCGCGCACGGGCGGAGGCTTCTCTATCCGATCGATAGGACCGTCTGAACGCGGTCGGAGGGTCTCTCTGATGGCCTTACACGATTGCGGGAAGCCGCCCCAGATCAGACTGAACACCCCAAAGTCGTACAACTCGGACACTGTGGCTGCTGTTGTTGGAGTTGGTGGTCCACTGCTCAATGCAAGTCTCTCAAGCGCGCTTATTTGTAGGAACCCCAAGGGAAGCCCCAACAGTCGACCACCTACCTGCGGAAGATCGGAGCTCGTGGCAAGAGGCTTTGGCCCTGCTCTGCTTGAATCTCGGTATGGTGACCAGCGAAAGGCAAACGGTTGTCTAGTGGCCTCCGCCTAGATGATGGGCTTGGGCTTCTGGGCTGAAGGCTGAAGGCTGAACTTGCTTCATGATGGATCAGAATGATGTGAATGACACGAAGATTTGCGGAGCAGTCAGTGCTGTTTCAAGGAGCTTGAAACCGCCCGTCAGCAGCCAATATACAGCCGACTACTGAAACTGGCAACAAATAAAATGACAACAACTGACAACGAATGACCAAACTAATGGCCGTCTAGTCGCGCAGCAATCTTAACATCGAAAAGCAGCAGTAGCCGCATTGCCGCTCCTCTTTGCCATTGGAGGGTACCAGGGAGGAATCGGGCCAGGTCGTTCGTTCTGGAGCGAGGATCGTCCACACGCCCACCTGGTCCACGTCAAGCTCACGGGCTCCTGAAAATCTCGAGTTATCTCAGCCAAAGATGTCAAGAGACAGCCGTTTCACCCCTTGACATATACCATTTCCTTGACGGACGCCAAACTACCAAGCTTTCGTGTGGGGCACTCGCCCCCACACCCTCAACGGGTGCAATCATTTCCTGGTTCCCTTGACGGATGCGTATATCTCTTGGCTCTTTGCTGCTGATCAGCGCTCGGTTTTCTGAAAGAATCAAAGTTTTTCAAAATTCTCCCTAGGGTTTTATAAGTACTGTAAAGGCGTTTTTGCCAACAATTCGAAAAACGACGAGGTCAACAACTTCAAAGCCGTCGCCGTTTTGGCTTGCGCCTGGAACACGACGAGGGACGTACATAGGCAGAGCCAGGCTGAAGAATGAAGCAAAGGAAGCAGAGCCCGGGAAGGAATGCAGGCGAGTGGCGTTGCAAAACAAGCCAAGTCTCGCCAAGCACTTCAATGCATGATCCTTTTTGGTCAATCGATTCACTTGTCAGCTCACTACTGTCAGTCGCTCTTTTTCTCTCTCAAACCGACACAAACACAAACTCACACGCACCACCTAGGGTCATTGTCATGCACCCCTTTCGGGCGAAGGCCATGTCTGGGCGCTTTGCCGTGGCGGTCTCCCCTCGCCGTGCTCGCCAAGTGCCACGCTAGAAGGGGTCAGGCTTCTAATCTGGCCGCCGCTGGTACAGCCAGCAGCAGCACGTGTCTAGAGACAAAAAATTGAAAAATTGGCGTTGCACAGACAGCAGGAGCAGAGCTAACGGCCAACGCCACTCCCCGCCCCACCCTCCAGCGCTAGGAGTAGCCGTTTACCGTTCTTGCAGAGGCACGGACAACCCTGGCGGGTGGTGTTCACGCTAGGTGTCTCTTCATGTACCCACCCTTGTTTGAAATTCGAACCGGGAGCAGTTGTATTGTCGCCCGCAAGTTTGAATTTTGAATTTCGAACCATGAGCCAGGAGGGAAGGTAAAGAAAGATGCAGATGCAGCAATCGGATCCACGACCGCAACCTCATTTCCCGACAACCTAACGGATGGCACGCATTTCCTTTTGTACGGTCGCCACGGCAGCATCATCAGGAGTAGCAGCACCAGCAGCATGTGCTGCAGTAGTGCTGCTGTCGTGTATCATGTGTGGACGTTTGACGTTTCCTGTTGGCGTATAATACCTGCTGGTTTTGTTGGCCCGACTTTGTTCGACAGGCCAAATATGTACTCTGTGGAAGAGGTGGTTCACCTCTGGGCGGTTACGAATGCTTTCGCGCTTCCATACACAGCATCAGCAGCAGCAGTGGCATCGCATGACACCGCATGTTTTTTTTCCCGTTCATAATGCACGAGTGCACAGCAGCAGCTCTGGCTGCACCTAGAGCATCGCATTCATGCATTCACTTACGTGTTGTTTGGGGACAAAATACGAAGTATTGGGAATGCTGCTGCAGGATGCTCTTTTCAGGATGTGCATAAAGCGCAAACGTACGTGTGTGAGGTACCTGATATGCATAACACATTGTTAGGCTACAGCAGCATGTGGTGTACCGGTGCCCGGTATGGTATGTGTATACACAGAAACAATCCAAACCTGGTTCCATCGCCGAAGCACCTGGCGTCCTGCGAAAGTTACCAATCCAAGTTCCGAATTCTGACGCCAAGAATTTTGAAATTTGAAATTTTCCATTATTCATTTCGTTGTGCTTGAGGCCATTTCTTATACGGTCGGATTCCGCCAGTCGAAAACGGCCCTTTTCGACTGGACTTTTTTCCGACTGGATTCTTCTGGTCCTTCTCCTTATCGTCAGTAAAGTCGATTCTATAATTTTTGTGCTCTTCCTAGAGGCGGTTGGTGTGAGGGAGTACTGCTGTACGGCAGTCGAAATCGGTTGGCAGCTCTGTGCTTTGCGCTTTCTCCGCGAGCAATGGCTCGACGAACCCTCATCCCAGCGAGTTGGTGGCTTTGGGCTCAGCCGAAAGCCGCCAAAGCGACGTTCGTGGAGTTGCACTCAGCCGAGAGCCGCCAAAGCTACAGCACGCGCAGCCGTTGTTGGCAGCATGGGATCGATACAGCGCGCTGCTGCCGTCATGTGATACACGCTGCTGGCGAGCGGAAGTAGGAATGCGCCAAGCTGACTTAGTGCGAGAAGTAACAGCAGTGATAGCCAAGCCAGCGTCAGCGCCTTGTATGATACTGCAGTGTGGTACCTGGTATGGGTGTGTGTTTAGTGGTGGGATGAGCGATGCGATCGGTTCAAAAAACACGTGTAAAACTTTTTCGACTGAGTTTTTCGACTGGAGGATCCGGTCGAAAAAGTCGAGTTTTTCGACGGAGGATCCGGTCGAAAAAGTCGAGTTTTTCGACTGGATCCGCCAGTCGGAATTCTCAGTCGAAAAAGTTGAGTCGAAAAAGCCCTTTTTCGACTGTGTAAGAAAGCCCGATTTGGGCTTTAGTCGAAAAAGGCCGTTTTCGACTGAAAAATTGACTGTATAAAAAATGGCCTGAATTGTAATTTTCGCACATCTTTTCGTCCAGAGCCATTGCCGTTGTTCTTGGTTTCATGGTGTACTTGCGGCAGTTTTTTCCCGCCCGTGTAACAGCAGCCGACACGAAAAAACAAAAAGTCACGTTCCCATTTTCGCTGACTTGCGGTAGTTGTTCTACTGCGGCGATATTCATCTTTCGTCCACTTGTACATGGTGAGTTGTGAATGAGTTAAATCACACTGAGTTCCAGGGCATGAATCAGTTGTGCACCCTCCGCGGACATGAGTCAAATATTGGAACTCAGTTATACACTACACACACTTCCGGCGGATGAGTTGAAGAAGATAAACTCACTTGTACACACCAGGGTTTTCATTAGTTGGTGAAATGTTGCGCAGTTGCACCATTTTCCTGATAAATCGGCTTAGCGCACCACGAAGAGAAGTGGATGTGCGGCTGTGCGGCTTGCCGCACATCCGTTTTCGCCCCCCGCACCTTTTTTGGCCGCAGGCCCAAAAAAACGTGCGGGTCTATTTCGCCAAAGGCGAATTTTTGTTGGGGTCTCTTTTCGCCGCAGGCGAAGATTTTTTTTTCTTTTTGTGATATTTTCGACATTTTCATCCTGAATTTCTTTGTGGCTTTCCTTTTTGAGGGAACTAAGTCCAAAATTATGACAGTTTTCTCTGTCCGAGGATGAGACAAGGCTTCAAAGGCTCGCAAATACAGAGGAGTAGTAGGTGGTTTCTATAATTCGGATGGTTCTCGGCCGTGCTATCGCAGTATATAATATAGCAGTATACCTCTACATCAATTATTCGAACCTAGTAGACCAGCTGTATGTAGCAGACTATCGAGTGCGAGCGCGGGTTCTCGGCTCTACACAAGATCAGGACTCTTGGCAACAGCAAGCTTTCGGTGGCACGCCTTGAGCTCTTGATGCGGCGGTCTTTGTCGTACAGGAAACAATGCGTTGATCTGACAAAGCGACTTGACATCCTTCGTGAATCGGCTGTTATGTTTTCGACGTTGCCCTTGCAAGGCGCAAGTAACAAACACTGGAACGAACGAGCAAGTTATTTCGTTTTGGGCTGCGATGACAGCGTTTTATTGCAGTTGTATAGCAGATGTTGTTAGTATGTGAGATAGCGAAGGCGAGTTGCTGCAGACTGCCACGAAAATGGCGGTGATAAGAGGCCGAATCAATTGATTTCAACATTTCGAAGATGCCTCAGGGTTGTCCTGCGCGCTGGCATCCATGCGGTTTTGTGCAGCAGGTTCTCTTTGTGCTTGTTTCTGTGTTATTTGCAAGACCAAAGAATGAGGCGCGCATTTTGAGGAAATTCACGCACCTACACCGAATTGTTTCGCCTCCGGCAGCCCCCCGGGGGTCCCTGCGGGGGGTGCAGGTTTCTAGCCCGTGGTGCGCGCACTAATTATAACGCTGGTGCACATTCCGCAGGGGTGAGTTAAAGACCATAACCCAGTTATACACACTCATGGATTGTGACTTTGAGACGACAACTCAGTTATGCACACTCCGCGGGGACGAGTTAAAGATTCTAACTCAGTTATGCACACTTGCGGCGGATGAGTTAAAGGCGAAAACTCAGTTGCGCACACTCCGCGGGGGTGAGTTAAAGACCATAACTCAGTTATACACATTCAGGGATTGTGAGTTCAAGACGGTACCTCAGTTATGCACACTCGGTGGGGGCGAGTTATAGATCCTAACTCAGTTATGCGCACTCAGGGGGTGTGAGTTAAGGAACATAACTGAGTTAACTCATGAGTTGTTCGATTTTTCTCTGAATGGTAGGTGCGGTTTTAGGGGTCAACATTATTGTCAAAACTACTGTACTGCTATTTCGTTTGACATGTTCCCCCCCCCGCCCACCCTTCCCCACGACCTCCAGTCAATCAGACACGCTCAGACATAAGAAATTTCTTTTCATCGTCACCGGCACCCTCCGTTCGCAAGCCCAAGAGTCCCTTCAGCACCGGCAGGGCTTCATCGTTCGGCACCCCGGCCACGACAACCTGCACCCCGTCCCCGGCCCCCGGCACGGTCAAACGCCGCTCCGACTCGATAACTCCCCCCGCCTCGACCAACTCTTCCCCGTCGGCACCAAATACCGCCGTATCGCCGAGCTCAAACCAAAAGCCATCATCCCGCAAGCTCGCGGAGGTTAACGGCCGAGGCGGCGCGAAATTTCCCCAGTCTTCGATTTTGTCGAAGCGCCCTGCGGCTTCTGCTTTGCCATCTGGACGCACGCACAAGAGGCCCTCTCCTCGGCCCGAGGCCAAGGCCAAGGAGGTGATCTGCCTCACAGGACCACCCACAGCTGCCAACGCTGACGTTAGCACCAGCAGCGGCAGAAGCGGCGCCGGTGGTGTTGGCGCCGGTAACTCTGCGGAAACAGCTTCGGTGATTCTGCTCGGGGTGAGGCAAGAGAGCGACAAGGAGAACGGAGGCAAGGACGCCCTCGCGGCGTCCCTCCGCGCACGAGGCCTCCTGCCCCCGTTGGGAACGGCAACGGTAGGGGCGGCGGCGACGGCAGCGGCGAAGTCGATGTCAATTTATCGGGAAATGAGTGGGTATTTCTTGGATGGCCCGACCCCCATCTCCACAGCCACCATCGCCACCACCCCCACCACCATTACCGACCCTGCCACTCCTACAACCGCGGGCAGCGGTGGGGTTCAAGGCGGGGGGTGGAAGAATGTCTCAGGCAGATACGCGCTACCTGTCGGGGACGTCGTGGTGGGTAGGGATTCGATGCACGACTCGAAGCCAGTGAACAGAAATAAGCTGAGGATAGGGATCGACAAGCGAGACGAGGTGAGATGCCCCTTGAACCCCGAGCCCCGAACCCAGGCGGTTTGAACAGTATTCAATACCCTGGTAGCATTTAACCCCGTTGGAAATACACCGACGTTATCGGGAGGAAATTAGTTGAAATTTGTATGAGGTAATTTGTGCAGTGGTGTATGGGTTAAAAAGTTGAGAGTCGGCCTCTCCTTCTCACAACCGGTTTATGTGTGTATTGTACCGTCTTGATTTTTTTGTTGTCCTGCCCTGCATCCGCTGCTGTGTGCTATGAAAGCCTTGTGCCAGTACGTTTTTATATTCATCTTTTATTTCATGGCGCCATTTATTATCGCTTTGCAACCACAGGGCATCTCGAGGAGCCAAGCGACGCTTCGTGTTTGCGCGTCGACCAATCGGGTGCTCGTGACACACCGGAGGGGCGCGGTCAACGGGATCCGAATCATCCGTTGGGCCGGCTCGCCGGGGTTGGCATCCGACGAGAAGGCGGCTCGCCAGGCCAAGACGAAAACTGCGTCGCCTGCTTCGGCAGCGGCCAAGGTTCTAAAGACCTCGAAAGTCCTGGACCGCGGGCAGTGCGACTACCTCTACCCGGGCGACTCTATCCAGCTAGATGGCTTCCGCGCCCGGGACGCGTCCACCTGCTCATACGTCCTGCACCCGCTGCCCCCCGGGTGGTGCAGGCCTGCTAGGGGTGGTGGAAGATCCAGTCCCGCCTCTGCTTCCGCCTCTGCCGCCACCGCTTCTGCACGTGGTAGCGGTAGCGGTGGTGGTACCGGGCCCCGCCCCGCTACTGGAAAAATAGCGCTTGCCCGTACGGACTCCGGTGGCAAGGGAGCTGAAGCAAGCAGCTCGATTATCGCGCGTCGCCGCGCCTCTAGCCCCGGCAGAGAACAGGGTGTGTCGGCCCCCTCGCGCGGGAGGGCGATCCACGACCCCACCGGCATCGTCACCCGTCGCGAGCCCCCCGCCGCCCTAGTCCCCGAACCTGGGGCATTCCAGACAGGAGCGGCCGCGGCGGCCTCGGCGCCTGCGGAAGTGGAGGCTGTTGCGGCGGCACAGCCGGCGGCGTCGGAAGTGGCGGCGACGGCGGCGACTACTGGTTCCCTGAGGCTGATCTCAGCGGAAACAGTTGCGAGCGCCGGAAAATGTCCGTCCCCCAACCCGACCGGAAGGGTTGGCGGTTCGCGTCTCTCTCCTCTCCCAGCAGCAGCAAGCGGTGTTGGTGTTGGGGTTAAGCGAAGTGGAAGCCCCGGGGTGGCGCGAGGCTCTTCTTCAGGGTCGGGGAAGGCTTCGCGAGTCGGCGCGGTACCTGCTCCGATCCATGGAGACACCGCTAAGAAGCTCAGGATGAGCCCCGGTGGCGCCTCCGCAGGCGGCAGCAATGACGGCGATCTCGACAACGAGAACGACGGCGTTAGTAGTGCGTTTTCTCCCCCATCGTCGTTTTCGCCGTCGGTTTCGCCGTCGCCCGCCTCAGAGAAATCGCGGGTGCTGTCGGAAGAAGCGAGCAGGGCAACGCCGAGCCCAGGGGGAGGCGGCAGCAGCGTAGTAAAAACTTCGAAGAAGAGACCTTCCCCGTCGGCAGAGGAAAAAAAGGAGGAGCAGAAGGAGGAGGGGAAGGGAGATGGGGACGCCGGTCCTGGGTCTTCTGCGAAGGCGCCCCGTCGGGGGGGTGCTTGCACCCCTGATGGATCCGGCACCAGCTCGGTTTGTGGTTCGGGAATTGTCTCCCCCAGGGACGTGGAAGCGGCGTCGATGGGAAGCACCCCGGGAGCAACCGAGGGGACATCGGGGGCGGTGGCGGCGGCAGCAGCATCAGTGGAATCGATCGAACGACAAGTGAGTTTCTTGCCGATTTTTGGTTGCTCTTTTTCCCGCCGCCACCGCTGCTGATGTTTTCGTCGTCGTTGTCGTTGTTTCTGTTGTCGTGGCTGATGTTGTTTATTTTGTCGTGGTTGTTGTGTTTGCTGGTTCTGTTGTGGTCGTGGTTCTTGTTGGTAATTATGCTGATGTCGCTGTCGTTACTGCTGTCGTTGTTAGTTGTTGTGATCATTATTGCCGTTAATGTTGTCGCCATTGCTGCTGTTGCTGACGCTGACGCGGATTCCGTGTGGTCGTCGTCGCGATCCACGTGTAGGACATTCCCACTGCATCCACGCCTTCACGAGACCATGCACCACAACAAGCCCCCGCCGATAGCGGCGGTGCCGATGCCGGTGAGGACAAGACAAAGACTGTTGACAAAGACCAAGATCAAGACGGCGGCAGGGATAAGGATAAGGGCGAGAGCGTGGAATCTTTGAGCGCCGAGGGCAAGGATGCGGATAACAGGGAGGACGGGAGGAAAGTCTCGAACGCTGCCGCCGCTGCCACCGGCGCGTCGTGGAACATCGGCGACCATGTGGTGCTAAAGGCGCAGATGTCGAAGGGGCAGAACGAACTTGGTGGTGTGGCGCGTGTTCTGTCTGTTTTCGACGACGGCACCTACCTCGTCAAGCTCAGCCTCGGTGAGTGATATCATAACCTCCTTTTCTGTTGGTGCTCTCTCCCGGCGAGATTTTACCTCCGTCGGCGGCGGCTGTGGCGGTGGTGGCCGTGGCAATGCTAGCGGTGGTGGTGGCGATGGTGATTGTACGATAGCTACGCGTCATTTTGTGTTTTTGTCTGCTACAAACCACACCTCCGACAGCATCAAGCCGACTGGCTGGTACAGAGAGCAGAGCGTTCGTGCCCCGTTAAAGGACTCAGACCTTGGTAGATTTCAGCCAGCCTTCGATGCAGCCCATCCCTCTTAATCAGCCCGAACCTCCCACCCCCTCTAAGTCAAGCCCTAACCCCCCCCCTCTTAAGCCACCCCCGTCCCCCTCAAGACAAGGGCCGTATTGTTTACCCATCACCCACGTCTGCTTACACGCCACCCCCCACGTCCTCCCCGTGCTTTGTATCGGCTCCGCCTTTTGCAAACAATAACGACCCCACAGGCGGAGCGGCTCCGAAACGCGTGTCGAAAGACCTCTTGTCCAGCTATACCCCGCATCCCGTCGCAGCATCCCGGAGTAGGAGGTCCGCGTCAACGAGAACGACCGGCGGTGGCGACGGCGCTGAACGAACGCCCACGCCCGACCCTAGCAACGGTCGAATGCCGGGCACTCCCATGTCCCCCTCTTCTTCGTCTTCGTCGTCTTCCTCGCCTTCGCCTCGCCTCTCTTCGGGCGCGTCCCCTGCCTCGTCCCGTACATCTACCCGAACCCGTGCCCCTACCCGCAAGGCGGCCGGTGGCGACGGTGGCGATACCGCGACGGCTACACCTACCTCTGCCCGTACCCGCACCCCAACTCCCAAGGCGGCCGGTGTTGACAGCGCCGCTAACGCGACGGCTAAGACTGCCGCCGCTCGGCTCGGCGACCGCGCAAGGGTACTCTACGACAGGACGGACTGGTACTTGGGTACCGTCGTCGTCCTCCATCGCGGCGGCGCGGTTACCATCCGCTTCGACGACGGCAGCGACATCCGTGTCACCCTGAAGGCGGGGGACGCCGAGACGTGCCCTGATCACGAGCTCATCGCGCCGGAGTTATCCGCGGTGGTGGAGGCTACGGCGCGGGGGCGGTCGGGGGCGGGGAGGGGGGCATCCCCCTCTCGGTCTCGCGGCGGTGGTGGCGGTGGGGGCGGCGGCTCTAGAAGGCCGGGCAGGGGGCGGTCCGGTGGGAACGGCGCGCGAGCACTAGGGCCGGGGGGAAGGGTTCTCGAGGCCGGAGAAGGCGTTGTGCTTACGGAGAACCGCGCGAGGGCTCTGCTGGAGACCGACCCAAATAGGCTGATCGGCCTGGTGTACCAGGAGTGTCACCCGGGTTACGGCGGGTGGTGGAAGACCACGGTGATCGAGATTTCTAGTGAGCGCATCGGCGATGGTAAGGTAGGAAAGGGCAAAAAGGATGGAGTGGGGGTGGGGGCGGATGTGGAAGCGCTGTGGCCGGTGTCTGTGACTGTCGGGCAGGCGGCGCGCGAGGAGGATGGGGCGGAGGAAGGAGAAGGGGAGGGGAGCCAGGGAAGCGATAGCAGCAGTGACGGCCCTGAATTCACCTACAAGCGGAAGACGAGTGTGCTGCTCTCCCGTTTGCGAGCTTGGGACAAACACCGAGAAGCCTCCTGGCAGGCAGCCGCTGCCCCCGCTATTACGCCAACCCGCTTACCGAGTGGCAGGACGAAAACGCCCTCGGTTAAAGCGCGTGCCGCGGCCGCCGATGCCGCCATTGATGCTGCCGATGATTCAGACTTCGATTTCGATACCGCTGCAGTGCCAAAAGCGGGCGCCAAGCCGGCAAAGCGCTCCAACCGGCCTCCCGCGAGCAAACCGCCCCCCGCGAGCGAAGCGGACACAGGTGGGGAGTCGAGGGGTCGCAAAACTGTGGTGCGGAGCGAGCCTCGTGGGGGTCCAGCGGCGGTAGCAGCAGTGGGGGCGGACGTGACGGGGACGACGGAAGGATGCGGGGGAGCGAAGGGCGAGGAAAGGCCTATGAAGCAGGTGGTCAAGGTGCGTTCGGCATGCTAAATAGGGACGGGAGGCGAGTTGGGGGGCGGTTGGGGTTGGGACTGACGGCCGTAGAGGTATGCGAAGCTCAAGCAAGCCCTACGTGTTGCTTGTCCGCTTATATCACGCGTTGCAGTCTACTTAGATATCACCTACCAGGTACGATTACTAGTACTGCCTCTTACGAGCGACCTTTGCTCCGACTCGATCGATTTCGCGGGCGGGGCGACAATAATTATCCTCCTCTCTGACCCCTCCCCCCGCCACCCCCGCCCCCTGTGCTGTCTCTGGGATGGCTACACCAGAAAACAAAGTAACTCATTAGCGCTGTCATCTATAGGCAAGGGAGTAGGCACAAGGTACCGAACTCCGTCATACGAGCGGTTCTTGGAAGGATGCAGTTCACCCTTCATGCGACTCAAACACCTCACGGCGCTTCGCGCTTGGAGCAAACAATGTCTGCATGGTTGGGTTGGTGAAAACCCGACGTGCTCCGTCCCCGCATAGTAGGGATGCGAGGGTCTATGGTCATATGACTACGGCCATGTACAAACTGAGTACCCCCCCCCCACCCTCTCTCAAACACGCCTGACACCCACGCTTTAACCTACGCCCGCACCCCCACAGGAGTCCTCGCTTGAGGACTCGATCGAACTCCCGGCGGGATCAAAAAATGTAGCCGCCCCCCCCCCCCTCCAAACACGCCTGACGCACACGCCACTCTTGTTTTTGCACGCGCGTTTTTGTCACCGCTTGCTTTTGTTATCGGTGGCAACAGGCGCCGAGTGTGAAGCGAACCGCCCTTAAACAGAAAAAGAAGGACGCGGAAGAGCGCGAACAGCCAACCTGCCCGATCTGTCGCTGCGAGTTCTACGCAACCGAGAGCCCAGAGCAGGTCGACGCACACCTGACCTCGTGCAGCCGAAAGGCGGCGGCGGCGGAGGCGGAGGCGGCGGCGGCTACGGCAGTAGCGACAGCGGAGAGCACGGGTACGACCGTGGTAGCCGGCAGCATGGAGTTGAACAGGAGCAGCAACACGGACATAGACGGCGTTAACATTGGCAACGCGAACATGAACAACCTGAGCAATGTGAACAGCGTGGGTATGAATGCGGGAACGGCGACGGCGACAAACAAAGTCACTGCCGCGGCCACCGCCGCTGCTACCGGCGCCCCCATGCCGATGGTCTTGTCGAACGCCCTGGTGATCGGCCTAAGGGGAGGGGGGCTCGAGAGCTTGGTTGCAGCGGTGGAGGAGTTGGTGTCGAGCGGCATGCGGCCGACCGAGGCCCTCTGCGATCGCGCCATGCAGCAGTTGATCAAATCGAGGTGCGTCCAATCGGAACCAAGAACACAGAACCATAAGAAAGGAAAGGGAGGGGAGTGGGAGGTCGGGAGTCGAGGCGTGGCGCGGCATACACATTTTGTGTTTTTCGTTATTTGCGCTTCGTCGTCTTATTCGTTGTTTTCGATATGTTTTAATGTTTTCGCCGTTTTCGTTTTTCGTTAAAAGGTAAAACCCCACACTCATATGATATAAACCAGCTGACCGGCAGCTGTCCGCATTCCACTTTCCCGCACACGTCGCGACCCTTGGCTGTCTGTCAACTCCCCACCCCCCCCCCTCCCCCACTCCTCCTTTTCCCCCTCCCTCTCCTCCTACACCCGGACCGTCTCCCTCCTTCGCCCAGTCATGGTGGGTGTGTCCCCGTATCCTGATCACTCAATAATCTCAAAATCGCGAAATGTCGGTCGCGATCGTGCTCGTGATTCTTATCGCTGTTTCAGGTGCCGCGCTCAAACGGAATACCTCCGGCGGCTGATTTCGCGCTCCCTGTCGGCCTTCCCTCTCTGCTGGAAACCCCTGAACTGGAGCCGGTTCGAGGAGGCCCTGCAGCACCTGGCCGCGGACGGGGACCCCCTGAACCTTAACGCCTACGCCGCCGCCGTCGGGATTACCCTTGACTGTATTGCGGCCCACCGCCGCAGGCACCAGGCCCTGACCCTGGCCGCCGCCACCAACGCTAACTCAAACGCAAACGCCGCCAGAGGGAACTCCCTGCCGCAGCTGTTCCTTGGAGCTGGGGGTGACGGGGACGGGCGTTCTGCTTTGAAGCGGTGCGCGAAGTGGGCGGCGAAAGCGTGGGCCCGGCGCGGGCTAGCCGCCGCCGCCGGCGATGTGGGGGAGGCCGAAACCTGCGCTACCATGGCGCGAGCACTGGGGGAAACGCTGGAGTCGTTCCGATTGGCCGGGGGGGGGGGCAGGGGGCCTGGAGGGGCGCTGGAGTTGGAAGGGTGCCAGCTTGTTGCGGTGGAAGTGGAAACCTGTATTAGCGATGACACCGCGGAGGGTGGGGGTAGGGGTAAGGCTGTGGGGGGGGAGGGAGCGGCGGCGGCGAGGTGCCGGGCGGGGCTTGTGCGCTCGCTCGCGGGAAGGCCTTTCAGTCGGACGCTTGCGTCGGTGCTGTTGGAAAACATGTCGAGCGAAAAGGGCGGGGTGGAGGTGGAGCGGTTGAAGTCGCTGCTTCGGCGGCAGGTCGGGGGCGGGGCGGGTGGGGGTGCGAACGAAGGGGGCACGGTGACGACGGTGAGCGGTAGCGGTAGCAGCAGGAGGGGTGGCAAGGCCCCGAAGTCGATAAGCGGGAGCGAGGTGCTGCTCGCGGACATGGCAAATAGTAGATCAGCCATTAACATATAACTCCCCCCCCCCCCCCCCCGCCTTTGTACTCGATTTTTAGTTTAGGTGGCCATGAAATGTCGAATGCGACATCGTCGAAAGCGCCTAGGAAAAACGTGCAGCAGTACTTCGAGTTATCGCTTTGGCTGTGGGTGTGTCGTGCAGCGTACGTGCGATGCGGTTCGAACACATACCCCATCAGCTATAGGTGCTTCGTGTGGCCGAAGTACTCTTCGTTTAGTTTCGAGAAGTTTTGCCTGTGAGGTCCTGAACGGGTTCATATACGAGCAGTATTATGTCGCACTTGTAGTTGTTGGATAGTAGTAGTAGTAGTAATGGTACTCTTGCTTAGCGGCTTGGCGTTGTGAACTGGACCCCCTCCTCCCGCCGCCCTCCCTTCCCCTCCCCCCTCCGCCCCCCCTCTCGCCGTGACCGGCGAGGGTGTGCTTGCTTTCTCTCGCGACATGCATGCGCACCGCGCGGCGTTTAAATGCGTCGAGTTGCGCTCGTTCATTTTTCGGTTTACGTATTTTGTTGCACGCGAGAGAGAGCGCTGCCTTTTTGGAGCGGCGTTGTTTTCAAGCTTTGTTGCTGTTGGGTTACGGTGCTTCCGTGCTGCTTGGCTCGCCGCTGTTTTTTGTTTTGTTTGGTTTTGTCTGGTCGTTTTTGTTTTGTTCTGCTTGCTTGGTGGCCCGTGTATAGTATCCTGGCGCCTGGCCCATTGTTACGTAGCCCTGACCGGCCTGTAGATTAAGCGGGGAAGAAAATTGCCCACGGGACATGTTCCACCCGTTTATTTTATCGCCGTTGAGGGGGGAGAAAGCTGTTCGCTGGATGCATTGACTCCGTTTACTAAATCTGTGAGTAGGAACGACTTCAGTCACCAACTAGTTATTAGTCAGACTAATAGTTAGTCGTTTTCTGGAGGTGCCGACTATCCGACTTATTGGGTGTCCATACTCGTAGGAAGGATTGTCAACGCGGTGTGCGTTTTCTCTCTTTTTTTGGCGGGACCTTCCCTTCGGCCGGGGGGGGAGGGGGGGATGGGGGGCTGGCTCGCTTCGCTTTCCTGACTTGAGTCAAGTCAGCTGACCATCAACTCGTTTCGTCATCCGACTTGCCGGCAAGAGTCATTTGGTTGTCTAACGGCACCTACCGATTAGTTTTTAGTCGTCAAGAGCTGCCGACTCACAGCTCTACCATTTACCCCGTTGGAACTGTACCCACGTCCTCCACACGTACAGATCCTGCACAATATCGCATAGAGCTCAGCAGCTATTGGATCTACTGTAGTGACATATATTATCTACAGTAGATCGTGATCTGTACGAGCTGTGGAAACCGTACCCCCGTTTTTGAGCTCCATATTCTTGGAAATACTGTGTACTGTGTATTTTCCAGTGGTTTAAGTCTTTGAACGGGGGGAAAAAGAAAGCTGTCCACGAAATGAATTCACCCATGTAGCGTTCGTTGGACAGGGGGGAAAATGCCGCATTAGCTAATCTAGCCGTTGAGTCGGGAGAAAACTTGTTGATGCGTTCACTCGTTTAGTCGTTGAGCAGAGGGAGTAAGAACGTTGTCCACGGAATGCGTTCACCCATGTAATCGTTGGACAGGGGAGGAAATGGCACATTCACTAGTTTAGCGGTTCTGGAGGGAGGAAAATGCAGGGTTTTGTAATGTAGCCGGTGAGCAGGGGGGAAATGGCGTCGGCGGGACGGGATGCGTTTGACTCGTTCAGCCGACAATTAGAGAGAAAAACAGCCGTTCACGAGATCCGTTCGCTTTCCCTTGTAACCGCTACGCGCGGAGATAGAGCTGAAACGGCGGGCTGCCCGATGGAACCCCTTGCGAGCCCCTTAATATCTCTCCCTGTACTAATTTCAAGTAAGTTTTCCCCCAAGACGGTGTTTCCAGTTCTTAAGAGCCTTCGCTGTTTCAGACCAGTGTTCCCGCGCTCGTATCTCTTTTGCCGCTCTTGCCACATATCGGGTATCTTACAGGTTTTAGTGTGCGGGCGTCACAATCATATAGGTTTTAGTATACGCATCCAGAGTCGTCCCACGGTATAGGGGGTTTCGCACTCTTTTTGGGCGAAACGTTTCTCAGCATGTTTCTGACCGATCTGACCGGTCTGACCGGTTGAGGTCCTCTCAAGTGTGTTAGCTATCGGGTAGTGTGATAGCTTTACGAGAGTATTAGTATTAATAGGACTAACGCATAGACGTATTGGACGGGTTGCGCGAAGGAGTGCCTTCGAAGTCATGTTCCGGGTGATGTTTTTGTGAGATATTGGCCTCCTCATCTTCTCAGGAGCTCAGAAAATTCTTAGAATCTGCTGCACCCCGCTGGCGTGGGATGACTCGTCGCAACCCGATTTTTTTTCCGCTTGTAAGTCCGTTTTCTCTTGTTGTGGGCGCTGTTAACTCGATTGCCCCCCACTGTACGTGATGCATTGAACCATTTTAGCCATTCTTGAGCATTGAGCAGGGAGAAAACCGCTCACGGCATGCGTTAACTCGTTTTTTAGCCGTTGAGCAGGCAGAAAAATGATTGTACACCGGGATGATGCGTTTCACTCATTTAGTTAGCTCTTGAACGGGGAGATTGCTAAGAAGGGTCTGCTGCTGTCCGGGAGACGGCAGAGGGGATTGGGCGGGGGAGGAGGGGGGGGGGGAATTGACATCTTGGAGTCGTCGCTGTTGGTGGGATTTAGCGGGTCACTCCGTCTTGTTTTGTTTTGTTTTGTTTGCGAGGTTGTAGGTTATCTATAGGTTAGGTTGCCGCATGAAGGGGGACTCCTGGCTAGATGCGGCGGCTTTGGGAGGAGTAAATAGGGAGTTAGGGGTGGGTGGGCCTCGAGGGCTCACGCAAGCATACACCGGCGGGGGCTCGGTGTTTTGCTTGTTGTTTTTGTTGTGCAGGCCACCATCGCGAGCGGAGCACAAAGCACCTCCTGACTGGCTTGTCATTTTTTTTGTCTTGTTTGTTTTTCCTGTCGTTTTTTGCACTTTTTTTCATTGTTGGGTCGTTTTGTAGCATGTACCCAGCCAGGTGTTAGGGTTTTACTTTTATTCTGCAATTTTGGCACGGTTAGAGCTACTGCTTCGTATGTATAGTGCTGTTTTCTGTTGCCTGTTTTTGTTCCTGTCGGGTGTTTTTTTTTTGTAGGTATTACTTTATGATGATATTAGGTACGAGTAGAGAGGTAAAGTTCTGTCGCGCTGTAACATTCCGTGTAGTCGCCTCAATTCATTCCCAGGTATATATATAATGTGGTTCTGGGATCAATGAGGCCTCCTGCTGTGATTAGCCGGAGACTCTCAGCCGAGGTTTACTACCCCCGCGTTGATTCACCGATTACCAACGTGGCACCTCGTCGAAGGAGGTAGCTACCCCGGTAAAATAATGCTACAATAACACTCACGTCGTGGTCGGCGTACCTCGCGCACAACCAAAGGGCGGGCAGGATGACCTGTTTTTCGGTAATCGCTTCCTATCAATTTCCGTCCTGTTGTATTGGGTCGATCACGATGGAAGTGGTCTCATTCCACTCTCTATTGTAGAGTATTTACAGCATGGAGGCTTTCTCCACTTCCGGGGATACAATTATTGCGTCCCCGCCTTTTGGTTCCGAGATTACTACTGCTGTTTGTTGTAACATTCCGTCGTCGCTTTGATTCGCACTGGTATATATATAGTTTGGGATCAAAAAGAGGCCTCTCTGCTGCGGCATGAAATCACACCCATGCTTGTTGCTCCTTTGATCTGATCTCACTGCCGCCGTAGCTTAGTGGCCTTTAGTTATCATTCCCGCCCGGGTCATTTCTCATCTTCAGCGTCACTATCCTCAAACTTCTTTCTTGACCTCTTGTAGCTGGTGGCAACGCTGCATGGTTGTCAACAACGATTTGCGCCCCTGCTGTATAATAGTATAACCTCGGATATATTATCTGGCGGCTTTTTTGTGAGCACCATGGTTGGTCTGGCGGGGTAGCCATTCATGATAATCCCCCCCCCCGCTGCCCTGAGAACTCTCCCCATGAAATCGATACCACGCCGCCTTGTTGCTTCGGCAACGTCCAAAGCGTTGGATTCGGCGACGGTGGCGCGGTTGATGTAAAAGTGGCTCGCTTTGGACACGGCTCCTGGGATGCGGACGACTTATTCGACTTATTTCTTGCTGCCACATCATTGTAGAGCTCGGAGCTCTTCGCTTTGTTGCTCGATTGCAGCGAACGTACATGAAGAAGCAGGTCCTATATATTCCCCAGTGTCTACGGAGGTCTGTCTCTGAAGGAAATGTAAAGCGTCGTTCTACGGTCGTAGCACCCCCCCCCCCCAACTTTTTTTCTTCAACAAAATCACCGGTTTTGAAGCCAGCTCCTGGTCGTATCTCCTAAAACACGGTGCCCCTTTCCACCCGGACGTCATCGTTCGATTGTCCTTCAAATGCGAACAAGAAAATACACGGAGATATTTTTTCTCGTATCATCCTTCCTCGTGTCGAGCAGTCATGAAACATTCGGTAAAGAAAATCGCTGTTTTTTGGGGGGGAGGGGGGTATGGTAAAAAATCAGTCCGATATATTTCGTCCTCCTTATAATTTGTCTGCGTACTATCCGTCTGACGGCTGGAAGAAACGTAAATTTGGCGCGTCGAGGCCCAATCTCCTACTCTCTCGCCACCATTAAAACAGGCTGCCTAAACTTTGGCTCATTATATAATACCAGGTACAGGGTTTAGTATTTTATAAAATTATTCTAAGAACGTCAGCTGTGAGTTGACAAATAAATTGTGAGTCGATACTTATCTTCGCCAGCTGCGTAATACGCCGGGGTGGCTCGTCTTTAGTATGTTTTTCATCAGTATATGCACACGATCGTCGACCCACAAGCACCGTTTTCTCCGATCAAATTTGTGATTTTATCGTGAGAAAATATGAAGCCCCTGACTCTCTAGGAGAGGGTTTTCATATTTTTGGCTAAAAACGGTAACTAAAAAGCGAGCGTCAATTTCTCACGGCCGAAGGCCTTATGACCGGGCCCGCGCGCCCTCTGTACATACTATTCCAAATGACTTGACGATCATGCAAGCGAAGAATATCGATAGCTGACAAACACACTTGAGTCTCTCCACCAGCGGCCACCACGTAAACAGAGGTGTCTCCGTTTCTTCCGTCGTTTTTTTCCCGTTCTTTACGATCAAGGTGAGAGTTCGTCATATTTTTCGGGTCATCGACGAAAATCGAAGAGCAGTGAGTGGGAAGGCTGAACAAAACTCTGCGCGACGAGAACTGCCAGTACGGCATGTACCGGGGGGGAAGAGAAGGGAAAACATCCTTTTGATCACGGCTTGTCCACGAGACCGCTGAGGGTCAAATCTCCCACAAGACTTCAGTGTAGCTGAAAAGTAAAAGCATTATATCAAGCAATCCCAGAGTGTCATCACGGGGGGGGGGGGAGGGAGGCTACGTGCGCGCGGGGAAATTCATTTATATTTCTCCACTGAACATTTCAAGTCGTATCTGACCAGTCTGTTGAAATCACAGCCATGAGCTCATGACCGAACAGGCTTGATCACAAGCTCGGTTTGACGCACGCGTAAAACTTTGATACAGGGAGAAGTTCCCCAGAAGAGCAGACCCGTCAGGGCACTACGCCAATCGCCTCGAATGTGAATGATTATTGCAGGCGCGAACGACCTTCCGTAAAAATAGCGAGAAGCTGTGTATTAACAACCAGGTTTAATTCACGAGCACCACATCATAAATGAAACACAGATCTAATGTACACCGCAGCTTGCAAAGTTGAGTTTTAACCATTCAATCGGTCGTACTCACAGCTGACGTTTTCAATTTTGTTGTAAAATACCTGGTACATATTTTTAGCTTTTTTGTTTTCGGTTTTTTGCCTTCATCGCAGAATGCACAAAGACCAAAGACCGCAACAACACCAACAGGCACGGAAAAGTACAAAAAAAAATATTATTAGTCAGTCCCACGCTAGGGGGGTGCAGCAGAAGATTTAAAGAAAATTCTGAGCTCCTGACACGAGTGGGAACTCAACGTCCCACGGGGTCCCGTAACACGACCAACAGAAGAGGACGTTCACTCGTTCTCGCAAACCCACCAATAGCAAGTCTTTCATGCGCTATCATCATACATACTGCTGCTGTAGTCCTAAAACAAATACTATGCTCGGAAACGTCATCATACTAACAATATCGTACTAACCGATACCGCCACATTTGAGGACCTCAAAACCGCGGTCAGATCGGTCAGATCGGTCAGGTCGGTCAGAAACGTGTTGAGAAACATTGTTGAGAAACGCTTGGCCCCAAAAGTACCAACCTCTACCGTGGGACATGCCTAAAAAAAAAAACGACACTGGTGCTTTGCCACGGCCCATCTCTAGTACATACTACCAGGTACCTGGCACACCTGGTACCAAAGACAGTAGAAATCCCTCTATAGTGCCGGTTGCCCACTATGGTGCCTGTGGATCGCTTGGGGCACATATGGGGAACAACCAGTAGTGGCAGCACGTGCGGAGTAGTGCCGGTTGCCGCTATATTGCCGGTATTTCCGACACTGCAGCGGCAACCGGTGCTATAGAAAAAGGACCCCTACTTCTGTACCTGGTACTGCAGCAGTGCAAGTACAGGTAGTAAAACTCCCTCGCACGAGGAAAGTATTTTCCCCGCTCCGAGATTATTCTGTCAATCAGGAATCATCGCCGTCTCTCAAAAATCGACCAATCAACATAGATAGGAAAGCTGAACAACTGCGGGCAGGCAATGCCCTACGGCCGTTTTTACTATTCATATTTTGCACTAATATTGTCAATACCTATGCCGACTCCACCGCCGCTACAGCTGCTGGCTGTTGCTCCGCTGCTCGCTACGCGAGAAGGCACACGACACGGCAGTGGGCACCCCGATTTACGAGCACCCGATATAAGAGCATTCGGGACTTAACCCCTTCAGAACCCCCGAAAACTCTCCCTATACTAACTCCTAGTAGTACTCTGTCCCCGAAAATGGGTTTCCAGTCGTACAGAGGCGAAGAACGGTTATAATCGGCATGTATGTCCCGCCATACGAAAAGCTATACAACGTCCTCCATGACAGATAAGAGCGTCTGTTTCGGTTTGTCACGGGGTGCTCTTAATTGAGATACCCACTACACGAAGAGGTTGTATAAGTACGTGGGGCTCCTCTCACAACGTCAAAGCCGTACGAGAGATTGTATAATACTTGGGGGCCCTTCTCATCCCGTCAAGAAATCGTTCGAAATCATTTTTCTTATACAAAAATCGATTTCGATGCGTTCGTTTGTTTTTTCGCTACCCGTACCCCCCCTCCATCGCGCGGACGTACGTAAGCAAAGCCCTGCAGCTACTGCTGTATAAGAAAGGAGGCTTTTTCGCCTGCATAGCCCTGCAGCGCCTTCTAATAGTGCTCCCCCTGTCTAGACTATGCATATAACAGCCCAAAACTCACAAAATATGGAATCAATGCTACAATACAAAACAAGGTACCATGTATACGTTCATGTCCTCGCCCTCACCTATACCCTACGTTTTGACGGCACACGAAATAACATACACCAGATACACCATGCAGGCAAGACTTACGATGCTCGTTCAGAGCGTTATACTTGTTGCATGGGTTTCCACTCTATGGAAAGGCGTGTACTTATACCGACTACGCTATAAACTCGCTAGTGCTGCTCGGCGGGTTACTTGGGCGGTGGCTAATTGCTTTTCCTTTAGGATTTGACAAGAGTTTTGCCCCCCTTTTCAACCCCTTTAGGGCCCCAAACCCCTCCCTATGCTAAATTCAAGTTTTTTTGTCCCCAAAAACGGGTTTCCAGTTGTAAAGGGGTTAACTTGCGACACCCCCCGGATTTCAAGCCGACCACATCCCGAAGTTTGGGATACACATACACTTCCAAGTATATATGTGTACCACTTGGGACGGAAATGTAAGGACGTAAGGACCGTTACAGTATATTATTAGTAGTAGCACGAATACTAAAACGGTCCTTAAACTTTCGCCTAGGGATGTACGTACAAGTACCTGATTCGTAAATGACGGGTCAAACTCCACACCAGAATTGTCTAATTTGCCCTCCGACAATGCGCAGCGTTAGTGTCAACAATCAAAAAGAGATGATGAGAAAACCGAAAATCAAGACCACGAAAACTAAAAGCGCAAAACAATCAATCCAACAACCAACGACTACCGAATTCAATACTAGATGGGCGTCCATGTTGTCCTGACTTTACCTATCCCCCCGAGACACCAGGGCCAAGTCTTCCCCCTCGGGCACTTCCGAAAAAACATCAAACGGTAATCCGCTGTCCAAATAAACACTCTGGTTTGTAACTGTTCCACACCATCGACACAGACAGACAGACAGACAGACAGACAGACAGACAGACAGACAGACAGACAGACAGACAGACAGACAGACAGGCAGGCAGACAGACAGACAGACAAACATACGAGTCAGTTTCCCGACGCGTAAAACATAAAGCCATCCACTCTCTCCCCTCCCAAGTCTGTACGCACCCCGCAAAGAAGAGGCGCTTTTTCGCCGTTCCTGATTTCGACCTGGTCGGTACGGCGGTTCAACCTCCACGCTTCAAACACTCCACCCAGACAGACGAGTGAGTTCCCCAACACGCAAAGCATGGAAGCATGTTCCCCTCCCCCCCCCATCGCCACCAAATCGTTTTCCCTCCCAGTTATCAATCACTGCCGATTCCTATCTAGTCGGTACCAGCACGTCACCCGCTGCATGTCATACGGTCAAAGCACATACCGGTCGGTAGTAGCCATATTGCTTGGCGTACTGTCATGCCCCTAGAGTATTACCGCTACCACGTTAGACGACCTGAAAATCTGCCATCAGCAGGTCATCATGCTGCTTTCACGCGGTCGTACTGACTTCACACCGCCACAAAAGGCTCAAGTCATACGATCCTACTGCTTCCGTACCGCCATACATACTACTCGGAAAGGCATTCCACGACCTCCAGGTTGGCACCATGTTTTTTTCTGGGGCCCCTCAGTTAAGGACCTCTACAAAAAATCTCCCAAAAAAAAAGCGCTATAGCATACCTGGTATAAACCGATGAAAAATCCCATCGCCTAAAGCATTCAACCAAAAAATATTACAAAAAAAACAACAAAAAAACAATGAAATTGCGACCATCTTGGGTTTAACCCCCTTAGCGCCCTTTTACCACTGCACTCCCTAAATCCGGACAAAACACTTGGAATTTGACTAGGGTGGGAAAAACAATTAGGAGTTGGAAATGGGTTATTTAAGGGGCCCCGGATACGGCCATACTGCTGCGCTTCAATACTGCGCAACCTGCCGTCACGCGGTCATACCGCCCGCGCTCACGCCATCGTGACGTCATACTGCTTGTCGTCAACCTCGTCACACGGTCACGCCGCTTGCATACAGCAGCAGCCATCTCGTCTACTGCTGACATACTGCTTTCATACCCACTGCCGTCCTATACAGTCAGGCACCAGGACATGTTACACCACGCTACTGTTGCTACAGCCACAGGAAGTTGCCTTCATTCGGCCGGACCGTTCGTTTTTAGTCATTCGGCCATCAGATCCCCATGCAGTCAGTAGCACTGCTTTCCACGTCCAGATAACGCTCTCATGCCGTCTCAGTCCGTACGGCCTTCAAACGGTAACATACATACTGTACGTATCACACTGCTTTCGCTGTGTCTACCCGGCAGTCATGCCCTCTTCGGTACTTCAGTGTTGACGCCATACCACCGCTGCCCTATCACAAGCTCCTAATGTAGCACACCGTCATTCCACATGATCCGGCGCAGAAAAACCCACAGGCGCGCCCCCGCTCCCCACATCTGCCGACACCTCGCCCGCCTCCTCCAGCAGCAACTCCAGCGTCCTCTTAAAGTGAGGGATAGTCTTGGTGGGGATGTGGTCGAAGAACATGTCTTTCGAAACGACAATTTCGGTGAAGTCCGTTGGCTTGGCCCACACCGGCGTATATAGCGACCTGCCACGTGTTTTTTGTTCGAAATGATGGCATGGAAGACGGAACGAAGAAAGACGAAACGCCATGCATAGAAACAACGAACGGTTACATTTCAAGGCCGCCGAGTAAAGACGAACGCCACTCGAAAACCAGGGTCTGGCGGTCGCCACACCCGTCTACCTCAAATTAACGAATCCACGGACAAACTAACCAACCAACCAACCAACAAATCAACCAATCAACGAACCTGCAGGTCAACCACCCACTCAGCCCACCCACCGACCAATAATATCAAGCACGGGCGGGAAGAAAACGCCACAACAAACGGCATCCATCACGGCGTTCACGGGCGCACCAATCACGGCAATCACAGCACCCCGCGGCGAGCCAATCACAGCAACCACAGCGTGCAGCACGGCGATCGCAAAGCGAAAGTTGAAGCATGGGGGATTCACGCATACCGGGTACAGTATCACGGCGCCACCGAAGCATCACAAGCGGCGCACAAACGTGAGTATTAACAAATTCATTGAACTCACAGGTGACAACGTTTTACATTTTTTGCCAAAAAAAAGTCCGCCTCACTTCTCACTATGATACATTGGTCATCATGTAGCTTGATCTATTCATCTGATACTTACTATTCGCCATTATTTATTATTCAGCTGACTCTACTTGCATGCCATGGTTTAGCCGAATTTACTTATATGATCCACATTTGCCATTATTTAGCCAAACCTACTTATACTGGTCAACACTCAGCTCTACTGGCCTGTATCTATCTACACTTACCTATAACGTTTTATGACACGGCATATAATTGGTATCTATGTATTATCTCACCGATTCGCGAAGCAGCGGTTGCGTTTAGTGTGCGTCTTGATGTAGTGGATGAAGCGGCCCGCCGGGAGCAGCTCTGGGAACGTCCACTCCGCTCGTTTCTGCTCCACCTGCATTAATAAAAGAACATGAAAATATAACACATGAATACACAAATGAATCAGACACCAACAAGGAACGAAACAAGCAAATGAACGATCGCAGACGCGCAACCGTAAGCACTGTCACGTCGCACCAAACACAACATAGTTGGACGAGGGGAGGCATGGCAAGGCAACGCAAGGCAAGGCAAGGCAAGACAAGACAAGGCAAGGCAAGGCAAGGCAAGGCAAGGCAAGGCAAGGCAAGGCAAGACAAGACAAGGCAAGGCGCGCAGCACTCCCACAAAACCAAAGCAAACCAAAAACTACACAATAAACCCAATCCATGTCAAACCGAACCGACCCGAGCCAACCCGGGCAAGACCAACCCAATCCCATCACACAACCCAAAGCAAACGAAACGGCACCCTACCCCATCGCGCGAAGGCCATTGACGGAAGATATGGATACACGCCACACAGAGAGACACAAGACAAGTCACGAAATACACCCAACGCATTCCATTGACACTGTATTCAAGACAATGCAACGCAACACGCTTAAAGCAAACAAAACGCACCAGCGTCCACATCACAACACAAACATATACACAGCGCACACAACACACACCGCAAAGGTTAATAATCAACAACAAGAACAAAGCACAAAAATAAAAGATAAAACACAACCTACAAAACACAAAACACAGAACATGAATCTCCAAACTACAACAGACCCAAAGCAATTTTTCAAGGGAAAAAAAAAACATTCCAGGTACAAAACAAAAAAAGCAAAATTCGGAATACAAAATACAACACACAAACTACAAAATACCAAACACAATAGGACAAAATAAAACACTTTTCAAGGGGGGCAAAAACAAACACACCCCGGCGCTCACTCACCAGCTCGCGGTACCGGGCGAGCTGCCTGGAGAAGCTGGTCTCCGGCACCATCTCGTGTCTAGCGTGCACGAGGCCTCCCAGATCATCGCCGTAGCCCCGACCGCCGTGACCTCGAGTTCCGCCGCCGCTGCCGCTGGCGTCAAGAGACGAAGTGGAGATCGAGCCGTACGAGACCCCTCGGACCATGGACCGCATGACCTTCAGTTTGTGCGCCTGTCAGCCGGTCGCCGCACCATAAAAACGTACCAGGTATACGATAACGGACAAGATACAACAAGAAAAAAGAACAAGAACGTTAAAAAAAAAATGGAAAAATATACTGGTATAGCAAATCAGAGTAAGCACGTAAAACACCTCAAAAATAAAGATTACGTACGGGCAGTACACCTGGTAGACCATACACCCAGTATACGCATACAGTGCTTGAAAAAAAAAACGAAAAACAAAACGATAATGCGAGTAACAACGAATGACGCTGCACTTCATGGACACGACATACAGACCCCGTTGGAAGCGTGCCAGCGGCGAACGCACGCGCAGGACTTTGATCGCAGATTGCATCGGTACACCTCCTCGCGAACCCGAAAAGAAGATCGCAGTGGACTGTCAGCCTCCTCGCTACATAACCCACCAGCCTACAGAGTCACCCGTATAGCCAAAAATATGAAAACAAGCACGAAAACAACGAGCCCGGAACCGAGCCCGGTAGTCTGGGCCTCGCTCGCTTGCCTTCCTCCTGCCCGGAAAAACCGATAGCTTCTAAATGAGACTTGCTACTTCCCAACCCCATCCCTCCTCAACCCCCCTCTACCCCCCACCCCCAAAAGCTTTCCCCTCCTCTCCCCATCCCCCCTTCCGTCCCTATCTCCCCCCTCCCAAGCCTAGCCCCCCCAATCTATCCAACCCCACGATCCTCCCCTCCCGACACCCCAACCTCAACCTCCCCAGCCCCAGCCCCAAGGCTCAACCCCCCCAACCCCTCCAATCCCACCCCAACCCCAACACCCAACCCACCTTGCTGCGAGCGATCAGCTCCAGCACCTCATCCCTCATGCGCTCGGTCGAAGCCACCGACATTCGCGGCACTACATCCCGCCCGAAGGCCGCCGAAAGCACAAAATCGCCGCAGCTCTCCGCGTGCGGCGCATCCAGCAACCCCCCCAGGGGCGAAATCGCGATGCACCTTACGGAAGGGTGTTCTCTCCTGAGCATGTACGACAACAGAACCCCCGTGCTCCCGCCCAGAGAATGCCCCGTCACTCGCAGGGAGTACCCCAGGTATCGCGGCCTTTTTCCCCCCCTCCCTGAGCTCCCACTTCTTCTAGCCGCGGTGGCCGTTGAGGTATCCGCGGATTGCCCCGGAGAAATATCCGAAGAATGGTCCCTTGACTCTGTCATCGATTTTTTTGGCGCTAGATGTTCGGTCGCCGTGTGTGTCGAAGCCCAGGATTCGGCCGGGCCCAGAAGGGATCGGAGATAGCCTTGCGTATCCAGGTCTCGCCGTAACCACTCCGCACGAGCGAGGACACCCTATTTTTGAGCGTGCGAGCGTGTTCATGTGTTCGTATTCGTTCGGTCGGGGGAGGAGGGGTGGGAGGGAAGAGTCAAATGGGTTCGGCGATGAACGACGGGTGGGAAACGGCAATTTGGGAAGAGCCTCACGTGTACTTTGCCTACTTCAGCAAAACGATAATAACGTTACTATTGCTGCAGTCATTTTGCTAACTCAGGACGAACCCCCCTCTCCGCCCCGCCCCCCTCCTCCACCCCCCGCCCACCCCCCCTCCCTCTCAACAGACCTTACCTGATGCGCCAACATGCCGCTTCCATCGAAACCCCACCTCTTCCCCGACTCCTCCATGGACTCCGGCTGCGCCTGGAGGTCGCACAAGCAATCATCCAACGACATAGTACCCCTGATAGACACCACCACGCAGCGCCAGTCGTGGTCAACGAGAAGACAGTAGGGTGTCGCCGCCATGCCCGAGGTGAACTGTGCGTCGACCATCTCGCAGCCCGGGTGGAGCCCCGCCACCCGCAGCAGCGCGGCCTCGTGCGTCCCCAGCCAGTTGTCGCCACGCGAAGACAGCACCCCCTGGGCACCGCGATTCGCCACGCCACCCCCTCTCCCCTCTCCTCCACCACCTCCACCGTTGCCGCGACTGCCGCTGCCGCCGCTGCCGCCGCTGCCGCTGCCGCCGCCGCCGCCGCTACCGCTTCCCTGCCTCACTCCCCCAGCCAGATTAACTTCCCGGCTGAATGTTCCCGAGTCACCGTTCCCATTACCGCTGTTGTTGGAGTTGCCATCAATGCCGCTGGCGTTATTGTTGTTGTCCTTGTCGTTGTTGTCGTTGATATCGTCGTCGTTGTCGGCGGGGGCGGTCCACTTGGCACTTCCGCGCGTCTTGTGAAAGGCGCGGGAGCGTCCGGTGCAGCTGAAGCACAGCAGGTCGCACGCCCCGCAGCAGGGCCTCTCGAACACGTACAGGTACCTGTTCCCGTTGGTTTCGGTTTCGCTTTGATTAGTGTTTGTACCTGGTATGTCGTACGAGCAAGCAGGTAATAGCTTCATAAAGGTGTACAACGGGATAGCCCCCCAGCCCCCCACCTCCCTCAGGAAGTGGCCACACTAGAAAACAACTAAAATAATTTGAAGCTATCATCCATACGCAATAAAGCACGCACACTGCGACTCGTCGAACACCTCAAGGCACTTTGCGCTTGGTGCACGCGATGTCTGCGTGGTCGGCGAGAACCCGACGTGCTCCGTCCCCGCATTGTAGGGGTGAGAGGGTCTACGGTCATAAGACTACGGCCATGCATGAAATGAGTACACCCTCCTTCCTTCGTCTCATTCCCTCCTCCGCTCCCCCGTTCCTCACCCCCCCCCCCTCCCCCTTTCCTCACCCCCCCCCCCCTCCCCCACCCCCCGTCCTCCCGTCCTCTACTCAATCCAAACGCAATCCAAACGCAACACAAAACAATACAACACAGCGCCACGCAAAGCAAAACAACACAACACAGCCCGACTTCACCCAACCCAATCAAACCATCACAACAACTCAATCTCACACGTCACAGCTCAACCAAACCCAATCCAACCCAACCCAACAAAACCACAACGGAACAAAACACAACGCAATCCAAATCAAACCCAACACACCACAGCACAACACAACACCACACAACACACGTCAATCCAACATAACCTAGCGCAAACCCAACCCAACCCAAAAAAATGACCCAAAACAACCCACCACAGCCCGACCCAACCCAATCCAACCCAACCCAAGCCAACCCAGCCCAACCCAACTTCTTACCAGGTGTACATGGCGAGCGCGTAGCGCGAGAAGTGATTCACCTCTTCCATCGCTTTCCGGTCCTCCTCCTTCATCACGTCCACCAAAGGCCGCCCCCGCACCTGCCCGAACCCCTTGTGCTCCACGCTCCGCCTCCGCATCCCTAGAGGAACTCCCTCAAATTCACCGCCGCCGCCAACACCAACACCAACACCACCATCACCATTCAACGACACATACTCCCTCATGTCATTCTCTCCCACCCCCCTCCGCCCCCCCCAACCCGCCTCCTCGTCTTCAAGACTCTCCCCTTCCCTCCGCGCCATCACCGCTGCCGACGGTGATGGTAGCAACGGGTCGCCCTCTAAATGCGAGTCCGACTGAGGCTGATCTCTCTGCTTGTGGTAGAGGAGTACGATTCCTGCAGCAATGTCGGAAGGTACCACGTCCAAGTACTCCTGAAGGGAAACACCGGCACGGTGGAGAAGACGGCGGAGGCGTTGGGGGGAAGGGAAGAGACGCGGGGGATATGAGGGGGCGTCCGATCACCAGCTACTTGCTTCGCTTCGCGAAAGTCGTCAAGGGGGGGGGGAGGGGGGGGGGAGGGGGGGGGGGGGTGTATGCGTGCTCAAGGGTGGGGGCACTCGAATCACCACCTACCCGGGTTGCTCGTGTCGTGGAGGAGGGGGGGGGACGGGGGAGCACAAAGGACGGAGGCTCGATCAAAACCTACTCGCGTCGCCAAAGCACAGCAAGCACTCCATACAGCGGCGAAGCACACAGCCATCTCCGCACAAAATTTACAGTCCACACGGAACATGATTATCGAACATGGAATATGTAACACTGCATGTGGAATACGAAACACAGATATACAACCTAAAACAATCAACACTGACCACGGGATGAACGCACAACATCAAAGATCGAACCACACCTCCGCCTGAAAGATCCTGGCCATAATCCGCGCCAGCTGCTCGAAGTCCGTGTGGCTCGACCCCTTCCCACCGAACAAGCCGCACGTTACGAAAACCAGCACTCGGGTCAGCCAGCGCAAGCGGCCCTCCCATTGGGTTTCGACCTGAACACGCGGAGGGATGACAGGACGGGGAGATGGAGAGGGGGGGGGGTCAAGTCGTGCGGTTTTGACATGCAGCAGGCGGAGGATAGGGTGGGGAGCGCTGGGGGAAGCGGGGTAAACATCTGTGACATACTCCAGCCGCGTGCATTGGTTTGTATGCTGGTTTTTGTATCTCCACTCGAGATCTGGTAGCGTTTCTAGTGCGGGCGATCGGTGGTACAAATATATATATATACAACCTTCAGTTAGGCCAATTCTTGTACAGACGGATCCGTCAGTCGAAAAAGGTCTTTTTCGACTGGAGATCAAAGCCGGCTTTTTACACAGCCCAAAAAGAGCTTTCGACTCAAAGTTTTTCCACTGAGCGATCCGACTCGCAGATCCAATGGAACAAAATCGACGATTCGACTGAATACATCAGTCGAATTGCTCCATCGAAACCATTTGTGAACCCATCGCAACAAAAACACGCGCACGCCCACACACCCATACCAGCGACCACACAGCAGTATCATACAACAGCGCCGACGCTAGCATGGCTGCTATCACTGCTGCTTTTCGCCGCAAGTCCCGCAAGCAGCGTGGATCACACGATGGCAGATGGCAGCAGCGCGCGGTATCGACGACCTTTTTGCAGCAACAGCTATGCTGGCTGTAGCATCCACGGCTCTGGGCTGATTGCAACGCCACCAACCCGCTTGGAGGAGGGCTCGTCGCGCGTGGAGCACGCGTGGCTTGCGGAGAACGCACGAAGCACAGAGCTTCCAACCGATTTTCGATTGCCATACGGCAGTTCTCCCTCACACCAACCGCCTCCAGAAAGAGCACAAACACTATAAAGTCGACTAGACTGACGATAACAAGGATGCCCAAAAGAGCCCAGTTGGAAAAAAAGCCCAGTCGCAAAAAGGCCCTTTTGGACTCACAGATCCGACTGCATACAAATCGGCCTTAGTTGACTTCACATCGGCAGCTGTCGTTTACATGTTTTCATGCTCCAGCCTCGTGTACTGTGCATGCCGGCAGTGAATACTGTACGACATTGTACGGTATGATGGAAGAATTGTTATGTATACCAGGTACCTGGAATATGATGTTGCACGTTACCTGGTATAGTACAATAGGCGATTTGTATTAGACGCCGTATATTATGGCATAGTACGTCGTGGACTGTATGGTAGACTTCTTGTAACGTACGTACGTCGCATGGTACTGTATTGGTAGGCGGGACGGAAGGGTGGCAATGTATCAAGCAAATAAAAAACGGGGACGCAGTACATAGCGCATAACGTCTCACCTCAGCGTCGGGAAACCTCTCGTAATAGGCACCGTCGTGTTCCCCCCCAACGCCAACACTTTCTGGGTTTCCCCTCATGAGAGCGCAGCAGCAGCACGTCACGCAGACATCGACGATCTGAGCCGATGGACGGTGTATCATCCATCCCATATAGATGTAGATACGTAAGAGAGGGAAACAGGGACGGGAGAGGGAATACAAGCGTACACCGTAGACCGGGGTAGATAAAGAGAACAAACGAGTACGAGCGGCGGAGAGAGAGAAGGAAATACATGAGAACGAATCCAAGAGGCGTTTCTGGATAGTACCGGGAAGGGGAACCCATGCGGAGGAACAACCCCCCTCCCACCAAGGCATGCCAAAATAACGAAATCACTGACGGAGTGCGGGAGCTAGTGGGTGAGAGTGGACGGGATGGAGATGGCAAGCAACAAGCTGGAGGGAGCAAGCTGCAACTTCTCGAGTACAACAACACCGGAGCACCTCGATTCCTAACATGATCAACTATGACTCATCACACAAGTCAGTATCTCGCTACCGTTGGTCTGCATACGGTGCGTCGCAAAATATAAAAGAGAGCTGAAAATACGCAATTCAGATAAGAACCCCCCCCCCCCCCTCGTGCAGATAACCTGGACATGACAGAAAGAAGGAAGAGGTATGCCAAAAGTTGGGCGGAGGAGGAAGAAGGCGCACAGAGGCGCCCTTGTGGCAATGCAGAAGAGTGTAAAACTCATACATTAACAGTGGGAGAATGTAAACTGCGCCACAAGAAAGGCGATTCTGCTAGACGTGAGTAGACTAGACGAACGTAACATGGAGAATTCTCGTACGCACTAGCTAGTAGCGAGAAAACGATTGCTATCCTGCGAAACAAATGGTGGCTACAGACGGCCAAACAGGAAGAGAACAAAATGAGCATATAAAAAAAAACGCAGTATATGAAAGAAAAGAAATGAGGGCCCAAACGTTGGAGGTGTCTCTATTAGGAGCAGGAACGATGCTCCGTCTCGAAAGGAATGCATGGTCAACGGTCAAATTACTACTAAGGCATGCAACAATTTAGTACGCCCCCCCCCCCCGACCCCCTACATCTCCCTCTCTCATTCAAAGCCTCTCTCCCCTGCCTCCCCCCCTTCCACCCTCCCCGCCCAAACTTTCCCTCCCGTGCCTACGTGCACCCCCTCGCCCCCTCGCAACCTCCCTGCCCTCGGCCCGCCCCCCGCGTCGACGAAATCTCACCTGGCTGGTAGCAATGACGAGGAGTAGGATGTTCAGCGCCTCGTCCGTCAGAATGCCTTGACACATCGAGTCAAAATAGGTCACTAGGGCGATGCCCATCCCCGCCATGCCCAGCTGCACCACCCCCAGCATCATGTGTACGTTCAGGTACCCGCCCATGTTGGCCCGCGGCTCCGGGTCCGCTATGCTCCCTGCAGGGAATAAAGAAACGGTGGCAGCGGTGGTGCGGGTGGCCATGATAACGGTGGTGGCGGTGGTGGCGGCGGTTGTGGCGGCGGCGGCGGGGGTGGTGGTGGTGGTGGCGGTGGCGGTGGTGGTGGTGGTGGTGGCCATGGAGTGGTAGTGGGTGGAGGTGGCATTGCCGATGTTGTGGTAGAAGTGGCAGCGGTGGTGTTGTGCTGGCGGGGGTGAAGCGCCGTCTTTGCTTCAAACGAAAAAAAGTATGAAGCCCAACCCCATCGCTTTTGCTGTACACCGCGATCACGCGAGAACACAAGCACGCACAAGCACACACACCACACGCACACGCACACACGCGACTCACTCAACCTACCCATTTCTGTGCGAGGCGACCGACTTCCCCTCCCCTACCTCCCCCCCCCCATCTCCCTTACTCACCTCTGGTGGAGATGAGGGTGATGCCTCCCTCCACCACGACAGAGAGGGCGAAGGTGGAGAAAGAGCTCACCATATAAATGTATACCACCCATCCGTTGTCGCAGCTCTGCAAGTCCGCATCCACCTCAAACTGGGGGGAAAAATGGAAGAACAGCGCCAGAGCATCGAGATTGATCACGGTTGGTTGGGGGTCGGGTTGCATTCCGCGCTCGAGGGGGGGGAGGGGGAGGGGGGGGGAGGCCGGGGGAGGAGGAGGGGAGGGTGTGGAAGAGTAGGAGGGGGGAGAGGAGGAGAAGGAGGGGGGAGAGGATGAGGAGGAGGAGGAGGAGGAGGAGGAGGGTAAGGGGGAACGGGAGGGGGAGGGCAATGACTGTCGTGAAGAACGAGCGGGAGCGGAAGAGGTCATGCTCGTCGGTGGCTCTGGCTGTTTGGTTAGCTGGGCGGGAGAGTGGGTAGCTGGGAAAGTACTAAGAAAGAAAACGTTTCATTTTTAATTATTTGGATTACTATACAAGAATGAAACCTGTTTTTCTCAACTAATTTATTAAATGGGTAGATGGCATGCCGTTCGAGTCCGAATCCATGTTGGATAGCAAGAGGCAACACGCACTGCTACAACCAGGGGCAGTATTCTATCGTTTCGCATGACTTGCTGCGCTACTACTGTACAAATGTACGCGTAGAGGGCGCGACAAAGAAACCGCGCACGTCGCATCGTGAGTAGAGCTTCTACGTCAGACGTACTACATCGTACTGGTGTTTGGTGTACCGGCGCTGCTGCCGAAAAATATGCTGCATTGCTGTGGGCGTACCGTTTACTAATAATCAAATGCAGCGGCAATCAACACCAACGACGTAAGGCCCGCTCGCGTCATGCAGCCCCCATTCTCTTGTAACATAATTTCGCACTCTACCCTTTTACAACACGTCGTCCGCGAGAAAAAAGGCATTCGAGAGAGCACGAGAACCGAGAAAATTCACGACTACCCGGCCCAGCAGCTGCTGGCCAGCTACTAGCAACAGCACACTGTCTGTTCGCGTAATACATGTGCCAGTCTGCCAGCACCGTCCGGTGCTGTATCCAATTGGTATTGCCACTCACGCGATCAACCAAATATTGTCTGCCATGCTGCGGCAATCAATGCTCATTCTTCAACCACGTATTCTGAACCAAAACGCCAGCTTACGTAACCATTTCTCGCAACAAAATAGACATTGGTCTTGGTTCGGTTCCGGAACTCTAAAAATCTCTTGCTTCTTCGCAGTTTCCCATCTTACAACGCCTGAAAAAACAATCAACAATTAGACCCTTCGGGATTGGAGAAAGGAAAATTATCGAAACCAAATAAATTACTTGACTATACTATACAATCGACCGCACCAAGGAGCACGGGCTAAAAGGGTACCTGGCCGTGAATTGTAGGGGATAGGGGATGTGTCCGAATCGCACGTTGGGAGATGAGCACATGACGCGCGCGCAGCATTTTGACGCTTGCTGCTGCTGTTTCACGTGTTTCATGTGCGTTAGTTTCATGTTGCATGCTCTTAGCGATGCTTGATAAAACCATCGTTCTCGCGATATCTATGGCCCCAAGTCCCGAGTCCCGCAAGTAGAGTTTGACACCAGTTTTGGGGGCACATGCACAGCGTCAAAGCGACGTATAAGCGTCTTCTTACCATGGTGCTAGCATGCAGCACACGGCAATGCAAGCTATGCACGTGTCTTACAGGCACTTGCATTGGATTTCTTCGATAGTAGTAAAATCGTCGGCAGCCAATGCATTAATAGCAGCTCCGGTGGTTGCTTCATGTGAAGGATGCTGCAATCGGCAGCTTTATTCGTCAATTTTTCCACTGGATCCCCAAAAGCCACCCACATCACTTGCTACCCACAAGGGTTAACTGTAACTGGGCATGATTTCATGTTTTTCCACTGTAGATTGGTGGAAATATCAGTTTACTCTGAAAAACAGACACACAGACACGGAAGACGGAAGCCGTGTGGTAAGAAACACACACGGCGCGTCGGTGTTCTGTTATGGAATACGAGGACGAATTCAAATCAAACATATACATATATTCGACGAAATCTTCGATCTCACAGCTGGAGTGTATTTTCATTTTTTATAATATAAATCACCCTGTGCTGTGTATCAACATGCTGACATTCGTCGTATATGTACATTGCGTCTGCCTGGTAGGGCAGTATCATAGCGAGACTCGCCAATAGTACTTATACAGAAGTGATTGCTGCTGGTGCTGTGGTGCTGCTGGCAAGGCTTGAAACAGAAGAAACGAAACATTACGCGCACGCATGAAGCTCTATCGTCTATTGCCTGTAACGTACCAGGTACCTGGTATCATACATCGCAGTTCTAAATGTTACTATAATACGAAACCACGAGGTATTTGTATCCCCGTATACCAGCACAGTGGCAGGTACTGGTATGCAGCAAGGGCAGACCGGAGAGGAAGCAACGGTTTCCCTACTCCTCCCCCCCCGTTTGCCTTTGGGCGCCATGCATCTGGACTGCGCGGTGCTCCTACAGTGACTCTTTTTTGCCTCCTCTACGTACCACCTGACCGTGGACAGTTCTTCGGGTACCTGGACCCCTCGGTACCACTTGCCCCCCTTCTTTGCTGCGTGGACAGTACAGTTAAACTCGAAATTGCCGTGGGGATTCTTCCGTGGGGCCTTTGGTGGATCGAAACACGATGAGGTCGTCCCTCGGGTTCTGAGCCAGTTGTTCGGTGGTCAACCTGGTCCAGGGTGTTCCTCACCGGTTATCCGGTAGCTCGGATCATCGACGTACTCCATACGAGTACTCTGCCACGCACGGCACTGTTTTGTTGTGTGAACTTCTGAGCGAGCCGTGAACGTCAGATGTATACCGTGCGCCTTTGGTGTTGTTGATAACCTATTGGGAAAGTAGAGGACAGACCAGGCAGCAATGCTCCCAACCCTCTAGTAGTTGCATTCGGAACCCAGTTGGGTGCTGGCCCAATGCCGGCTGGGTGGTGTCATATGCTTTGTTGCTGTTTTCGCTCGCTGTTTTCGCTCGCTGTTTTTTTGTCGTTTATTTGCTTGTATTGGGTACGGGGGCGATGGCGATATGGACACCACTGCACTTGTCGTCCGAAACAGTGCGCATGTTACCGACCATGCGCCAACGCTCCTACTCAAGCAAATGTAGTAGGTCGCCCCGGTGGCGTATCAGGTTATCCTCGAGTCTGGTATAGGTCAGTTTTGTGAGTTCGAGCCCCGCTGAGTGCATACTCGTATAAATTCGTTGGGACTTTTTCTTGTGGACAAATTGACTTGCGGAAAGCGCGAGAGCGTGAGTTAGCAACACTCGATGAACAATCGACGAGCAGTGGGATTGCTGAACCCTATGCGCGATAAAAATTGAAGGCAAGAACCGGGAGAAGGGATGGCACCTGTGACCACGGCTTGTCCAGAGGCTGGAAAGTAAAAGTGTGCTAACAAAAAAAAAAAAAAAAGTAGATGCATTCGGAACCCAGTATGGTTGCTGCCGACGACGATACTAATAGTTGGCTGTTGTCATATGGCTTCGTTGCTGTCTGTTTTGCTTTGTTTTCATCTATGTGCCGTCCTGTTTCACTCAATGTTCTTCCTGGGTACCTCTTCTCTCTCCCCTACGGACCTGCTTCTTTCCATTTTTCTTCCTTTTTTTCTTCCTTTTTTTTCTTTCTTTTTTTTGTTTTTCTGATTATTTTCTTTCTTGCACGTAGTCTGGTGTGCTGAAGCTTGGTTATGCTTTGCTCCCGCATTCATTGCGTTCGGTATTGCATGGCCAAAAACACCTGGGTTGCAGTTGTTGCAGCGCATATATCTGGTATCTGTTCTGTAGTTTGTGACCACAGCAGAGCTCGTCTCGGGACGCAAAAGGCACGAACACTAATTGTGCTGTATTTTTGTGATTTCTTTCGTCCGCACCGCAACGCTCTGAAGAGCTTGCAGCAACAGCCGTCTTGGGCAAGGTTCGCATCGGGAACTTAGCAAGCGCTTAGGGCGAATAAAGTCGTAAGTGTGCCGAAGCCCCGTGCCCGATGTCCACGATGACACACCTCACACGATGACAGCGACAAGTCACAACGAAACAACCAAAAGGTCACATTGTTCTTGGTTGCGTCATCAAAACCTCTCACCAAAATAATGACCAGCGCGACAGTCCATACCACGCGCAAGGTCATGCTGCAGAGGGACGGGAGGGCCAGCTCGTCTGCACCGATTCCCCAGCGGCGCCCCATGTAGCGAAGAGCCGGCATGATGTCCTCGCCAACGCTTCTCGAACAGAGGTTTGTGTGATGATCGCGGTCATTCCCCTTAACCGGCCTCTACGTCTCCGTCGTAAATTGCCCCCCTTGTGGTGAGATTGGGTTTCGACACTATTTGCGAGGCAGTGGGATACTTGGGACATAGGGAGAGACATTCCAAGTAAGTGCGTGGGAACCACCTCTCACACGAGGATGACTCAAAGCTCATGTGCGGTAAGAACGATAGACGCACGCAGCGGGACTGTATAACCTGAGGAGACGTGATAGGTGGAGCAGAGCAGTACAGAGACTTGATTGGGCAAAATTAGATCTAGTTCAGAGCTGTGTTGGAGTGGAAGTACATTAAAGTGGTATGCAGTTCATAAAACCTTGTTGGATAGATCGGTTTGGGCTTCAGAGAGCATCTGAGCACAGCAGAGCAGTGCGTTGCTGGTGGCTGTGGCCCAGAATACGCCCGCTATAGTGACCTTTGTAGTCTACAAGATTGGCAGTCGCGCTTCTGCGCTGTTGGCGTACGTACGTAGGCTCAGATGGGGCAGCCGTCACGGCCCTCTCATCAGTTCTGGTTTTCGACCACTTTTGGCCGCACTTAATAATAAAGACACTTGTTTTTTACATCTTCTCCTTCCTTGACCCGGGACACTGCCTTGCTCTCCCGAACCAAATAAACTCTGAAGGCCTCCCCTTCAGTCTATCAGCAAGCGAGACCCCCGTGGTTACGCTTTCCTGACAGTGGCGTCGACGGCAGGACAGAGCTAAGCTTACGTCCGACCGGACGGAGAAACGAAGAGTATGGGTGTCGGCAAGAAAGGTGCGAAAAACGATGGTGGTGGTAGCGAGAAGGGGCTTAGGGCGCCCGGCGGGTCACCCGCTCCGCGGCTGGCGCGGCTAGCGTTGCGGAACCGAGCGCCGCGACCGAGCGTGGAGGAGGGCTTAGCCTCCTCCCGAACTCCGCCCAGAGGGGGCGCCTTGCGTCCCCCGGTGGGGGTGCGTCAGGTCCCCGTGGCCCCTCTGTAGGGTTGGTCGACAAGTCTCTTGCTTCCAGTGTGGGAGGCTCGGAACCTGGGCTCACTCACGATGAGGGTGGTCGCATGGTCGATGTAGAGAGGGAGGACGGTTCCACACCCCTAGCTGCACGCAAGTCCTCCTGCTTATCCGACCCTAACCCCGATTCAACCCCCTCCGACCGCGTCGCCGGTCGGAACTCGCCCCGTCGAAAAACGAGAGGCCCGTCACACGCCTGTGACACCGGGGCAGGAGGGAGCGCCGGAGCAGCAGGTGGGAGCACCGGAGCAGCAGGGGGAAGCACCGGAGCAGCAGGGGGAAGCACCGGAGCAGCAGGGGGCAGCACCGGAGCCGTAGGAGGGAGCTTTCGGCGCGGCCAAAGGAAGCACCGGAGCCGTAGGAGGGAGCATCGGCACGGCGGGAGGAAGCACCGGAGCAGCAGCCGCAGTAGAGGGAACTGCAGCAGGTCCCGGGTGTCCTTCCCTTAGGTCAGGGCGCGTCGGGTCGTACGCCACCCGACCCCCTCCGTCCACGATCGGCGATTCCGTGCGCGGGGCGGCGGGAGCGGCTTGGCCCGCTGGCATCACCCTCAAGGTTGGGTTAGCCGGGTCGAAAGCCGGAGGGGGGTCCCGTGCAGGGAGCAAGCGGGCGCCCTCCGCTAACATGGTGGTACGCGCAGCCTCCCGCACCGTGCGCATGTGCTGAATAAAACGGTTGAGGTGGAGGGCGCGGTCCCTCTAGGTGATGAACGCATGGTGGGCGCTGTCGTAGGATCCCGTGGCGCCCGAAAGACCACCCTCGGCCTCCAGGACAGTGCGGTTGCTCGCCGCGAGCTGCTCCCTGATCGCGACAAGGTCCGCCCGGCGCTACGCAAGGGACTCCGCCCGGCGGCCCATGGCTGCGCGCTCCCTCTCCAGGGCTTTGCTGTTAGCCACCTTCGCCTCCTCGGCCTGGCGTAGCTCCCGCTTCGCTCGACCGATCTCCTGGTCAGCCTCCGCGTACTCCCGGGCGGCGGGTGTCGGGGCGGCGGCCGCGGCCACAGTGGGGGCGACGGGTGCGGCGTGTGCCGGGTTCCCCTGGGGCCGTGCGGAGGCGGTCCCAGCGGCCGTCGCCCGCGACAACTTCCCCTACCCCGAGGCGGCCGGGGCCGGCGTCGCTTCCTGCAAGGGGTTGGACGGCGGGGGACAGACATCAAGGGCGGCGAAGCGGTTACCCCACGCTCCAGGACGGTACATGTGAGCAGGCGAGTTCGTGGTCAGGACTGCCGCTGTCGAGGTCGCAGCACGGCGCTTCACATGTGGGGCGGGGGGTGGTGGGGTCTGCGCCCCAGCAGGTGGGGTGAGTGACTTGGCCAGTTATGCGTCCGTGCGAATTAAGTTTGCCTTGTGAGTCGCAATATCGTTTTCTTCCTGTTGCAACTTTCTTGCCAATAGTTCATCCTGCTTGTATAGGGCGTTCGTGGGGTATGCGATTGTTGGTGTAAAACGTGCGTTTGCGCAGGACAGGTAGCGCCGGAAGACGGCACCATGCAGTTTGCTATCAAAACAAGCATTGATGACCAATACGCGTCTCTCAGCGCGTAAATTTTTGCGGGGCGTAACATGCGCCCGATACCTTTTGACAGTGTGGATGACTTGCTTGAGGCTTTGGATGACTTGTCGCTTAACCAGACGACGGCGTGTGCGTCGTCTAGACTGAATGGGGGGGGGTGGAGCGCACTTGACGCGCAGTAAGACGTACGCGAAAGCCTTTCATGGCCATAAGTTCGGGGGGGTCATGGCAGTGGACCAGAAGGAGGCTGACCTGGAAGACGAGGAGCTGGAATTCCAGAACCGGGGAGGGGCACTCGCGGGCAAAATGGTTTTTGTCTGCACAGTTGAGACAACGGGGACCAAAGACCCTGCGGGCAGCATATTTGTCTTCCCGATTTTTGTAACGGATATATAAAGCTGGTTTTGATTATTTACTACCAAACCCATGACGGCTCTCCATGACTGCCTAAATTCTCTGGAAGCCCAGCTCCTCGTCTTCCAGGTCAGCCTCCTTCTGGTCGACGGCCATGACCCCCCCGAACTTTTGGCTATGGAAAGCTTTCGCGTACGTCTTACTGCGCGTCAAGTGCGCTCCACCCCCCCCCATTCAGTCTAGACGACGCACACGCCGTCGTCTGGTTAAGCGACAAGTCATCCAAAGCCTCAAGCAAGTCATCCACACTGTCAAAAGGTATCGGGTGCATGTTACGCCCCGCAAAAATTTACGCGCTGAGAGACGCGTATTGGTCATCAATGCTTGTTTTGATGGCAAACTGCATGGTGCCGTCTTCCGGCGCTACCTGTCCTGCGCAAACGCACGTTTTACACCAACAATCGCATCTCCCCCAAGAACGCCGAAAACAATGTTCCCGCCGGCACCATAAAATTCTGCAGAGTCTGCATCACCGCCGCTGGTGACGCCTTGCTCAGTCCGCGACAGAGGGCCCGGAGGATGTGGTCGAACGCGGCTTGCCCGCTCTGCCCGGCGTCCAGGAGCTTTCCCCCTTGGGCAAAAGCGTCCACCACCATAGTTTTTACCGCTGCCGCCTGCGGGGACGACGCGCGCACGGAACGGAGGATATGGCGCTCAAGCACTTTCTCCCCACCTCGCGTCCAGTCGGCGGTGTGGGTATCGTCACAAGCCACGCGCGCGAGATCGACCGACTTGCGCAACGCAGAGGTTAGGTGAACTAGGTCAGGCACGTGGTGGTCTGAAGCAAAAGGAAGGGGCAGAACCGCAATGAGTATGCTAGTTTCGAGTCTCGCGAACGCGCGCTGAATTACTTGTGTATCGGGTGTGTGGCTGAGTTCCCCAACTTATCTGTTCAAGTCTCCTGTATCAGAGCGGGGTGCTGCGGCTACATGATGGGTTGTCTCGTGAGTGTGTGGCGGGTGATTATGCTGGCTAGCGGGGTCAGGTAAATCGTTACGTGTGATCGGGACGACCCCTTCCCCCGCACTATCGTGAGCCCCCTCTGCATAGCTGCGGTGACGGGAGCCTCTACCGCCCGCCCACCCACCCGATGGGCCGCCCCCTCCATTACCCTGCCAGGGTTGCAACTGCTGATGCTGGGCTGGCTGATGAGTACACTGGTGCTCGTCGCCCCCGCCTGGACCATAGTGGGAGTTGCTCCCGTACGTGTGCCCGCCCCCTCCCGGCCCACCGCTGTGAGGGCCGCCCTGGCCCGCAGCCCGGTACTCGGCCGCCTGGAAGGCCAAGAGGACTGCGTCCGACACCTCGGGGCCGCTGTAATGGGCCGCCGGCGCCGCGGCGGCCGACGACTTGTTGGCCGATCTAAGCGGTGCGCACGTCTTCAGCACGATGGACCTGGTTGGCGGGTTCTTTCAGTGCTCTATCCACGAAGATTCTATCCCATTGACAGCCATCTGCACGCAATCAGGACTTTGGGAGTGGAAAGTCATGCCGATGGGACTCGCGTCGAGCCCCGGCTGGTTCCAGTCGATCATGCTACGCGTATGCGAGGGATTAGAGAGGGTGCGCCTTTTTATTGACGATATCGTGTGCTTTTCGAAGAACAGCTGTGAACACGTCCGCGACCTACATAATTTTGTCGACCGACTCACCACATTCAACCTGAAACTAGCACCGAAAAAAGCGCATCTAGGAGTCAGAGTGATCAAATTTTGGGGTCACAGAGTAACGGCCGCAGGGATCGCGCCGGATCCGGGGAAGGTAGAAGCGCTCATGAAATTGCCGATGCCCACAAACGTTAGCCAATTACGCTCACTCTTGGGAGGGCTGAGTTATTACAAGAAGTTCCTAATAGGGATGACCGCACCTACCAAATCCCTGAACTCGCTGCTCAAAAAGGGCGTGAAATTTATCTTCACACCTGAACACACTAACATAGTGCATGCCCTTTTGGAGCAGTTAACGAGTCTCGATGTCTTAGCGTTCCCGGATTTTCCCGCCGCAATTGCAGGTGATCGGCCGTTACACCTAATCACAGATGCGTCCGTGGATGGGCTAGGAGCTGCTGTGGAGCAAGAGCAGGCAGACGGTACGATGCGTCCAATTTGTTTCCTGAGCCGTTCCACGCTCCCGAATGAGCGCAATTGGAGCGCCACCAAACTAGAGTGTGCCGCGGTCGTTTGGGCGGTGAAGAAAACCGTCAGTTATTTTATGGCATACCCTTTGTAGTGGTAAGCGATCACCAACCGCTAAAAAATCTCCAGAGCTTAGCATCGAAGGTAAACCGAGTGCAACGGTGGTTTGATTTCCTGAGCGCTTATAACTATAAATTGGTGTACCGTCCAGGACGGCTGAATGGAAACGCCGACCTCTTGTCCCGACTGCCGTTGCCTGCCACCGATGCAGCAACCGATGCGGATCTCTGACTGACCGACCCAACGGACGTTGACGTTTATTTTATAGGCGCCAGTGGAGTACAACCACGGCTGGGGAATCGAATGGGTTCCATCTTAGGTGGGCTACAGCTGAGATCCGGGGACATTTTTGCGGTGGACGAAGAAGAGCATAACCGGCGCCGAAAACTGCAGACGAACAAGCGGCAATGTTATGGCAGGTAATGCAAAACGACCGAAAACGCGAAAGCAGTCAGAGGGTAAGACTTGAGACCCCGAGCGTACACGCGATACGCGACGACAGCCCGCTGCTATACCCAGGGAGGAACTCAGTGGTTAACGGTCAGCTAGAACACGGTTTAATGCTGCATGCTTGTGCGATGACGGAAGAAGGGAAACAATTATTGCATTCAAGGTTCGGGCAGGAGGTTGCTGTAATGAATCAGGACGGGAGTGGCAGTAGCGCGGCAGGTACGCCAGACGATGGTTCTATCAACAACGTAGGCGAACCTCCAGACTTGCAAGAAGAGCTCAGTAGTGACGAAGCTTTTGAGTTCGGAGAAAAATTGTGCCAGAAGAAGGCCGCGGACTGGGCAACAGCCCAGCTCAAGGGCACGACGGCTAGTGTTGTGATTGAATATATCTTACAGGACACACCTAGCAGTGAAATAAATGAAAAAGGGTCGGATCCACGAGTGGATGTACTGGAAGTAAAGCGCTTGGTGTCGCAGGGAAAGTTAATGGAGCTTCCTAACTCGAAAAAACTGCTGGTGCGACGTCCCTCGCGTGCCCCGACCGACCGACCCGACAGAAATCCCGGACGTTACGAGAGGTTGCTCGGCGATGAGCCGGTGAGGACGTATGTGCCGCTGCTGCTGAGACCTTGGGTGATGGATTGCGCGCGCAAAGAAGCGGTACACCTGGGAGAAAGGGTGACGCTGGGGTTGTTACCAAGATTTTATTGGTGGATTGGCATGGCTGAAATTGTAAAGTGGTGAATTAGGCGGTGCTATACCTGCGAGGCCCGCAAAAGCACTAGACAAACCGTACGTTGGCCTCTGATATCATTGCCTTTACCCAGCAGACCCGGACATATGGTGTCATTTGACCTTTTGGGACCTTTACCGACAACGGCCAGAGGGAACGCGTATGTCTTCCTGCTAGTTGATCTATTTAGCCGCCATGCCGAGGCATACGCCATTACTAAGGGAGAAAAGAACACGGAAGGTTGCGCTGCGCGGCTGGTCAACGATTATACTCCAAGATGGGGATGCCCCCACACCTTTTTATCTGACCGAGGAGCTGAATTTGTATCGAAGGTGTACGAGGGGTTTTTAAGATGTTGGGCTCAGTGAAGAAATACACGAGCTCATATCACCCACAGACGAATGGCATGGTAGAGAGACTGAATCATACCCTGTATCGAATGTTATCGTTCCTCGTCGCGGACGACCAAAATAACTTGGGTGAGGTGTTACGACACGCTGTATCCGCCCATAACAACAACGTGAGTAAGGGCACAGAATTAGCTCCCAATGAGATTCACATCGGTCGATACCCGAGGCTGCCAATGATTATACTGGAGGGTAGCGATGCCAAAACCCACCAAAGTGAGAAGAGGGGTCAGCTCGATTTCCTTGAACTCATGCGAGACCGACTAATACGAGCTTACAACTTGGTACAAGAGGAAGATCGATTACTGAAAGCAAAGCATGAAGCTGCCAATGAAGAAATTGAGGCAGCCATGAACAATAAATCGAAATTCAAGTAGGAGACTGGGCGTGGGTATACGATGACCCCAGCACTATCACGGGAGGCGGGAAACATGTTCTCAAACCAAACGAGGGTGGCTCGGCCCAGAAATCCTTGGCACTAGTTTGCAAACTGGCGAACTGTTGGACAGGTCCATACAAAGTGTTATTTGTGGGTCCGAGGAAAACGGCAGACGGTAGAGAAGTGGGGCCAAAGTTGACTTTGTTGGAGATACGAGCTGACGAGCCCTGTCGAGGAATCAATGCGAGAGAGTCGGTACACCGATGCAAGAAGTGCCTTAATCCTCACGACGGAACAACCCCTCCGAGATTTTTGCCATGGGCCCTGAGCAATTATATTCTTGGCAAGTACTCCGAGCTATCCCCACCGTTCCACCCAACAGCTGAAGATGTAACCACAGAGCTAGACACGTATCGAGTGACGCCGTGCAAAATAGTCAAGCACCGGTTGACGAGGGGGCTAGGGGGAACGATTGCAGCGCAAATACCTCACATACTGGGAGAATCTAGTACGACCCTCGTGGGAACACGAAGAGGACTTACACCAGCATGGTAACCACGTTGTCAGATACTGGGCGGGAAAACCTGTTCGAGACGGAGGCGGAAACGCAAAATATCGTAGGTACCGAGTTCAAACGGCAAAAAAAGCCACTGCCCGCGAAAAAGGCGAGAGACACGTAATGAATGGTTATAAAATTTGCTGCGACGACCGAGGAAAACCGGGATTCTTTTCACCTGACATCGTCGGCTCGTCTATCTATTATAACACGACGAACACAGGGTGGCAGCTGGCAAAATTGGTGGGGTTGGCGGAAGACGCGGAGAGCAAGAGCCTGCCGCTTACGATCAAAATGCTGGACCTGGGGAAACAGTACAACGTGCGCCTGTCCAAGGACACGCTGACAACCGTCGGAGACCAGTGAGGAGCTTGATGCTGGCACGCACACGAGCGAACGATGAGCGTGAAGCACTATGCACCATCCTTGGAGTAGCTGGAAATTGGGGGGGTTAACGTACAGAGAGACACGACTTCAGGTCGGTCAACCGGGGGGATCGAGAGTTGCAGTAATAGTGAACCGGTCGACCAACGGGGGTGGGTGGGTGGTTACAGAGCAACACAGTAATTCTGCAGGCTGACGGGAGGGTTACCGGCCAACAGCAGTACAGTAAAGAGTGTAGCGAGATTATTAAGCAGGCTACGGAATGGAGCATCTTTGCCAAACTGCAGAAGTAGTGACGTTTGGGGCAGAGCTCACGAATATGATCTGGGTGCACATTCACGTGGTTTCTGCAGGGCTTCGCGGTTGTGACCAGGATTTGTTTTTGGATTTGTCATTTGAGGTGGTGTGTTCAGATTTCGCGACGAAGCCAATAAATACGGTGATTCGGATCTCCAAGGGGCATACCTACATTGAACCGGGCAGCTCACGAACGTTCATGTCAGCCGCACTTGGGCACTGCATCCACAATACCGAGCATTCATTCGTGGACGGAAAGGTCACCACCATCTTTTTAAAAAATGGTGGTGACCTTTCCGTCCACGAATGAATGCTCGGTATTGTGGATGCAGTGCCCAAGTGCGGCTGACATAACGTTGGTGAGCTGCCCGGTTCAACGCAGGTATTCCCCTGGGAGATCCGAATCACCGTCTTTATTGGCTTCGTTGCGAAATCTGAACACACCACCTCAAATAACAAATCCTGGTCACAACCCCGAAGCCCTGCAGAAACCACGTGAATGTGCACCCGGATCATATTCGTGAGCTCTGCCCCAAACATCACTGCTTCCATGCGCCGTTCCATGTCCTCCAGAGTGGCCAGAGGGGCGCCGGACTCGAACGGGCCATAAAACTGGTTGGGGTGCATCATGCCATCCTGTCGGTGGTAAAAAGTTGTTTCACTGTCATGGTCGCTAGTATGCATGCACATTTTGATGTGGTGAGATTGACGCATTAGTATCTTTTATCAATAGGAGATGTTGCATGTTGGGTGATTTTTTTTTTTCTGGGGTTTCCATAACTGATTTAGCCTTAGTTTTTTTTTCCTGACCAGCAATCTCACACACGGATTGTTGTTCCGTCGGTCGTCCTAATGACGACGGATCAGGGTGGGCTAGTGTGATGAGATTGGGTTTCGACACTATTTGCGAGGCAGTGGGATACTTGGGACATAGGGAGAGCCATTCCAAGTAAGTGCATGGGAACCACCTCTCACACGAGGATGACTCAAAGCTCATGTGCGGTAAGAACGATAGACGCACGCAGTGGGACTGTATAACCTGACTGAGGAGACGTGATAGGCGGAGCAGAGCAGTACAGAGATTTGATGGGGCAAAAGCATATCTAGTTCAGAGCTGTGTTGGAGTGGAAGTACATCAGAGTGGTACCAGGTATGCAGTTCATAAAACCCCGTTGGATAGATCGGTTGGGGCTTCAGAGAGCATCTGAGCACAGCAGAGCAGTGCGTGACGGGTGGTTGTGGCCCAGAATGCGCCCGCTATAGTGACTGTTGCAGTCTACAAGATTGGCAGTCGTGCTTCTGCGCTGTTGGCGTACGTACGTAGGCTCAGATGGGGCAGCCGTCACGGCCCCCCTCTCATCAGCTCTCATTTTCGACCACTTTTTTTGGCCGCACTTAATAATAAAGACACTACTTGTTTTCTACATCTTCTCCTTCCTTGACCCTAGACACTGCCTTGCTCTCCCGAACCAAATAAACTCTGAAGGCCTCCCCTTCAGTCTATCAGCTAGCGAGACCCCCGTGGTTACGCTTTCCTGACAACCTGAACCAGGAGTTCGTATAGACCACGAAGGCTGCATGAAGTCGGCTAAGCTTGTCTTGTCTTTTCTTGCTTTTTTTCCTGTCTTTTTCTTTTCTTTCCCTTCCTTTTTCGTTTTTTTTGTTTCGCTTTCTTCTCTTTTCTTTCCTTTCCTTTATCTTCTTTTCTTTTCTTTGTTTCTTTTCTTCAATTGGCCTGCGTCTGCGTGCGTATGCGTAGTAATAGATACTACGTGTAATATATACGTGGTAGTCTTTCTTGGGTGGCGAGCCGTATAGTCGGTTTTTCCAGGCGTGAGTAATGTGACGTATGCACCGGTGTGGACCTGGCACATCGTAGACTGACTCCCGATTCCACTTTGATATGTTTCTGGTGGAGGCATGAATTGCGTCAAATGTGATATATGCGTGTACCATCGTGGGTTGTTTGTGTTCTTCCCCGGGGTATTCCTCAGCTCCAGAGTGACTGGAGCCGGTCCTGTGACCACGGACTTCATTATGCGAGTTAATGCGAGAACAACAACAACAACAACAATAACAACAATAAATACATATAAAATCATTCCTTGAATATCGAGTCATTCCTTGGTGTCATGGACTTTGGTCAGGAGTTTTTTGTCTCGGCCTAAGTATGCGATTCGCGGAACTGGAATTCTCGGTCGAATGGCTTGGTTCGAGCGCCGCCTTCGGGGGGCGGCTCCAACGCCCCTCGCCCTGCCGTGTCCGTTCCGCACATCAACGTGAACGCGGACGGGTGCCGAGCGAGACGAGCGAGTGTCGAGGAGGAATTTTGGAAAAATTGTTGAATCTTAATGGCTGCAACGCCTGAATGATTTACAAAATTGGCATCATTTCCAGACGGTACGTGATAATGTTTGGAATTTTGCGGTGGCATACTCTCGAGCGTTAGTTTCTTTGCTGTACTTTTTTACTAGTTCGTTTGGTTTCTTGCTCGGCATTTTATTGCTTTTGTTTCTGCTCGTTTTGCCAGCTGGAAATTCATTTTTTTTTGTGTGGGTTCACCTAAAACGTGACACAAGTCACCGACGATATCCAACAACTTCGCGACACGAATTACCGACCGCAAAACGTTTCGTGACAAAATAACTCCCAAACCATGGAATCATGACATTTTCATGTAACAGAATCTCGAGACATAACCAAGCAGGTAGAAGAGCCGTCTCTTCGGCCTTTGGCCCTGGCTTTAGCATGGCCGCTGACACTCCAGCCAGCCTCTGCTGTAGGCATGAACGAGTGCGGTTGATTCGCAGCGAACTATCCCGCTGTGCTCGCTTCTATGTGGCCATTGTCCACGCCATTTCATGTCACCTCCTTTCTGTTTTGAGCTCGTCGTCGTGCCGTCAAGGTACGAGGAAACCCTTACGTACTGGGTGAGAACAGCAGTATGTACGACGAGCATGAACGCCAACTGACGACTTTGGCAAACACACATCAGGTGCAACAGCAGTAGCCGAAGGGCGAAACTTCTAGCACATACTGCAGCAACTAGTAGCAACCAGAACCACAGCAGATAGCTCAAAGTGCAGTACGAGTGCAGTTGGCAAGTTTAGTCGTACACGAATCACTCTGTCCAATATATAACAGAATCTCGAGACAAAACCAAGCAGGTAGAAGAGCCGTCTCTTCGGCCTTTGGCCCTGGCTTTAGCACGGCCGCTGACACTCCAGCCAGCCTCTGCTGTAGGCATGAACGAGTGCGGTTGATTCGCCGCGAACTATCCCGCTGTGCTCGCTTCTATGTGGCCATTGTCCATGCCATTTCATGTCACCTCCCTTCTGTTTTGAGCTCGTCGTCGTGCCGTCGAGGTACGAGGAAACCCTTGCGTACTGGGTGAGAACAGCAGTATGTACGACGAGCATGAACGCCAACTGACAACATTGGCAAACACACAACATCAGGTGCAGCAGCAGTAGCCGAAGGGCGAAACTTCTAGCACATACTGCAGCAACTAGTAGCAACCAGAACCACAGCAGATAGCTCAAAGTGCAGTACGAGTGCAGTTGGCAAGTTTAGTCGTACACGCATCACTCTGTCCAATATATAACAACCGTTTTATGTTCTTATTGAAAGAGAAAAAAAAAAATTACATTTCCTGTAAGAATGATACGTCGTACGAGCGGACGTTCTGATTCTGGTGTTTTGCTGCCGTGACACCATGGAGCACACCGCATGTTTTACCCAAACAAGAGCCAACAAGAGGCAGCGCACAGGGGCCCCCAACACAGAGACACGTGACAACCACAGCCAGCTGTTGATCGCGTAATTCGCCGGTAGTCCGTGCTTCGGTGGGTGTATCGGAAGTCGTTCGTAGTACTGCTGTAGATCGTCGAAAAACCACGTGGCATCGTTCTGGTGGCAGACTCGCCAGTAGACCCCCCAAAATTTATTTACTTTTTCTTTTTCTTGGCCCCATGCACCCATTTCCTTTCTTTTCTCTTCTTTGTTTGTTTCTTTTTGCCAATTGACTTGCGTCTGTTGTGCGTACGCGTAGTGATAGATACCACGTGTAATATATGCGTGGTAGTCTTTCTTGGGTGGCAAGCGGTATAGTCGGTTTTTCCAGGCGCGAGAAATGAGACGTATGCACCAGCATGGACCTGGCACATCGTAGACTGACTCCCGATTTCACTTTTACATGTTTCTGGTGGAGGCATGAATTGCGTCAGCTGTGATTCATGCGTGTACCACCTTTGGTTTGTGTTTTTCCCCCAGGGTATTCCTCAGCTCCAGAGTGACTAGAGTGAGAACGACAACAACAACAACGGAAACATTGCCTGTTTCTTGACCTTTCAGCTGCCTCCTGCAAATTTGGTTTTTCTGCCAACACGATTTTGAACCTTTTCGCGATTTTTCTTCGTTTTTGTCTAGTAAGTTGAACCTCCTACCATTTGCCGCTAATTTGCCGCCTGTGCATTAGTTGCGGGACGGTCCAGCTTTAGCTTTTCCTTGATTCGCACCATTTGTTTTGTACTTGACGAAGCTTCATCGGCTGAGATCTGGGCTTGGCTCATCAGCTCGACACCGCCCAGCACCCCATCGCAGCGCTATAGCTTACAGCAACGAAGCGCCGTGCAGTGCCCTGCGATGCCCTGCGGCTCAGCTCAGCAGCGCACCGCTAGCTCAGCAGAGCGAAGCGCTATGCTTTGCCGTGCTCTGCCGTCGCGGTCGTTCGTTATTCATGATATCTAAAACTCCGCGTACGCTGATATTTAGGTATTTGGCGCTTTATTCTATACATATCGCGTCAACCATCGTAATATCATACAATATGGGGGAGGGAATGTAATCTCTATGCGAAGATCCTGTTTTGTTGTAATCAATTGTCAGCCGGCCGCCCAGGTGGTCTATTAATAATAGTGGTTTTACCCTCGAATACTACCAACGTTTGGTTGTCCTTGAGTTCGACACCCACCACGATGAGATTTGACTTTATTTGCAAAAATGCAAAAAAAAAACAGGGATCAACTAACTGCTGAGAGCGCCTAGCAGCGTGGGTTGGTTCGACGCGAGTCGACGAGGGAAGAAAATGCTGGATTCTCCTCGCGGTAAAAATTAAAGCACGTGCCGAAGTGGGGAGGGAGGAGGAGGGCCCGCTATGTGACCCCGGATCTGAGTTACTACTGGGAGGGAGCGCGAGAGAGAGTGGTGCGGGGATAATACATGGGATGAAGAAAAAAAAATGTTGCAAAGGTATATTATTATTGCTACCAGTAAATAATATGTCAGTCTCTAGGAAATACGCACGGCACTATCAGCAGTCGTCATGGTAGAGACACTCCGGATATTATGCATTGAGGGGACGCGTCCGATTTCGAAAACGTGAAAGCCCCCACGAAGAAAAGACAGCAGACACACATATCCCGCCTTCTCGAGAAAAAACAGAGAAGAAGCGCTACGCCAACCTCCCGTACGAGCAAAGCCATCCCCGCACCAATCTTAGACAACGCCGCCTCAACGAGAGATCGCCCTCCTCTTCTACGTTTTCCTCCTCGCCCGCGACCACGCAGACCAATCAATGCGACAGCCTTCACGTAACAAACAAAGCAATCTTCTTCCAAAACCTCGCTGGCTGACATGTCCTCATGTCGACGTTTGATGCAAACCGACTTTGCATCCTGTCGACTTCGAACCTCCAGTGCCACGGGGACAGCAGTGCAGTCTCTTCATTAATGCCAAGGCCTCTTTTGTTTCGCCTAGAGGCGACGCACAGGTTCTCAATAATAATACTCTTTTCGGTATTTTTGTTTGACAGACGCCAACTTTTACATGACGGCGCATTTAACATAGTTTGTTTCGCCTATCCTTGCCTTCTTTGTTGTATAATATTACGTTTTTTCTTTTGTCAAAGCATGACTTTCATAGTCCCATGTTCGTATTAAACTCTTGGCATTACTTTAAAGTTCAATGCATGCCAAATCGGACAGCTACACCATAAGTTGTCGAAGTGCTGCCCTGCCCTACCCGGTAGATGAAAGTAGGAAGGAGACCGCAGACAGGGTAGCAAGGTACCAGGCCGACTAGTAGGTGGAACCTTTCTAGCTATGCCACTCGTACCGCCAACTGCTGCGGCTGCTCGGAATGTGATGCCTTGGTACTTTGATTTTTCCGTGAATTCATTTATTTTCTTTCCTTTTTTCTTTCCCCTTCTTATCCTTATGAAGGGAGTCTTGCATGGTGGGTAGGTGACGAGCCTGTTTTATTTGGCCCTCCCAGTCTTCCTTCTTTAACTTGTTTCCTTTTTTCCGGGGTATTTTTTTCCCTTTCTTTCCCCCTTGCATGTCCATTTTGGCTCATGCTCGGGGTATGTTTCTATCTCCCGAGCTTTGGCTCCCCTTTTTATTTATTTATTTATTTATTTATTTGTTTTGTCTTGGTTTCTTTCGTTGTTTCTCTCTTTTACAAGGTATTTTGGTTTAATGAGAAGAACACAAAGGGGGGAGGGGGGGAAACAGGAGGAGTAGAAGGAAAGCCGTCCAAGGGAGCGGGGGCAGGGGGGGCAACAGGAGGAATAGAAGGGAGACCGCGGTGGACGAAGGCATGAAGGAGATGGCAGACAGGGTAGCAAGGTACCAGGCCGACTAGTAGGTACGTAGCACTTTTCTCCTTTTTCTGGGGTATTTTTTTTCCCCTTTGTTCCCTCCTTGCGTGTCCAGGTTTTTGGCTCGTGTTGGGATTATCTTATTTTGGTTTTACTTTATTTTATTTTATTTTTTTATGTTTCTTTTCCGAGCTTTGGCTCTCCTTTCCGGTTGGGTTGTTTCTTCGATTCCCCCTTCATTTTGTTTGTTTCATTTTTGTTTTTATTTTTATCTTTGTTTTATTTGTTTTCTTACTATTATTTTGTTTTTGTTTTTGTTTTTGTTTATTTCGTATTCTCTATTCCAATGTATTTCTGTTGCTGACGTATGTATGTTGTGCCTGTCGTACCCAGTACTAGGGCATGACATTGCGTTGTCAAATGCATTACGATGCATTATCTCTGTGTCGTAGCTTGTGACCACAGAGCTGATCTTTCTAGGGTGAAGAATCAGTACGGACACTGGGTGTGCTGGATGTCGACGAGTAGAAGAACGGTTTAATGTGAATAACACACACACACACACACACACACACCCGAAGCATGGGCGCCGGCGAATGCCGGCGCCCATGCGGAGCCCTTGTAACAACAATAAAATGACCCCGTATTGTCTGCAGCAACCTATATACCGAGATCCATAAAAAGGTAGATCATGAGATACCAGTGCTGAAGAGCAAAATTTTGCTCTACTGCCTGATCTACAAGTTGGCAAGTTCGGCTTCCCATGGGGCGCGAGGCTCTGGCGTCTCGAAGCCCGAGCCATGAAATACTCGTGTGCGGTAGGAAATATACCGGTTCGGGTAAAGACCAGGCGGCCAATGAAAATCACCCGTGAGCTGGGCCTCTCAATTCTCAAGCAAGCATAATGCAAGCTAGCAAGCGAGCCCAGGGCGATCACACTTTACATGCGAGCCGACAGCAGCTTAAACCAGAGGACGATGGCACGCATGAGCTCGCTGTTCGTTGTGGCGAGGGTCGTGGCCTTTCTGGTGGTGGGAACCGTGGCGTTTGTCGTGCCGCCCCCCCAACAAGTGAGCAAATGATTGTGGTAGAAATATGCGGCGTTGGTTGCAAAACTGAAGAGAATGCCTGCCCCCCCGCTTGCCGTCATGATAACGCAACTTATGCTCATGGTCACCGAAGCAGAAACACGTGGCCACCCTCGAGACCGCAAGCTATAGCGACGACAGACGATAGGAAGGTTATCCTGTTGCCACGGCCTTTGGTCTTCGTCGAGACTGTGATCGTCCGAGTGGGGTCTCTTGTGTGTTGTGTTTCGGAAGTGATTTTGTGATTTTTTCATGTTGTCCCCTTGGGGTCAATCCCTTGGACGTGTCTCGGGCGGCTGCAAAGGCACGCCGACAGCACACGGGTAGGAAAGACACCCCATGTGCCCGGGGGTATGGGTGGTAGCGGTCTGACAGGCGTAGCGCGCCTGCACCCAGCCACCATATCTACAGCAGCAGCAACAGCAGCAGCAGTTGGACCGATTAAATGATCGTCGCATTGCATGCACTAAAAGCTGAGACCGTCGCGTTTCATGTCCACGTAATGCCGCAGGCAGAGACAGCTGCAGCAGTGCGTGCAGTTGCGCCACCACTCTCGTTGACCCTGTGTCCTACCACCTGGTGGGGAGTCTCCCATGTGTATCATGACCCCGTGGCCACTTCACTTTGCAACATCGCGTGACAGCGCCTGAGTTACGAGCAGTCGCCACGTGTTGCCGTAACGGCAGGCTGGTTCTCTGCGTCAAGTGACTTGATCTAGAAAAAGTACCAGGTGCAGCAGCGAGATAAATTGAAGCCACGACAACCATGAAGGGACTGAAAAACAGTGAACGACCGCAGAACTGCACACGCAAACAGACTCGTCCAACCGAGACCCATGTAATGCAGCCTGCTGTTCGGGGATTTTCGCCTGCATCAGGTCATCAGATAATCGCGCACTGACGCCCCGATGCTGCTTCTGCTGTGGCGCAGCAGGGCTGGTGTTGATCCTGCTGCTGCTGTTGTTGTTGGTGGTGGTGGTGTTGGTGTTGGTGGTGGTGTTGGTGTTGGTGTTGGTGTTGGTGTTGGTGTGAGTGTTGTTGGTGTTGAGTGGTTGTTGTTGTTGTTCTTCTTCTTCTTCGTGTTCTTGTTCTTGTTCTTGTTCTTGTTGTTCTTGTTGTTCTTGTTGTTCTTGTTGTTCTTGTTGTCGTTGTTGTCGTTGTTGTCGTTGTTGTCATTGTTGTTGCTGTTGTTGTGGTGGTGGTGGTGTTGTCGTTGTACACACATGGACGAGGGTTCGTTTTTGGCACGCCCGCAATAATATGTTGAGCGTTCGTTCGCACGAGTATACTCCTGGTACGCAACACGACAAGTATTAAATAGTAAAGGCTTTGGGCTTTTAGGCTTGTCCGAATTAGTAAGTTTTTTTCACGGGTCAGGTCTGTCTGGTCAGGAGGAGTCCAAAATTTCGCGGGGCGAATCGGAACACGGGTCAGGAGGTGCTCGAGGTCTCACGGGTCGGGTTGGGTCGGGTCAAGATTTTTTCTTCATCTCACGGACCGGGTCGGGTCGGATCGGGTCCGGTTGGATCGGGTCGGGTCGGATTGGGTCGGGTCGGATCGGGTCGAGTCAAGTCGTGTCACCCTGATCCAACCCGACCCGCGGGAAGTGACCCCACATGTGAAACGAACGCCGAAAAAAGCCACTGGTACGATTGTAGTATCGGCCACAAAAAATAGTTCGCGGGCTGTTAGCTCGTGGGGTATAGGGGTCGCGTCCGAAACACAAGGTAAGGAGTAAGGAGCCGTCTGCCACGCGCGCACCATGACGATACTCGCAACACTTTTGCTGCCGCACTCTCTCCCTTACGTAGACAGGGTGGTAAGCCCGCCCTTCTCGCTTCTTACGTCGCTGTGTATACGTCGCTACTTATGGGTCCCGCAGAGGATATACGTTAGACCTGGTACCAGGAATCTGGTACAGCACCATGCTCCATGGGGATTGGGGGCACTGCTGGGCTGGGGGTGGAGTTATAAAGGGGTGCAAGGAGTAAGACACTCTTGAATGTAGGAAAATAAGGTTGGACCCTTCTTGACTCGTGAAGCACTGCTGTGCAGTACCTGGTATACTCTTTTATTCTGAAAGCTGACCTGCCGACAAGCCGACGAGAGTCCGACGAGCTTACACGCTTCTACAACATTTGTCGTATATAACGTTCAGGTACGAAATATTGTACCTGGTACCTGGTATATATTAAAGAATGAAAAATCCACTTCAGCTGTGAGATCGACCGAATTGTATTTATCATACCTAGTACCTGGTACCTCGTGTACCTGATAGCTGGTGTTTTATTTTATTTTTTCACAACCCCCCCCCCCCCACCCCGTCCCGTTCCGTCCCTCTCCCCCTCCCCACTGCCTTGTCCGCACCCCCCCACCCCCCGGCCCTGCCACCCCCCCCCCCCCCCTCCCCCCCCCCACCCCTCCCTCCTCCCCACCCCCCCTCCTGCACCCCCTCCCCCTCCTTCCTCCCGCCCCCTCTATGTATAACAACCATCATCAGCACTTTTCCGGGCGCGCGCCAGCGGCGGCCCAAACAACCGCCTCCAGCTTTAACGGCAGGCAGATTTCCGTCGCCTCGACCCCTACCGCTTCGGGAGGGGGCAGCGGCGGAATAGGTGCTGCTTGGCAGCCTCGAGTGCGGGGCGGGCTTCGGATGGCGGAGTCTGAAACGCTTGACGTGACTTTGAAGAAGCCGATGGGGATAGTGCTGGAGGAGAACGTGTCGGGATTCGGGGGCCTGAGGGTTAAGGAAGTCACTGACGGCGGCTCCGCGCAGGTTCGTGTGGGTGTTTGTTTGGGCTGCAGACCGGTTGGCTACACGTCGCGGAGCAGTTTTTACCGGTAGTTGGCTGTTGATAGGTACCACTCTTCCCGGAAAATATAATCAACATTTTACTTCAATATGTCAGTGTCTAAAAGTTCGCTTATATTTCCGGGCAGAGTGGTATATTACGGTTTGGTACGTGGGGTAATTTTCTCGGAGTTCTGTGCCTTGGCGTCGGACGTACGCGTTTGTGGCTCGCCTTACGGGGTATAAAAAATAAGGTGGGACCCTTCTTTTGCTTTGAAGCACTGTGCAGTATCTGGTACACCAGGGTATACCCGCATTTTTATATCGGGAAAGCTGACCTGCCGACGAGCCGGCGAGAGCCCGACCACCTTGCACGCGCTTCTACAACGTTTATCGTATAAATGCGGATAGGTAGTGCATTTGGTTGCGTGCAGTAGTTCGCGGGGTTCTGTGTCTGGGTATGGCGTATATAAGCCAGATAGTTAGCACTATCTCGGCCGCGGAACTAATACCTGACTCACAGCCTTAGTGTTTGTGTTGCTTGTGTGGTTTGTGCGTTTTGTGTGTTTGTTGGAGGTGTGAACCGACAGGATTTCGCGACTAATAGCTAATCGGTAGGTGCCGTTAGCAAACTAACTGACTTTGGTCGGCAAGTCGGCTGGTGAAGCCAACTGATAGCCAGCCGACTTGCCGACTTTTCAGTCCGGCGTGGGGCCCCCTGCAGCCTTCAGATCAGAGGGGGATTAGGAGGAGTCGGCGTGTTCTGAAAACCGCGACAAAAATAAATCGGCTCATCTCGTGGGGCTCAGTGATATATATATAGATAAATGTATATAGACTATATATGCACGTCGTGTGTCGCGGCTAACGAACTAATTACCTTGTTATGGTTGCACGTGTTGCAATTGCGCGCGTCTTGTGGCGCGGTTGACAAACTGCTTGCTTGCGGTGGTTGCACGTCGTTGTGATTACCCGTGCTGTGATATGTTTGCTTACAATCGGACCGGTCAGATCGCATTTCACTATCTACATGTGTATCGTCCACCTTATCATACTAAAAATAGACTACACGCGTGCTTACGATAGAGGTTTCACCGTGTTTTTTTTTTTTTTTTGGGGGGGGGGGGTTCCTCGCTTTCGGAGCTTAAGATAACATGTCCTACTTGAGCCAAAAACTGACTTTGGAGAACGAGTAAAACTGGTACCGGATGCAAAATCCCATATGCATGGCCTAGATGTATAATAAGAATCATCATTGCAAAGAATGACCTTTTTTTTCCCGACGGTTTTGGGTTAAGGAGCTCCGCCCCGTCATTAGAAAACATTTTTCAGCCCAAAAAAGGTATACCTTAATGCCTCTACCGTAGCACGCGTCAAAAAAAGGTATGTATCGTGGATTTTCAGCGATAAGAGCCGTGGCCTTTTCTACACAGGACAGATCAGATGCCGCTTGATGATCTATCTTGTGTATTGTCCGCATAACCCATACTGAAATGAGACACTCAGTACAGGTCAGTGGTATATATACTGAGTATATTTTTTTTTTTCATAGATGGATCCGTGGCCAATATTATTTTGTACATGATTCTGCATGGTCGAGAGGCCCGTGTGATGTGCTTGACCGAAAGCAATTCGATTGCGAGTCGACGAGGGAAGAGATTACTGGAGTCTTGTCGCGATAAATTGAAAGGCGCGTACCGTAGTGGGCAGGGGGGAGAAGAGCCGGCTATTTGACCCCGGGTCTGAGTTACGTGTAGGGAGGGAGAAGGATAAAGAAACCTGCGAAGGTAATGGACGGGATGGGCAAAAAAAAAACACACACACACACGTTTCCCGGGATGGATCTGTCTTGCACAGATTATTCCATATCATAAGGACAGATATTAGATCTATTACATAGATGATTTTGACTGTCATTTGTCGACGTGTGTGTTCTTGTGCAGGAGTCAGGTATGGTCCGAGTGGGCGACCAGGTGATCAAGGTGCAGGGGGAGACAATCAAGGGCGTCGACTTCGACGAGGTCAGTGGAAAATAGACCGGAGTATCACGCAACTTGCAAAGATGAGCATCGGCCCTTGAATTGATCGAACTCGGAGATGATGTATTAACACCAGTTTTGTAAAATAGAACGGCGGACGGTGGACGGTGGAGAATAACAATGTTTTTGACCATTGAGTTCAATGGTTGAAAGTCTTGTGCGTTTCCCTTTTCTCCCCCCCTCCGATCTCCACCCCCATCCCCCCCCCCACCCCCCCCCCCACCCCCCCCACCCCTTCCTCCCCCCGCCCTCTTCCCTCCTTCTTCCCTCCCCCCCCCCCCCCCTCCCATCCCCCCCCCCCCTCTCCCCCTATCCCCCCTCCTCCCCATCCCCCATTTCCGTTATGCGGTGTTTAGGGCATGAAAAAACTCATGGACGCGCCGGCAGATGGGGTGGAGATTCAGTTGTTCCGAGGGCTCGCCGCCGACCTATACAATCCCAAGGTATGCTCTCGTGTTGCATGATATGGTATGATATGGTACGGTATGGTATGGTATGGCATGGCATGGCATGGTATGATATGGTATGGTATGGTATGGTGTGGTATGTCATGGTGTTTATGGTGTGGTATGGGTATGGTATGGTATGGTATGGCATGGCATGGCATGGCATAGTCTGGTGCGGTGTGGTGTGGTGTGGTGTGGTGTGGTGTGGTGTGGTGTGGTGTGGTGTGGTATGACATGGTATGGTGCGGTGCGGTGCGGTGCGGTACGATGCGGTGCGGTGTGGTGTGGTGTGGTGTGGTGTGGTGTGGTGTGGTGTGATGTGGTGTGGTGTGGTGTGGTGTGGTGTGGTGTGGTGTGGTGTGGCGCGGATCGGGTCTAGTTGCACTCGTGTAGGAACCAGAACCTAGACTGACGCGGCGGGGTTGGGGGGGAAGGAAGGGGGGGAGGCACCCCGCGCGCTTTCTCGGGCTCTATCTTTATTATATCCGAGTGCGGTCCGCGGTGTGTTCAGACAGACAGACAGCCGACTCCGGTGTGCTAACAGCAGCAGAAGCATATTAACCTCAGTGTTCGTTGAAGCTAGTGACGGAGGCTCACTCCTTGACCAAAATTGTTGACTTTTTATTCATTTTTTGGTCAGTTTCAATTCATGTTTTGTTCAGTTTGTAACTCGTTTTTTTTATTCGTTCGTCCATTTTCTTATTTTTGAGGAAGGTGTTTTTCGACATCGAGATCGCCGGGGAGGACAAGGGGCGCATCACAATGCAGCTGCGCTCGGACGTCGTGCCCAAGACCGCCGAGAACTTTCGACAGGTGTTTTCCGTACATATTGCGTCCCTTTTTTTTTGTACGGTAACATCTGGTTTAATCCAGCTAGTTTAAACGCGTTTTCTTTTAATAATGTTGTGATCGATTTTTGATGATTTTTGCGTTTATTTTTTTTTTTTTTTCTAATTTTTTTTCGTGTTTTTATCGTGTTTTGTCTCTTGTTCTCGTAGTTTCGACTGTTACTACCAGATATTTATCGAAGTTTCCCGTGGTTTTGACGGAATGCTCGATAGGTTTGTACTTCGACCTGGGCTACAGTACATGCTACCATTGTATCCTACTACCTGGTATCTACCAGCACTACTGCCACGCCCATCGCGCAAAACGAACTGTTTCGTCTATCCCCCGACACAGAAAGAGCGCACGTGACGCGTTTACCTAACCTCACGAGATACCCCCCTCCCCCCCCGTCCTCACGCCACCTTTGGGGTGCCTGTGGAACTCCCACGATGCGTTTTTTTAGCTGTGCACCGGCGAAGCACCGGACGGGAAGGGTTACAAGGGAACCATTTTCCACAGAGTCATCCCCAAGTTTATGCTCCAGGTGAGCAGGCATCCGTGCATGTATGCTCAGCGCGAAAGTCTTGTCTCTGGCATGTGTTTTCCCCCGAGCGCTAACCTATCATAACTGTCCATGTGCTGCGTGATTAGTTCGGGGCCAGGACTTGTGTAGGTGTTTGTTGTGGTTGTTGTTTTTGTTGGTCATGCCCCCCCTGCCCAACCCTACTCCCCCCCCCCCCTCTTACCCCATATTCTTCCCTCCACCCTTACTTTTAACGTCAGGGGGGTGGCTTGAAGGACGCGGATGCCCCCCCCCACACACACACACGCCATACCGTACTCCGGCCGGACATCGTGGGGATGCGAGGGTCTACTACGGCCTTGCATGATAATGCGTACCCCCCCCCTGTTCCGTCCCGGCGCTGTCGGGGTGCGAGGGTCTATGGTCATAGACGACTATGGCCATGCATGATCATGAGCACGCCCCCCCCTCCCCCCCCCCCCCCTACTCGGCCTCCTCCCCCCGCCCCCCCCGTTCCCCGTACTTTGTTGGCCTCAGGGAGGTGACTTCGAGAACGCGGATGGCACGGGCGGGTCTTCTATTTACGGACCTAATTTCGAGGACGAGAACTTCACCCTGAAGCACATCGGCCCCGGCGTACTGAGCATGGCTAACGCCGGTCCGGGTACCAATGGAAGCCAGTTCTTTATCTGCGTTGCAAAGGTAAGGAGGCCGTAAAAGGAGGGGGAGGAGGGGGGGGGGGAATGCTCATTTCATGCATAGCGGAGGTGCTAAGACCACCGTGATGAAGGGGGGGTGGGGGGTGGGAAGGGCGTAGGAGGTGGGGGGATGGTGGTAAGGAGGGATGGGGGTGGGGATAGGGAGTGGGGCGGGCGTTGCTGAGGATGGCTAACGGCGGTCTGGGTGCCAATGGAAGCCAGATCTTCAATTGCGTTGTCAAGGAAAGGTGGCCGTGATATGCGGGGAGGGTGTACTCATTTCATGCATGGCCGTAGTCGGAAGGCCACCGTGATAGGGGCGGGGGGGGGATGGAAAGGGAGGGGGGGGGGAGGGGGGGGGGTCGTGCTTATTTGTTGTTTGCCTTAGTCGTTTGACCTTTGACCACGCATCCCTTTCGAGACGGAGCACCTTTGTTACTCCTAATAATAGAGACACCTCCAACATATGGGCCCTCAGTGCGTTTCTTCCTCGCATTACACACTTTTTTGTTGTTGTTGCTTATCTCACGTCCTTCCTGTATGGCCGTCTGTGGTCACCATCTGCCTCCTAGAGAAGCGATTGTTTTTCTCGCTTCCATCTAATGTGCAAAACCTCTCCAGATCATCGCATCCGTCTATTTTCCCCATCTCCTCTTTTTAGACATTCCGTTCTACCTTGCACAGCTCACGTGATTCCACGATGTGGGTTCTACTGTCGTCTGCGTTGCCTCAAGGGCACCTCTGTTCGCCCTCTTCCTCTTCCACCCTCCAACTACTGGCATACCTCTTTCTTCTTCACGGCAAAGTCCAGGTCCCTTACGCGCTAACGCTTGAACAGCGTTTTCGCGTAGTTTATTGGGCCGTGCAATTACGTTTTCGTTCCTGTCTCTTCTTTCCCCCCCCGTGTAATATCTAAATGTGCCTCCTTTCGCCTTCTGCCGTAGCGCTAGCCTTTCCCTTCCTTTCACCGTTTCTTTTACTTCTGTCTTGTACCCCCCAAGCTTGTCTATGGACAGCAGTTTCTCTCCTCGGTTTCTCCTAGGCCCTTCCATACTAACTCGACCACGCTACCCCACCTTATTCCAGCTCTCGCCGTTTTGGTGCTTTCTCCCATGCAACCCTATCAGCTATTGCTGGCAACGCTCTCTTTTAGCAAGTTTCTTACTTTATATTGCCATTACGACTTTCTCGCGTCTCTACGATATTTCTTTCGGGTAGGGGGGGGTAAGGGGGGGGGGTAGGGGGGGTGGTGGTTGGGAGGCGTGCTGAGCATGGCAAATGTGCCAGGATGAATGGAAGCCAGTTCTTCGTCTTCGTGGCCAAGGGGGAGGGAGGGGGATTGGGGAGGAAGAGGGGGGGACGGGGGGAGGCCGGGGGGGGGGGTAGGAGGGTAGGGGGGGGGGTGTACCCATTGTCGTACATGGCCGCAATCGTAAGACCGTAGACCCGCATCCCTACCATGCCGGAACGGAGCACGTCGGGTTTTCACCAACCAGGCAGCGTTTGCCGGCGGGGGGGGGGGGTCGTGCCTTCGCGTTTGGTTTGTTCATATACCTGGTAGCTCTATGACACCAGTTTATTTTTTGGGGCTTGGATCTTTTGAGACGCCCCCCCCTCCCCCCTCCCTCGTTTTACGATATGTACGGCGTGTGCTGTATGTTGTTGATACGATACTGCCCCCCCCCCCCCCCCCCCCGCCCCCGCCTCCCTCCCTCCCTTGCCCACTGGCCATACCGGAATTTACATTAACTGATTGAAGCTGTCATCCATATGCAAGTCCGCCTCACAAGCGGTTCTTAATAGGATGCAGCTCACCGTTCATGCGACTCGCCGAACACATCATGGCGCTTCGCGCTTGGTGCAAGCAATGTTTGCCTGGTCGGTGAAAACCCGACATGCTCCGTCCCGGCATAGTAGAGATGCGAGGGTCTATGGTCATAAGACTACGGTCATGCATGAATATCGACCCTCCCCCCCCCCCCCGCCCTGTCCTTTCCTCGTTATATACTTAGTAATATGTACGGCATGCGCTGTATGGTGACGATACGATACTACCCCCCTCCTTCCTTTGCCCACACTCTTGCGTTATGCATTATGCAAATGGGTTGTTAGCGACCCCCCCCCCTCCCATTGGGGTGTTACGTTACGGGATACCAGGTAGGTTGTAGCCCCCCCCCCTCCTTTGTGGTATATATGTATTATGTTGGAATGGGTTGTTAGCGACCCCCCCATTGCGGTATTATGTTACGTAATACCATGTAGGTTGTAGACGCCCCCCCATAATATACGGAGTATTATGTTACGTAATACCATATAGGTTGTAGACGCCCCCCCATAATATACGGAGTATTATGTTACGTAATACCATATAGGTTGTAGACGCCCCCCCATAATATACGGAGTATTATGTTACGTAATACCATGTAGGTTGTAGACGCCCCCCCCATGATATACGGAGAGGGTTGTAAAAGAGCCTCCCTCCCCCGTCGTTGTGGTACGTATCATACTGCACGGAATGAGTTGTAAACGACCCCCCGCCCCCCCGCTCCCCCCCCCCCCCCCCCCCCCCCGGGCACGCCTCCTGGTGGAGCAGACCCCGTGGCTGGACGACAAGCACGTGGTGTTCGGTGACGTCATCGATGGCGCGCGAACGGTCAAGGACATCGAGCTGCTCGGCAGCAATAGCGGAAAACTAAGCAAAACGGTGAGCTATGTCGGTTTATTCATTTGTTTAGAGTTTGGTTTGGTTTACTTTACTTTAGATTAGTTTGGTTTGGTGTACTTTACTTTAGATTAGTTTGGTTTGGTATAGTGTAAAACTCGAACCTGGTACCTAGTCTTTGTAGTTTTCGATTTTTTAGTTGTGCGCTGACCGGCGACTTCTCCGCCGGCCGCCAAGCTCCCCTTACGGCTACCGTAGCCGACTAAGCCCGGTAAGATTTGGGCGGAAAGAGGGGCTAAATCTTGGTTGAGACGGGGGAGGGGGGGGGACGTCGGACGTCTGGTCGGATGGCGTTAGTTTTGTGACGCTTCCCCGCCCCGCTCCCCCTTCCTCACGCGTGGCTCTTGACTCTCTCGCCGCCCCCCCCCTTCCTACCTCCCCCCCCACCTCCCCACCCTCACCCCCTCCATTCCTCCCCCTCCCCCCCCCCTCCTCCCCCGCCCCGCCCGCTCCCCCCGCCCGCCCTCCGCCCCCCGCTCCCGTCTCCCCCCGCCGCCCCTTCTACCCGAAATGAACAGGTCAAGATCGTGGACTGCGGGCAACTCTAAACATCGCTTGGAGGCCTCTCTCTTTTCCTTAACGCCTTCGCGACTGGAAAACCTTTTTGGGGGGACAAAACTACTTGGAATTGGTACAGGGAAGGGTTTTGGGGCTCGTAAGGGGTTTAACCTCTTTAAGACGGCACCGAACTTTTTCCTGACATGAAGTACTTGGAATTAGAGTGGTTGCCTTAACAACGTCAAGTCTGCCCACGTTTGGAGAGGACACTCTTCGTATTCTACAAAACAGTTTGGAAAATTACTGTAGGATTACTGCAGTTTTCGTAGAGAGTTGGAGATTTTTTTTCAAGTCAAATTTCGTCGTACGGATGTATGTACGACGTCAACAAATAGGCAGAGGGCGGGCGGACGGGCGGGCGGAGGGGCGGGGGGGGGTTGGGCACCCAACTTTGTGGGGAAACCCTGCTTAGAAAATTACGTGGAGTTTGTTTGGGATTTTTTTTTCTCAGTTTCTTTTGTATAATAGAAGTCACCATGCAGGGCAGCACGTGCGTGCGTGCGTGCGTGAGTGCGGGCACCCTTCTTTTTGGGAGACACTACTTGGATAATGAACGATTACACTTGGTTTCTTTTTCAGCTCTCGTCGTATCATGTCGTATCCTCCCGGTACGTGTCTCATACAAACGAGCAGTACTTGGTTACAAAGTGTTGATCCTTTTCAAGTGGAAAGGTGTTGATACTTGAACTGAAAAGTGGGACATTCTTTCGATGAAAATCGAACAGCAGTGGGAATGCTGAATGAAACCCGCATGCGTGTGGATATTACCCAGAAGGTACCGCCTTATTATCGCTAGAATCCTCTTCAATCAAAGCCCCGTGTGACCTCGGCAACCGAAGCTTCAGAAGACACCAGCACCTCTCACCCCTTTTGACAGACAGAGAAAAAACTGGACAAATCGGACAGATCACGATCTAGATCATCCCGCTCTCACGCTTTCCGCTAAAAATGTGTAACAGTATACGCAAGAAAAATCCAAAAATCCCCTCGGGAGGAATTGAGCCAGCGACCTTGACGTTTAGTAGGGACGGGATTCACCTACAGACCGTGAGTAGTTGGTGAGCACCACAGGACACGCCTGTTGACCGAAGAGATCTACCTGCTGCCCGGGACGATGATACTCTCCCACATGAATGTATGTATTAATATAGTTGCAGGTGCCCTCTGAAGTGGCCGTTGCTCTCTATAGTGCCTGTGAAATCGCTTGGCACACAGATGGGAACAACCAGTATGCCGGTAGCTAGCGGTGTCAGTATGCTATTATTAGTATACGACACGCGTGCCGCCATAGAGGTACACCACTTTTTTTCTGAGGTTCTTCTCATTTTCGAAGCTTAAAGTCCTCTCCCAAAAAACTGATGTCTGGATATAAAATTGAAACTGCTCACCACCGGATGAGAAATCCCACATGGCCTTGGTGGTATACAACGAAAATCATTGCGAAAAAAATGACCTATTTCCGCCGATTTTGCGTTAAGGAACCCCCGTCATTCAGAAAAAAAGCCAAAAAAAGGTATACCTCTATCGGAGTAGTACCGCTCGTGCCGATACAGTGCCGGTAAAGGGTATGTCTATATCTCGGAGTAGTACCGCTTGTGCCGATATAGTGCAGGTAAAGGGTATATCTCTATCGGAGTAGTACCGCTTGTGCCGATATAGTGCCAGTAAAGGGTATTATACCTATATCGGAGTAGTACCGCTTGTGCCGATATAGTGCCAGTAAAGGGTATATCTCTATCGGAGTAGTACCGCTTGTGCCGATATAGTGCCAGTAAAGGGTATATCTCTATCGGAGTAGTACCGATTGTGCCGATATAGTGCCGGTAAAGGGTATACCTCTATCGGAGTAGTACCGCTTGTGCCGATATAGTGCCGGTAAAGGGTATACCTCTATCGCAGTACCGCTTGTGCCGATATAGTGCCGGTATTATCATGTATTTATTTTCGGCTGACACACATACCGGTGACTACACAAAAGAAGCTGGCACATCCCGGGGCGCTCTAAATAATAGAGGGACCAGAGTGTACTACTGTGTGTGGCTTGAGACCCACGGGCTATGTTATAGGAGGGGTCGCTCTTGGAGACTTTTTTGCGGTGTGGCTGGGGGTCACTCGCGCGTAAGTGAGCCCCCTCCCTGTTCCTTTGCGCGCCTTAACGCCTCTACAACTGGAAACCCATTTTTTTTACAAACTTTACTTGACGTTAGTATAGGAAGGGATTTTTGGGGGGCTCTAAAGGCGGGGTTTTAAGGAATTCGTGATCACGACCGTTTTCATTTAGCGAGATAATCAATGAATACCTGTGGTAACCCGCAATGGTTGATATTGGAACTTGGTTACTCGTATAGCTACACGCGGCTGTGCTGCGTCTCAAAATCGAATAACATATACACACATACATGAGATATACGGAGAGCCCACTCGAGCATCTGGTTAGAGTCTACGCTCTGCGCCAAGCAAAATCACATTGAGATATAGACACGGAGCGCCCCTCACTCGAATGGTTTAGCTTCGATTCTACGCCGCGCCAAGCAAATCGCATTGAGATACACGGAGTCACTCTCCTGCGCGAGTGTCTCAAGTCCAGTAGTAAAAAAAGGGGGGACGCGTGCGCTACGATAGAGGTCCGTGCGCACATCGCCGCTTTTTTTCTGAGGTTTCTCAATTTTGGGGAGGAGAGCTTTTTAAAGACCTCTCCCCAAAAATGTTTTCATGATTTTTGGAGAAAAAACAAAACTGCTGTAGTAGACCGGGGCCAGGGAGATGAAAAAATGCCACGTATATATGGTGGCCTCCATAAGGTACACACAACAAGAACCACACGCCCCCCCGAAAAATGGGCCTACAATGAGGTTTCCGACGACTTCTTTGGGTCAAGGTGCCCCGTCATGTTCAGAAACCATTTCAGACGAATAAAGTAAGTGCTGCCTTTATCGTAGCACGCGCGTCTGCGGGGTACATTTTAGCTATAACATCCCCCCCCCTGCCTTAGCCGCTGCCGTGGTCGCGATGAACAAAGGGAAACGAGAAGAATACACGGACAAGGAAAAGTACCAAGGGGGGTGGGGGGGGGGGGGGGGGGTGGCATCCCTTCTTGCTCTCCCGTTGGGCCGCTGTTATAAGGAGTAGTTTGGGTAAGCTATTTTGGTTAACCTTTTGCAAGCGGTCAAACGGACTAAAATGCCCCAACGCTAATTCCTTAACAAATGGCGTCGTCGACAGATCATGTTTTTTTGGGGGTCGTGGATTCGATTCCCACCATCCACAATAATAAACTTTTCAGCTTTTCCCCATGTCGAACTTGACAAAATACTCTCCGCGGTATCCCCAGGAAATGAAACCGCTTGGATATTGACAGGTCCGCCCGTATATCCCGCCGACCTGGTATCCCGCCGTTTCAGGGGGGGAGGAGAGTGTTATAAGGCTTAGCTTGGGTAAGCTATATTGGTTAACATTTTGCAGCAAGTGGTCAAACGGACTAATACCCCACTAATACCTTAACACCGTGCTATGTTTTTTTTTTGGGGGGGGGGGTTGTCCCCTTTTTTTATCATAGCTGGCAGGCGTTATTATCGCCTGCCTCTGAACGAACGGCCCCGCCCGCACCTTCTGTCAGAAGGTATCCGGCGAACAGAGCAAGCAACTGTTTAATACCAGATACGTTATATAACCCGTTTCCAACAACTCCACACCTATAGGTCTAAACAATTATCCCAGTCTAACTTCAAGTAACTTGAAGTGTTTTGTCCCACGTTGAGAGTACGGTGGTGCCAAAACGGTGCAAAAACGGTTAACGACACATACATACATGCTACGCTAGAGGTGTGCGCCATTGTATTTATGCGGAGACCTCACTTTGAGAGGATCTTTAAAGAGCCTTCCCTCTCCAAAAACTGATCTGGGACACAACGAAAATTGCTGCCGGATGAACACTCTCATGACCTCTATACAAGGCATGCGACGAAAATCGTGCAGAAAAAGAACGAAGTCCCGACGATAAAAAAATTGGAAAAAGGGGAGTCGTTCTACGGTCTAGCCCCCCCCCTCCAACTTTTCTTTGACGAAATCGCCGGTTTCAAAAGCAGCTCCCGGTCGTATCTCCTGAAATGCGGTGTCCCTCGACACTTCGACGTCATCGATCGATAGACCCTTTCTTTGCACACAAGAAGATATACGGATACTTGTCTTTCAACTTTTCAATAGTATCCTTCCTTGTTGTGTCGAGCAGCCATGAAACGTTTTCGTCACAGAAACTAGCTGGTTTTGGGCGGGGGCTACCGTGGAATCAGTCAGGGGCTCCGTGTTATAAGGCTTAGTTTGGGTAAGCTATCGGTTAACCTTTTGCAAGTGGTCAAACGGACTAATACCCCACTAATCCCTTAACAAATGGCGTCGTCGACAGACCATGGGTTTTTGGGTAGTGGGTTCGATCCCCACATCCACCATAATAAACTTTTTCAGTTTTTCCTATGGCGAACTTGAAAAATACTCTCCCCGGTATGCCCAGGAAATGAAACGGCTTGGATATATTGCCAGGTCCGCCCGTATGTCCGGCCGACCTGCTATCCCGCCGTTTCAGGGGGGGAGAGTGTTATAAGGCTTAGTTTGGGTAAGCTATCGGTTAACCTTTTGCAAGTGGTCAAACGGACTAATACCCCACTAACCCCTTAACATCCGCATTTCAGAAACCGTTCTCTATGCAAAAACTGCCGCTTCTATTATTGTAGAACGTCGTCTAACATCTAACCGATCCTCGCGTAAGTGACCAGAGTACAGAGCCAGAGGCACACCCCTGCATAGCAATAGTCGGTCACTTTACGTGCATACTGCCCCGATACCACTACACAGAGTGACGACACCTACCAGGGTGGTCACAGCTTGTTGTCCAGAATGAAGGGGACTGCCCGGGGGCGGGGGGGGGGGGGTAGCTAACAGTGCGCGTGATCACGGCTTTTCCAGGAGAGGCCGCTAAGGGTATTGAGCAAAGTATCCCACGAAAGTTGAGCTGGGGACTTGAAAAGGAAGTGTGGTGGCAAAAAAAAAAATCTCGTATACTCGTATGAACATTGATATAGTTACATTGATACGTGTACCAGGTACCAGGTATCTTGTTTGGATGGAAAGACCCCTGCTGCTTGCTATCGTTGCTGCTGCTTTTTTTTGTCGTCGCTGTTTTCTGCCACCTGGGATACGGCGGATCGATGAAGGGGCCTGGCTGCAGGCTATGCTCGTACGATTCATCTCTGGCATCACGCCTTTTCGTCTGAATGTCTCCACAGAATCTAAGTTGCAAATATATGTGGAAATTCTGAGACGGGGTATTTATTGGGAGATATCGTTGCAAGACGGCCGGCGCGGGGGAAGCGCCGACCTTCCTTGTAATCTAGTCAATTCACGAAGTAAACTGTTTTAGGGCTTTCTAGCCCGTACAAACGTTGTCGGGCTGCGCGCGCGAACTTCTCTGAAATCGTGGTTCGGCTGATGATATGTTGAGCTCCTCATGTGACATAGAATACACGTGAGGAGCCTGAAGAACTTCTGAAACTAACTGCACACCTCCTAGACTAGCGTGGGGGATGACGCGTAAGAAGGTGTCACTGACGCGTGTGTTTTTGATTAAACCGCTTTTCCCAGACCCATCCGCATACAGCACATCCAAGTGTCCGTACCGACTCGCCATCCTAGAGAGAGAAAAAAACAAACTCTGTACTCGCCCGTGGTCACATCGAGGCAGACACATACATCGCAAGATAATATAAAGCAAGCTACCAGGCGCATACGGTATACTCATGCATGTAAATATGTCGCGTCCAGGCTGTTTTCCTGGAGCATGGCAACGGGACTCTTTTGGCATTATCAAAGTCGCCAGTTTGCACCTGCCATCAATAGCGAACCTCGGGTCCGCTTCACATGAAAGTGGTTTAGTTGTTGTATTTTTCATTCCTGAGCGAGCGCAGCTGGCGGCCAATGCCGCCCGCAAAGCGAAGCGCCTTGTACACGACACCGTTACCATTTACTAGCGTGGGTAATACAAAACCACACGAGACATCGCGAGCTCTCAGAATTGCCCATCACGTTTTGCAGGTCCGACAAACTCCCGATAAATTTATTCTCTACCTAGGCAATAGATAGCAGTAGACTAGTGTTATAGGGCTCAAGCTTCCAAGAAGCACTATTAATAGAAAACGATGGCCTGTCGCAGTTGAACTCTTTTTTTTATTTTTACCGACCCCAGTTTCGGGGACCAAACTACTTGGAATTAGCATGGAATTTTTTTTCCAGCAGTAGCGAAAAGGGTCAAAAGCTGCCTATGATACGTAGAAAACGATTGCCTACTGTTAAAAGCTACCTCACCTACGCACCAGATAGCCCTCGCTTCATATAATATCATATGCCAGGGGTACATACCTGGTATACAAAAAATACGAGAGAGTACCGAGCGCCGTGAAACAGGAGGGGAAGAAAGCAAAACAACGGTAACAAAAATCAGGTATCTATCGTGCTATGATACTGCCAAAATGTACCGTGGTACGCAAACCTGGTATACGCTATTGCTGTAGCCCAACCCGAGCCATAAAACAGAGTTGCTTGATGTCTTGTTCGCTTTGAAAGGGGCTGGGGCTAGAAAACGACGTACAATATGTACCAGGAGTAATATAAAAGCGTTCTACAAAAAAAAAAAAAAACGAGAAAAACACAGCCCAGCAGCAAAGACAATTTCCATGCATACGAGCCCAAAAACAAGGGGGAAGAGACAAGAAGCTGGGAGGAGACGACACAAATAAAACAACAACAAAAACACACCAAAAACAACCAAACCAAACCATACCGATTGACATGCCCAATGACGTAATACCTAAGTACCTGGCATACGGTATCCCCGCGAAATTTCTCTTATGTACCAACACGCACCAGGCAGGGGAAAACACCACACACAAAAAATCATGCCATCATATCTTTGTATACTAAAGAGTACAGTAGGGGTCTCCGAATAAGGCGGTATCCCGATACGGGTCGGTCAATATCGCATGGGGCGACCGGGGAATTGCACTTATAACCTGGAACAAGGCGGCTTCCTCCAACAAGGCGGTCTTATTGCTCTGCCATAGCAACGCCATGCTAGCGGGGGGCCTCTATACTGTGCGGGCGAACTCGCCTCGCCTTGGGTTTTCTCGAGAACAAACTAGCCATAAACAAAAAAAACATCTAGAAAAAAATAGAAAAAAAACAAGAGGAAACAAGAAGAAAAAACAGGAAAACATATCAATATCATCATCCTAATCTCAATTCCGGCAAGTCACGGCGCACGCGCATTACACACGCCTTTCGCTTTTGCCTCTCTCCCCCGTCTGTCTGCCTGTCACTCTCTGCCCCCCCCCGTCCCCCGTGCACCGTCGGGCACCCTTCTCGACGCCCCTGCCTACCCATCCCCGTTTCCCTTAGCCGAAAAAAAAGCCTTTTACAAGACCAATATTGTTCATGGCACTACATGTGCGAGCCAGCATTAAGTTTGTTGGCACTTCGGTAACCACGCATGATTCCGCGATAAATACCAAATAACGTCGCCTCTTACAAGATCAAACTATTAATAGGTGTAATCAAGACACCCAGTCAGCATCCAGCTAGGTTCCATCAAACGTGCTTCGTGACGACACCGAGCCAACATCCAGTTAGTTTAGGTCTCCCCTCATGTACCTACGAACCAACCACCACATTAACAAGAGAAAGTTACCCGCGTCCGTTTTTTAACAAATGGCAAATGTTTTCGCTTGCGCGACGACGACGAATGACCTTCGTTCGAAGAATCGACTCAAAAGCTGCAAAAGCCTTTTGGCGAAAGACCGACTCGATCGCAAATCGCAAGCAAGAAAAAAAACGAGAGCCAGCTTAAAATAGACTTAAGCTGGCTCAAGAGATGCAGCCCGTTCGCAAAAATACCTGGTACAAACTTGTTTCGCAAAAGAAAAAAGGGGGTCATCGTAAGCTGGCTCACCACGCACCCTTCCAGCAAAATACTCAACATATTATATGGTCGCGCACACAACGAGAGCCAGCTTACGCTTTCTTCTCGAGGCTCACACACGTTACTTTGCGGCAGGGACAACAACAAGCCAGCACCTAGTTAGCCAGGTGGAGCCTTTTACAACAACAGCTTGTTTGTGACATCGACCGAGCCAGCATCAACTCGCCTCTCCCGCGTACCATCATCCCCGCCAAAACCACCCCAACCACCACAACGGTTATAGAACGAAAATGTCGCGCCAACATTTTACACAAGACTTAACTTATACTCGCGACATCGAGCGCCAATCTCAGGCTCCCCGTGACGTGAAGCGAAGCCGACGCCTTGCACAAGAAAACCCAAACCCATTACCACGAGAAAAACTGAGAGCCAACTAGGGCTTCCAAAAGATAAAATAGAACCGATTCAACATCCCAAGCGTTGTTCTGTCACCAGTCCAACATGCTCTTTTCACAAGACTACCTTGTTCGTGTAACGACGCAGCTATTAATAGTTGACGACGACGACCGTGCGTACAAACTATCCTTTACCGCACAAGCTTGTTAGCGACGATGCGATTGTTGGTGAGGAAGGCCGCCAAACCCGTTCCTCTTTGGGCAGACAGGCTTGATGGTGACGGCTGGCACCTCGTCCTTTCTTAGAGGACAAGCTTGTTGGTGACGACGAGCTTGCAGGCGAGGACGGCCGGCCCACCCGTCCTTTCTTGGAGGACAAGCTCGTTGGTGACGGGACAATCGCGTTAAAAAACTATCCTTTTCAGAGGACGAGCTTGCCCGGTGACCATCGCCAAAACCTGTCCTCTTTAGAGGACAAGCTTGTTCGAGATGACGAGCCAGTTGACCACGACGATGGTGCTAGCGCCTTCTGAGAGGTTGTCGTCTTCCCTGAAGAAGAACGCAACGCTCGTCACCTTCTCCCACGAACCGGTTGCCAGAGCGGTGGCATCGATCTCGAATTTCACCCTGTCACAAAACAGGTACGGTAGAGAGTGGCAGGCAGTGGGGGGAGAAGGGAGGGAGGAGATAGAGAGGGAGGGGGGAAGGGAGTGAGGGGCGGGGGGGGGGGGGGAAGAAGCGGTAAAAAGCGGAAGAGGAGCAGAAGGGGGAGGAGGAGGAGGATTGGGGGGGAGGGGGGGCAGTCAGCGGCGTATCGCACCCTGACTATTACAATACGACCAAGAAGAACCCTAAAGAAAAAAAAAGGGCCTGGAAGCTGGAAGTGACTACCGTACTCGTCATAAAGCAACCATCGCTCACCCTGCAACCATGCATTGCGTTGCCCTTGGGCGTTTATAGTCATGCTGTTGAAATTGGAAATTCTGTAGAAACGTTTATTGCGAGCTGTGTGCCCTATGCCCCAAACCCAACATAAGGAATAACTCCCCCGCCCCCCCAAAAAAAAAGCACGGGGGGGGGGGGCAAAGAGCAGAAACGAATTTAAGATCTGACAGCACAAGAATCACGGGGGGAAAGAGCAGGAAGAATATTTATGAACCTAAGCCTAGTTTTCCTCACGTGTTGTCCCCGACCACCCAGCCATCGACGGGGGCCTCCACGACGGCCTCCACCATCGCGCCGCTCTCGCTCTCGAGCACGAGGGTCCAGGGGGTGTACGAAGTGTTTCCGAGCCCAAGCGACAGCCTTCAAACGACGGGACAAGCAGTCAAGAAGAAGAAGACCATGTCAGATCACGATATTATACGGTACGGGGTGCGAGTACATAGCAAACCGGTCGGTGGTTGTGTGGTTAACGTTGGCAGTTCGCGGTTCGGATTGGTGGGCCGGGTTCTATCTGCTTAGGTCAACCACGCCCTTGTTACAGGAGGCTTGACTTATCTCCCATCATGCAAATACGCGAGAAACGGGAACCAAAATTACAGCCGGTAGCGGGGTAATACCCTCCCCCCCTCCCCTCCCCCCACCGCCTTCCACAAGGGTTTCTCACCATACGACAACGGTTTCGTTAGGGTCCAAGTACGAGAGGTCCACGTCGGAATCGAGCTCCGCGGTGCCGTACACGATGGAGGCCATGTCTCCCGCCGCCAGTGAACTCGTCGGCGACATGGTGCTCTGAAACGAAGACGGGGAAAAAATCACGCGCAAAGCAAACGTAACGCAAACAAACGGAATAAGGTATGGACAAGACAGGACACGCAAGGCAAAAACAACAAACGAAATCAGCAAAGCAAACGAACAAAAACCACGGCGATGGCAGCAGGAGCAGCAGTAACAGCACCAGTCGTAGTAGCCTTTAGGGCAGCAGCGATAACATCACTAGCAGCAGCAGCAGCAACAACAACAACGACGACGACAACGACACCAACAACAGCAGTAGCAGCAGGGGCAACAACAAAAACGACAACAACAATCCAACAACAACAACGACCAGCAACAGCAACAGCAACAGCAGCAACAACAACAACAACAACAACAACAACAACAACAACAACGACAACAACAACGACAACAACAACAACAACAACAACAACAACAACAACAACAACAATCCAAACGAAAACAAACAACAACGAAAACAACAACGAAAACAACAACAACAACAACAACAACAACAACAACAACAACAACTACAACGACAACTACAACTACAACGACAACGACAACGACAACGACAACGACAACAACAACAACAACAACAACAACAACAACAACAACAACAACTATCCAAACGAAAACAACAACAACAAAGCAACGCTACCGCTACCTCTACCATTAACAGTGCTTACCGAAGACGTGGACGGCACAATCGGGGTCTCCCCTTCGCCAGAAGAGGCTCCCACCGCAGCCGGAGAAGGAGTGTTCGATTCCAAAGATGCGAAGTCCTGCGGTCGGTACAGATACACCATATACACCACACCGACGGGGAAAAAAAACACGACACACAATACACTCAGCATACCAGTATACATAATATGACAACTGTTTGGGGGATATGTTAGCAGAGGGGGGAGGGGGATGGGGAGGGGGAGGGTCCCCAGACTCGAAGTCCTGCGGACGGTACAGACACCATACCAACTGAAAAAAAAAACGACAGAAAACAAAATAGTAATTTACGTGTACCAGGAAATGACCGGGTTCGTTAGCGCAGAGGTTCGCAAGAACAACAGGAGACAGGTGATAGGCATCTCCACTCCCATTCGATCAGGTGTCTTCGCGACGTGAAAGTTTTGGACGCTAAAGCCGCTTTTCTTATATTTCTACCTAACTGCATATAACGAAGCGAGGAAGGGGGGAGATTGGGAGGGGGGGGATTGGGAGGGGGGGGAAGGGGAAGGGTCGAAAAACTCATGTGGGGGGGGGATTGGGAGGGGGGGGGGGGGGGGGGGCGTCCACAAACTCAGAAGTTCTGCGATCGATCCGGAGATACTATACCACCGACATCACAGCAGAAAAACAGCCAGTACATCAGGTAAGTGACAGTGATTTTGGGGGAAAGCTTTACGACAGGAGCGGGGGGGGGGGGTGATATGCTGGGGGGGAGGGGTGATACGAGGGGTGTAACTATGACCACAAAACAAAACACACAAGATACAATGAAAGAAAAAAGAAAACAGACATAAACAAACAACAAAACAGAAGAGCAAAAAAGAAACGCGTCTCACCGGCGCCGTGGGTACGCAGTCGGGGTCAAGGAAAGCCACCTTCCCGTCCGCGACCGTCAACGCACAGAACTTCCCACCGGGCAGCTCTTGCAGACCGCGCCTCGGCCCGTGCCTGCAACATCAGCGCAACAACAGTGATCGAAAAAAATAACGAGAAGAGCGAGAATGTGAGCAACATCAACATGGGCAAAATAAAAAAGACAGGACCAATAACAAGAACAAGAATACAAGGGGGAAGAAGAACAAGGGAGAAAAAAGGGGCAATGCTAGGGAGGCTGGGGGGTCTTGCAATATTAGATCGGTTACACATGCCCCATCCTTCGACCGCCCTACCAACAGTTGAGCACGATCCGAAACATCAACACATAAAGCCAATCACCCCCCCCCCCCCCCCCTAAGCACGCCTCACCGTGCCGAGACAATGCAGCGAATCCCCCTCCCCCAAAAAACAAAAAACAACGCCAAATCGCGTCCTTCTTCATCTATTCAACCCTTGGTTGCTGTTCTTACTTTAGTGCCCTCCTGATATCTACCCCCCCCTCCGAAAAAAACGCCAAATCCTATTCTTTGTGTCTCACCCTGGGTTGCTTTCCTAGTGCCCTCCTGACCTCTATGTACCCTCTTTCTTTCCCCCCTACCAAACAAAAAAGCTAAATGGCGTAGATATTCGTACATCCCCCTGCATGTTGTCCCTAGTACCCCTCCTGACCACTACTCCCCCCCCCCCACCCCCTCCCCTACCCAAAAAAAGGAAAACCCTGGTTGCTGTTCCTGGCACTCTCTGACCTTTAGCCCCCTCCCCCCCCCCGAAAAAAAAAAAACACCAACTAATGAATGTCCTTCGTGTCTCACCCAGGGCCGCCGGTCATAGTGTTCTTCGGGCCGCTGGGGCGCTGGGGTCCGTTGCGGCCGGAGACCCTGCCCCTGCCGCCACGCCCCCCCCCCTTTCCGCCGACTCTGGCAGTGGTGGTGGTGCCGCCCACGGACACCTTGAGGCCCTGCTCCCGCCAGAGGAGGATGGACGGTGCTAGGTGCTGGTAGCGTATCTGCCACAAACGAAACGCGGAAATTTGAAAGGACAGGAAAGGAAATGGAAAGAAATGGAAAGAAAAGGAAGGGAAAGAAAGGGAAGGGTAAGAAAAGGAACAGACGTGATGGCAAGAGAACAAGGGACAGTTCGTCAACGCTCACGAGCAGCAGCAACACGGGAACAAAACGAAACAAGATAACAACAAAAGCAAAAGCAAAACGAAAGCAAAAAAAATCACGAGCCGCAGTGCGGCGGGGAGGGGGGGGCGACAACGCATGCCGCTTTGCTAACACAACGCGGGCCACAACAGCAAAAAACGTCCCAAAACAAAAAAAAAAACAGGCGCGAGGGATGAGAGCCTTGTTTTGTCAGTCCCGTACCTCACACCAACGCTGCCGCCGCCACCACCATAGCCATCACCCCCTCCCTCCCCCTATCCACGCGACCGCTGCTACCACCACCAGCAGCGACGCCTTCTACCCTAGAGGTACCATTTTTTGCTCTTTTCTTTCTCAATTTCATGACTCCCCAAACCCCGTACAGTACACGCCCGCCAACAAGCAACTCCTATTTGTTATGAGCCTCGGATTCTTACTGTGACACCACCCTTCAACAACCTTGAGCATACGCTATTGTATAGGATCGTGGTGTAGCGCTTGCCGCCGCTGAGCACGATGTCTTAGTCCAATTTCCTCAAGCGTCCGCCCAAAAGAGAACACCACTTTCTTATTGGGCACGTTTCTTAGGCGGGCCTATACTGTATCGTATCGCTGGGAAGTCGCGGGGGGAGGGGCGTACTCATTTGTTGCTTGCCTTAGCCATTTGACGATGGACCACGCATCCCTTTCGAGGCGGAGCAAGTAATGGGGGGGGGGGTTCCGTATTATAGCCAGAACATGAGATTTCTCATCGGGCTGCAATTTTCAGTTTTCAAATAGAATGTATTTTTTTTTTTTTTTTTTGGGGGGGGGGGGGATTTGGGCATAAGAACCCCTCAAGTGAGGCAGGCAAGCCTCAGGAAACAAACTTGGCGCACCTCCACCGTAACGTGTGTCCAATCGCAGCATCACCCCCGCCCCCCGCCCCCCCCTTCCTCCGCAACCACCATCAAACCCCAACTCCCCTGACTTTTGTCAGTCTCAGCTTGTGTGACTAATACCCCTACCCCCCCCCGCCCCCGCCCCCCCGTCTCTCTCAAACCCCAACCCCAATCCCCAAGCCATCACTCACCATGGCTTCGAGCAGGAAGTAGTCGCCGAACACGGCCCCCACTTCCGGATCTCCCCATCTAGCGGTGGCGCGGCGCAGGATTGATTGCCACCCGTCCGAGGCGTTCGGCAAGTAGTAGTCCGCCGAGAGCACAGCGAATATGTAGTCCTGAGCCTTCATCAGGTACGACGGGTCCTCTGTTTCCATGTTTCGCGTTAGGTAGGGGGGGGAGGGGAGGGAGCAAGGGGGGGAGCAGGGAGGGTGGTGAGCATTGGTACCTGGTGTAGTCTTTGTGTTGACATCGCACCAGCACCCAACTCCAACGCCATCTCCAACGCCAACAGCAAGCGCAAAGCGTTGCCAACCGCCACGTTCACCGCCCACCGCTGCCCCCCCCCCCCCCCCCGCCATCATCTCACCCTTGAACTATAATCATTAATCAACCCCCCCCCCAACCCCCTGCCGCAAAGCTTCGTGCAAGCAATGCCTGTCTGGTCGGTATCAAAACCCGAACTTCTCTGTTCCGGCATTGTAAGGATGCGACTACGGCTGCGCAGGACAGCGATTACCCCCCCCTCCCCTCCCCCAAACAAATACAACAAACCAACCAAAGGCAGAATCAAAAGGCAGCACCACTACCAACAGCACTGACCGGTGTGGAGGAAGATCTCAATGAGAGCCGAGGCAACGATGGCAGAGGCCGAGCTGTCCTTGCCGTTGAGGGTCTCGTTCACAGGGGCGTCGAAGTCGGCGGGAGGCACAAGGTCTGACGGAATGTTGTCCTCCCAGTAGCTGATGTGCACAAGGCAGTAATGGTGGCGGTGGTGGCGAGGGGGGGCGGGACGAGGTAAGCAAACAGCGGAGGCGGGGTGGAACCGGGACGAGGTAAGCAACCAGCGCAGGTGGGGCGGAAGAGGGGGGAAAAATAAAGCTTAAGCTCGCGACACTTTCACGTATTTCCATACAACAAGTCGTGTGTCAATTTTACTCATTTGTTCGCAATCCAGCGTTAGTTGGTGTGTCCTTCAGTTCCCGTGGAAGCGCTAGCGCGAGTTTTTCCCCACCGGCGGTCCTCGTTACTACTCCTGGAGCGCTATTAATAGCTAGCTGCCGATATCGGCGGATGCGCGAGTATGTCGACCCGACCTTACTGAACTATGATGCAAGTATGCTGACCCTGGCACAGGCTAGTTCTAAGGGGAGTCGCCGACCTATATCCTTCCGGTCGCCCCGGCGGCGTATCAGGTTATCCTCGAGCCTGGTTTAGGTCAGTTTCGTGAGTTCGAGCCCCGCCGAGCGCATACTCGTATATAATTTCGTTGGGACTTTTTCTTGAGCACAATTTGACTTGCGGAAAGCGCGAGAGCGTGAGTTAGCAACACTCGATGAAAAATCGACGAGCAGTGGGATTGCTGAACCCTGTGCGCGATAAATATTGAAGGCAAGGACCGAGGGGGGAAAGGGACGACACCTGTAACCACGGCTTGTCCAGAAGCTGGAAAGTAGATGTGTGAGGGAAAAAAGCAAAGCCTTAATGAGGACACACCCAGTAATACGCGCGATCGGTGTATCACACACAGCCCGCAAACATGAGTTTCGACGACATCTTCGGTATCACAGCTGGAGTGTATTTCAATTTTCTATAATAAATATGAAGTATGCAGCAACGTGTCAGCATTTCGATTTAGCCCGTGACCGGCAAAAAACCAAAGCGGCAGTCCGAAAAGTGGAATATCGAATGTTGCTCTCATCTCACCCGAGCAGGCCGAGAGACCTTTCAAGGAACCTCGGCTCTCCCAAGTAGCGGTAGATCATAGCGTATCCGTAGATGGACCACGTGTGGCCCCTGGTCCAGGTGCTGTTGTCGGAGTATCCTTGGTACGTTCCTGCGCAAGGACGGACATTGTTCGTAGACAAAAAAAAAAGACAGCCGCAATCAGCACAAGACTGTTCATTTTTTCCTTTTTTTTTGTCATCACTTTTACTCTCCAGCTCAAAACCCGCAAGAGGTTTTACCCCTCAGCGATCTTCCGGACGAGCCGTGGTCGCAGGTGTCTTCCCTTCCTTCCGGTGCATGCCTTCCTGCATAGGATTCAGCATTCCCACTCTTTTCAGTTCACTACACACTTAGTGCAGTTGTACCTGTAGTTGGTTCCAGCACACATCACACATTGTTATTTTATTTAAAAAAACATGTACTCCGTATTTATTTGTTTGCCTCCATTCCTACACAACGTTTTACAGTCAGTTATAATATCTCCATACCTTCCTTTCAATAGTGCGGACCACGTCCTCGTATCGCAGTAACATCAAATTACTACGAGAGCAGCAAGTAGGGCGAAAACAAGAACACGTATGCCATGTACGCATTCACTAAGTATATGTGTGATACGGCATCATACCAGGTATGAATGTAAGTGCGACACCACGCGCACCTTGTTCGACGAGATCGCCGGTGTCGGGGTCGTAGTCGGCGACGTGGAAAGTGCTGTTGTCGTCGCGCACGATGTCCTTCCAGGTGGTGTCGGCGTGCCTATCATCAGCATGTTCAGCGAAGCCAGACCAAACGCGAGAAACAGAAAAAAGAAAAAAAACGAACACGATGCAAGCAGTCGGTTTAAGGGGTGAGATGAGAGGCTTCTTCCTCACTTAACCCCGTTTAGTAGAGCCCCAAACCCCATCCCCTACCCACATCCCAATACTAATTTCAAGTAATATGTCCGACGATTTCGGGCTGAAATCAGAATGGCACTCATTTCGACGATTTCGGGTCACAATCAGAATAGCACTCATTTCGACGATTCGACGATTTCGGGTTAAAACCAGAATGACTCTCATTTCGACGATTTCGGGTTAAAATCAAAATGGTTCTCATATTGACGATTTACCTCTCATTTCGACGATTTCGCGTTAAAATCAGAATGGCAATCATTTCGACGATTTCGGGTTGAAACCAGAATGGCTCTCATTTCGACGATTTCGGGTTAAAACCAGAATGGCCCTAATTCCGACGATTTTGAGTTAAGGGAGCCCCGCCATTCAGAAAACAGAATACAGTCATCTACCCATATTAAGACCACCTCGTGACAAGCCAACCAAGGTGGTCTTATCTCTTGCTACTGCAAAAATCATCCCATACTAATTCTAAGTAGTTTATATTTGCGAACAAGCCGATTTAACTGGTCTTATCTCTACTATGGTCTTAACCGGATGGTCTTGAAACGGGTACACCACTGTAGCCAAAAAAAAAAGTGCTACGTAATACCTCCATCGTATCACAGCGCACGTCAGGAGTGCCGCTGTTGTTATGTGCACCTCGAGATTTCGGGCTCGCGAGGGTAGAGTCCCTACCATACTTCTCTCTACTTTTTGGGCTCCAACGTAAGCTAGAAGGTCCCTTCGCACAACAACAACGACAACGTCAACAAAACCACAACAACAACAACAACATCAACGCAAGAGACTCAACCCCCCCCTCCCCCCCTCGCCATCGCCAACAAACAAAAGAAACAAACTCGCTTCGAACAACGACTGAGCGTATGAACTAAGAAATCAACGCCATTTCGCGCTCACCCAGCAACATCTTCGGCGTAAGACTCGGGCCCTCCGTTAGCGCTGGCCCAAAGCATGATCTCCATGTTCATGATCATGTCCACGTTCACCGCTTGCAACCACTCCGGCCTAGAGCTAGGCTCCGACCAAGACCAAAAGGCGGGGATGTCTTCCTGTTATATACGTTGCCACATTATTGATGCGCCACACGGAGAGGGACGGGGCGTTGTAGAGGACCAGGAGGGCAGCAAGGGGGGGGGTGGGGGGGAGAGGAGGGAAGGAGAGGGGAGGGGGGTGGGGGGAGAGGAGGGAAGGAGAGGGGAGTGGAAGAGGGGGAGGGGGGGGAAGGGAAAGCCGGAGGTGCAGAAGGGGAGGGGCGGAGGGATGCTCGTTCAGCATTCGTACATCAGTAGCATAGTATGTTCTCAGTGGTATTTGCACAACAGCAGTCTGCGCTCCGAAAAAAAAACGGCTTAGTGTTCGTACCACCACCTGATTTTGCACACCAAGGTACAAGTGACATCATGTCCATACTATGTACAACATTCCAGCATTGGCAAGAAAAAACAAACACAGCCTCCAAAAGCAGTGCTCAGTCAGTTTTTTTTTGTTAGAAAAAGGGCCCTTACCGCCCACTTGAAGTCGTACAGCGAGTCGGCTCCCTGGAGGACCCTCTCCTTGTACTCCGCCCTCATGGTTTCGTTGTCCGACAGCCTGTACCCTTGGCCGAAGGAGTTAAGCACCTTCACCACACACCGTAGGGAAGGAAAGGACAAAGGGGGACATGGTCGGACAGGACAGGACAGGGCAGGGCACAGCACAACAGCAAAACGTATCACAGCTTAGCACAGCTCAGAGCAAGAACGCAACCATCGCAGGAAACCTCGTGAGGGGGGGGGGGCGGGGGGGGGGGGAGGGGGGATGACTCACCAAAACATGCCATCGCGCAATATTTGAGGGTTCATCTACGGATGTACAGAATGATGCTATTACCGCAGGATTTTTTGTTCTGTTTTTTTTTTTATCCTCCGGCGGATGGGGAAAAATAAAGCTTAACCCCTCAAGAGCCCCCGAACCCCTCCCTATACTAAACCCCAGTAATTTTGTCCCCAAAAAGGGGTTTCCAGTTGTAAAGGGGTTAAGCTTACCACACTTCCACGATTTTCATACCCGTCGCGTGTCGATTTAACTCAATTGCATTCGCAATCCAGCGCTAGCTAGCGTATCCTTCGGTTCCCACTTATAGCGATAGCGTGTAGGAATATTAATATTTACAGCAGCCGACCCCCCCCCATAGAAAACACACAGTGGTAACTGCAGCAACACTGCAATGTATTACACATGCATGTTTTGAAAAATTAACTTCGCTAAGCACGTCAGCTGGGAGTTCGGTAAAATTTAGGGTCGATACTCATCTTTGAAATATGCATGAAACACGTGCCGCTCGTTTGCCCTACGGATGCTATCAGGGTGAACATCAACAGCCAATTGTAATGACATCATATGTTCGTACGGGACGTTGTACCAAACATACCATACGTGTGAGATTCTATTACTTACCTGGAATCCGAGGTCGTTGTCGTCAAGCAGCTCCACGCCTTCCAGGTTCTTGTTGAACCTCTCACCCGTCGTCTGCCGTTACACGTAACCGTCCGTCCGATCACCGATCGACCCATCAACCGGTAGAGAGAGAGAGAGAAAGAGCGAGCGAAAGGAAAAGCGGGGAGGAATAAAGAGAGAGAAAAATGACTTTTACGTGAAACGGCGAACGCCAGGGCCGAGCCGAAAAATGCTGGCAAAAAATTAGCAAGCCAATGATATTTTCCAGCGGAAAAAATAAATGCATGAGGAGCATGAGCGTGATACGGCGAGAACCAGCGTCACACCTAGCACTACCAACCCAAACTCGGAAGTTAACTCTAATAACCCCATATCGGAAGGTAACTCTAATAACTCCAACTCGGAAGGAATCAAGACAGGCGAGAAACGCGGCTGCGCCGCTGTTCAATGTTTTTTTTCTATTTTTATTACGATCTACGGACCGCCAGATGGTCCTCGGCCAATTGCCGGGACCAAAAGCTACCCCTCGAAGATCCGCGCGGCCAGATTGTTACGTCTACTGCCGTCAAACGTGTCGGTTGACGGCATTCTTGCCTCTTGACGGACTTGACGGACAGCCGTCCAAGCACTCCACACACTGAAACTAGTATGACAAGTCCAAAGACGCTTTGACGGGTCAAAACTAGACCGTCACCCGGCACCCTTGTCTAGACTGCTGCAGGAATTAGACTACAAGACGAGAAAATAATGCTCGCGCCATGCTAGTGTTTGTTGTTCTCACAATAACTCGCACAACCATATGTATGTACTATAATACTAGTGCTGTAAATAGCGGACGATCGATTACCCCGTTAACGCAAACAAAAACAAAAAGAAAAAACATCGGGACCGCTCAGCCAACTGAGCAGAAAACTAACACTACTATTATGAGATCAACTACATCAGGCCATCACAACCATTTGGCCACGACCGGTACCCCAACGGTTCCCTTCGAGCGCTGCTTCTTCGAAAGTTAACGCCTTTACAACTGGAAACCTCTTTGAGGACGAATTTACTTGAAGTTAGTATAGGGAGAGATTTTGGGGCTCTAAAGGGGTTAACAGTTTATAAGAGCCCCCCCCAACCATTTTGTAAAAGCTATTGGTCGGCATAGACTTTCTGTCATGCTATCAACAGAGTCAATGCGGTCGTCTGTCGTGGGCGGACCCATAGCCGGCATATCTCTACCACTCCCCACCAGGCATAACAGAGGACACGTCGGCCAAGAACAAGCAAACCCTACTGGCTATGAGCCTCGGATTCTTACTGTGACACCACCCTTACAACAACCTTCAGTATACGCTATAATATACGTAGGATTTAGCGCAGCGCGCGCCGCTGAGCACGATGTCTTGGTCCGATTTCCTTAGAGTTCCCTCAAAAGTGAGCGTTTAGGCATTTACTTAATTGGCGGGCCAATACTGTACGAAACTTATATGGCGCATTGTCGGAGGCACGGGTGAGTTGGTGGGTGGGTGGGTTTTGGGTGGGTCGGGTGGATGGGTGGGAAGATGGGTGCGGGCAGTGAGTGGGGGGTAGGGGGGGGGGGGGGGGGGGGTAGAGCGTCATTTCGATTATCCTGGATGACCAAATAACATTCCACCAAACGTGTAAAAATCAAGTCACGAGCATTGATCCCCCCCCCCGGTCTCTATACTGCATCCTATATGCCAAAATCACCACAGCAGTCACCAACACTCTGTTGTTACTGCTGAAGGTTGTAGGTTGTAGGGCAGGGGGGGGGGGGGGGGCGGTGAGACCCCAGCCGAAGAGGTCGGCGAGACACAAAACACACCAAAAAGAACGAAAAAGTGAACAAAGAATTAAAAACGAGTAATCGATCTGGAACAAGATTTTCAACGTAGAAGGCAGAAGCAAAAAAAAGGAGGCGAAGATGACCTGATACGCCACCGGGAAGTAGTACCTGGTATTTTCAAGTCCGTTTGATATCGCAATTTGAACCATACCACCACCAATAAAAAGCCTCGTTACGTATGCACAACATCGGATACCAAAGCTAATTTTCCCACGGCAGTACGTATGGAGGGGGAGTGCAGGTGGAGGGGATGGGGGTGGGGAGGGGGGAAGGGGAAAGGAAGAGCGGTGGGGTCTTACCTTCCATACGTCCAATCCGGTAGCCTCGTACTGCAGCCAGAACATTCCAGCGACCATGCCGCTGCGCGCGATAAAAAAAAAAAATGGACGTCGGCGATCGAATTAAGCCCGAGCGGGTCGCACAAAAAGGAGGGTGGGTAGGGTGGGTACAAAATTAAGTCAGCTGCAAGGGTAACAAGAAGTGCACATATATGTTGAGGCATTGTACTGGGATCAACCATTGTACTGGGATCAACCATGAGTACACCAAAACTAGTTTCTCTACGAATAAACTTCCAGGTACTAAATAAACATGCCCTTGGGAGGTGTTTACCGGCAGGCGGGAGGGTCACGGGGGGAGGAGGGGGGGGGGGGGGGGGGAGGGGCGCACTCATTTGTTGCTTGCCTTAGGTCATTTGACCATTGACCACGCATCCCTTTCGAGACGGAGCACCGTTCCTACTCCTAGAGACACCTCCAACATTCGAGCGCTCATTACGTTACTTCTATATACCACATAAAAACGTATTGCTTATCTTATCTCCTTCCTCTTTGGCCATGAGGGCAGCGGAGGGGAGGGGGTGGGGGGGGGGATTTGGCAGCGGCCACTGAAACCGCCAACGGCTGGAAGCCGAACATCAACCAAAAAGGCAGCAGCAGCAACAACAACAACAACAACAACACGGTACAGGAACGAATCATTGCAATCATCTTTAGGTAGTTGGGGAATAATACGATGCAAAAAAAAAAACTAAGTGATCATACCGGTAGTACCCGAGGGTAACATATATAGGAGCACGCGATAACCACACCCCCGTCTCACATAAGCAGACCGGTCGCCCCTGTGGTGTAATGGTTACCCTCGAATGCTCCAGAACCAATCCTAGTAGCATTCGAGGATAACCCCTAATAGACCACCGGGCGACCGATCTCACGTGGGTCGGCCTTTTGAGGTAATGTGCGGAAACACAAAATCAAACAAATCAACCGCTGAGAGCGCCTAGCAGCGTGGGTAGGCGCAATTCGGTGCGAGTCGACGCGGGCTGAAGTCTTCCCGCGATAAAAATGAAGGTGCGCAACGTAGTGAGGAGGGGGAAGAAACGCCCACTTAGCGACCCTAGATGTGAGTTTTGTCTATAAATAGGGAGGGAGAAAGAGAAACAAAAAATTGCGAAGATAGTAGATGGAACGAGCAAAATTATATAACAGGTACCTGGTATTATATATCATATACCTGGTATAATATATATATATATATTTCCATCCCATATATTATCCTCGCACTACTCTCGCCCTCCCTCCCAGTAGTAACTCAGATCCGGGGTCGCATAGCGGGCCTTCTTACCCCCTCCTCACTACGGTATAACAACGCCTTCATTTTTATCGCGAGAAGAACTAAGCATCTTCTCTCGTCGTCAAAATGTAGGCCGTGAATACACATGTGGCGATGCAACGGAGGTACCGCTCGAGCAACTAACAGAAAGCTCGTATGTTAGCATCGCAACGACTATGATCGCACCAAGGGAAGCATGACCGTTAAAAACAGATCTGAATTTCCACCAGATCATACCATTGATATTAATACTACTGCTGTTAGTTATACCCTGGGAATAATCGTTCTGATGCTGCTCTGTCGTGGCGTTGTGGCCGGACAGCAATATCGCTCGTACCCTAGCTATATACCAATTGCTATATACCAACATGTATATTGGTACCTGCTTATACCAACATGTATATACCTGCTGATGTATATCAATAGTTTACCTGCTGGTAGGCCTCGCGTACAACCATGTACTGAAATAAATGTATAATGCTGTTGATGGCGTGACGTAAGCAACAGCAGCATCATACAACATAAACATGATATCTTTTCTTTACCTCGTATAATAATATGATAATCGTGCCAAAAAAGCAAAAAAAAGAACTAAAACAGCACGACAGCACGACGCAACAACCTGGCAGTAAAACCTAGCTGCAGGTGAGGACGATGGAGAGGGGGTGCAGATACCAGGTACCCCTGATCAGGAGATCATGTACGAAACGGATGCGCCGCATCGCATCGGCGGTCGAAGAATTAAGAACAGAACGCGCTATTTTTGCGAATGCGGACAGAAAAAAAGGAACACAACAGTCGTGAGCGGGCATTCCGGTAAAGAAGCCTGGGCTCCGCCCAATCCACAACCTTTTTTACACGGCGCGAATTGCATCTTCGTATATACGATGTAGGCTTTAGGCTACACAGCTATGCTGCTCACGATATAAATATATAATACCTGGTACGCCACGTACCACGCACGCCACACACCAAGCCACAATCTGCAAAGTACATGCAATACCACGGTACACTATATATACGCGCAAAAACCGGCGCGTTCGCCGGCCTTATTCTTTTTTGTTGCGCTGCGCCATGCGACAGTCGTAGATGGTATCCATCGATATACTATATTATAAATAAAAATACACTCTAGCTGTGAGATTTCGTCGAAACTCATCTTAGCAAGCTGCGCGTGATACTCCGATCGCGCGTATTACGGGTTGTGTGTGTCCTCAACAAGGATATAGGTCGGCGACTCCTCTTGGAATTACAGTGTAGCTATCAGGGTCAACAGGGTGATGTTGACCAATCTGTGCGCCGAAACTATAAAACGCATTTTTGAGGGGGACAAAACCTGAGGGCAATGCAAGGAAATGCATCAGTATCATGTATATCCTGTAAATCGTACAACCGGTGAGAGTATTACGGATGGGGAGTGTAACCGTAACAAGAGGACGGCGGAGTTTTCGAAACGGGGGGGGGCGGGGAGGGGGGTGCAAGCTAGCTACATCACGCCACACTCCAACCCATAAGCTGCAAGCTACGAACGAATATACTGCGAGCGACACCAAGCCACATGCTCCAAGCTAGTGTACGCACAAGCTGCAAGCTATGCATGTTCATACCGGGTATATACGTACGTACCAGGTACTGCAAGGTAAATCGCACCACGCCCCATAGCGAGCTGCACGCTATTCACGCACGGTAAAGTGTGCACCCCTACACTACAAAAACACGAAAAATCTTCTATTAATACGAGAAAACAAGCAAGTTTATCGTGGACGGCCTCTAAGCGTCTTATCTATTCAACAACTAGTTTCTCCGCCCATTAACGCTCTTCTCAATATGGCGGTTGGTCTTCGGCACGAACTGATGCAGTAAAATCTAGTAATAAAGGCCGGTAGACTTCTGCTGTTACAGGTAGTAGCAGTGGTCCCTCCTTCTCAGTGCCACCGCCGGCACTATAGAGACAACCGGCGCCACTCCGCATAATACTAATAATACTGCTCGTTGTATCTGTGTAGGGACTACTCAAACTCAACCGGCCCCATATTGAGTGACTGTTGTTTGTATCATGTTGCACACAATGATTGTTTTCCTCGGTTTTGGTCTTCTCTGCTTCGCCGTCCGCGACCGCGTCATCACAGGAATGTCACCTCTTGATTAACAAGATGAATGATCGGGATGGACACGTGGTGTGTTGATACGTTTTTGGGATTAGTATGATTATGATCATGATCATTGTAATTACGATTATTATGATCATCATTATTGTGATTATGATGACTATAATTATGATTATTATGATCATGATAATTATGATTATGATGATCATGATCATGATGATTATGACTATTTTCACGATTCATTTTCATCCCATCTATCATCTTCGCACTTTTTCTTTCGCTTTCTCCCTCCCCAGATGTAACTCAGATCCGGGGCCACTAAGCAGGCTCTTCTCCACCCTCCCCACCACGAGTATGCCTCTATTTTTATCGCAAGAACACTTCAGCTCCTTTGTTCCCCAGTCCACTCGCATCGAATTGCGCCAACCCAAGCAGCTACGATCGTACGCAGTAGGCGGTCTCAGCAATCGATTCCTTTTTTTTCTTTTCTGCGAAAAAAAAAAAACTCAAAAGTCCCACCCACGTGAGATCCGAACTCCAAAAAAAAACAACCTCTACACAGCGAAGCATTCGAGGGTAACCCAGTCCGGGCAACCACTGGACCACCGCGGCGACCGGTTTCCTATGCAATGTGAACGCAACACACACCAGCAATAATACTCGTACATGCAATACTACGCATCATTTCTTCCAAATCCCAACGAAGAAACCGCGCAAAAACAAAAACGAAACGGAAACATGAAAACAAAAGTAGTAGCGGTTCTTGCGCGGGTCCTCACTGGCACCGCAAATGCTGCTGCTTCTGCTAGGTCAACAATGGCCCTAACTCCGCTGTTGCGTGAATAATGCTGTTCACTTATTATGAATATTCTTCGATCGCACTGACTTGACTGCCTGTTGTTGTTGCCTCTCGGGTGTCATTGTCTTCGCCGTTACCGTACATAGCCGTTCGTTGCCTTTACCGTTTCCCTTTCCCGGTGTTTCCGTCGTCACGTCACTGCTACGGAATACCAGCACCACGCAATATTACATACCCCTTTCGTGCGATTTTAACCAGAAAATATTCTCCAAAAACCAAGGGGGGGGATATATATATCTATATATATATATGGGGGGGGGGTGGCACACGAAGCAAAACGGGGCACAGATTTGGAAATATTGCATCGAGATTTTCAGCAATGAACGCATGCATTGGTCGTTTTTTGTTTTTTGTTTTTCACTCCCCCCGTAGTCGATAAAGCCATCTTCGAAATGTCTCCCGACTCCCCAGGGTGCGTGTAATCTTGCGTGCTGTACGGTACCCATGTCGCAATTTGCCTTTTGTCGTGACTACTGCTGCTGTTACCGTTCGTTGTGGTCACCGTCGCCGCTACCGTCACCGTCACTTGGCACCGTCTACATTGATGTTATCGTAACTGCTAACGTTTCCTCTACCACGATCGCTACCGTTGCCGTGTGTTTTCGCCGCCACACCAAGTTACCGTCAACCATCACCGTCACCGTCAACGTTGCCTTTGTCATGTCACCGCTAAAGTTTCCTATATCATCTACCGTTGTTGTTACCATTGCGTTAACTGTGACGCTACAAATTGAACACTTGACGCACCTAGTCCAGACGGTGAGGTCGATGGCATTCCCGTTGCTCTTGTTGACGTTCCAGTTTCCGTCGGTGTCGGTGTAGTCCGTGAACGCTCCGTCCTTCGCGAGGACGTCGTTCGCCAGCACGTCAAGCTGCTCTCCGGCGAACACTGTCAATACGCAGATAGGATACAGTAGCAATAATAGGATCATTCGGCCATGTCATAACGCCAAACGCTTATATCGTACCAAGACGGAGCACAAGAAAAGCCAGCACACCAGGCTCCTTGCAAGGAAGAGGAGGAGCGCAGGGCGGTGTATCATACTCATTTCATGCGTATGCCGTAGACCCTCGCGTGCCTACAATGCCGGGACGGAGCACGTCGGGTTTTCACCAACCAGGCAGGCATTGCGTGCATCAAGCGAGAAGCGCCGTGAGGTGTTCGGGGAGGAGCGCAGGGGAAGACGTACTGCTCTAAGGCTTATTGGCTTGGGTAAGCTATTGGTTCACCTTTCGCAAGTGGTCAAACGGACTAATACCCCACTAATACCTTAACAAATGGCGTCGTCGACAGACCATGGTTTTTTTGGGGGTCGTGGGTTCGAGTCCCACATCCACCATAATAAACTTTTTCGGACTTTCCCCGTGTCGAACTTGAAAAATACTCTCCCCGATATACCCATGAAATGAAACCGCTTGGATATTGACAGGTCCGCCAGTATCCGGCCGATCTGCTATCTCGCCGTTTCAGGCGCGGAGAGTGCATAAAACTTTCAGATTGGGTAAGCTATTGGTTAACCTTTTGCGAGTGGTCAAATGGACTAATACCTAACTAATACCTTAACAGTACCCAAGAAAAACAAAAATTTGAGTGAACATCACGGCAAGAGACAAGAACGAAAAATGAAGCAAAACAGACAGCCAGCAACAAAGCAGACAACATCACCCAACCCTGTAGCGTCGGGGGCGGCAGCCGTACCGGGTTCCGAATGCACTTCGTCATACTATCTGTACTGGAAAAGTAGGCGCGTTGTCGCGTGGTCGTTCTATCACCCGGTTACTGCTGTTTCTGACTACATCGATGCTCGATACCGCCATCATAGCCCCTCACGCCCGACACAAAAAAAGGGGACTTCAAACACAATGTAAAGAAACCGCACATCTGCACACATTATTACAATAAAAGGTCCAAAAACATTTCCAAGTTCAAGTATTTAACATGAAAACTGTCGAGAAAAAAAAGAGAGAAAAAAAAAGCGGGTGCACTCGTTTGCCGCAAACATTGACCATGGACGAGGCCATTGTCGAATGTCCACGTAAATGCTTTGAAGAAAAATTTAAAAACTTCGGGGGGAAAGCAATGCACACAAGGGAAGTACCAGGCGTATCCGGTAGAATAACAGCTCTAAAAGGTACTTCTTTCGTCGTGTAAGATTATGAGGGATAAATACCCCGGGCCCTATTTGCCACGTATGTATGTCGATGTTTGTCGGCGTTGAACTACGAGTAAGCTATATACTGCTGTATGGTACGAGTGCCCACGACCGACCGTCGGAGACTGACCGACGGTTCTTGCTGTCGGTATGTTCCAACTTCCAACGACACATCAGATCAGAGTTCATCTGAGTTCGTGCAAGTAAGTACCCTTGTAGTGTGTATTGGTACTACACAAGCACGCCAAAGTAAAAATCATCCCTCGCAAAATCGCGAGGTCGCGAGCATCCAGCAACGCACAACAGCAGAGTACGTAGTTTCATGTTTCACACCACCGCTGACCGCGAGTGTGCGCCAGGGAGAAAATACTTCCGGGCAGAGTTTCCATTTTCGATTCACTCCAAAAAACAAAAGTAGAAAAATAGATGAGGTGTGGCGAGGTACGACTGGTATTTTTTTTTTTTTTTTTTTTTTTCAGCACACTTTCACTTTCCAGCTTCTGGACAAGCCGTGGTCACAGGTGTCATCCCTTCTCCTCCCCGGTTCTTGCCTTCAATTTTTATCGCGCATAGGGTTCAGCAATCCCACTGCACGTCGATTGTTCATCGAATATTGCTAACTCACGCTCTCGCGCTTTCCGCAAGTCAATTTGTCCACAAGAAAAAGTCCCAACGAATTTATACGAGTATGCACTCGGCGGGGCTCGAACTCACGAAACTGACCTATACCAGGCTCGAAGATAACCTGATACGCCACCGGGGCGACCGGTATGAAACATACTGGTGAAGACGTGAAGGCAGGATACGAAGTACACCTTCAACCACGCCATACCATTCATACGATACACATGACACATCTGGCATGATATGATACGCATACACGTATTGTACGAATACTTGATGCAACAACGACGGCGTCAACGACATCCATCGATAGGTCGAGCGTGTGCATTTTTCCAGCTGCAATTTTCCCACACTGCCGTTTGCTGTTTCCACTCACCACCAGCCTACGGAGTACGCCGTGGTATACCATATTCATGCGAATGAACACATCCAAATATCCATAAAATAGAGTGTATTTGAATTTTTATAATATAATACTCCGTATATCACATCATCCGACAAACATAAACTCGTTCGTTCGCAAAAAAAAAACAATATTTACGTACGTAGTGTAATAACTTTGTACAAACCGTCTGGAAGGACACCAACGTCTGGATTGACACTAACGTCTGGATTGACACAAACGTCTCCATTGTGACATGTTGACACCAGTTGACACAAACAAAACAAAAACAAGAAAATAAATTCAAGATCGAAGGGGTCGGTCGAGGTTTTGAAAATCGTCAGGGCAGATTATAGCGCATGTAGAGACTAATACATCTACACACCAGCACACCGGTCATCTCACGTCTATTACTCGAGGGGGTAGAACCATGAAAATTGATGTACCACGCATCACAGAATGGACTTATTTCGTACGATTGCTGCCAACAGGTAACAAGAAGAACGTGAGAACAGCAGAGAGGTATGGTGCGATAGAACACAGCCGTACCTGGTACTCGGTGCACGAGAACGAGCAGAGCTGTTTATAGAGCTCACGAAAACGGCTACCAAATATCAATGATACTGGGTATATACTAATCAAGAGTATCACAGAAAGACTACGTCTACAAATATTATATAGACACTATGCTGTGCCCAACAGCAAGCACAGCCCAGCCACCAGCACCCCAGCCCACTCTATAGGACAGATGAAACAAAAACGCGAAAACACTGACTAGACTTGCCGGCCGGTGCTCTGACGGATGATTCGTGATGAAGGCCAGAAACAGAAAACGACACTACTTCTGAGTACACAGCAGTAGCAGCAGCAGCAGTGGTGCCCCAATGAGAGGGCGGAGCAAGGCGGTATCCCGACACAAGGCGGTATCCCGACACAATGCGGTCAAAATCGGTTGGCGCGACCGGGGAAATATACGCACAACCTGGAAGGCATAACGCGGAGTCCCCCAACAAGGCGGTCATGTTGCTTTGGCAGACCACCGCCGTACCGAGGGACCCCTACTGGACTGAATGCCAAACAAACAAAAAATGCCGACTGCTGCTGCTGCTGCTGTTGTGTACCTAGAGTGTGTTCTTCACGTAAAACCGTTCTACCCACCACCCAACCGACAGCTCTAGTCCGTGCCCTTGATAGTTTTTCACCCTTCCTCGCCGCGCGAGAGACCCAAGTGTAACAACTTATAAGTGTGGTCACAAACTTCGCGAGACAAGACAAGAGAAAAACCAAAAAAAACTCCCAAACGAATCGAGACACAGCAGCCAGTATCGCAGCGAATTATATTTTGTACCTTCTGGCGCCAGTGTATAGTAGGCAAAAGGCATGCCGGCTCAGCTTACCGGGGGGTACCAACGAGCGCAACAAAAACCAGAACCACACCAAAGAAGAGAGCATGCTGGCACAAAAAATATAGATTCATGCATCCACCGAGCATCCACTGACGATATTGTGCATTTAGCAGCAGCAGTACAGCGACGGCAGCAGCAGGAAGTACGCGGATAATGGAGGTGCATCAATACTGGGTGTAGTTGAGATTAATAGTGCTGTAGATTAGAGCCAGAGAGCAGAGGCAAAGCTCCGAAAACAATGCGAGGACGGCGAAGAAACTTTCTTCTTCACTCCGTCGCTACGGGCAAGAAACGAAACCGCCACCACCTTAAACAGCATCCCGCATCTCACAAAGACATGACATAAGCGAACAAACAGGTACATCACATTCCTGATAAATACAAGACACTACTACTAGTTATGCCAAGAAAACAATACCCAAAAAAGTATGCCAGGCATCACAAACCACAATAACATTAGCATGTTCTATCGATGCGAACAAGAAAACGAAAACAAATACCAACCGAAAAATGTATTGCACCTACGCAGACCTATAAATACCACCCTGCCTGGCATTTCATACTGCTGCACGCAAAGCTCACCGAATGCGTTGGCCACATCCACGTTCAGGAGGTCATTGGCAAAGGCAGAAGGGGCGCCAAGGAGCGCACACGTCGCCAAGGCCGAAGCGAGGCCTAGTCGTTGTCGCGAGCTGTGTCCCTCTGTCTTCATCTTGATGATTTGAAGTTGTCGCTGCTCTCGCTGCCGCCGCTGCTGCTGATGCCTGGAAGCTACAGTAGTATAGACTAACTACACCAGCGCTGCCTAGAGCAGACTGCACCAGTATATGGTAGTTGGTATGGCCTTGTAGGCCTTGGTGAAGTGCTTGGTGCCTTGATGAAAGGTCTTCCCCTGGCGCCGAACACTGAAAACAATGTGAAGGTGAGAAGTTCGGGCCAAAAAATGGGGAGTTGGGGCAAGTGAGAATAGTGGGAGGAAGGGGGAGGGAGAAGAGAAAGACGGAAGGAAGGAGAGGTTGATGGTGACCTGGCGATGATGAACCGTTGGTTGATGCCCAGGGAGCGAGGAACCCACACCACTAACAACAAAATAAACCACAACAAAAAACAATAAAGGTTGAATACAATGAATTCCAACTATGATTACATGAATAATATTTATGATATTCTATACACATATACATGGAAACAAATTAATGTCATACCACGATGAAATAGAGACGCAAGCTGCAAGAAAATGCTGGGCCTCGGAGGCGCGACAGTTCAACCATTGCATGAAACCCAAGGTCAGGCCTCTCAGACGTTCCAGTTTTATTTCAAGTAAAATTCGTAAATACGGGCCGTTGACGGCATGTATCCGGTATCTGGTACGTACAAGTATCTGGATTCCGTTTTGGCGTAGTTACTTTATCTTGTCGTTTTCTTGCGCAATTTTCTTGTTTTTAACTTTTCATCGAGTATTTTCTGCGGAACTGCTAACCAAATACACTCCTCCTGTGTCTTTTTGTTGGAATTGTATGATGGCATGTATACACAATTATACGTACGCATGCAGCAGCATATTATAAAAATAAAATTACATTCCTGGACCAGCTGTGAGATCGAACATTTCGTCGAAACTCATCTTTGCAAGCTGTGTGTGATACTCCGATCGCGTCGCAGTATATTTATATAAGAAAATTAAAATACACTCCAGCTGTGAGATCGAATATTTCAATATTTTGTCGAAACTCATCTTTGCAAGCTGTGTGTGCAGTATATTCCTGTTGACCCTGATAGCTACACTGTAGCTGTAAGGGGAGTCGCCGACCTATATCCTTAATGAGGACACACAACTCGTAATGCGCGCGATCGGAGTATCACACACAGCTTGCAAAGATGAGTTTCGACGAAATCTTCGATCTCACAGCTGGAGTGTATTTTAATTTTTATAATATAGTAGCTTCTTGCATCACATTGTTCAGAACTCATGTCGGCTTTGTTGTGTTTCTTTCGTTCTTATTTTTCTTATTTTCATGGTCTGGCTTGTTTGGTTGTGTTTTCCTACCCGGTACGCCAGCATTTCATTTGCTTCACCTTGCGATTATTTTTGGTGTCTCTATCTCACAGTCTGTTACCACACACTAGGAAATTATATCTCTCTAGGATCACGAATCCGCACGGACACTGGGTGAACTGATCAGTGATGTCGTTGGGTAGAAAAGAGCGGTTTGATGTGAAGACAACAAACACATGTATGTAGCTGGTGTATTACGAGTAATAGTAGCTTGTACTCAATGTGAAGAACACACACTCATACGAACAAAAAAATCCGTTAAAAATATAGTCTAACAGATGAACATGATACCGCATGAACTGCAGCACTTGCTTTAGGGCTGGTCGTTGTTGTTGTTGCTGTTGCTGTTGTTGTTGATCTTTTATATCATTACGCACCTCCCGCGTGCCATAATATAATTTACAGCTGAAATTTAGCCCGTGCTCACCAAAAGGCATGAAGAGCATACAGAGAGAGGTACAAGAGTACATCAAGATACGATAGGAAAACAAAAAACAAGACTCCGTGGGGTTACCGACATGACAGCCAGTTCCACGACCTACAAGTTCCACCAGCACTACACATAAAAACCAAAGGCGAGAGACAACGATGGCCAGCAGCACACAGAACAGCCAAACAGCAGCAACAAAGAAAGGGATCAACAACACTTGTTGTGACATTAACTCGCACAATCAAGTCCGTGGTCACACTACGTGTTACTAGGTAGGTACGAGGGCGTATCGTGATGAACACGATAGGGCGTACAGCAGCAGTCCCCTATCCTCCGCTCCTCCCTGACTGCGCGGGTGGCAGTTACAGTTACAAGACCAGAAACCCGCCGCGTATCTGTCTATTGACACTTCATAAACAGCCAAGAACCCGCCCGCAAGGAATAAACCTAAGGCAGCAGCAGCAGCAGCGGCAGCAGCAGCTGGCGAGCTCGGGGCTCTCCTTGCCTTAAAGGCCATCCGCGCGGCATAAGCCCTGCGGCCACAAGTGAGCGTGAAAAAATAAAACCATTACCCCTACTAAACGGACCCCACCAACGACCCATCCATCCATTTGCAGCTCCATCCATCAATCGAACACTAATTCCGATCATCCGCCCATCCATCTCATCGTTGTGTAAAAGACCCAGTGGTCGCGTATACGTCATGGTCACCACATGCAAGCAAAAAGGCAGTCGAAAAAGCAAGCAACACGTATATCCCAATCTGTATCATAGTTGTATGCATGAAATATGTGTCATACGATACGTAACATATTTACCCCGATAAAAAGAAAAACAAAAAGAAACAGAACGAGGAGGGGGGGGCTGCCACTACTGCTTTGTAGAACTAACTACACGGCCCAGTTAGTATACGAACAATGTTGTACCGTAACAAATACATAAAAGAATACATACACAATACGTGCTTGGTTGCAAAAAGGAATAATACAAAACACGGGGTAATTACAGATCGGCGAAGATCCATCCTGAAGAGATCTATACCTCTGGGCACCTATAGAGGATCTATCTACTGCTGTAGACTCTAGACCCTTACGACATGAGTCGGAGATACGGTATGCTAGCCATCGTGTCCTAACCGCTTCGTACAAAATAAAATGTACCTGGTACCACGTAGTCTGCAGCCGGGCAGCCGGCAGCCATGCATGTGTACGAGGTGTGCTAAAATACCACTTTCGGTATGTTTTATTTTTTCCCTGGGGAATTCTCCCACTCCAGAGTTAATTGTAGCCTGTCCTGTGACCACGGACTTGATTATGCGAGTGAATATGAGAACTGCAACAACAAAAACAACAACAACAACAACAACAGCAACAACAACAACGAGATCGTATCATATGTACGGCGATCGTACCGACGTACGACAACCCCACGCTCAGCCATTTTATTACAAAAAAAACTCCATTTTCAACTCCTAAAACTATCCCATTCTAACTCTAAGTGCCTTGTACCCCTGTGTCGGGACTGCGGTGCTAACAAGACAAGTTCTGCCAAAAAGGATCCCACACGAGTTCAAAGCATATATACTATCTTTCGTCTCCGAAAATGTCGGTGCTATTCTAAAAAACCCGTTCCGATGCCGTTCGACGAATTTCTAAGGTGACATCTTCAGGATTTGGTAGACATCGCGAATAATACTGCGAAGCGTGAAACGCCGAGCGAGTGGTGCGTAGACACAAAAAAATCTCCATCAGATAATGGAAATCTCTCCTCAAAATCTCGCGTGCGTACGCTATTTGGTGCGTGTACTTGTTGACCCCCCCCCCCCCCCCGCCGCGCGCTGTTTTGGACAAACTTGGCCGGGAAATTCACCCCCGCCAGTGTGTTATCCTGTTATCCTACACTGGGTGTTAAAGGGGGGGGGATCAGCATTCAGAAAATTCTTGATATATACCGGGGCATCATATACCAGGGCATCATATGTTTTACGGACGTATCGGAGGGACGACGAACTTCAACGGCTCAAGTGCCGAAACGTAGCGAGTATTTATTTATTGTTTTCACACACATCTTTTTTCCAGATTCTGGACAAGCCGTGGTCACAGGTGTCGTCCCTTCTTCCCCCCGGTGCTTGCCTTTTCAATTTTTATAGCGCATAGGGTTCAGCAATCCCACTGCTCGTCGATTTTCCATCGAGTGTTGCTAACTCACGCTCTCGCGCTTTCCGCAAGTCAACTTGTGCACAAGAAAAAGCCCCCACGAATTTATACGAGTATGCACTCGGGGGGATTCGAACTCACGAAACTGACCTATTATACCAGGCTCGAGGATACTAACACGCCACCGGGGCGACCGGCTCCCCTATGTGGTGTTCCCTCCCCCCCCCCGGTCCTTTTTTTCTTTCTCCTTTTTTTTTTTTGCCTAGTTTGTTCAAACGCCCCACTTACAATCGAAATCGGCCAGAGTAAGAAACACCTCTGCGCAGTTGATTCCCCCCCCCCCCCTTCGAACGCCCCCCCCTTTCCCACCACCCGCACGATCGCCTAGACCTAGCACCACGCGTATAACAAGCCCCTACATATCTTTGATCTCACAGCCGGAGTGTATTTGAATATTATATGTGACCTAAACCTCTTAAAAAACCCTTCCCCCCCCCCCCCCCCGCCCCGCTCTCCCTTGCTCAAACGCCCTACGTTATATTGAAATCCGCCAGAGTAATAAACACTTCCACGCACTGGATATCACCTCATTATCTTTCTAGAGCCATCCATGCCACTGCTTCCCCCCCCTTCCTCCCCCCCCCCCCCCCACGCCCCCAACGCCCCCTCCTTCCCCACCACCCGCACCATCGCCTAGACCTAGAACCACACGTATAGCAAACCCCTACATCTGTGCCACCTAAAGCCCCTCCTTCCCCCCCCCCCCTCCCCCACCCCCAGCCCCTCGAACACTCCGCCCTCTACTCACTGGTTGTACGACGTACAGGATGTACATGATAAACTGGTGCATTATTTCCAAAACCGCCACATTCATCCCCTTAAAAGAATGTATCGTTTCCACGACCAGATTGAGCTGCCCCATCCGCCCCGCCCCCGCCCCAACCCCTCCCCATGATAAACTGGTGCATTTTCCAGAACCGTCAGATTTATCCCCTTAAAGGGTTTATAGGTTCCACGCACAAATTGAGCTGCCCCCCCCTCCAAACCCCCCTTTCCCCTTCCCCCCCCCCCCCCCCCCCAACCCCGCTCCCTCTTGATCAAAACCAGGCCCCCATGTCCTTCAAAACTCCGCCCTCCCCTCACCGGTTATTCGACTTACAGGAGTCACTTGATAAACGGATGCATTCCCTTCCACAGCTGTCAGATTTTGTCCCCCTCAGAAACGGGTTTTATAGTTTCCGCGCACAGACTGACTAACATCACCCTGTTGACCCTGATAGCTACACTGTAGTTGCAAGGGGAGTCGCCGACCTATATCCTTCATGAGGACACACACAACCCGTAATACGCGCGATCGGAGTATCACACACAGCTTGCAAAGATGAGTTTCGACAAAATACTCGATCTCACAGCTGGAGCGTATTTTCATTTTTTATAACATACCTGGTTGAAGAATGCACGACTGCACCCAAGTTTTTTTTTTTTAGAGAACTACTTGGAATTGCTGCTGTGGGGTCCTATTTACAGACACATAGATTTGAAGGCAGTTAGCAAGGTAGTATTTGGAGGCAGATAGCAAGGTAGCTATGTATGCACTCTGGTTGGCTAAGTGGTATCTCATTAGCGGCTCAATCAACCTACGGCAGAGTCTTTCCATGCCACAGCATCCCGACCCGGCCGAATAAACTTTTAGCGTATTTCCAAGCACAGCATCTAAGCCGGCCGAGTCACCCAGAGCCTTCAAACAAGCCACCACATCCAAGCACAGCTCAACCCATAGCGCTCGGGCTAGGGTTCTGCTTGGGGGGTCGACGTCAGGCGGCGCCACGGCCAAACCCCCCTCAAAGATTTACTATCAAGCTTCAAATAGGGCTTTAAGCTAAAAACTAAAAACCACCTTACAGCCCTCTTGGGCCTCAACGCACATCCCGCACTATTACTAATATAGTAGTTTCATAGAGTTTTGGTCCTAAGAGGGCACGTGCGTATCTCACCCAAAAACACATGCTTAAAAATATATCAGTATCTTACAAAAAAGAAAAGCACCCCCCGGCACGCACCATGCACGCAGCAGCGGCAGCAAGACCTGTATAACGTATCTCCCCCTTCCCCCTGATTGTGGGAGTTCCCATCTAACGCCGACACTTTTTTATAGGGTGCCCGAAAGGCTCAACGGCCATTTTGCCCTAAGATATATCACATGCATGCGTGTTTACACTCGTATTACATGGGCATCCGTTGCCTTACGAAAGATACAGCCAAGCCAATATAACCAGGTCTGTTTCAGAAAAGAAACCCACTCCCAGGATCCTCTAATATGTGGCATTAAACCGCCTTTTGGGGCCCAGAGAAAACGAGGAAACACTTTTTGAAGTTCAGTCTCACATATCTCAGCCGCCTCGTGCACTACGTACGAGCGCTGTGAGCGCTCAGCAGTACAATAATCACTGGACAATAACGCCCACGTCGTACTTCCCTGCACTGTAGTGCCGACAACATATGCTTGTAACATTCACCAAGTGCCAGGTATTATGTTATCATCCATCAACCAAGCAGTGGCGGAGAAGCTGCAATCGTCAAAATCTTTTTCTTCACTTTTCCCCTCTGAAACCCAAAAGAAACAAAAAAGCGCCTGAACCAACTAACTGCTGTACCTCCTGACGGGTGTTTAGTCGAACTTGCTGCACCTTTTTCTCGCGCAGGTTGCCCTGTTGTCTTACTGCTGCCGCTGTTGTAAATTTTCTTGCATTTTGGCCTGACTGCTGTTGTGCTCTTACAGCTGCTGTACGAAATACCACGTATATGTATATACCTGCATCATGTTTCGATGCGGAGTGAAATTTATAGATCACCCGCGGGCAGACGGAATTAAGAAAATGCGCCCCTCTACCCCCTCTCGCTCGTTGCCACTCACGGCCGCAACTATTTGCACCTGTTAGACACGGAGGAGCTGTGGCGGGAGAAGTTCACAGGCCAGGCACACTAGTACTAATGCAACTACTAGCGCACTTTTACTAATACAACTACTACGACGACGATTGCCGCGCGTTCTCGCTAGACGGTTGGCACAAACGCACCACATTGTTTTGATCTCGTTTTTTAGCAACCCCGCGCCCCCTATTTTTTCCGAATTTGGCAGATCAGACAACAGTACGATAGCAGCATATACTGTTTTTAGGGATGTTTCGTGTTCCCTTTCGGGAGAGAACGCCTGCGATGATTATTAACAGCCCTGTTGGGAGCCACGCCTATTAACAGCGACCAAACACACGTCTACTGTAGCGACCAAATATTATTTGAGCCTGCGAATCGTAACCTTACGAAGTGTGTCTACAAGATATTCCGCTCTTGTGTCTGTTTGGTTTCTTTTTTTTTTCTTTCGGTTTGTTTGTCTGTTTGTCTGTCTGTCTGTCTGTCTGTCTGTCTGTATGTCTGTCGGTCGGTCCGTCAATCAGCCAGTCAGTCTGCCTGTCCGTCAGTCAGTCAATCAGTCAATCAGTCAATCAGTCAGTCAGTCAGTCAGCCAGCCAGCCAGTCAGTCAGTCAATCCGTCCGTCAGTCAATCAGTCACTCTGTCTGTCTGTCTGTCCCACCTTCATAACATTCGTACACCGCGTTTATTCTACTTCTGTACAATGACACCACTTAATTCGTGCGACACTATCAAGCAACAAGCAACAGCGTGCACCATAACTAGCATCACCACGCTGCGCCCGTGTCATATATCAGGTACCACCAGGTAGCTCCGCACATTGCACGTCGGACCTTCCCCCTATTCATGCCCCACCAGCTTGACCTACTTCGTGTTCCCAATGCCATACTCGTACGTATTCGTCGATCACTTCGGGAAATCTTCCCTCTCAAGTCTCAACAAACTACGGAAGAAATATTTTTGTAACACACTTCGTACTGTAATTTTACGCCGGTTTTAGTGTACTTGGGGGAGGCGTGTAACCCCAGACCTAGCTCTAACCCTGAAACGCTGTAATTTTACGCCGGTTTCAGTGCTCTTTGTGGGGTTTCAGGGTTAGAGTCAGGGTTGGGGCTAACCGCCCTCCCAAACAACACTAAAACCGGCATAATTACGGTATTTGGGGGGAAGGCTAACCTCAACCCCAGCCCCAAACCCTGAAACCCTCCAAATAACACGAAAACCGCCGTAAAATTACACTACGAACTACTGTCCTATAAAAAAGATTACTACTTGTACCTGTACCTGGTAGATAGTGTCTTGACCTGTGAAATTCTTCCACAGACTCGCGTTTTTTTTCTTCTTCATTTGATGTCGCTTCTTTTTTGTTCCCATGCCATCTACGAACGTTTGCCGTTTATCACCAACTATTCCAGAGTACCCCCCCCCTTTCGAAACTCGGTTCAGAGGTCACACAGCGCCCCACAGCGGGCACTCCCTTCCCCCTCCCCACCACTGCACTTGTCTTCATTTCGCCAGAGTTCACCATTTCCTTCCCTTATGTCGACTCGTCGTGCCGAAAATTGCGGATGCACGCGCTATCGTAGGCGCTATCCGCTGCAGTCAATTCTGGCACCAGATAGAACCCCTCTCCTGGATTGATTCGAATTCTCACGAAAATGACCGTAGCACATATATGAGTTTCGACGAAATCTTCGATCTCACCGCTGGAGTGTGTTCATGTTTATTTTCTATACCTGGTACTACTTTTTACAATATGGAGATGCGAGGTTTATCCACTAGACTACCTGGGGCGTCGGCACACCAATAAATAAATACATACCCCAGGCAAGAATTATCGTCTACGATCTCCTGGAAAACAAAACAACCCCAGTTGCTAGGCTTAAAAAGACCAAATTTTGAGTTTTTTTTTTTTTTTTTTTTTTTCATCCTCCGGCGGATGGGGAAAAATAAAGCTTTAGCTCACCACACTTCCACGTATTTTCATACGCGTCGTGTGTCGATTTAACTCAGTTGCTTTCGCAGCCTAACGCTAGCTGGCGCACCCAAATTTTAACGTCGTAAAAAAAAGTCGGGCGAAAACGAAATCGGAAACGGGAAACGGAAACAAAAACAAAAGGAGGAACGCATTATAATGTATCCGTACTCCCAACCCTTGTCTGAAAAACCATGCTGACAGGTAGGTGCATTTTCTTTCGCCCGCCCGCCCGCCCGGGTCATTGGAATGACATTATAACACCGCGCCGGATGTTTTTGCACTGATGTCTCCATCCACCGTAAGACAAGAACAAAAAAACTACCGACCACGAGAAAACAAAAGAGCAAGCACAAGAACAAGAACATGTCTAATAATGGGATGACGAATAATCGAAGAAATTAGTACGGACCTCGGGTGGGTGGGGCATGCTGGACGGCGTTCGGTAGAAATAGCGGTTTTAATTCCTTTTCAACGCAAACGATCTGAAGATGCTTCGTATGAAAAGACACCAACACCAACTTCCCGCCAGTCTTCAAGCGACCACCGGTCACAAAAAAAACAAATCGTTTGTGGTGTTTGCGTGTCTGCTACTCGAGGGTTTCCACGTCATGAAAAATACATACTCGGTATACTTTGAAGTATTTTTTAAAAATAAAATATACACTCCAGCTCTGAGATAGAAGATTTCGTCGAAACTCATCTTCGCCAGCTGTGTGTGATACTAGCGTTAAAAACCGGTATAATGTGCAATACCGGTACACTACATATTGCCGGTGTATTGCCGATATCCGGACGGTATCGTTTTCATCAAATTATTACGAAAACAACGAAAAAAAAAAACACGTAAATTTGCTTGTGAGGCCAGAAAAGACCCGCCCGTCACGATCCCAATCGCTGGTTCAGCCCGAAATTATCACCATTCGTAATCAATCGAAAAAAAGTTGATCATCAGCAAACAGGACTCTCTCTCAAAAACACCATTCACGTACAGCTGCATCGCCACCCCAACTACAAGCTCAGTGTGAAACTATAGTACATTCATTGCCTTCATCTGATGATGACGATTCTGCCAAAAAATCGGCTTGTCACGCCTTGTAACGCTTATAATAAAACCCACCAGGCAATACATATGTATATTATTATAATTGTCCCGCCTTGTAACGCCTATACCAAAACCTACCAGGTAGTATACGATTGCCCCCGCCTATAGCATGCGCAAGGTATACCAAGAAGAGCGGAACAATAGGAATAAGAGCCGCCTTCACAATAATTAAGGCCCGTTCCGGGGAGCTCCTAAATCGGACACCCCACTGTAAAACTTTGGCCCAGATCGTTTTGAACACTTCGGCCAAAACCGTTCTAACCCATTTCCAACTCCTGTAAAAATTCTACTCCAAACCCAAGTGCTTTGTCTCCCGTGTCGGGACTGCGGTGCTAAAACGGTTAACTAACACTATACCCAACGTCGATGGAATATAAAATATAAAACCTCCACCAAAAATCGACGAGCAGAGTGGGATTGCTGAACCCTATGCGCGATAAAAATTAAGGCAAGAACCGGGGAGAAGAGGAGGGGCGACACCTGTGACCACGGCTTGTCCAGAAGCTGGAAAGTACAAGTGAGTGAAGAAAAAAAAAACAAGAAAAATCATTCTGCGCTTTCCCAGAACACACCTAGGCCATGGGAAAGCTCATCTCGAGTTGAAAACATCCATATTGGTTAATAGGTGAAGGTATAGAGTAGAGCTCTTCAAAGCGCGGAGCTTCCGAAAAAAAATGGTGGGCCCCTACGACATCCTAGCACGGGCCAAAAAGGTCTCCATCATACCTGCCGTGCACCAGTTAGGCCATGGGGTTATTCATCGGGTTAATCTTTTATATACACCACGTATGTATAGACTATGTATTTTATTATTATTGTACGTTTTTTTTCTCAAGGAAGGGTCGATTATTACTTTTTAGGTATCTGGTACCTGGTGAGCTGTTGTAATAGAGCTTTTCAAGCGTGGAGCTCTCTAGAAGAAATGGTGGACTCCCATCGCAGCATGGGCCAAAAGGCCCCCTTCCTTATGGCCACACTTAAGGTCACGACCAATAGAGCTACGCACAGCAGTCAAGTTGCAGTTTTGAAGTTTATGTTGTAGAAAACAACCCCCCCCCCGCGAAGATAGCCCTCGGGCGGGCGGGCGGGCGGGCGGGCGGGCGGGCGGGGGGGGGCGGGCGGGCCTTTGTTCTTCTTTACTCCCCAAAAAATACCCTCGCCGCGTCCTTTTCGATGGACCATGGTGTGGTCGGTGGTTGGTCTACAAAAAACCTGTCCACCGCCGCCGTGTCAAGGTGTGTGTGTGCTTTTTTTTCCTGTTCATTTTTTGCTCATCCCACCTGTTGTATCTTTGCACTTTTTCTTTCTCTCTCACTCCCTACACGTAACTCATTATCCGGAGTCACTGCGCAGGCTCTTCTCCCCCTTCCCCAGTACGGTACGGGCCTTCATTTTTATCGCGAGAAGACTCCAGCCCGTTCTTCCCTCGCCCGACTCTTCTTTTATCGAATCGGCGTGGTATGGTAGGATACGCGAACTCCACCAGGCGCCAGGCAAGTACTAGGTACGAGTATGTAATAAGTAACACGCGCGATCGAAGTATCACACGCCGCTTGCAAAGCTGAGTTGTGATTAAAAAAAAAACATTTTTGGTCGATCGCACAGCTGAAGTGTAATTTTCATTTTTTAAAATAATGTACGGCGGTATGTATAAATATGATATTACGAGAACCAACAACGCAGCTTGCAAAGATGAGTCTTGACCTGAACTTCGTCAAACTCACGGCTGATGTCCTTGAAAATTAGTTATAAAATATGATGATACTTGCAGGGCTGAAGCAACGAATATCCCGGTACGCCGTGGTATAAGGCGCAATAATAGTGCGGTGAACTGACACATGAATAGGGTAAAGCTTTTTTTCGTGTACCGGTACAAGCCACGCGTGCGCTGTCGGACTGTTTGTTTCCACCATGTACGATATGCGTTATGATTGGCCAGACGTTTTGGGAAGGGCTACGTACGTTTATAAAAAAATAAATAATAATAAAAAGTAAACTGTCTCAGCTCACAGGCGGGCCTGACCCCTGACACTTTAGAACCCCTTTGAGATATCAGAGGGTAAAATTGGCGCTGAAAATTGATGGTGATAACACGATATAAAAATTGAGATACACTCCAGCTATGAGATCGAAGATTTCGTCGCAACTCTGCTCATCTTTGCAAGCTGTGCGCCACTCTCCGATCGCGGGCATTACTTAGTATGTGTCCTCATTAAGAATACAGGTCGGCGACGACTCCCCTTGGAACTGCAGCCAGAGTAGCTTGTACCAGGAAAATCGATGGGTATATTATAGCATCGGGCACTACTGCCAACTGGGGAACGATACAAAACCGATGTCCGAAGTCCGAAGTACAGTAGTACAATAACGACAATGCAAGGGGTCGTACAGGACGGGTGCGGCATAAAGCCTACTCCTATGATACTGCCGTGCGCTCACGCTACTACATACGGGAGCAGTATTAATAGTAGACGGTTGAAACTGAAAGTGGCATTGAAACTGAATGTGAATGTGGCATTGAAACTGAAGCTGAATGTGGCATTGAAACTGAAACTGGTTGTAGCAAGACGCATGCTACGGTGGTAGAGGTGTACTCATTTTTTTTCCGAGGCTCTTCACTTGACCCCTTTCTGAACGCCTTCACTACTGGAAACCCTTTTGGGGGGGACAAATTTACTTGAACTTAGTATAGGGAGGGATTTTGGGGCCCCAACAGACCGGTGACAATGGAAGGCCAAAAGTTTGAAATTCCCGAAGATCCCAGCCAAACTTTCCAAAAGTTTGAAATTCCCGAAGATCCCAGCCAAACTTTGCCTGAACGGTCGGTCGCCTACGGACTCAATTTGGTATATCTTTTTTTTTAACTTTCAAGAATTCCGAAAAAAACAGATTTGTCGCAGCGATCTTGGCCAACATCGGCCTGAGAAATTTCAAACAGATCTTGGATTAGACGCGGCGCAATTTCGTATTCTCCACGCACTTCATTCGACGAAATCAACGACAGCGTCGTGAACTCTGAACGTGGCGAGCTCGTTAGGGGCTCCGACCCCCCCTTGGTGTACAGCGCTCACTCTACGGCCGGTGATTTGTGGCGGGCGCCGATCAGGCTTCTATTAGAAACACATTTGGCGGCTGGTGTTTAGAAAACTGAGACAAAAACTCTCTATCGTCTCCCAACGGGCGAAAAACAGAATTTTGAGAGGATGTGACGGAAGACCAAAGGACAACACAAGCAACCTCTCACGCCCTAGGGCATGAATCGAGATGAACTCTTCAGCGCTGTCACCTACACTCATGCGGCCTTGTCCGGAACGAAGAGGAGTGACCATGGGTTGTCCCTGCCTCGAGATCGAAGGTCAATCTTGTTTGGTGGGCAGTATTGATCAAGGGTTGGAGAAAAATAGACAAATTGACCTGTTGGACGGCATGACAAAAAAAAGAGCCAGAAAAAATATGTTCTAGTCTTTTTTTCCCCATAGCGACGTTACCCGGAATCTTTCAGCAAATAGCCCCAAAAAAAAGCTATGAAAACTTTTTGGCCTAAACTATCGGCTTTCCATTGCCATCGGTCTAAAGGGGGTAACCTTACCCTTTAGGCCCCCAAAATACCCATTTAGAGCCCCAACACCCCTCCCTATAGGACCCAATATCCCTTGAGGATCCCAAAATACCCATTTAGGGCCCCAAAATCCCGCCCTATAGGACCCCTTTAGGGCCCCAAAATACCCATTTAGGGCCCCAAAATCCCTCCCCGTACCGACTTCAAGTACATTTGAAAAAAAAGGGGTTTCCAGATGTGAAAGCGTTAAGAAGTTCTGCAATCGGAAAAAGAAAAAAATGGCGACGAAAAAGTGCCACCTCGATCGTAGCACGCGTCGCAATCGCCGCTTTCTGGTCGATACATAGCATACATGGGCCCCAAAAGGTCCAATCTGCGGATCTCTGCCGCGTCTTACCGACTCTCCGCGCGGATTCTTTACCGAAGCATGCGCCCCCGCCCTCGGCTGCAAAGCCGGGCGCTGCGGACCCACCGGCTCAACACCGTAGCGCCCGCACGAGGCTTGCGACGTGGGGTCGACATACTCACGCATCCGCTACACAACGGCAGCTTGCGCTGCTGAAGCAGTAGCGGGGACCGACGGCTAGGGACAGCTCGCGCTGTCGCGAACACGGGAACTGAAGGACACGCCAGCTAACGCTGGATTGCGAATTTGCAATGGAGTTAAATTGACGCACGACGTGTATGAAAATACGTGGAAGCGTGGTGCGCTTAAGCTTTTATCCCCATCCGCCGGAGGACCAAAAAAAAAAAAATGTAGGAATCTACGACGAAATCTGCGAAAAATCCTCTTCCGTGATCGCTTAGGCGCATGGCCTCACGACAAGGCCTACTTCTTCGTGTTCTTTTTTGTAAACTTATCTATTCGCGTTATGTCCGCTCTGACCTCCAACCTCGCGGGGGGCGTCGTCTAACCTACCAGCGCCGCCGTTGCAGGGCCCTGCGCGGGCGGCTTGTGTGCTCAGATCTAGGACATAATGAATACGCCACGAATACATATGCCATCCAGGGTCCGTGGAAACCTTCTACGAATACGAGCTACAGGTATCAGCCAGCAGGTATACTCGTACACGTACGTGTGTACAGCAGTTTCTGGCACATAACTTTTCTGCGGAGCTTCGTATGATATGTACAGCAGCAGCTAGCTATGGTGGTCTATGGAGCTATGCGTGCACAGCAGCAGCTGTGCAACAGTTGCAGTATACGCAGCAGCGCAGAAGATTACCAACAGGTTTTTTCCCGTGGTTTCGACATAAATTATGTACTTCTCAAGAGTTTTTTTCTTCTCGAGTTTCGAAAAAAGGGGTATTTTTTGTCGACTTTTTTTTTCTGCAGGTACGTACAACAGCAGGAGGTGCGGTCGACCGTCTCCTATGGAATATGCGGAGCTAAGATACAGCAACAGCAAAAAAGGCTAAACAGCAGTCAGACACGTGCAGGGCATGCCGCCTAGCACACGTACGAGCAGCAGCTTTACCGTAGCCGTTTTTCTTACCCCACACGGACGCAATACAGCAGTGTGGAGCACGCACACTGTTGGCAAAAAAAGTCTGACCTCCATCCTCCACTGCAGCACAGCAGTGCTCAGTTATCAGTATTTCGAAGATGGGCATCACACAAGCTGGCCGCCGGGGAAGCCCCTTGTTTGGGTGTATTTTTTATGAGCAGACGTAAAGCTGCCATAATACGCCGAACCTCCCCCCCCTCACGAGACAGCTTCACCCAACGCGTGTTCTAGAGGTAGAAACTGTTACACTACTCTGAATCCCCCCTCCCTCATGAGGCAGCTTAACCCCTTCACAACTGGAAACCCGTTTTTGGGGACAAAATTACCTGGATTTAGTATAGGGAGGGGTTCGGGGGCTCTAAAGGGGTTAACCTTGCAAATCCCTTCCATACTTGCGCATTCGACGCATAGCGCGCATGTAATACATGCTGGCAAACTTATCTGTTATGTCGTTGAACACAAATGGCTTGCTGAACAAAAAAACATGTGGGTCGGGCTTGGGTCCATGCGATTGTATGTTAGCAAGTCGTTCTATTAGATAATGTGCGGAAATGAAGGAGTGTATCATATACACCGCAACAAACAACAGCCCACAACTCGAACTTGAAATTCAATACTCGCGTTATCTGACAGTAATCAGTCCTGCTCATGCGCTGACAGAGCTATCAGAGTCTATATAGGCCATGTGGCGATATATCTTCATAGCCGCCGAAATTGTCCCGAGAGAGTCAGCTGGCTATATACTTCTCGGAGTATATATGCACGGAAACATCATTCTGTCAGCATAATAAACCGCAAAATAACCGTTTTGCGGCATTTTACGGCTACGCACAGGCCAACACAGCAGTAAATTTCCTTCGTTTACTGCTTGCCAGCTACTGGCAGTAGCTATTTCGTACCGATTGAGAGGCCTGCCAGCATATACCGTGTAGATCTATGCCAGCCAGTATTTATGACATTTACATGCGTCCAACAAACGTGCCACAACCATCTGTTTTTATTCTCATCGCTTTTTCTTTCCAGCTCAACTCGTCAGAGGTTGTAATTTAACCAAAGACGTCGGTTGATTGACGGCACTCTTGCCTCCTGACGGACGGACGGCCGTCAAGCAACTCCAAACACTAAAAACAGTACGATAAGTCCAAAAACGCCTTGACGGGTCAAAACTAGACCGTTAACCGACGTCTTTGAAATTTAACCGTCAGCGACCTTCTGGACAAGCCGTGGTCACAGGTATCTTCTCCCCCCCACCCCCCCCCGGTAGGCAACTTCATTTTTATCACACGCATATACAGGGTTCAGCTGTCCCACTTTTCAGCTTTTTACGTTCGTCGACTTGCGTCGAAGTTCGCAAACTCAGGCTCTCGCGCTTTCGGTCTGTCAACTTGTAAGAAAAACTCCCTTGCGGGACTTGAACCTGCGGCATCGACCTCAATAGTTACGCGGTCTATTAACATAGTCAATCATCGGGGACGCCAATGTCATGTACGATGGAAAGCCGTAGAAACAAAGCGATGGCAGAAAAGAGGGGTTGATAACTTGAGAGGAGAGCGAGGAGTAGGGACCGCGACCACGATGGATGAAGCCAGCCCAGCCACTAGTACCACTTTCTGCTCTTGCTGGCGTCGATGCCCGCAACCGCCCCTGGCCAACACAATCCACAGTAGAAGTAGTAGTAGTAGTAGTAGCAGCAGTAATAGCAGTAGTAGTGGTAGTAGTAGTAGTAGTAGTAGTAGTAGTAGTAGTAGTAGTAGTAGTAGCAGTAGTACAGAGCCCCAACCGCGATGGGTAATGAAGCGAAAACGAGTATTCGTTAGTCCCGGGGGCGTCTCTAGTGGGCCCCCCTCCCCTCGCCTGCTGGGGCGGCGAGGGGGGTTGATTGGCCTCGTTTTGCTCGGCGTCTAACCCTGAACCCAGTATACTGGCGATGTTTAGCATGCTTGAGCTATCCAGTACAAACACACTGGCGCTGTCTAGTATATACTGGACAACACCAGTGTACTGACATATGGTGCAGCCAGTACATTGTCCGCCGACTGAAGCTGTCGATATTTACCTGACCCTAATATATGTACAAGAAAAAAAAATCGTTTTCTGACGATACGAAGTACCTAGTAGTATAGTGGAGAAAAGCTACACATACCTGGTATCAGTTACTGGTACAGAGTACGTCATGTCTTGGCATTTTGTTTCGTCACGACCCACGACGCCTTGACTTTTCTCATTACTCTGGAGCTGCTTTCTTTTAAGACCAGTGACAATGGCAGGCCAAGAGTTTGAAATTCCCGAAGATCCCAGCCGAACTTTGCCTGAGCGGTCGCCTATGGGCCCAATACTGCTGTAGTTTTCTTTTTAACTTTTCAGAATTCCGGCAAAAAAACGATTTCTCGCGATCTTGGCCAACATCTGCTTGAGAAATTAGACGCGGCGAGATTTCGTGTTCTCCACACACTTCGTTCGACGAAATCAACCACAGCGCCGTGAACTTTGGACGTGGCGAGCTCGTTAGGGGCTCCGACCCCCCCTTGGTGTACAGTGCTCACTCTACGGCCAGTGACTTGTGGCGGGCGCCGATCAGGCTTCTGTAACAAAACATTTGGTGGCTGGCACGTAGAAAACTGAGACAACTTTTTTTTTTGTTCAATTGACACCCTATCGTCTCCCAAAAGGGAAAAAAACACACCTTTGAGATGACTTGACGAAAGACCACAGGACAACATCACAACCTCTCACGCCCTAGGGCATGGATCGAGATGAACTCTTCAGCGTTGTCACCTACACTTACGTGACCTTGCCCGGAACGAAGAGGAGTGACCGTGGGTTGTCTTTATCTTGAGATCGAAGGTCAATCGTGTTTGGTGGGCAGTGTTGATCAAGGCTTGATGAAAAAATGACAGATTAACCTGTTGGGCTACATGACCGAAGAAAGAGACAGAAAAAAATATTTTCATCGTTTTTCCCCATAGCGACGTTACCCGGAATCTTTCAGCAAATAACCCCCGGATAAAGTTTGCAATGTTTTTGGCCAAACGTTTGCCCTTCCATTGTCACAACAGGGTAATCTATTTCTTGTTCTTCGTCTCCTTTCGCTTCTTCTCATGGTTGACACGTTGACGCCGTCGAGGGCCGCCACCAACAATGACAGTCCACATTTTTACATGAAGCACGTCACGCGCCCACAAAAAAGACAAGGTAGGTCAGCTCATGCGCGTGGTCGGTGGCATGTCAAGGCATGTTAGTCAAACGTTAGCTTGGCGCCTGCTTGCTCTTTCTATCATCCACTGAAACGATCCGGTCGAAACAATGATATTGTTGTGCGTCATGGATTATACATATACGTATACACTGGTACGTAGTTCGTCCTTCTTTCCGTTTTGGCGGGATGCCATGGAATATGTGCTTGGCGTCTTCTCGCGCTTTCTCTCTTTTTCCTTCAAGATTTTAGTGTTGCTTCGTGTTCGTCGTGGTTATAATCGTTATTCTTTCCTTTTCGCGAGGTTTATCTAGGAGTGATTGCTTGACATCTCCACTTGCGTTATCCATTTTCCGTGCGAAGTAGGTAATGTTGGTTTACGCCCGTCATGGTGCATAATTATTTCCTTTTCGTGGTATTTCAAGCAAAACGCTTGCTTCCCGTCTGCCGCCGAGTTATGTATGTTTCCGTTCAAAACAAGTGAGGTCTTGCTTTCCGTGCGTGCGCCGGGGCGTTCAATTTTTTCCGTTCAAAATTACTGTTCGTTTGTGCCGGTACGTCAACAACAGCAACAGCAACAAAAAGTCAGCAACTCGACGATTAGCCCGGGTGGTGGCTATTACACCTTCCGCGCTCTTGGACAACAACACGCAGCAGCAGTCTTCACGAAGTAAGCCTAAGGGGGGGTAGCAATTCATGATTTCGCTATCAAGGTCATGAAGCAATTTTGTTCGGGGAAATAGCGGGGGTTGGTTAACATTCGACCTTAACTAAGTTCGGAATTCGGCGACACTCAAAACGCTTGCTTTCGTCCGTTCCAAGTAATGTTTTGTGCGCATTTATCGAATTTGTGGTGAGCCCCACTGTCGTCATGGCCAATCGTTCTTCTTTCCTTCTCGTTGAATATCAAGGAAGGTCTGCTTGCTGCCTGCCGGAGCGACTATCCTTTTTCCGTTCCAAATAACGCTTTTGTGTTCGTGTGTGCACCGGGAGTTCTCTCTTTCCGGTACTCCAAAGAACAGAAGAATGTTGGAAGTCGATGATTAGCCCGAACGTCGATAAGAGTAGTTTCCGTGAAAAAAATAATCATAAATATCGACCCTAAATTCGTAGAGCTCACAGCTGACGTTGTTAGAATAATTTGATTAAATATCAAAACGGCTCCTATTTGTTTCCGGGCACCAATTAAACGATTAAAAGACTGAACGTACTCGCAGCACCCTGTTGGCCCCTGGTACTAGCCAGCACAAAACAAAGGGGAGTCGCCAACCTCTATCTTCCTCGAGGACATGCACACTCCTCGCAAACACGCGCAGTCGGAGTTGCACACACAGCTTGCAAATATGAGTTTCGACAGAAACCTCCATCTTCCTGCAGCTGGAGTGTATGATCATTTTTCGTACGAAAAAAGTACTAAAGCGCAAGATATCACACAACACACGAACTTGGGGCGATTTTCCAAGCTGATTTTATCGAGAATGAGGGGGGGGAGTGCACACGCCCAGCGATCCGACCCAACTCCTATCCAACCAAAAATATTGATATTATAGTTCGCAAACACACTACCTGGTAGTGTAAGACTACCTTGTAGTGTCGAAAAAAACAAAGTTGGTCATTTGCAAACACACGCACTACCAAAGTTGGTAGTTCGCAAACGCACTACCTGATAGTGTCGAAAAAAACAAAGTTGTTATTAACGTTCGCAAACACACTACCTGGTAGTGTCGAAAGAACCAAAAGTTGGTTCCGTACTTCGCAAACACGCTAGCGTCTAAAGAAGGCGACACAGCATTCGGCGACATCAAGCAGCCCAAGCTCGTGAGATATGGTACCCGAACCGAACCACAACGCAACATCTCCAACACTTGCATGATACATCATACTACAGCCAGTAACACGGGGGGGACCATATCACGGTAATCAGGACCCGCGAAAAAAAGACAAAAAACCTAGATATCCTCCAATTTTACCAGGATCCTTCACGGGTCGGATCACTGCTCGCGGGTGGGGTGACCTGACCCTACCCGTGAGATATCTAACTTATCCTGACCCGACCCGCGAAATTGCGAACACCGACCCGACCCCACTCGACCCGCGAGCTCTTGAAAACCTCCTCATCCGACCCGCGGGTAGGATGATCACCCCTGAAAAGCGCTGATTTTTACTCATCATGTTTGGTTCTGATTACCATGTTCTCGCTACAGTAGTAGTGGTAGTAGTAGTAGTAGTAGTAGTAGTAGTAGTAGTAGTAGTAGTAGTAGTGATAGCGTAGAGATTTTAAGTCACGAGACAGAGAGAGGTAGGTGCAAACCGGCAGGCTACTGCTGTAAAAAAAAAGGGTAGGAAAAACGTATTCTGTCCTATTTTTTCACATATTTTTCGTGGGTCGGGTTTGGTTGGCCTTGGATTGTGACGCTTTGACGGTTGCAATACTGTTGGTGCGTGTTTCCTACCCAAACTCCTATTCAAAAACAAAGTTGGTACATTGCAAACACCGTACCTGGTACGAGTTTTCTCCAAAACTACAGAGGGGGGCGCACACAACAAAAACGGCGGCTTTGGAAAAAAACGCCTACAAGATACAAAAAAAAAAAGAAATGGGCGAGAAACGCAGGACGGTACTATCAGGATTGATACGCGTGCTGCTGCGCGCGCTCTCACTACCACAGGAAAGTACGTTTTTCCTACCTTTGAAAACAAAAAAAAACTTTTTGTTTTCGCGGGTTGATTTGATTGGCCTTGGGTCACGATGTAAAAGGCGGTATCAACATCTTCACATTTTTTTTTCCAACCCAACAGAAGTTGAAAATCACAAAACACTCATAAATCCAGGGCTTTTCACGGGTCAGATTATTTCTTGCGGGTCGGGTCGGGTCGGGTCAGGGTCACAGGGTCAGGTCAGGGTCACAGGGTCACCTGACCCGACCCGTGATGCTGGATGACCTCCTCACACGACCCAACCCGACACGTGAGACTTCAACCACCTCCTGACCGGATCCGACTCCACCCGCGAGTTTTTGAAAGGCTCCTAACACGACCCGTGGGCCGGATCCATCGTGACCCGCGAAAAAAACCTGCTAATTTCCGCCTGGGAAACCGTACCAGGGGGGGCGTTATCTGGAGTGTTTGTATACGGTACCGGTAGCAAAATCGACCAAGACAGTCCGCGAGCTGTGGAAATACTAAACGACAAAAAAAACGGCGTGCACTAGGGGGGGGAGGGGGGGGGCGGGGGGGGGAGGGGGGGGGGGCGGGCAGACACTTGTCGGCCGCGCACGGCTTGTCTAGAAAACTATTTTGAGCGTAAAAGCAAGCTTCCGCGAATTGGTCAAGCTGGAAGGCAAAAGCAATGACTAACATACAAGCCACGACGGTATGTACGTAAAAACGACCACATGTCACACTCGGAGGAATATAACCGCCAAAAACACAAAAATACGTACCGGGACTGCACTGCAAAAATACCCGTATGGTGCTTTCGTTAAAAGAAAATCGTCGCGTTTTTTGGATTTACGTGAGAACCAGGTATCTTGTACTACCACCACTCAGCACGGATTGGATTCTGGCAATGAGTTAACGCGAGAACACTCATGATACACAACACACCAACAACAAAAACCACCAGCGAGCAAGACAAATACTGCGTCCCTCTCATGCAAAATGAATAAATGACAACCAACCCTACAAGGCATACCAGACGCGCTGTCAAAAACATATCGCCCCTGTCCTCTGCCACATGCTGTGGTACCTACGGCAGACGGGCACCCTTTTCCCTCTGAGGGAGGCGGCTTGGGGACCTGTATACATATCTCCGTTCCCCTTGCCGCCCCGGTAAGGCATGCTGCGAGACATGCCCTAGCAGGCTTGTAGCGAGTGGGGGGGGTCTTTCTGGCGGGTGTAAGGCCGGACTTACCCTCAAGAAGTGATACCTTCTTGCTGCTGCGTGTGGCCGCGAGGCTTAGGCGTGGCGGTAGAGTTGGGTCGTACGTGGTGCGTTAGGCATGGTCACCTACGATTCGCGCGTCTTTTTAGGCAGCAGCGGCGGAGCAGCAATGCATAATCGGGATGCTCGTGCGCGGAGGCAGGCGCCACCACGAGCCACACTACGGCGCAGTCTCGGTTCGCGTTGAGGGAACTGCGCCGGCAGGAGGCTGGATTCGACGACGAAGGAGGAGGGCGACTGAGCGTCGACGGGCGGGGAAGAGACGGATTGAACTCTCCCTGAACGAGAATTTTTGTTTTTCAGATCAGCACCGCAAGCTGCGAAGAGCATTTTGTTTCTTGGGACGGGGGGAAAGGGGAACCGATTGGAATTGAGTGTCAACGAGAGCAAGTGCGAATGAGCGGGCCAAGTGTGCTAATGCGATGAGGGGGCCACGGAGAACCACAGCAGGAGGATGGCACACGGAGACCCACGACCCGCACGCACACCATCATCACGAGAGCAGCGATCGTCTTTTTCCAGTTTTTTTTTACAAGGCAGAAGTACAACATGTTACTTACGTCATTGATTTTTGTAGAGTTGGTAGAGTTGTATACCCTTCATGGGTAGCGACCCCCCGCGATTTTCAATTTTCAGGCACGGGCGTCGTAGCTGCGCTGCGACCTGTCAGATAACCAGGGAAGACGGGGATATTTGTGTGGTGGTTTTTGGTTCGATTGCTCTTTTTTCACTGCATGCCCGCGGGTCGTCACTCTGACAGCACTCCAGACAGCAGGCGCGTTCGTCTGTGCTCATGATTACCGTGCGGTTCGTACGGTGCAGGCAGACCAACCGCTGCAGTTTGTAGCCGCGAGTTGGTTAGTTGTGGGAACGGGGGAACTCTATGCCGTAGTTGAGTGGATACCCGGCTCATGTGAGTTTAGTTCGCACATTGGATAATTTCACTTGTGCGCCTTCTCCGTTTCGTGCGTCTTAGGCGGGAAAGCGCATTATTTCCATCTGATTATTTCCCAGACGAACTTTGATTTAATTTGGTTTTTCGGATCTTCCGAGGGCTCCGGCACCTTTGTGTGACCACGGACTCCAGATTTTTTACAAGCGTTAATGTGAGAACAACAACAACAACAACATGCAACCTCCACCCGAAGAATGATTTTGAGAAAAATGAAAGCGCAAAAACCCGATGAACCATCCCTTTCGCAAAACACGAAAGACATAATGCCGACGATTTAGGGTTGGCAGCTCCGTTGGGATCCAGATGCAGCGACCAAAACAAAGACGGCGATTGCGACATTTTTCAACCGGGTCTACGATTTGTATGAATTGAGCAGTACGGAGTAGGAACCATGGCGCATCCGTCCTGTACGACCCCTTGCGTTGTCTTGCTTCGGACACCAGCAGCTTCATCATCCACCCCCAATCAGCGGTGCCCGATGCGGGAATCATCAATTTTTCATCGCCCGCTGAGGCAGCAAAACGGGTTAAGGAGCTGTTTTGGGCAAAAGCGTCACCCCTATCGCAACACGCCTTCCGGGAGTTCCCATCCATCCGTAGTCACAATGTTTACACTCGATAATCGCCACCAAGGCAAGTGAAGCCTGACCATTAGATCGTCTATACCAGGTACGTCTGCACCGATTAGTAATGGGCGGATCCTTCCGAGTTTTGTATCCGAAATTGCTCCGGAGGTGCAAGTCCTAGATCAAGAATTATCCGTCCGCGAGACTCCTTGGTCGTGGAGGCATCCTTGCGGACTACCTGAGTACTGTACCTGAACACAAGCAGAGCATTCACATTAATAGCACCCGTACGTACAAAAAATGGTGTACTGTAAAGCAGTACCTGGTATATATAGTACCTGGAACTTTGTGACCCTTGTCCCTGCGACCTACTAACAGTACATACGAGGATGTGTGCAACTGCTGCTGTGCGTTGTGTTTCCGCCTCTACTGCCGCTGTAGGCTGTATATTATCGCATAAAACGAGAGGAAACTGCCAGGAAAAACATTTCATCCGGCGGGTAAAGCGGAGCCAACAGCAGCAGCAGCAGACTGAGGTATGATCGTATCAAATCATAAATTGATCTGTTTTTTTGTATAAATATATGTTCTCATAAATAAAGACCTGGTAACAATATACTGTAACAGGAATAGAGGAACAGATAATAGATGCTTACTTAATGCTGCTGCATCTACTAATATACGGCCATACATAGGAGACTAAGCGTATCGTCTACCGTATCGTCAGCTGCCGGCCACCAATATACGAGTTGCGAGTAGAGGCACAGCAGCAGCTAGCAGCAGCAGCAGCACCACCACCACCACTAGTTGTGGTTATTGTCGTTGTTCTTGTTCATGATCTCACACAGCACTCGCTGTTATTACTGTTGAGCTCAGATTCCCTCGCCGCCAAAAAATAGCCCGTGGCTACGAAACGGCATGATAAGAAACTCACACAGCTCACGTTGTTATTGCTGGTGAGCTCAGATTTCCTCGCTGCCTTAAGATAGCCCGTGTCTGCGAAATGGTCCAAGAAAGAAAGTCTACAGATACAGTCCACAGGTAGCACACGCCGGGCAGATCACCGATCCCCTCCTGATGATTTAGATGTTTTGAGGGAAGACCTGTTGTACGGTCTAGCTCATGTTCCGCGTGGGAGCCCCGTCGATCTGCATTAAATATCAATAGCAAACGTTTCTGGGGTTGCTGGATCTGCATCTCTCTTATGTACAGATCCTGCAAAGCATCTCGCTCGTAGCGGCAGATACAGGATCTACTACTGTGGATGATCTACCAGTCGATCGTGGTCTGCCCGAGGTATGATAGGTAGTACTGTAGGCAAACAAAATCAAACAAACTCAGTAAGGCAGCCAGTCTCAGGAACTGAAAATAGGGTGTTGGCTAGAGCCGTGAGTCGGTAGGGTTTCACGACCAATAACTAGGAGGTAGGTGACGCTAGCCAACTAACTGACTTCAGTCGGGAAGTCGGCGGGTGAAGCCAGCTGATAGCCGACCGACTCGCCCAATTACGACAGGCGAGCGAAAAGAGCCTAGTTAGCTTTCCCCGGCCGAAGGGCCTGCCCAATTGAAAAAAAAAAAAAAACGCATTGAACAATCCTTCCTACAAGTATGGAAACCCAATAGTCGGATAGTTGGCACCTCCAGGTAACAACTAACTAATTGTCCGACCAATAACTAATCGGTAACATAAGTCGTGCCGACTCACAGTGCCGACTCGCATTTCTAGTGTTTGCGGGATACCAAATTTGGTTGGGTAGCAAAACACTTGATAATAGTATTGAAACCGAAGAAACATCATAAAACCCAATGCCAACCCAACCATCAACGAAAAATCAGGTCATCTACTTTAAAAATAAAAATACACTCCAGCTGTGAAATCGAAGATTTTGTCGAAACTCATCTTTGCAAGCTGTGTGTGATACTCCGATCGCGCGTATTACGGGTTGTGTGTCCTCATTAAGGATATAGGTCGGCGACTCCCCTTGCAACCACAGTGTAGCTAGCAGGGTCAACAGGGTGATGTTAGTCAGTCTGTGCGCGGAAACTATAAAACCCGTTTTTGAGGGGACAAAATCTGACAGCAGCTGTGGAAGGAAATGCATTACGACGTATACTGCCAGCATTCTCGGCACCTGTAGCATTTCCCACTTGAAATAAATCTACTCCGAAACCCTACTCCTGGCTCCGGGGAGCGTCTGTGTATGCTTTCTATCATACTGCTGTATGTAGTCGCATGGGTTTATGGGTAGGTACAAATCGACGCGAGTCGACGAGGGAAGAAAATAATGCTGAATTCTTCTCGCGATAAATACGCGTAGGAAGGCACGTACTGCCGTAACGCCGTTGTAGGGAGGGGGGAGGGGGGAGAAGGGCCCGCTATGTGACCCCGCATCTGAGTTACCACAGGAGTTACTACAGTATTGGGACGGAGCGCAAGGAGAGTACTCGTATGAGTGCGCGAGATGAAAAAAAAAAAAAAAAAAGAGTAGAAACTATTGGGAGGGAGCGCGAGGAGAGTGTGAGTGCGCGGAATGAGTTAAAAACAAAGAAAAAAAAGGGTAGAAACTACCGGGAGGGAGCGCGAGGAGAGCGTGAGTGCGTGGGATGAAGAAAAAAAAAAAAAACAGGATTGAAACGATTGGGAGGGAGCGCGAGGCAGAGATACGACATATTATTGTGTTTTTTCAACCATTTCACTATAGTGACGTCACTAGGGGGCAGTCATCGGTATATTTCCTATGGGTTAGGGTTAGGGTTAGTTCCATCCATTGTGAAAAACACAATAATGTAGGACACCCGCGCGAGGAGAGTACGAGTGCGTGGGATGAAGAAAAAAAAAAAAAGGTAGAATATGGACACATGCTACCAGCTATTATCGTACATACGGTAGAGGTACTCCGCTTTTCTTCTGAAGGCTCCGCCTCGCTTCACGAGCTCTCGTATGCCTCCTGCGGCACACACTGATTCGGAAATGAAATGAAACTGCAACCTGATGACTGAATACACCCATGGCCCACGTATATCAAAACGATACTGCATAACAGATAAACAAAAATGGCGTATTTCCGACTTGAGGCCTTTAATGGGTCATGACCCGGCCCGTGGGTCAGATCACGAGGTGTTCTTAATCCCGTGGGTCATGCCGGGTTGGGCCAGGGGGCTTCGGTAATCTCACGGGTCGGATCGGGTCGGATCGGGAAGTTTCCAAATCTCACGGACCGGGGTCTGGCCACCCTGACCCGACCCGGCCCGACCCGTGGAGGGTGATCCGACCCGTGAAGAGCCCTGGTATTTCCGACCATTTTAGGTGAAGGAACCCCGCCCGCCATCCAGGAACCCCCCCCCCCCCCCCCCCCAAAAAGCTTCCTCTATCGTAGCGCGCGTCTGTCTGTGAGTCGAGCGGAAATAAGAAAGGCCAATAAGAGTAAGGCTACCAGGACCGTCGAAGAACCACATGCCATATCATAGGCAAACACCCACACGCCGTAGGCAAACAAACACGCAGACGACGATCAACCAACAACATGACATGATATTTACAACCCAGATCCATGTTACGGTAAGATGAAAGGCCATCATAACCCCTTTAGACCCACAAAATCCCCCTCTCTACTAAATGCAAGTAATTTGTCCCCAAAAACGGTTTTCCAGCAGAAAGCGCGTTAAGGGTAAGGTTACCAGGACTGTCGTAGAGCCACATGCTGTGTCATAGGCAAACACCTATATGCCATAGGCAAACACCCATATGCCATAGGCAAACACCCATATGCCGTAGGCAAACACGCAGACGGCGATCAACCAACAATTCAACTAGCGATCCACAACGAGAGCCGAACGGGAAGGAAGCAACCACACACAACACACGATCGAGATTTAGGGCGACAATGCTATAATCTAATCTCTAAATCTCTTGCTCGGATGGTCGGGTTTCCTCGGCTGTGATATATACTTTGCATGGATGTCGTGGGTTGTGCAAACGATTGTTGTGCTGCAAATTGTAGATGCTACTTTATGTACGGGTGTGAATACTAGAGCAGTGAGTCGGCACGACTCAAGTCACCAACTACCATGCCAAGTACCATGATGGTAGCTATTAGTCGGACTAGGTATAGTCGTTCCCCGGAGGTGCCGACTATCCGACTTACTGGGTTTCCGCACGCGTAAGAAGGATGGTATAATGCGGGATGCATCCTTTCGCTTTCGGGAAGGGACCCCAGGAGGGAAAGCAATATGGCTCGCTTCGCTCACCTGACTTATTGTAAGTCGGCAAGTCGGCTGGCCATCAGCTGGCTTCACCAGCCGACAATTGCTGACTAACAAGTCTATTAGTCCGTTAACAGCACATACATACCGATTAGTTACTAGTCGTGAAATCCTGCTGACTCACAGCTTTTAAAATTTAGTGAGTACACGAAACTCGAATTCGTAGCAGCAGTTTTGGCGCCGTTTGCCCAATCGCAACGCCGTGCACTATGGCACCAATAAGGCAAGTACCGAAGGGGGGGGGGGGGGGGTACTCATTTGTTGCTTGCCTTAGTCATTTGGCCATTGACCACGCATCCCTTTCGAGGCGGAGCAAGTAATGAGGGGGGGGCAATAACGCCGGTATGTGCCAGCGTGCCAGCCCAACATACCGGGCACTATTCAGGGCACCCAGAACTATTGGCAACAGGGTTTCTATATAAGATGCGTTACTAAACAAAGTGAACAGACCCAGTCGTACCAAGTGCCAAGGGATTTCATCTGCACTATTGAAAGCAGTGTCACTATTCAACCGGCACTATTGAGTAGTAATAGAGTAATAGTGGCACCAATAGATCAACAGGTGGCCGCAAAAAGGTCGTCAGAGTACCAGTACTCGTATCACTCCCAAGTAACACAAATATGTGGGTTGACGGTACTCTTGACGTTTGACGGACAACCGTCACGGACCGCTCCATAATATGAATAAAACCAGTATATCACGTCTAAAGAGGTCTTGACGGGACAAAACTAGACCGTCAACGCACGTGTTTGCAGTAAAAACTCAAAGCCGTGCTCGCGGTGGCACCAACAGGTCAACACAACAGTGGTGGGGGGCTCCAGATAGTGCCGGTATGTGCCACCCCAACATACCGGCACTATTCAGGGCACCGGCGCTATTGGGAACAAACATGGATTACTAAACAGAGTTTAAAGTTCCAGTCGTGCCAAGCGATTTCACCGGCACTATTGAGAGCAGTGGCACTATTCAACCGGCAGTATTGAGTAGTAATAGAGTAATAGTGGCACCAACAGGTCAATAGGTGCCCGCAAGGTCGTCAGAGTACCAGTACCAATTCTCGGGACCCAGCTAACGAATGACTCGCCAGTATGAGTAAAGTTGGAGAACCCAGCGTACCAGCACTGTACATGGCACCGGCACTATTGTAGATAGAGTTGCTATACGAGCGTTACATATACACACATTTACATACAAAAAAATCCCGGTCGTGCCACGCGATTTCACCGGCACTGTTGAGAGCAGTGGAACTGTTCAACCGGCCCTACTGAGTACTTTGAGTGCACCAATAGGTCAAAAAGTGCCGTCAAGAAGGTCGTCAGAGTGTATACTAGCACCAGTTGTCAGGATCCAGCTTCGTGATGACTTGCCAGTACCAGTAAAGTTCGAGGACCCAGCCCCAATGAAAAAAATGTATGCACCCTTACCCAAATTAATGTACCAGGTATTTTGCATACACACCCTAATCCCACCCCCTATGATTTTGGGGCTGCGATAGGTTAGGGCTTGGGCTTCTGGACGGGTTAGAAACTGGTACCAGGTACGAGTATATCGGTATACTACTAGTAATAGTATACTAAGTAGGGGGTGCATGGCGTATACATCCTAACCCTAACCCCAGGGGTTATGGCCTAACCCTCACCCTAAGGGTTATGGGTTCTCTAACCCTAACCCTATAGGGGTTATGGCCTAACCCTAACCCTAGGGGTTATGGCCTAACCCTAACCCTAGGGGTCATGGGCTCTCTAACCCTAACCCTAACCCCAGGTGGTATGGTCTAACCCTAACCCTAGAGGTTATGGGCTCTCTAACCCTACCCCCAACTTTAGGGGTTATGGGTTAACCCTAACTCTAGGGGTTATGGGTTGTATATATATTGCAATTCCAAATCCTGAAAATGATCCTAGTCTAAGTCCAAGTGTTTCGTCCCCATGTCGGGAGTGCGGTGCTACATATCCTTAATGAGGACACACAACCCGTAATACGCGCGATCGGAGTATCACAAACAGCTTGCAAAGATGAGTTTCGACAAAATATTCGATCTCAGCGCTGGAGTGTATTTTAATTTTTATAATAAAAGGGAGAAGGGTACCAAGAGCTGAAATGACTTAGGGGATCAAGAGCTGAAATAAATGACCGAGTCCCCGCCAGCCCCAACAGTACCAGGAGCTGAAACGACCCATTCGTCGTCGCTTCCAAGGGTATCAGGAGCCGAAATTAGCAGAGCTGTGAGTCCGTAGGACTTCACGACCAACAACTAATCGGTAGCTGCCGTTAGCAAACTCACTGACACTTAAGCGGGAAGTCGGCTGATGAAGCCGACTGATGGCAAGCCGACTTGCCGACTTAACTCAGGCGAGCGAAGCAAGGCCAAATCAGCTCCCAGCGGCAGAGGGGGCCCTGCTCAAGAAGAAAAAAAAAGCATCTCGTATTAGACAGTACTTCCCGCAACTATGGAAATCCAATAAGTCGGACAGTCCGCACCTGCGGGAAACGGCTAGCTTATACTCGGACTAATGACTAGTTGGTGACTTAAGTCGTGCCGCCTCACAGCTCTAGAAATTTACATTACTGAGTCCTCGTCAGTCTCAACGGCACCAGGAGGTGAAATTATTGAGTACCCACCAGTCCCAAGGATACCAGGAGCCGAACAACTTGAGTCTTCACCAGTCCCAAGGATACCAGGAGCCAAACAACTTGAGTCTTCGCAGGACTAAGTCCAAATCAATGGTACCAGAAGCCGAAATGGCTTGAGTCCTTGCCAATCCCAAGGGTGCCAGGAGCTGAAATGACTGGTTCTCGGAGAACTGGTACTCGATACCCAATACCGGGTGGGAGTTTACAACTATGCACGGCATTTTCTTGCGACTTTAAGCCCATACCTTAGCTCGTTCGAATTACAACATTTATTTTTTTCAGTTATTTTTTTTAGTCATCGCTTTCACTCTCCAGCTGGTCCTATTTTACCCTCAGCCACCTTCTGGACAAGCCATGGTCACGGGCGCCTTCCCTCCCCCCCCCCCCCCCCCCCTCCGGTACTTGCCTTCATTTTTATCGCGCAAAGGGCCCGGCATTCCCACTTTTCAGCTTTATATGCTCGTAGGTTTCCATCGACTTTCGCGAACTCACGCTCTCGCGCTTTCCGCTCGTCACTGTGTTTACTGGTACGCAAGAAAAAGTCCCTATGAGCACGAGTATGTACTCGTTGAAATTTGAAACCATGACTTAGACGCTAGCAAGGACGAGATTCACCTATTACTTCTACTCCATCGGGGACGCCGGCCTTACAATGCACGGTTTTGTCTTACTATCTATACTAGCCCATGTAGATGCAAGGCGTCGGAAAAACATGCGCGCAGAGTGCAGAGCGATAATGCTCGCTATCATGCTTTGGTGCTCGCTCACAATGGTTGGCGGATAGGACTGCACATCTTAGTTTTTAGGTCGACGACTACCGACGACGGGTGGCAAAAAGTTCCAAAAGGGTCAACGGGCAGTATAACAATATACCAGTAGTAACGGTTTGTAATAGACTTACGGGTTGACGGGTGACACACACAACTCAAGCACCCGGTACGTACGAGTAGCTCTATAAGGATTTTCTACCACGTAGTCCTTACCGGTCACCAGGTACACATTTACATGTTGCCCTTTTCTGTCGGCATACATTACTCTTTATACAACAATGCAAGCCGTCACCATAACTTAGTTCTGCAGATCCGAGGTTTTTCAGCAGCCACCCCCCCCGCCCCCCCCCCCCCCCTCCCTCCGCCCGCTTCCCGAATATACACGTAAATTCATACCAAGTGCCAAGTATACACTCGCACTTTGGGACTTGGGACCCACGTACAGCGACTAACAAACCGACGAGCGCTTCCTTTAACTTTCTTTGAGACTTCAGAATGGGGGGGAAAAACAAAAAAGGTCGAAAATACGCCGACAATTACAACATCGACCCGCCACACCTAGCACACAGCTCGGGCTGCTGGAGTAGGGACACGTCTCCGAAGCAAAACCTTGGGAATTACAAAGGCGACGGTACACGCACGACACGCGCACAGCACGCCGACACTCGCGTACGGCTTCTCGCTCGAGAGGGTCTGAAAAGATGGCACTTGTGGTGTCTCTTGTCTCTACATGTATACATGGATCCCACAAGGATACGAGTTGAACCCTTGAGGAACACGGGTAAATGTGACCACCAGGGCTTGTCATCAGCCGGCGCTAGTGGGCCGACCCGGGGTCGGGTCGGGCCGGGGTCATCCATTTTTCAAAATTCTCGGCTTGGCCCGGTCCGGCCCGGCCCGGCCTGGCTCATCACACTTTCGAAAGACTCGGCCCGGCCCGACCCGACCCATCACATTTTTCAAATCGGTCCAGCCCAGCCCGGCCCAGACTATAGCCTCATGAAAAGCCCTGGTAACAACCTAAAGAGCGACAAGTGCGGTATTATCAATCTTCTGGGAAGAGCGTTCAACCGTACCAGTGCCCATCATGCTGTGCGCGTGTTGTAAATGTAGCGTTGTTGTAGGCTGAGCCTCGTCCGGCTTTCTCCCCGAGAGATAGGAACACAAAAAAACGATTTTCGGTCTTTGGAGCCGAAACAACGGTTTTCATAAGGATCCGATGCATTTTCGATTTGGAGCCGATTTTGAGGGGACGGAACGTATTTTGAAAACCCGGGGAGCCGAATTTGAATAAATATTTACCAGAGGGTAATAAACAAGCATTGTTTCGTTCGTCCGCTCTATTACAACGCCAATGTATAACATGGAAACCCTGTTTTTTGAGCCCAGCAGCACAACAACTCACCACAACAGCAGCACGCACATCATTGCTCTTGCATCAGCATCAGCAGTACAGCAGCACCCTCACGCGCACACCAAACGGCAACAATACCAAAAACGCGTTCTTCGTGAGTCAACCGTTTTTCGTTTTTTTGTCCGAACCGAAACTGCCGCGCGCCGAGCCAAAATGAGCCGAAAATCACTTTTACGGCGTTTTTTTCCGAGCCGAAATTGCCACCGGCCGAGCCCAAAAGTGCCGAAAACCGTCTTGTATTAACGGTTCTGTTATAAATTTCAGCAGAACTTCGACCAAGCCGATTGTTTTTGTTCTTAAACGCCATAAAAACTGGGAAAAGGGAGCCCGACAAGGCTCAGCCTACGTGTTTGCGACATTCCAACTTGGGTTGGGTAGGAGGTGGGCAGGAAAACACTTACTATTAGTATTGGAACCGTTGAACGTCACAATCCAAGGCCAGCCCAACCCACGAAAAATCAGCAAAGCCTCAGGTTAGAAATGTGTTTTCCTGACATTTTTTTAGTTCTAAGGTGACTTTTTCGTGGGTTGATTGATTGGCCTTGGGTTTTGTTGCTCGTCGGTTTTCAATGCTTTTATCATACTTTTTCCAAACCCAAAAGAGTTTGGAAATCGAAAAACGACGCCCTATTTTTCTTCCGTTAATATGGCCGAACCACCACGCAGCTTGCGCAAAAAAAATCAGAAAAAAATTGGGCGTCGACCACTCAATTGGTCGGACTCACAGATGACGTATCTAGAATAATTGAAAGAAAATCGGACACACGGATCCCCTACATACCGCAGCAGCTAGGGTTGCTTTGCGTGGGCGATGCCGTAATATCGTCACTTTTTTGTTTACACCTTTCGCCTCTGAAGTCCCACCCAACCCTCCACACATGGGACAGATCACGATCTACTAGTAGACCATCTGGATCCTGCATATGTCGTTACGGTATGGTATGGTGGCCGGTCGTCCCAGTGGTCTAGTGGTTACCCTCGAATACTACTAGCGTTGGCCCTTGAGTTCGATTCCCACCGTGGTGAGATTTGACTTTATTTGCAAAAATGCAAACAAAAAGGATCAACTGCTGCTGCTGAGAACGCCTAGCAGCGTGGGCAGGTGCAACTAGACGCGAGTCGGCGAGGAAATAACATGCTGAGTTCTTCTCGCGATAAAAATGAAGGCACGTACCGTAGTGGGCAAGGGGGAGGAGGACCCGCTATGTAACCCCGGATCTGAGTTATGCTATCAATACTACTGGGAGAGAGGGCGACAGTAGTGCGAGGATAATAAATTGGATAAAGCAAAAAAAAAAAATGGTTGACAGTGGCTACGGTAGGGAGGTCACTTTTGGGGCCTTTTTTCTCAGTGGCGCGGGGTCACTCGCGCGAGTGATCTCCCTGTTCCTTCTCGGCCTAAAGCTTCCTTGCTGTTACAATTTTACGATACCAATCCGCAAAGGGATGATAAGCTACGCTGCACCACGCGCACCAAAGAAATGGCCAAAGTTTTTCTTGCACGTGAGGTATGAGAGGCACTCGTGCGAGTGGTATTAACTAGTGAAACAAGGGGTATTGTCCTATAAATACAATAACGTGGCCTTGGTCGGTACCGCATGTTGTGCAAGATCTGTGTATCACAGATCGCAAGACCTGTGTATCACAGACCCAACCCAGAACATACATAACATGGGCTATTTACGAAGGACCATAGTAATCAGGACCCACGATACACATCAAAACCTCTATAATACTCCAAGGGTGTGTTCGGTACGGTACCGGTATTCTCGGTACCGGTTGTATGGATGTCGCACCGAACTTTTTTGGTTTTGTTTGTTTTTTTGCACACTTCTACTTTCCAGCTTCTGGACAAGCCGTGGTCACAGGTGTCGTCCCTTCTTCCCCCCGGTTCTTGCCTTCAATTTTTATCGCGCATAGGGTTCAGCAATCCCACTGCTCGTCGAGTTTTCATCTAGTGTTGCTAACTCACGCTCTCGCGCTTTCCGCAAGTCAATTTGTGCACAAGAAAAAGTCCCCACCAATAAATACGGGTAACGACAACACTTCAGCGGCTGAACATGTAACGGTAACTTTGTAACTTTATCGGGTATCACATGGTCGCATTCTGGTGTGCTCGGTAGATCCGCGGTAGATCCGAGGTGGATTCCGTTAATCAGGTACGGCTGTAACGGTTTGACGGTTTGTTGTTGCCTGTTAGGGCACGTACAAGCAGAGCGTTTTGAACCTTAAAAAACAAACAAACAAACGAACAAACAAACGAACAAACGAACAAACAAACAAACAAACAAACAAACAAACAAACAAAAAAACAAAAAAAAAAAAAAAAAAAAAAAAAAAAACGAAAACAAAACGAAAACAAAACGAAAACAAAACAAAACCGAACCGAAGCTGAGATAGGAAGATTACCTTCCTTCGGAATGGACAAATTTTACCCACGCCTAGAACCGCAGCTACCAACGCCTCGTAGACGAGACACAGCAGAAGACAAGAGAGCAGAGAATACATGGACAACATGCCGCTGGTGTCAGCCAACAACGATTCCATCACCCTACGATGGTCAAAAACTGACGCCGGCGGTGCCGTCCCTGTGAGCGCATTGAGTGCTCTGCTGTAGAGCCTAAAATCGTGTGTTGCGGCAAGCGACTATCCTGTTTGGCCAACACCTGTACTCTATTCAGCCCCTAACTCGCGCGTCAGGATAACGGCGCCCTTGAGTACGGTCAGCTAGGTGCGCGGACACACTCCCCCTCGTCTTTTACGGTCGGGCGCCGCCTCTACGACAGTATGAGGGTGTACCAGTGCCGTGCTCCATCTCAGCGGCTGACGCGGTCTTGGTCTTCGGTTTTTAGTCATAGTTTTTCACATGTTTGCTGCGTTTGGACACCCTCCTCCCCCCCGGCCAACAAGGAAATCACCACGTCTGTATTTTGTTTGCGTTGGGTTTTGTATTTTTCCCGTTGGTATGGGCCCTTGGATTCATTGGTTGGTCCGCTGTGTATTTTATTTTGTCGCATAAACTACTCGTACTCTGCTGCTGCGCCTGAACGGAACGATTGTTTTATCGCTATCGCGTATAATTGTTACTTTCCAGAACAAGAAGCGCGCATTGCCAGTCCTACACGGGCGTAAGGATTTGGGTCGTTGCTGCTGCCGCCGCCACTGCTGCTGCTCGGTTGACTTTCCCAGCTTCCAGATGAGCACGAACCCGGGCAGTCTACGAAGACTGCCGAGAAGAGACTCGGCGCTAATGTTATTACTCCAACGAAAACGAACAGCACACAACATCTGCTATGCTTCGTATACGGCTTGCTACGTATACGACTTACAGGATGCACTCGATAAACTGATGCAGTTCCTTCGACAGCTGTCAGATTGTGTCCCCCTCAAAAACGGGTTTTATAGTTTCCGCGCACAGACTGACAAACATCACCCTGTTGACCCTGGTGAAAGCTACATGTGTTGTAGTTCCAAGGGGAGTTGCCGACCTGTATCCTTATTGAGGACACACACCCAGCAATACGCGCGATCGGAGTATCACACACAGCTTGCAAACATGAGTTTTGACAAATCTTCGACCTCACAGCTGGAGAGTGTATTTTCATTTTTTATAAAATCTTCGATCTCACAGCTGGAGCGTATTTTTATCTATATAATCTACGTACAGGACGACCGCTGTCTGGGATTCACCGAGAAACGAAACATGTAGGTTATATAGCACTACCCACTGGCCCACGTAGTCAGTGGCTACGTGGGCCAGTGGGTAGTTCCATATAACCAACAAAACATATGTTTGCCAGTCCGCCAATTGACTCTCACCGACTTCGTAACAGGGATCTCCGGGGCTCTCTCCCCTCGCCGAGCACTACCGTAGTACTCAGGAGCAAATTATCATGACCATTCACGCCTCCAGCGCACACTCTCGCAAAGGCGTTGTTTCATTTTTTCTTTTCCCGGAAAAAAGCGGAAAATATGAAGTCGGTAAGAGTCAATTGGCGGACTCGCAAACATATCTTTTGTGCGATATTATAAAAATAAAAATACACTCCAGCAGTGACATCGAAGATTTTGTCGAAACTCATCATCTTTGCAAGCTCTATGTGATACTCCGATCGCGCGTATTACTGGGTGTGTGTCCTCATCAAAGACATAGGTCGGCGACTCCCCTTGGAACTACAGTTAGTGTAGCTTGTACCAGGGTCAACAGGGCGATGTTAGTCAGTCTGTGCGCGGAAACTATAAAACCCGTTTTTAAGGGGGACAAAATCTGACAGCTGTGGAAGGAAATGCATCAAATTATCAAGTGTATCCTGTAAGTCGTACACCCAGTGAGGAGAGGGCGGAGTGTTCGAAGGGGTGTTTTTTTTTCTTTTTTCTTTTTTTGGGTGGGGGGGGGCGGGGATTTCCAACAGCTTTAGGTCGCATAAATGTGGGGATTTGCTATACACGTGGTGCTAGGTCTAGGTGATGATGCGGGTGTTGGGGAAGGAGGGGACGTTGGGGGGGGGGGGCGGGGGCGGGGGATGAATTGGAGCTACGGCATGGATGGCTACAAACATAGTGAGGTGATGTGCATATCAACTGCCTGATAGTGTTTATCACTCTGGCATATTTTGATTTAGGTGGGGCGTTTGAACAAGAGGGAGCGGGGGGGAAAGGGGGGGGGGGGGGGGCGGAAAATAATTGGAGCGACGGCATGGATGGCTAGAAAGATAATGAGGTGATATTAGCTGCCTGGTAGTGTTTCTTACTCTGGCAGATTTTGATTTTGGGTGGGGCGTTTGAACAAGAGGGATCGGGGGGGGGGGGGGACGGGAGGGACAACTCGCTATGTGCGCGGAAACTACAAATCCTTTATGGGGACAAATCTGACGGTTGTAGAAGGAATGCATCAGTTTACATCACCTGCCTGGTATTGTTTATTATTCTAGCAGATTTGATGTTAGGTGTGGTATACAAAACAATATTTAGGTGTGGTATACAATGTGTTATAGCTTTGTGGTGTGTTATTGTACATGGATCGCAAGATAGAACATTTCAATCGATAGGTGTAACCATGTAGTTACCATGGTCTTACCGTGCCGATGTGGGCTCTGAGGTCGCTAATTATAAGACTGAGATACATACTGCAAAATACAACAAGCGAGGTGATGTGGTCATGCGATGTCACCACCATTGAGCACGAGGGGGAGAAGTGCAAAGCGTTTACATGGTTACACCTATCGATTGACATGATTTTACAGTGCCGATGTGGGGCTCTGGGGTTGCTAATTATAAGACTGAGATACATATTGCAAAATACATCAAGCGAGGTGATGTGGTCATGCAATGATACCGCCATTGAGCACGAGGGGGAGAAATGCAAATCGTCAGTGCTTTGAAAGGAACGCTTGATACACCCGCGCTCAATTACGTTGCTTCGTTAGGCATACTTCGTTTGGCATAGGTTGGGGGGCGATCATGCAGACGGTAAGCACGAAATATCCTACGCAATAGATTGGTAGTGTGGCCTACCGCAATTTTAACACATCTGCCTGTACTTCCTTTTCACATTATTATTAGCTAATGTACGATTACACGCCCATGATTTTTACCGTGTTGATGTGGGGCTCTGAGGCCATTTCTCACACAGTCGGATTCCGCCAGTCGAAAACGGCCCTTTTCGACTGGATTATTCTGGTCCTTCTTATCGTCAGTCGAGCCGGTTTTATAGTTTTTGTGCTCTTCCTAGAGGCGGTTGGTGTGAGGGAGTACTGCTGTATGGCAGTCGAAAATCGGGTGGCAGCTCTGTGCTTCGCGCGTTCTTCGCGAGCAACGCGTGCTTCGCTTGCGACGAACCTTCGTCCAAGCGGGTTGGTGGCCTTGGACTTAGCCAAAAGCTGCCAAAGCTACGTTCGTGGCGTTGCACTCAGCCGAAGAGCCGCAACAGCTACAGCAGGCGTAGCCGTTGTTGTCAAAATGACATCAATAACGCGCGCTGCTGCCGTCGGGTGATACACGCTGCTGGCCAGCGGAGCTAGGAGTGCGTCACGCTGACTGACTTGCAGCGAGAAGCAACAGGAGTGATAGCCAAGGCAGCGTCGGCGCTGTTGTATGATACTGCTGTGTGGTACATTGGGGTGGGTGTGTGGGCGTGTAGGTGTGTGTTTTGCGGTTGGAGGAGCGATGCGATAGGTTCAAAAAACAAACGTAAACTTTTTCGACTGAATTTTTCGACTGGCAACTTTTTCGACTGAGTTTTTCGACTGGCAGATCCAGTCGAAAAAGTCGAGTTTTTCGACTGGATCCGCCAGTCGGAATTCTCAGTCGAAAAAAGTTGAGCTTTTTTCGACTGTGTAAGAAAGCCCGATTTGGGCTTCAGTCGTTTTCGACTGACAAATCCGACTGTATAAGAAAAGAAATGGTCTGAGGTCGCCAATTCAAAGACAGGAATACATGTTACAAATACAGCAAGCGAGGTGATGTGGTCATGCAATGTCACTACCATTGACCACGAGGGGGAGAAGTGCAAATCGTCAGTGCTTTGAAAGGAACGCTTGATGTGCCCGCGCTGAATTACTTCGTTAGGTATATGCTACTTCGTTTGGCAGAGGTTGTCAGGCGATCATGCAGACGACAGGTAGGCACGAAATACCCTGCGTAATAGGTTGGCAGTGTGGTCTACCGCAACTTTAACATATCTGCCTGTGCTTCCTTTTCGCATTATTATTATCTAATGTACGATTATACGCCCTGATTTTTCCATGTCGTCGAACATGTTGTGGTCCTGTAGATGTCGCGTCCACGTCTGGTGCTCGTGTTAGTGGTGCTCACGAAAACATGCCCTAGCGTGTAGTGGATGATCGCTGAGTGGTGTTCCTTTCCTCTACATGAAACCAGGTAGCATATGTCGACGCAACCGCTTTCTTGAAAACGACAAATGTAATTCTTCACGCACCTGATACAGAGGAGACGCGGCCCGGAGATCGCTCAGTATAACGACGGTCAGGATGAGGTTATCGAGCTTATTCGGACTTATATAGCACTACCCACTGGCCCACGTAGTCACGTGCCTACGTGGGTCGGGGGTAGTTCTATATAACCGACAAAACATGCAAACATGTTTCGCTTGGCCTTTCGTCACATGAAACCGTCACACCAATCTGCCACACTGACGACACCCAGGTATATCGCCCCAGGGGTCAAGCGTCCGGTCCGAACCGATTTTATTCATTTTACAAAACGTATTTTTTCAATTTTTTAAAAAAACATATTTCAAAATACGTCAGCTGTCAGGTCGATCGATACTCGTTCTTCCATCGCGCATAATGCGTGATGTTCAGGCCGGGCGTTTTCACATATGTATTATTCTTGAAGATATATCTCCCCTAGATGTTGCCAGGGTGAGAGACCACGCTTTACGGCAAAAAATAATCTTGATCTTGGATTACTCTCCAGATCTTCCCTTTCCGACCTATTTCAGTCCATTCTCCTCACGGAGAACACAAAACCGCAGCAGACCTGACAATGTGGCCGCGCGGATCTTGGGTGGCAGTTTTTACGCTCTCTCATTGGCCGAGGGCCATGTGGTGATCCGCAGATTGGAATAATAAAAAACACGTTTCTCGCCCGTTTCAGGCCAGTTTTGGGTCCGGGTTGTGAGGTCTCAGGGCTGGGGTGAGGGTTAGGGGTTGGGCTGGGTCTTGCCCGTACCGTGATCCACCGCCAGTAAGTGCTTCCTAGCTCGCAAACGCGAACAGTCTACCGCCCCAAAAATATCGGCGAGACCAGATCGTCACGCGAGCCAACTTCACTAGGGCTGGGTAAGAATCGTCCAAGACGTCGACAACCCCCGGCAGTTTCCACATAAGACCGCCCTGACTTCTTCGCCATGTTGCGTTCTCTCCCAGGTGCCATTGATGATGGACGTGATACCCTCTGTTAGCCCAATGCCATCCTTAGCCAGTTCCTAGAGTCTGCTAGTATGACATTTTTCTTTCTTTTCTTTCTCTATTTCTTTTTTTCTTTTTTTCTCTTCTTCTTCCCTTGCTTTCCTGTCTTGTCTTTTCTTGCTTTTCTTGTCTTTTTCTTCTCTTTGCTTGCCTTTTTCGTCTTGTTTCGTTTTTTCTCTTTTCTTTCCTTTCCTTTATCTTCTTTTCTTTTCTTTGTTTCTTTTTCTCCAATTGACTTATGCCTGTCGTGCGTATGCGTAGTGATAGATACTACGTGTAATATATACGTGGTAGTCTTACTTGGGTGGCAATCGGAATATTTGGTTTCTCCAGGCGTGAGTAGTGAGACGTATGCACCGGCCTGGACCTGGCACATCGTAGACTGACTCCCGATTTCACTTTTATACATTTCTGGTGGAGGCATGAATTGCGTCAGCTGTGATATATGCGTGTACCACCTTGGGTTGTGTGTGTTTTTCCCTGGGGTATTCCTCAGCTCCAGAGTGACTGGAGCCTGTCCTGTGACCACGGACTTGATTATGCGAGTTAATGTGAGAACAACAACAACAACATATCTTGACCAAGATACGGAAAATGAGTGTTATTTCGCACGAATGTGTTGATTCTCTATATTTTTTTTTTTTCAATAATTCAAAATTAACCCCCTGTTGCAACGGATTGGTTCGCTGGGCAGCGCTAGAAGAGAGCCCGGACAGCTACGTATTGTCAAGAGAATGGCCGGCTTGGAGCTCTCCTCGACGGAAGTTGACTTAAACAGGTAGGAAAGGGAAGGTCTGGAGAAAAAACAAGATGATGATTCGTTTTCCCATTATTCAGTGGCCTGACCAGAATGACTTTCTTTAACCAAGAGCGACATCGGTTCATGATCATTCTGCTCACTGATATTTTAGGCCAGAGAGGTGCAAGTTCCTCATTCCTATCAGAGAGAGCATGTTGCAGTCGTGTGCTCACGCGTACCGCACGGGTACCATTGGGCATAGGATAAGCCAAACTACTGTTACTGTTACAGTTACTATTGTTACTGTTACTGTTACTGTTGATGTTGTTGTTGTTGTTGTTGTTGTTGTTGTTGTTGTTGTTGTTGTTGTTGTTGTTGTTGTTGTTGTTGTTGTTGTTGTTGTTGTTGTTGTTGTTGTTGTTGTTGTTGTTGTTGTTGTTGTTGTTGTTGTTGTTGTTTTTGTTGTTGTATCACATTTATTAGTTCATTGGCACCGCTCATTGCAACCCATACCAAGGCTGTTTTTACTGTTGTAGCCCGCGGTGACCAAAAGGCACAGCAAAAGCGTCGTCTACGATGTAGGGGTATGGTGCAAACTGTTGATATCAAACACAACACTGAAAGTTTGATGAAACATCACTCAAAGTTTTGATTATTTTAATACCACGCTAATGTATTTCGTTGCATCGACTGCTTGCTGCGCACATGACACCCTCCCTGCTTCCTGCATATTGCTATGTTTGCTGGTGACACGCCGTGGCACATTCCGTGGGATTTCTCGGCTTGTCACGGCATGTCATGGCGGCCCCCGGTTAAACGCCGGCCAGCATGCTATCATATACCGCGAGATGTACCGGTTCTCGCATCGACATGCCGCGATGGTTCCCGCGAGGTGCTGCAACATAGGTCGACATGCTGCGGCTTGTCGCGGCATGTCGCGGCGGTTCCCACCGAGGAACTTTCTGCGGCACCCCATCGGATGCCGCGAGAGAAGCCGCGGGATATCGCACGAGACTTCCCATGGCATCCCACGAGACGCTCCATGGTGCGTGCCACGAGATCTCACGACATGCCGCGATATCCCGCTGGCCGTACAATCCTCCAGTGCAAAAGAGATAAAAACGAGCGTACTTCTCGACCGGTCGTCGGCCGCTATCAGGCATGTGCCGCGAACGTGCCGTGAAATACCGCGACCTCCCACGGTGTGTCACAAAAAAATGCGGCAGGGCGCGCCACGACGTGCCACGACGTGCAGCAAGACGTGCCGCGACGTGCCGCAAGACGCACGCCTAAACTCAACACTAGCCCTTACCTAACCACAACCCTAAACCTTAACCCTACCGACAACCCGCGGTACGTCGGGAGGACATACCGACATGTCGGGGCATGTCGCGGAGCATTGACGCAGGAACCGGAACGGAAACCGAAAATGGCAGGTTATGGCCTTCCGCGGTATGGCACGAGGGATCCCAGCGCCATGCAATGGCATGTGCCGCGGCGATGTGTCGCGGGATCTCTCGGCATGCCATGGGCAGTCCTACGACATGCCGGCGGGAAGCTAAGTAATGTTCAGAACCACTAGCTGTGGGGGCAAAACATGCGAAAAAAATGACTTGGGTAATGAATGCGATTTCATGAAGTACCTCAAAACTTCAGCAAAATTCCCATTAAAAAATCTCGAGGAAACGGCCACCAGTAGCGGTGTCTCATACGCACACGGCCGTGACACCGAGGGACACAGCTCCTGATACAGCCCATTTGAAGCAAAAAAAAAAAGCAGGACGCCTTGCGCTACGCGTTGCAGGGGGGGGGCGGGGGGGGGGCATAAAACACAAACCATCACAAAATCAACCATGGATTCGTTCCCTTCAGTAAAGTACAGCAGTAAAATAAGCTATTAATACCTGGTATCATACAATATAAATAAAGCCTTCTGTCTAACAAAGGTTTACACCTCCTATGAACATCAGCAGCAGTGCATCTTATTTTGCACTCCGTCCGCACCTGTTGGTAGGATCAATAGCTTCCCCTCTGCTTGATCTCTGGTTTGTGGTGGCCAAACCTTGCAGGAGTAGTCGTAGTAGTAGTAGTTGCTGTTGGTCAAACCGTTACTGCCGTCTGACTGACAGCGTGTTGTTGTGTTGTGGTGGTGCTCATATCCCACCGCGTTTGTTCGCTTGAATTGATTGTCGTGTGTCAATTCAAAACGCATCTGATTTTTGGTGTCATGATTTCGGCTCTGAAACGGAAATACCAGCAGAACCAGTAGGTAATAAAATGTGAAGAGTTTTTTCAAAGACGTTTTTTTGTATTTTTAACTTTTTTTAATATAAAAAAATAATGAAACTTCGAACATTTCGTTTTGCGTTCGTCCCTTGCCTTGCTTCGGAGGTTGCTTCGCTTCGCTTTCGTGCTGCGCAGGCGTGCCACGTACTCGTGTAGATTGTGTCGGCCCCAGTCTCTGTGTGCGGTGTTTCTGTTTCGCTGCGTGTTGCTCTGCGCGCTGGATCGAGCCCGAACTGCTTGTCATTTGCTGTCTATAGTCGATTGACCGTTGTCGTTTGTTGTCGGCTTCACGGTCTGCGGTTGTCGGTTTGTCGGCGAGGTTAAACAAACGTCCTTGAAAATTAGTTATAAAATATCGTCGTCTTTTTTATTTTTCAGTTTTTTTCATCGAAAGCATGAAAACTTACATTGGCAGTGTCGGAAAACGTTTTCTATTTTCCAAAATGTTTTTTCTGCCAGAATCGGAAAAATTCGCCTTTCGTGAACCAGAGGCTCTCGTTTGAGAATGAATGCTTGTAAAGTCTATAGAGTATGGGCCTAAAACCTGCACACATAGCGCTCCAACTAGCACAAAGCACACGCCGTACTAGCAGCTGTAGCCACAGCAACAGCAGCAGTAGCAGCAAGACACGCATGCAGCAGCAAACGGCCACAAGGATGTGGCCCCCCTCCTTGAAGGTTCGATTCGGTGCTGGCGTGCCACATGATGGCAAAGGAGAAGAGAGCTGGGAAAGGGGGTTGGTTGTTGATGCTTGGTGCTGGGGAGGCTCGCCAAAGATGGCCAGCTACAGAGACCAAGAGGCACAAGGGCCATCGAACTCGCGGGAATTGTACTTGCTCGCAGCGTGCCGCTACGTATTGCTGCTGCTGCGTCATTTGTTGCTCTGGCAGCCTCGGCAGAAGCCTGTGGTTGGCAGTTGGAAGGATCGACGATTTTGTAAAAAATTGAAAAACTTTCGAAAACAAGAAACACCTGTTTTGGAGTATCATTTACTGGAGTTGATTTTGTATGCTGACAAACCACTGATAAAAGAGCCACTGCCTTACGTATGTTTGATCCGACCACGGATACGTCGGTCCTCGCCACGCGCTGCCGCTAAGGCTGCGTGCTTCGTCGCACAGCGTGGTTAGCTCTGTAGCTTGTAGCTAGCTGCCTGTTGCTGCTTGCTGTTCGTTCGTTCAGCCACATCACGGGAAAAGCAAAAACACACAAAAAACAACAGCCATTTGAAACCTTTACGCATGCGGCCAAATTCTACACCAATCAAAAACACCAGACGCCTTGTTGCTGTGAGAATACCTGCTCGGTGGCTCATTTTTCGACCAATCATGCTCTTCGATAAGATGGGCTCTAAAAAAAATAACGCGAATGAACAAAAAAATGAAAATGACCAAAAAAGACGAGAAAGCCCTCTGGTCACGAAAAACCGGCTGGTGAAAACTGAAAACGACTTGAAATAGGAGCATTCTGCTCATATACCTGCTGCTCTATGTAAAATAACAAACGAGCGAAATCGCCTCGAAAGCTGCTCACCGACAGCAGTGGAATAGAGAGCGGATAGAGAGATAGATGGACCGAGAGACAGAGACCCAGAGAGAGGGAGAAAATGCTAGTGCGATCTTTGCAGCTGCGTTATGCGCTATTCAGCACTCTGCTTTTGTTACGAGTCAACCATATTCCAAAACCATTCTCGAAATTCCCTTGTGTGAGATGAGAGGAAAATCTCCACTAAAGTTGTGACCGCAAAAAGAAAACCCACCTCTATGGCATGGCACGCTCCAGACCCACCCCCCGGCCGTGTTGACTGGTGACCTCTGAGCACCTGATCTCTGTGGTGTGTGGCTTAATAGCCAGGCATCGCCGTTTGTGTCTATGTACTACTTGTACGAGAAAATTGTTCCCATAGCCTGTTTGTCACAGCTGTAGTGTATGATTATGATTCCTGTCCTACAGGCAAAGACACAAAATAAATAAGTACACCGATTTGAACGAAAATATAAGGATCTATTTGTACTTGTATTAATATTTTTTATATCTTTAATTTTCCGTCCATTGTCGCACACAATCTCCCCACAACAGCAAACCACAAACCACAACGACATTTTACCATTTCGAGTTTGAAAAAGAACGCGATTTGTTTGCGCCGGTGATTTCCTGCCCGCTCAGCCAATCAGCGAGCCCGAAATTCTCGAGTTGCTTTTTAGTAGTTGATGATTATTTGCTGTGCGCAGCAGTCGTATTGGTGGTATTGGTATAGCACAGCATTCGGAGCGCCGTCCCGTCCCAAGGGCAACAGGGCGAGAGCGTGGCAGGGCGAGCAATGGGACGAGGAATAGATCGGGCCGCAGTGGCGGCGAGCGTGAGTCTGTTTGCTCTCCTCTGCGCCATCGATATCGTCGCAGGCCAAGGTGAATACCGGAAATTGGGAAGAGGATTTGTAAACAATGTAATTCACAGCACAACAGCCAGCCGTATACGTCCTGTGTCACAGCCGGCGTGCAGCGGGTGACTGCTGTGCCCCATGATGTACAATAGCACGCTTGCCATGCCGGAGGGGGAGGGGGGTAGCCTTTTCGGTGTGTGACCCCAACCCTCGCCATTAGGGACATCACAGTTATATTTGGAAAAGAAGACACCGTTCTTTCACAGCGTGAGAACGAATACACGTCTCGAACCTGCTCGAATCGTTTTTGTTTTTTGCTTGGTTTCGCGATTTCTACCGGTCGTACCTAATAAATGCACAAAAAACGAGCAAAATTGGTGAAAACGCACGGCACTGAACTGCTACTTGTATTGCTGCGCTGCTACCGCTGCTGCTGCTCAGCTTGGTGTGCGCTGAGAGCTCAGCTGAAGAATGACACAGCCAGAGAACAAACTCATTAGAGAGATCCTACACTACGTGAAGTGGTAGTTACATGCAGTCGTACTCGCACGTATTGGTTTTTTTTTTTTTTTTTTTTTTTTTATCCTCCGGCGGATGGGGAAAAATATTGGCTGTGCGATCATCCTTCATTGTCCAGGTATGTATGTTGTTCACTGCAGCTGCGGGAAAACAAGTTGGGAAGACAAGCAGGGAAGGGACAAGGGACGTACGATACGACGGTAGCAGCAGCATGTGCAGTTTACAGCAGTCAGCTTCAGCTTCAGCAGCAGCAGAAGCAAGAGCAGTCAAAACCATTCAGCAGTGTTCTGGAATACCTGGCACCAGATATTAATAGAATGTGTGTGTGTGTTCTTCACATTAAACCGTTCTTATAGCATTGGATGGCACAGCATACTGTACAGCATGGGCAACAGATGACATGGGGTTTCCTGCCTTTTGTATTTCGTACTTTTCCTCTTTCCTCTTCCTCCCATCCTTCCCTTGTTGCTCATCATTTCGTGGCATTCTCGCTACGTAGCCACTATTTATGGGCGCGATCGTATGTCACATCTATGACGCGATCGTATGCCAGCACCACCCCCCCCCAACAGCTATATGTGTTTCTTCATATTAGTCTAAACTGATATTTCCGCCCATCTACGTCCAGCACAACCAGTTATGACGTAGACTACAGCAGTAGTGGGCATTCCTTGTGAGTTTTTTCGTTGCCCACTTGTTTATCCAAGGGCTTTATCCTTCGTCTCTTCCTACGCTTGCTCGTGCCGGATACGGCGGTGAAGGGACGGACGGTGTATCGTATATAAGAGTGACTGGAGCCTGTCCTGTGACCACGGACTTGATTATGCGAGTTAATGTGAGAACAACAACAACAACATTATCGTATCGTATGGTATTTCACCCTGCTGTTGCGCATCCCTTCCCACTTCCCACCGACATTATCCATTGCTTGAACTCGTACTAATATTAATACTGTACTGCTGTACCTCTGACTCGCATAATAATCGTAAAATTGGTTGCCGTCGCGCACTATTTTTCAGCGAATTTTCTGGGTTGAAGATTTGACAATCTACGTACCAGAACTCCCCGTGGCAACCGGTAGCCAGTGCGCTGCTGCCGTAGGTGTGGTTCCTATTATTAATGCTGTATAGTGCATTGCTGCATGTAGTTGCTGTACGAATATACTGCTGTACCCAGTACGAGGTATAGACTTACTTAATTTTGTCTTTCTCAGGGATTGCCCATCCCTGGCCTCTCAGAGCTCCAACTTCCATATTACTCGCGGAACCTTTCCAGCTTTTCTTTGCTTTCGAAATACGAAACGCCAATACGAGTACATACCGGTACTACTGCACCAGGTTTGTACATACCATCAGATACTACGCCGTTGGATCACATGAACGCCCAGCTCAGATCAGTCCGGCTATATATAGCCCAGCAGCGCAGCGTAGCGCCGTGCGGAGCCGTGCGGTGCGGTGCCGTGCCCTTCGCTGCGGTGCTGTGTCGCTGCGCTGTGTGCTTTCTTTCGAACATAGAGCAGTACCGGGTATAATGCGTGTTGTTGTGTACACGGAGTACTACTTTTTTTCCTCTTCTTTCTTTTTCTGCATGTATTTGATCTTTCACGGCCCCCTGTTTTTCCCCCCACGCAATTGACCCCCATACATACTGCCGATCAGAACGTAACACCGGTAACAAGAGAGCACACAGCACAGCTGAGCACAACAGGGAAATTTGCTCTGCACAAGCAGCTCTTGGCATTATCAAATCGCTGTTCGCACCAAATCATGGGCCTCTTCTTTCTGCCTCATCAACATATATTTTTCCTTGCATTCTTGACTTGCGCGAGCGTAGCGGGCGGCGTCAGCCGCCCGCGAAGCGGAGGCCTTGTACTTTTTATATTCACGAGTGGATTCCATACACGAGTACTTGTACGTGTGGCCTGGACCTGGCACATCGTAGACTGACTCCCGATTTCACTTTTATATGTTTCTGGTGGAGGCATGAATTGCGTCAGCTGTGATATCTGCGTGTACCACCTTGGGTTGTGTGTGTTTTTCCCTGGGGTATTCCTCAGCTCCAGAGCGACTGGAGCCTGTCCTGTGACCACGGACTTGATTATGCGAGTTGATGCGAGAACAACAACAACAACAGCAACGTGTGCCAGCTTGCCGAGCGGCTAAGAGTTTGTAACATAAACTGGCATATTGTTAAGTCCGTACATGTAGTCACAGGACGAGATTATTACAATCATTAGTACAATTTTAGCTTGAGTCCCAATAATACCAACTCATATATTTATGTATCATGCGGCATGATTTTTCAAATATCTTCTATTAATAAACACGTCAGCTGCGAGTTTGATAAATTTACAGTCGATACTCATCTTTGCAAGCTCCGTGATGAGCCGGCCGCTCGTTTGTCCTAATGTTAGCTATTAATACTACAAGTACTTCATCCCAAGGTGGATTTATACGGGCATAAGGGCTCCGCTTCGCGGGCGGCTGACGCCGCCCGCTACGCTCGCGCAAGGAAGAGTACAACAACATATGAAGGGGGCAGAAAGATGCCCATGATTTAGTGCAACTATTAATAGCGATTTGATAATACAGGGGTACTTGTGCAGATCTGATTGCCCTGTGCTGTGCTGTGTGCTTGGTGGCGATGCCACGTTCTGATCGGCAGTACGGGTGTAATTTGCGAAAAAGATAAACATGAGGACCGAGAGAGGACAATCGAAGAAAGCAAAAAAGACGATTACACACGTACATATATACCGGTATATGGTACCTGGTACTTCGCATGGTACCTGGCACTATGTATGTACGAAATACAGCACATCGCAGAACGGCACAGCACCGCAGGGCACGGCACCGCACCGCGCGGCGCTGCCCTGCGCTGCTGAGCTAAAGCTGAGCTGAGCTGAGCTGGGAGTGCATGTTGTGTTATTCAACAATGTACACGGACAAACCTCGTTTACAGGTACCTGGTGTGACACTCCGAATGATACCTGGAATGTACGAAACTGATAGTACAACACGCAGCACGCACAGCACCGCAGGGAGTGGCACCGCACGGCACAGCACGGCGCTGCGCTGCTGATCTGTAACTGACCTGACCTGACCTAAGCTGGGAATGCATTGTGTGAGATTCAACGATGTAATGCAGTACGTACAAACCTGACGTACTACCGATACCTGGTATGATACTGCGAATGATGCCTGGCATGTACGAAAAAGTACAGCATAGACAGCACGCAGCACGGCACAGCACGGCACAGCATCGTACAGCACCGTACGGCACCGCACGGGAGGGCAGGGCACGGCGCTGCGCTGCTGAGCTAACGCTTCGCTGCGCTGCTGAGCTGAGCTAAGCTGAGCTCAGCTGGGACCTGGTATGATGATCAGCCAAGCTGAGCCCTGCTGAGACCATGATGATGGTTCGTACGAAAACAAAGGTGATGGAAGAAATCAAAGAAAAGACGGGCCGTTCCGCAAGCAACTGCTGAGCTGGGCTGAGCTGATGAGCCAAGCTGAGCTCAGCTTGGATCATGATATCTCGTACGAGAAAAAAAGGTGATGGAAGAAATCCAAGAAAAGACGGACCGTTCCGCAAGTAATGAAGTAGTAGAGAGAGGCGGTGTTCAAGTGAGAGATGTTGAGAAGCCAGAGATGTACCAACGGAGCCCGCTCAGCAACTCAGGAAAATATCAAAATAAGAAGTGATGTGGTCCGGGGTTTGGGTACGACGTTCATATTCCCATCGCCCATCCAGTGTACCCTTTCCCCTCCAACACCTGTGCACAACACCGCACCAGTCCTCGATCAATACAAAACAAGTAGATAAGGCACACCCGAAATCGATAGATGAACAAACAAGGAGGGCGCAACAATCACCCCCCGCTCCCTCCTCCTCCCGATCCCCCCCTCCCCTCCTTTCCCCCCCCCCTCCCCGCCCCTTGTTCCCTCACTCCCCCTTGCAATCGATTATCCTCTCGACCGTCTCCACTCTTGACTATCGTCGTTTATAGTCTGGATTTTGCGCATATTGGTGATATTTTGTACTTCGGTTGTTGTAATTTGTTGCATGTGTTAAGACATGAATTGGTTCGTATCAGGTACCTGGTACTGGTACTTCATTGCCGTCGAATGTAATGTATACCGCATCTGCAGTGTTTGGTGAGAGGATTTTGTTCGTTTTCGACAGGATTTTGTTCATTTTTCTGTATAATGGTGTTTTACGTCCCATCAATATATTCGGCTCTTCCATGTCTGGATTTAAACGTTGATGTTTGATGTTCGTATGTTTTGCGTGTTGCATCCTTCTATAAATACGTGGTAGTGTGTGTTCCTGCCGGCCAAAAACATGAAAAACGTAGAAACAAAACTCAAACAAAAACGAAACATGCGAGTACAAGAACATTTGCTAACTACTCGAACGACAATTCTATTATCAATGTATCCTCGACATAATCAACGCGCATTGAAACCCGCACTGCAGCGCACCGTACGATTCTAAAACAAAATCCGCATCGAGCGGCACCGTGCGATTTTAAAAAACAACGTCGTACGACGACCTTATGGCCGTCTTATCGAAGAGCACGTTTTTTTTTTTTTTTAAATATAATTTAATTTTTGCATCTGATTGGTCGATAAGTGAGACACCGAGCGGGCATTTTCATGTTTGGACCGAAAAATGAAAAATCAAATTCACCAAAGAAGCAAAAAAATGCTTGTTTCGTCGAATTTGATGAAAATTGAATTCAATTTCGGTAGTTTGTACTCCTAGACGATACTGTATTTAACCTAAGCCGACCACTCGAATTAGTGCCGTGTCTTCGGCTGGTTCAGAGGCGAAGAGCCACCTTTGCCAGAGGTAGGACCGCCGGAGCAGCCGCAGCGCAACCTCCGAAGGCACTTAGCACAGCCTAGACCGCCTGCGACGCCTCGAAAATAATCGAGACCGTCGCAAACCCAGTTTTTCGTCGCGCTGCACCTCTTAAAATACTCGACCAACCACCATACAGCAACCACCGCACATCGCGAATTCGCTCAGACGTTCGACCGCCATGTCCCCGTCGCTTGCTGCTCGCGTGGGGCGATGGGGCTGCGCCTGTCCACCCAAGAGATCCCTAAATCCATAGCTTCGTAGCCAATGCCGGCAAATTAAATCTGCTGCTAGCCGCGGCGCTCCGGGGAGGACGAGTCTTCGCTCGCCTCGGTTGTTGCCCACGGGTGTTCGTTGACCTTTTTGCGTTTTTCGGATTCTTAAATACAGCAGTACGCCGTTCCACGATATGACCTGGACAAGAAGCAGCGTCGTATTTTTCTGGTATGTTTCATGAACTTGAGTTCAATTCTAACAAAAAAACATATATAAGACGGGCCCTTAGCCTATCAACGTAAGCGTTTTTTTTACGCTGCGGTGCAATCTTTGACCGAACTTGAGTTCAATTCTAACAAAAAAACATACATAAGACGGGCCCTTAGAGCCTATCAACGTAGGCGTTTTTTTAACGCTGCGGTGCAATCTTTGACCATTTTTGACCGACCCAAACTGCACCGTACGATTTATAAAACTCCAAACCGCATGACACCGACCGAACCGTACATATACTGAGACCAAAATCCCATCGCACCGCACCGCGCACGAGACCAATGCGATTATCGAATACTATCCACACCACACCACACCGAGGATCTGCCAACAGAAAAGCCGCACCGCGGTTCGGTTGCGTGGAGGATGTGAAAAGCTTTGGATTATTCAATGTTTTCGCACCGGTAAGGACAGAGTATTTAGCTCATATGCAAGGCTGCTCCGCCGGCGGCCGGCGGACTCGCGTGATGCCCACTATACTCACAGCATTGTGTCGCGAAGGATGGAGACCAGACTTATTGCCAAGAATTGAGAATGCTCTCCACATTCCCACAGAGAATAAGAGTGGCCGCTGTACTAACACGAAAAATATATTTGGTCACATATCCGACGCACACATGACTGCTGCACCTGTTGTAGCTCCGTTTTCCGGTACTCCGCGTGAGAGGTTGAAATATCGACCGCACCGTCTACAGCAGTGACGGTGGCGACAACGGGATTTAAATCACGACTACCTGGACGTTTAGAAGCCATGCCCGGGGTTTGTCTTTGCGTTTCGCGTATTCCTGCCGCAACCGTCCTCTCCAGCACACCAGTCCGCTCCCACAGACCAGCGTGCAACGACATCGAAGTCCTACAGCAGCGTCTCTTGTGGTGTGTAAGCCCCAACCCTAGGTGTTTAGCACGTCACGGGCCCGTCAAATCCCGTCGCTGCAGCTCTCACAGCTCTCAAACATCGACACCTAGCCCTGACGGTAACCCTACCCCTATAGCCCCAACCCAAACGGAAGACCTGAAACCCGGGGATGGCTCCCAAATACCCCCGTCGTCATATTTTGCATCTCGCCTATGTGGTCGTGATTATCAGCCTCCCGATCGATCATCTGAAACACTTCGCATAGTAGTAGTAGTGGCGGTTGTAGAATGCATGTTGACCTTGCAACCCGCCGGGCAGCCAGTGCAGCTACCGACCAGGATCCATAGCGCCATGTGTATACCCTGCCTGAACAACCCTGTTGAAGTTTATGGCGGCAGTGGTCTCTTGTCACGAGCACTCGTCGTGCCCATTGTTTGCAGTCTCTCGTCGCACCTGTTGTTTGCAGTCTCTGTAAACGTCTCCCCTTTTTGCCAAAGACAAATGAAAGTGTAAGTATGCATGCGTACCAGCATCATCCATGGCAACGAAACATGGGTGACATGCCTTTGCCGTGAGTGCGAGACATGTCGTAGACCTCGAACTCACGACCGCCCGCGCAATTCCTCACGGCGGCGTCCCGACGACGCTCCCGAGGGACGGGAGGTCGGATAGCACCCGCCCTGAGGAATCACGCGACGAAACCTGGGTAACTTGCCTTTCGTAGGTCCTTAGCTCTCAGTTACCCGCGCAGGCCGCCACGACGGCGGCGCCGGCAGGGCGGCCGACGCTCCCGGGGGACCGGCGATCGGAAAGCGCTCACCCCAAGGAACCACGCGACAAAACGTGGGTGGCGTGCCTTTGCCGAGAGCGCGAGACGTGTCGTACATTTCGTGCTCACGGCCGCCCGCGGAGGCCCCCACGACGGCGTCGCCGGCAGGGCGGCCGATGTCCCTTGAAGATTTCGTCCTCAACAATGGAGGCGCACATATCGAAAGTACCTGGTGGGTATTACAGAGAACCATAGTAATCAAAACGTACGATAAATACAAGAACCTATACATTCCCCTAGTTTGCTATTAATGGCCATAAATACATTTACGATAATGTTGGCGCCGTGCCCTAAGCGCTCCTTAGCTCTTCTTAGACGTGTTTTTGAGCTTTTTATGTGCTAACTTTCGATGAGGATCACCCCTCGGTCCGAAACCCCCTCATCGAGCGCCCCTACCCCAACTGTGTTAACTGTGACGAAGACGGCCTTGGTCGTGTGATTTTGCCGTGTCGCAGTTGGGCGTGCTTTTTTTGTTTTTTCAAGCAGGGCGGATTTTTTTCTTGTTCCTGTCTCGCCCTATATACCCCCTGGATGGTACCGCCTCATTATCACTGTTTTGTAAAATGTAGTACTCGCATCTCAGCAGATCAGTCAGGCTGTTTGGCTGCCACATCTCTGCGTTGCTAAGCCTCGAGATTGTGGACATGATACCCATGCAACTACTGCTGCCTGCGCACGTACTACTGCTGCTGTTCTGCTAGTGCTGTCAACTGTTTTGCTGCTGTTGTTAGTTGGTACAGCAACTTGATGGTATGATATGTACTCGGACAAGCGGGATCGTTGTGGTCGCAGTATGATAGACGAACAAGCTTATCATACAGTTATGCACGAGTACTTGTAGTGGGGTTGCTGTTGCTGTGTACCGACGAGTACCACTTTCAAGTAGACCTAAGAGGGGGAAACGGCAAAAGAACTGGATAAGAGGGTTAGCCGGCGGTATAATTCGAACCATTTGGGCCGGCTACCTCCCATGGCGTTGCGTCCAAGTGCTGCGTTTTTGTGTGCTGTTTTGAACGTTGCGCCTGACACGTACATACATGATGGTGATATTGATTTTGGGTTTATTTCCGTGCTTTTTGTTCTCTTCGTTCGAAGCTGATTTGTTTTTGTAGTCCAGCTCTTGAGCAGTACTCTCGTCGCGTTCACGTCCTCGACTGGTATTGCGGGCATGCGCGGAGGGAGCCGCAGGCGGGCGTCAGTACTTGATTCTAAATTACTGCTGTGTATGTTCCCCCGTAAAAAGTGCATTCGGAAAGATCTCGGGAGATCTTACCTCAAACGTGTGCATCGAGAGTCGTGGCTTGTGCTCTCCCGGTTGTCGCGAAAAAAACGCTTGGAAATTCGTCGGAGGGTATTTTGTTATCGTGGGTATGGTGACACATCCTACGGTAGTATCATAAAGGTGCACGAATTGTTTTCTGGGGCTCGTCACGTGAGGAGCTCTATGATACGCCTTTTACCCTAAAAAATTATTTCAAGGAAAACTGGAAATGCAAACCGATGAGTAAAAGCCATCGCGTACTTGCTGTAGGTATACAAATAATATTGCAAGATGAGAATGACACTCAGACGATCCGGGGTTAACCCCGTTAGTACCCCTACATCCCTCCCTATACTAACTTCGAGGAAATTTGTTCCCAAAGAGGGTTTCCGGTTGTAGAGGCGTTAAGGAACCCCTTTCCTCGCTCTTTTTTTTTTTGCCATAAAATGCTACCTAGAGCTATCGTGTACCACGCGCATTTGTGCGAAAGAACCCAGGGACATTTTTCGGACACGGTTTTGTCCTTAACGCCTTTACGACTGGAAACCCTTTTGGGGGACGAGTTTACTTGAAGTTAGTGTAGGGAGGAATTTGGGGGCTCTAGAGGGATTAACAAGGCAGGCACTCTTAACGAAAGCGGTGATGCGTGGTACGAAAAGAGTCGTGGCGCTTTTTTTAGCGTACTGTAGGGGGGGAGGGCAGTAAGGAAGTGGTGTACCGGACCAATATGACCGCCTAGTTGGGGGAAGCCGCATTACGATTCGTATTCATTCCGCGTTATGAGTGCGATTCCCCAGTCGCGCCAAGCGATTTTGACCGCCTTATATCGGGATACCGCCTTACTGGGGATCCCTACTGTATCTGTGACTGATTGACGGTGCTCCTGAAAATGATTATTCTGATGGTAACAAACTGCTAAATATCGTTGAAATGCCGTTACCATCCGTATTCAGAATTGTTTTCGTTGTATTACCTACGCCATGATTGTTTTCTTTTGCGTGCTGCACTTTACTTTTTTCAAAATTCAGTAGTTTGGCAACGTCAGAAAAAAATAGTGCACCTGTACTTGTGTACTGCGATATTCTCTAACTCTGTTACCGATCATTGCATTTAAGTATTGGATTGGATGAGGCCTCCTGCTCCCGCAGAAGGTCCTCACCTGTGGATACACCACCCGCGCTGGGGGTGCCTTCGGTGTCGAAGTGCCCCCAGCGCAGCAGTATTTCCTACGGGAAATGATCACAACTGTTGAAAGAATACCCAGTGTAGGGTGGGTGAGATGGTCTTAACTTTTTCCGCCCCTCGCTGGTATCTCGTCGAGGATTTCGGGGACTATAACACGAGTGAGCTCGCTTCGTGGACAGTCCTAGTAATTGGTAGCAAACATATGGTTCCAACTTTTGTGCCAACCGTGGGAACCTGAAGTTGGTTGACGATACTACTGTGGTATTCTTTAACTCAGTTACCGATCATTGCATTCAAGTATTGGATTGGATGAGGCCTCCTGCTCCCGCCGGTGGTCCCACCCGAACTTCTCTCTTTTCTGACCACCAGCCTGGAGCCATGTTACCTCAACCCACCCAAACTTACATTACTTGAAATGGAACTTCGGCGAACATGCAGCAAAATGCTCCGCGACCACCTGTACTTGTGTACTGACTGTTAGTAGTCTGGTAGCGTCAGGCTCAGTACTCAGCACGTACATTTACACGATGGCTTACAGCAGGCGTGTGATTGCTACTCGGGCTGTAAGGCCACTCTTTTGAAGAATCTAACAAATGTGTAACCACGTTCGGACGCACACATACCAACGCCCAGCAACAGCAAAGCAATTTAGCTGGATTGGGTAGGGTTGGGTTTGGTTGGGTTGGGGGTGCGATAGCACAGGTATTGGGTGGGTGGGTGGGTGAGTTAGGTTGCGACCACGAGAGACACCTCAGCACAGCAGTGCTCTTGTTGATGGAGTTGTGTCATGGATACCGAGCTGTCCCGGGTATGTGTGAGTTAGTTTGTCACGTGAGAGAATTGCGAGTTTTACCGTCGTATTGTTGTGCAGGTTTCTCTTGGGAAAACCGCTCTTTTTTTCGTTCTGTTGACCAGGGCTGTTGCTCAAGCCTGCCGTTTAGGACTGCTGCTGTGAAATCACGGTTTGGTGTGGCGCTTACTGGGCTGCTGCTGTATCTTCATTTTTTAAATATACGCAGGTCTTCTATCATAGACTGGTCATGTAGATATTGTTGTGTATTACTGTTGTACTTGGTACAGCGAGGCTCCTGACAGTCCCGCTAATGACAACCCACCAGTAGAAAACTGAGCTCAAAACACTTGTCCTGCGCTTAATTCTCACTTGTGTTGTCACACGGAACTTTGGTCAAATTTCTCGGCATTATCACGCCGGTTCCCCTTGAGGAAACCTTAATATGTCCGTCTACCGGACGTTGACTATGTGAATTGATCTTGCACACACAACTGAGAGTCTGCTGCTAGCGCCTCCTGGGCTGCTGCTGTACTGGCCGTGTCTTCTCGCGCCGACTGCTGCCGTGTAGGTAGAGCTGCTGGTGGCAGCTGGTGGCTGCTGGTCAGAAATGACGAGGGGTGGGGAGTGGTGATGGCTCGCTTGTCTGCTGCGGCCCCCCTCGTGATTTCCGTTGTGGTGCTGCTTCTGACGTGCTGCCGCGATAGAGTTCAAACCACGCTTCTTTGCGATAGCGTGATCATATCCCAATTCGACTGTGCTGAGCTTCTCATGACACGCTATCGGCGACAATTTGCCTCTACTGTAGAGGCCACCTCGACATTATGTTGCATCCGGCGACTACTCACGGTTAACTCCCATGCTAAACCAACGAAGCGCTGCACTGTGCGGTTGGTTGCGAAGTATTTTGGGGGCACAGGAGTTCGCGTCTCCAGTTTGAATTGCGCACACCTCTCTTATCTGTGAGCAAACTACTGTCTTCTAACCAATGCGTGCAGTAGCTTTTGCGATGTTATCAACCCACAAATCATACCATTACCAGATTAAGTACTGAATATATTTCGGTTTTTGAGGTGGTCAGAGCATTTTTCTCAGTTTTATTTGCCCAAAACGCGCGGCGAAGCCGCGCTCGGGTCATAATAGCCTTAGCCTGGGTTAGGGTTGGGTTGAGTCGACGCCCTCTCGCTATTTTTTTTCAACACAAAAACCGGCCTCAAAAACCTTAAAAAGCGAAACTCTTTTGGTGCTTTATCTGGTAAAATTGTGAGTCGAAACCCAATAAAGGCGCCTCAAAGCAAGCCACCAAAAAAGTTTGAGTAAGCTCGCACCAACACAGGATTCCCGGAAACTGCCTTCTCGCCAAAGCGAGCCACTAAACTACTGCGACCAATCTCATGCCAACACACAACTCTCGTAAGCAGTCTTCTCTCCAAAGCGAGCCACTAAACCAGTTGACTAAGCTCCCACCAACACACGACACGACTGACTCCCGAAAAGTGCCTTTTCGCCAAAGCGAGCCACCAAACAAAATGGACAGCACACAAACCACGTCGCTTTTTTTGCGCAACCCTTTTGGATGACACGCCAAAAAAACTCGAATTTGTTCCCACCAACTACTATTTTCAGGGGAACATAGTAATCAATACCAAATTTGGGTAATTCAAACTGTGGCTTTTATAGGTTTTTTGTGTGTATCGTGGGTTCTGATCAGTATGGTCCTCCTTTAAATGCAGTGTGACAGCAGTGCTCACGAACTGACTACACGCACGTCAAATGTGGTTGTTTTACATAGAGAGTACACACTTCAAACGCAGTCCTGAATACACTCCAAACGCAGTCCCATACACGGTACACCCCTCCGAAAGAAGTCCCACCGACATGTAATACTCCGGATGCAATCCCGTTACGCACTCCAATTGCAGTCCCACTAACACCTCAGACGCAGTCCCACGAACAAACTCCAAACACGAAATCTCACGAGAGGTGCCGTAATCACCCTCAAAGCTCTGTCTCATATACACGCTCACGTGTCGCATGAACAGTCCCGTATATCACTCCAAACGCTGTCCCTTAGGGCCAGTCAGTCCAGACGCAGTGCCAAATACACCCCAACGTAATCCCACATACGGTACACAATTCGAAACCAGTCCCACAAACGCACCCCAGAAGCAGTTCCACAGCACGTTTCCAAGCACGGTAGCTCCACAATTTGTCCCGTAGACTCAGTCCCAACGCGGTCTCAAGCACACTCGAAACATAGTCCCACATACGGCAAGACTTCCCGTTCCGAAAGCATTCCCACCGACATAGTCCCAATGCGGTTGCACAACCACATCCAAATGCGGTCCCTCGAACATACTCCGAAAGCGGCAAATCCAACGAACGCACAGTGTGTGACCCTGGATTGATTCCTGGCCATGGAGATGCTGGCTACTGGCTAGACCAGCATCTGGCGGTGCACTTTTGTTGCGGGCGAGGGGAAGTATAATCGCCGACTGAAGAATTAATTGCCGACTTGACGTAGGCAACTAGTGTACTGCCTTCGACAGCATTGATACGCACTTGTTGTGGCGTTTCTAGTGTTTGCCCCCTCTCTGTGAGGAGTAGGAACGGTGCTCCGCCTCGAACGGGATGGGATGCGTGGCCAATGTTCGAATGACCAAGGCGCGCAACAAAAGAGTACGCCCCCCCCTCCCCCTCCCACGTAGGTCGATGGTCTGACAGACCACGGTCATGCATGGCAGTAATTACACCATCCCCCGCGGCTACTCATCGTCTCGGCACGTCTCGGCTGGTGGCGTCGTTCTGCGTTCAATTATGGCCAGGGCTTTTTTCGGGGCGGGTTATTTCTGGCGGGTCGGGTTGGGTCAGGTGGACCTGACCCGACCCGTGAGTGGACCTGACCCGACCCGTGAGATTTGAACACCCCTGAAGCCGATCGACCCGACCCATGGGGTTTGGAACACCTCCTGACCCGACCCGACTCGACCCGCGAGGTTTTCGGGGTCGAGTCATGACTAGAGATGGGCACCGGACGGGATTTTTGAAGAACCGAAAACCGGATAGGAGGCGTTATTTTTAAAAATAGAACCGGTGTAACCGTTTTTTTTCAGCCGGTTTTAACCGATTAACCGAGAACCGGTTAAACCGAGTTTTTAGTAGTAAAGCATCCATAACATTGAAAACCAGGTTGGTTTTTCATCAAGTAGCGCCTTGTGGTGTACTCACAAGTGCGTGTTTGGTTCCGTTCGCAAATAGTGCGTCTTTTTCAAGATGGGTTGTATCGTGTTTTCATTAATTTGCTGAAAATTATCCTTGTTACAAGGTTCCCCTCCGGGAAGTGCTTAGGGGAGTGGCGCAAGAACAAAATCCAAGTATGCAACATGCGACTGCCTGGGCAAATAAGATGTGCCTGGTGGTAGTGAAAACTACGTTCTTTTGTCCGCAGCTCGAGAAGCGGGGGGTGGAGTCATGACCCGTGAAAGCCTTGATAGTAATGATACTTGTATGCACTTCTTGAGGCGTTTCTAACATCCCCCCTCCCCCCCCCCCCCCCCCCCCCTCCCGGCTACCCACGGCCTCCGTTGTGTCGGCGTTTTATTCCGGAGCAGAGAATTGCAGCAGCGTGACGGTCACTGGCGGAGGACCGCTGTCCGGCGACTACGAGCTACAAACCAACTCCACTTTCATCGGCCACAACTCTTCGCATATCCTGCAGCCTATCTCCTACGGTAGGACATGGTGATGCTGCTGCTGTTACCGTAGACAGGCTAGCTTGCACTTGCTCGCTTTTTGGTCCACGCGTCCCCGCTCCTTCCTTTGGACGAGGGGCAAGGTTAGGGTGTTTTTTTTGCGAGACGCCATGTTTGGTTGGGTAACAATGCGTATTAACCCCTCTAAAGCCCCCAAACCCCTCCCTATACTAACTTCAAGTAAATTTGTCCCCCAAAAGGGTTTCCAGTTGTACAGGCGTTACTAGACTAAGCTACAAACTCGTGTGCGCTTCTCGGTGTTACTTGCCGGGTTACTTGGGCGGTGGCTAGTTGTTACTTTTTGTAGGTTTGTACAATAGTTTCGTCCCCCTTTTCAACTTGCGACACCACCCGGGGTTTCAAGCCGACCACATCCCGAACGGAAAGCTTGTATATCTGGCATGTACGATATATAGCCAACAAACGTCATAACCCATGGCGGACCAATCCAACCGAATAAAAAAATTCTGTAATTTTCCAAATTTGACACTTTCATGCATTATAAAAATGAAAATACACTCCAGCTGTGAAATCGAAGATTTTGTCGAAACTCATATTTGCAAGCTGTGTGTGATACTCCGATCGCGCGTTTTACGGGTTGTTTGTCCTTATTAAGGATATAGGTCGGCGACTCCCATTGGAACTACAGTGTAGCTTATCAGGGTCAACAGGGTGATGTTAGTCTGTGCGCGGAAACTATGAAACCCATTTTTGAGGGGGACAAAATCTGACCTGAAAGAAAATGCATCAGTTTATCAAGTGTAGCATGTATGTCGTATAACCGGTGAGGGAAGGGCGGAGTTTTTAAGGGCGTGGGGGCCTGGGTTTGAACAAGAGGGAGCGGGGGGGGGGCGGGGGGGTACTCAATCTGTGCGTGGTAACTATGAATCCTTCAAGGGGACAAGTCTGACTGTTTTGGAAGGAATGCACCAGTTTATCATGTATATCCTAAAAGTCGTACTACCAATGAGGAGAGAGCCGAGTGTTCAAGGGGGTTTGGGGGCGGGGGGGGGCAAAAGGGTTTTTAACAGCTTTATGTGGCATAGATGTAGCGGCTTGCTATACGTGTGGTGCTAGGTCTAGGGGATGGTGCAGGTGGTGGGGAAAGAGGGGGCGTTGGGGGGGGTGGGGGTGAATTAAAGCTACGTCATGGATGGCTAGATAGATGATGACGTGATATCAATTGCGTAGAAGTGTTTATAACTCTGGCCGATTTCGATTTTTGGTGGAGCGTTTGAACAAGAGGAAACGGGGAAGAAAAGCGGGGGGGAGGGGGGGGGAATGAGTTGGAGCTACGGCATGGATGGGTAGAAAGATAATGAGGTGATATCAGCTGGCTGGTACGAGTGTTTGCTACTCTGGCAGATTTTGATTTTAGGTGGGGCATTTGAACAAGAAGGATCGGGGGAGGGGGAGCGGGCGGGACCCTTCATTATGTTCGCGGATCGCAAGATAGAATATTTCAATCGATAGGTACAACCATGTGGTTACCATGATTTTACCGTGCCGGTGTGGGGCTCTGACATCCATATATGAGTCATCCCTCGCCAGGGGTGCCGCTTTTGGACCAAGTGTTTTTTTTATTTGACCGGTTGAGCCCCTCAATTGTGGAAGCATCGGGTATTAATTTTAATAGTATGATCATATATATTACGAATATATTTTGTTTCAGGAATGGAACGTAGAAAAAAATCGGGCTTAGTTGCGCGAATGAAATGTCTTCGAAGTCGTGTTTCGCGCGAGAAAATTAGCTCCTCATTTTCGTGACCCCATAACTTTTGCTGCGCCGCTATCGTGAGATGGCTGACATGGCCTTTTTTTTCTGGACTTGGGTTGCGGCCTTGGGTTGTTATGACGTTTTGTTGTTTTCATGTGTTTTCCTACCCAGCCAACTTTGGTACGACTGGTATACCGCAAGCACCGTTTTTGTATTGCGTAAGCTGGTACTCGTCGCTGTTCTTTTATTGCCATACCCATATAAGTCCTCGTGCCTTTTCGTGACAAGCGGCTTGTCATTGTTTTTTTTTTTTTCAGGTAGAATCGGTAAACACGTCGTCCCGATTTGCCGATTCCCGTTGCGATTTAAATCGCTCCGATTAATTAGTTGATCGGCTCCGATTCACACCCCTACTTGGTATTGCTGGTACTGGTACTCGTCGCTGTTCTTTTATTCCTATACCCATGGAGTCCTCGTGCCTCTTCGTGACAAGCGGCTTGTTATTGTTTTCTTTTTAGGTAGAATCGGTAAACACGTCGTCCCGATTTGCCGATTCCCGTTCCGATTTAAATCGCTCCGATTAATCAGTTGATCGGCTCCGATTCACACCCCTACTTGGTATTGCTGGTACTGGTCCATAACGGGAATTTCTGGCTCGCCTAGAACAACCCCACTCCACTCCACACCACGCTGAACCAAGCCAAAATATATAGCCCCAAACGTTGCCGCGCGAACTGCAGTCGCAACGGGACCAGGCGGGAAGGAGCGGGTTTGAGCCGTCCCCCCCTACCGATCTCCCTCCCTCCATTCCTCCCTGCTTCCCCCCCTGTCCCCCCTGCCCCCCCCGCCCCCTGTTCACACGCATGCACATCCAGCGTCCCGTGATACCGAAAATCCGCCCTATGCCGATTAAAAGGCGCTGGCTCTCGCCGCAAATTCATGAGAGGTTTGCGACGACTTTGGCGTGTTGGGTGTTGGCGGGGGTGTTTCTTACAACATCTGCAACCCCCCCCTTCCCTCCCCTCCCCCGCCCAACCTGCTTTCCGACCTCTTTTTCATTTTGGGCGACTCGCAGAGGATGGCAGCACGCGGCGTAGGACCTTGGCGCAAGGGGGGGAAGGGGGGCGTGGGTGGAGCAGGAGCCTCGCGAACGACTGCTCGACTCAGATGTGGTTCCTTGCTGACACGGACACCATGGAGGACGGTTACCCTTACTGTGAGTACACGGGGTGGGGGGAGGGGGGCGAGGTAAGAGGGCGGGGGGGGGGGAAAGGAGGGGGAGTTCCTGGTTGACACCGCGTGTTTGGCGGTAAGTTACTCTTACTTTTGAGTACAGGGGGGGGGGGCAGGGGGGGGCGAGGGAGTGGGAGGGAGGGAGGGGTGGAGAGTGTAGGAAGGAGCAGGGGCGGATAAGAAGGGGGAAGAGGGAGAGACGGGAGGGCGAGGGAGGGCAGGAGGAAGAGGAAACGGATGGGGAGGAGGGAGGGGGAGAGGGGGAGAGGGGGGGGAGGGGGTGCACTCAGTTTGTGCATGGCCGTAGTCGTATGACCATAGACCCTCGCGTCCCTAATATGCCGGGAAGGAGCTAGTCGGGTTTTCACCAACCAGGCAGACGATGCTTGCACCAAGCGCGAAGTGCCGTGAGATGTTCGGCGAGTCGCATGAAGGATGAACTGCATCCTTCCAAGAGCCGCTCGTAAGACGGACTTGGGCACCTTGTGCCTACTTCCTTGCTTGTGGATGACAGCGCCAATGAATTATACTTTGTTTTCTGGTGTGGCCACTCCAGAGACAGCAATGGGTGTTACGATGTAACTGTCTCGTGGGTGCCTTACCATACTCACACTACGCGATGCGATCATTCCCCTTGTGCGGAGCAAGGGTTCTCCACCCCGCACAATATGATCTAACTCGATAACCATCATGGTGACTGCCAAAAAATAAAAAACCAACAAACGAACAAACAAACGGTACCCTGGTTGTCTAGCTCACGCAGTGATTGGCATGTTTTACAGCGTCGTTGCCAACCAAGGCCAACCCCAATAAACATATACTTCGAAGTAATGTTTAACAGCGTCGGTGCCAACCGAGGCCAACTATTATATACTCCGTATATATTTTAGGAGGGGGGGGGGGAAGGAAGGAAGCGAAAGAGGAAGAAAGACGGGGGGGGGGGGGGGGGAGGACGGGGAGTGGGGGAAGAAAAGGAGGGAAGAACGGGGTGTGCAAAATTGTGGGGAGTCGTATATCTTCAAAGAGCAATACGTAACACATCAAAAATGCGCGGCCGGAGTATCACGAGGCTTGCAAGTATATGTATCGACCCTTAAATTGATTTTTAACCCACAGCTTACGCTGGTGAGTATTCGAAAGGATTTCACAAAATCAGCGGGGGAGAACGCGTGAGGGAGGGCAAGAAACAGAGGGAGGGTAATCAAGGAGGGAAACCAGATATTTCGGAAGGAAGCGAAATAGAAGCGCGAGAGAGGTTTTCTTGCATACTGGCTCGTAGCTTGTGGGCGTTTATGTAAAACCCCCTCTCTTCGTTCGCCGGGAGACGGCTGATGTCGCTCCTTCGGGGCGCAAGGATCCCCGATGCTACTGTTCAGTGCGAGTACTTACTGTAACGTACGTATTTACGGTGCTTAGCCCTCCGGCGTCGTTCGAGGGCGCACATGTTCCCACGGTGGTGGCACTGGCATCGATAGCATCGTACATCTCGGGCCGCGATGAGAGTCGTGCTGGTGGCCTAAAGCCAACCAGCAGGGGACGACCATTATACGGCGAAAGTATAATCATGAATCATAAAATGACAGGAGCTGCCCGGCCGTCTCTTGGGCTTTGACTCGCCCTACTACGGCCTGCACGCGGCTCTGTGCAGGATGTTGGTGTTGTTGGTCGAGGCTCGCCTTTCGATCGCCCGGCTTTTTTTTGTCCAAACGCCAGCAGAAGACGAGCCGCGTAACTGCCCTTGCCGACCTCGAGCCCGCCAACGGGTTGGGTATTAGGGTTAGGCCTGGGGTCGAGTTGGTCTTGGCCGACGTGCAAGGTTGAAAATTACCAGCTGAAAATTCCCCGTGACACGACCTGCACAGCGTTGTGTGCAGACCAACCCTACACATAAGGTGCGCCCTGGGCTTGGGGCGTTCCCTTGGGGCCAGCGGCGTTCCTTAGAGTCAGGGGCGTTGTTCTGTAGGGTCAAAGACGTCCCCTGGGGTTAGGGTTAGGGACGTTCCCTGAGATTAGGGGCGTTCCATAGGGTTACAGGGGCGTTTGTTGGGGGTAGGAGCGTCCCGCAGGTTCAAAGGCGTTCCCTATTGCTAGAGGCGTTTCCCATGGTTAGGGACGATCCTTATGGGTAGGGTGCCTTGTAGGGTTAAGGATGTCCCTGGCGTTAGGGTTGTTCCAGGCCAAGGTTCAAGAGTGTTGCGTAAGGCTAAGGGGCAACCCTTACATATGGTTAGGCCTACATAGGGTTAGGCCGAGACCTAGGGTGGCGATTCTCTGGCGTCGACGGCTCTGACGGGCCGCAGTGATTGAATTCTGTTGTGGCACAACTCCTCTAGAAGTCTCCCCCCTTTGAGAGGGCAAGCGGGCGAGGGAAATTTCCGAGAAAATGCTCAAGAGGAGTTTTCGACCGGCCCAGAAATTAAACAAGGGTGATAAGTTCACAGGACAGCGCTAATAAAATATTAACTGGTACAAAGGGTTGTTGGAGGTGGAGTTGAGGGTGAAGGTTCCTCGCTACGAGTTGACCGCTGTCCTTACGTCCTTTGCTTCTCTTGCTGTACTTGCACCCTTCCCTAATTTTCTCTCCTTGCGCCCTTTTGCCTTCGCTTACGTCCCTGCCTCGTGGTGCTCTTGCTCTTTTTTTCTGCGCTCGTTTGTTTCGCTTTCGCCTCTCGCGCTTTGATGCGATCGGATCCGATTCGATACGGTCTGTTTTTCTCTCTGATGGGGTCTGTTTCGATCTGATTCGATATATTTCGATCTGATTCGGTATACTTACGATCTGATTCGGCTTACGTCGATCTTTTTCGGTATATTTCGATCTGATTCGGTACACTTACGATCTGATTCGGCTTATGTCAATCTTATTCGGTATATTTCGATATGATTCGGACGGCGTCGTGGGCGATTCGGGTCGTGGCGGGGACAGACTCGGCGTTCGACTGCGCGGAACACCCGGTGGACATCGACGGGTGAGTGAGAGTCCGTCAATTGCGCTTCCTCGTTTTTTTTCCCCTCTTGTCTCGAAATGTAGTCCCTAGTTTAATCTCTGGCCAATGCTTCCGTTGTGATTATGTTGTCAGGTTGTCAGGGTTATAACCGTCGCGTCGGCCCAGAATATGAAAAACGTCTGTTATTTTTACCAGGTGCCAGGGATACAAGTACTGTGGTAGATATTTTTGACCTGGTAGTGTAGCATCTGACTTGACACCGACACGCCGCGAATTGTGACCGCCAGCTCTGGTAGTCATCCCCTCGCCCCCCCCCCCCCCCAATCTCGCTAGAAGTGGCCACACCAGAAAGCACATACCTCGTACTTTTTTTCGAAGCTGTCACCCATATTCAAGGAAAGTACGCGCTAGGCGCCGAAGTCCGCCTCACAAGCGGTTGCTGGTAAGATGCAGCTCAGCTCACCCTTCGTGCGACTCTCCGAACACCTCACGGCGCTTCGCGAGTGGTGCACGCGATGTCTGCCTGGTCGGTGGAAACCCGACGTGCTCCGCCCCGGCATAGTGGGGGTGCGAGGGTCTATACCATATGGTCATACGACTACGGCTATGCATGAAATGTGTAGACCCCCGCCCCCCCCCCCCCCCCCGTAAAATATACCTGGTACATATAATAGTTGGGCACGGTTGGCATCGACGCTGTGACACATTACATGTATATTGGAGTTGGTCTTGGTTGACAACGACGCTGTGAAACATGCTAATCACTGCGTGAGCTAGGCAACCAGCGTACCGTTGTTTTTTTTTCCTCTTTTTTTTTTATTATTGGCGGTCACCATGATGATGGTTATCGAGTTAGATCAAATTATGCGAGGTGGAGAACCCTTACTCCGCACAAGTGGAATGGTCGCATCACGTAGTGTGAATATGGTAAGGCACCTACGAGACAGTTACCTAGTAATACCCATTGCTGTTTCTGGGGTGGCCACACCAGAAAACAAAGTATACCGTAACTCATTAGCGCTGTCATCCATAAGCAAGAAAGTAGGCACAAGGTGCCCAAGTCCGTCTTACGAGCGGTTTCTTGGAAGGATGCAGTTCACCCTTCATGCGACTCGCCGAACACCTCACGGCACTTCGCGCTTGGTGCAAGCATTTTCTGCCTGGTTGGTGAAAACCCGACTAGCTCCGTCCCGGCATAGTGGTGATGCGAGGGTCTATAGTCATACGACTACGGCCATGCACAAACTGAGTACACCCCCCCCCCATCTCGCCACGTTCGCCCACTAACCCTGCCCCCACCGACTCTGTTACCCCCCCTTCTTGCCACGTTCTCCGCGATGTTCCCTTTTCGTTTCTTGTTCTCGCCCTCCGCCACCCCCCCCCCCCTCCGTATGTTGGGGGCATCGCTCCTGCTTGTCGTTGATATTCTGTCCCGCTCCGAACGAACGGACGGACAATTTGCTTGTCGTTGATATTCTGTCCCGCTCCGAACGAACGGACGGACAATTTCTCTACGAAACTCTAACGATAGAGACGAAACCGTGTGGATGCTGGTGAGTTGCGAGGACTGCGCTGAGGTCGCGTTTGTGATTATTGCGTGCACCCAAACGCTGGACACGGATGAGTCGCAGTCGGAGGGCAACGGGGATGGCGACGGCGATGACGACGATGGGCCGTTTACGGTCGGGGTCATCGCGGGCATCGCGGCGGCGGCGGGGGGGGTCGTTCTCCTCCTCTGCTGCGGCTTCCTGTTCGTCGCGCGCAGAAAAAACAAGAAGAATAACGAGGGGAACAGCACGTTCGCCGACGAGTCCGACCACGACGCGCGGCTTAAGGCAGCGCGTACCGCGGGTACTCCCCCGGGTACTGTGGTTAACGCGCGTACCGGTAATTTTAATGCTAACGCTGACCCTAACGCTGACAGCGCGAATGGTAGCACTACCGCCAGCAACACCTCCCGCGGCATCGGATTCGGGAGAGCTAGGAGCCGGAGCAAAACTATGGCTAAGAGTAAGGGCAGCGCCAGCGGTAAGAGCGACGGTAAGACCGCCGCCGCTGCCGCCGCGAGTGCAGGGGTGGTGGGCGAGGTCGCCGGAGCTTCCGTCTCCGCTTCCGGCCACTCCGCTCCCTCCGCTAACTCCGCTGGGGGCTCGGACAGAAAAGCCCCGCGCCTGTTCCCCTCGGGTGCAAACGCCAAGAGCTTTAGGCCAGGGCACCAAGGTGTGGAGAGTTCGTCGTACGACGGCATGTTCGCGTCTCAGGGAAGCGGCGCCCACGGTGGCAGCGGCGGCGGCAGCGCCGGTGGACCGCGCCACGACACCCGCCACGAGTCGCGCGCGGGGTCCATGGACGTGGACACGAGGAAGGACTCGATGTCGGTGGCTGCTGCTGCCGCGGCAGCTAGGGCGGCGGCAAAAGCCCGAGGGGAGGATAAGGGGCCGACTCCCCCGCTTGGTAGCGTTCTCCACAGTGGTGTGGTTCACGAGGAGCGGCGGGTGGAAGCCGACGCTGCGATCGGCGCGAGATCCGGCGCGAGAACCGGCCCGGGCGCCGACGCTGGCGGCGGTTTCACGTGGTCGGCTGGGCAGGACGTTTACCCGCGCAGAGCCCACGGTGGTGGGGGTGGGCACGCGGCGGCGGCGGCGTTCGTGGCCGGGGAGGATAGCGCGGCCGGGTCGGTGTACAGCGCCGCGGCCGGCCAGGAGTACGACGAGGATGACGAGGACTACTACTACCCTGACGAAGCGGACCCTCAGCAGCACACGTACAACGACGAGTGCGGGGAAAGTGTCCCGGCGTCCTCCCCAGGCGCGTACAGCATGTACAGTCACTACACGGCGGGCGGCGGCGCGTACCGCGCAGGGCTCTCCGAAGCTGCGTGGTCGAGCGATGGGGACGAGGAAGACGGGGGGTTGGGGGCTGGGGGACCGGGTAGCGTTGGGGGGGGGGTGGGGCGGGGGCGGCAACAGCGGGTACGGTCGGCGCAGCCGGCGATGGTAATTCCTGCGCCAAGCGTCCCGCCCCCCGCCGTTGTGCTGGAGGTGAAAGGTGGGGTGGAGCAGCCGACGGCGAAGATGCTATCTCCTGCGGGGCATCGGGCGCGCGTGGACAGAAACAGCCTCAAGCGAGACGTCGGGCCACACGAGTATTCGCAACGATAATGGATTGGACAGGATGGGACATAACCGGACGGGATGAAATGTGGCGGGACGGAGCGGAACAGAAGCAACGGCTCGGGACGGTATGGCTCGGGCGGAACGGGACGGGACAGGACAAAATGCCTTACCCCTGTCTCCGTCGGACAAAGAAGCTATAGCGGCTGGGGCGTAGGGGGGGGAATCAAAGAGTGGGCGGGGGGCGTGAGGGTCTGGACCGCCCTGTTCTGGAAACCATACTTCGCGGCTCCTTAGTAAGCGGTGGGTTTTGTAGAACGCTGCACGGTGGCGGGGGATTGGCGAGCGCTCGGCGCGTTATCTCTTGTCTCTCGCTTTTGCGTGTCTTTTTTTACGATTTTTTTTCACACGAATAGTACTCATATTTTTTTTTATGTTTGTTTCGGGGCTAGTAGACTGGGTGGGTGATTGGGGTTGGGGATAGGGATAAGGAGGGGGGGGGGAGGGGGGGGGAGGGAGGGGTCTTGGCGGTAAGCGTCGCTGCGGATGAGCACGGGGAGGGGGTTAGGCGTGTGCGCCGTTCCCTTCGTTGCAAGGCCCTTTTTGTTTGTATGGGTTTTTTTCAGTTTTCTTCAATTGCTTCTGGTATTTCTTTCCATTTTGCTTTTGCTTTTATTTTTGGTTCTTCGTTTGCTACCTCTTTTGCTTCTTGTGCTTTTGTCTTTTGAATTTTTTTGCCGTAGGTGTTTCATCCCGCCGCCCTATCTTCCCCCCTTCTCAGCGAAGGGGGAATGCCGATTGTTTATTGGGGCGACGCCGCGCGTGTTCATGTTGTCTCAAGCTACGTATTCATATTGACATCAATATTAATACTTAACACTTTAATATTAATATTTATCTTTAGCAGACTACGAAGCACACTAGTTAGTATTTTTTTCAGTCAAGTAGTAAAAAGGGTGAGGGGAACTTGAAGAGAAATTGCGGGGGAAATTTATCGAATTTTGCTTTCCATCGGTTGGTTGGTTCGAGCGAAGCATCTCCGGTTTATCGCCGTGGCTGCCGCTGCTTTCGCCACTTCTGGCTGATAGGTGAGCCCGGTGAATTATGTGGACACCCCCGAGCAAAAAAGCACCTAGTGTTCATGAGTGATGCGGGCTGACGCCGTTGTTGAAAGTATACTGAGGCGTGTTGGGAGGGGCGTAGGGGGTAGGGTAAGCCCAGTATTCTCTATATGGTACCAGGTAGCATTTTCTGCTTGACGGGAGGCTCAACAGAGGAAACTTCCCAGTATGTTTTCAGTATTTTTCCGTCTGCGTTACAGGCCTTATATGTATGACTTTTGCCGATGAGGAGGGTTTCGCTGGGTTGCGCGCGCAGACCAATGATTTTTTTTAACGTTGTGTCGGGGAGGTGTAGAGCTTAAGTCAGGAGCCTGATGGCTCACGTCAGGAATTCCCCCAAAAATGGGTACCCCACGCCCTGTAGCGTAGCGTGGCTCTGCGATCAGGCCTGGTAACCCACTACGGCACCTGTTGTCCCACTCGTGTGTATGTTGGCGAAAGGCTACTACAGCCGAAGCAGAGCAGCCGGTAGTCTGTCTGTTGGTCTTCTCCTGTTAGGAGTGGTCTTCAGTTGTCGGCGACGCTTGGTAGGAGGTCCCAGGCGGCTGTAGACGGTGTTGGTGTGTTGGAGATGTTGGGAGCATTGGGCGGGGGGTCGATTAGCTTTGCATGTCGCGGGCGCGAAGGCAGCTGTATCGTATGATAGCGCTCTTTTCTTCGCTACATATCGTGTTGGCAGCAGTAGTATGAGTAGCGCTCTTTTTTCCGTTCGTGTTGCTTTCCTTTGTCGAACTGCAGTGGTAACGTAGTATAATAGTAGCAGTAGGAGTGTAAGAATAGTGTTAATAGCAGCAGCAGCAAGTAGTGAAGAGACGGGAAAGGAATGGGGCTCTCGCTGTCGCTTTTTTGTTGTGTGTTTTGTGCGCTGCTTTGGAGAGGGGTTGCGTGAAATGCGGGCGGGGTGAAGGAGAGGGTGAAGCTAATTTTGACGACCGACCTGCCGGCCATCGTGCGTGCAGCAGATATACACAGCAGTTTCGGTGCATTCTCGGTCTCTACTTCAGTTACCGCTGCAGTTATCTACGCGGTTTACCGATGATGTTACTGATTTAATTTCTGATTCAGTCACCGATTGAGTTACCGCGTCAGTTACGCCTCCAGTTTCTACCTCAATTACCGATTCGGTTACTGATTTAAGTTACCGCTTTTCAGCTACCGCTTTGGGTACCGCTTCAGATACAGTGACAGTTGCAGTTTTTTAGTTTCAGAATCGGTTACATTTAGATGCAGGCGGTGGTGGGTTCCTCTTTTGTGTCCCCTCATAATGGCGTTGGATGGTTGTCGCTGATAATACCTGTGGCGGAATATGAAATCGCTGTCGAGGCAGGGGCTGGGATGTTTCGCTGTCAAAGGAAGGGGTGGGATATGTGTCGTTGTCTAGACACGTGGCGGGTGGGATGGGATGTATCGCTGTTAGGCTGGGACATGACGAGATGAGTGTCGGCAGTGGCGGTCGATGGTCTTTCCAAAGAGGCGTTCCTGTCTGTTATACTGATGACCTGTCTGTCTGTTGGTCTTTCGGTCGGCCGGTCGGTCGGTCGGTCTGTTGATCGTTCGTTCGGTCTGTTGATCGGTCGGTCGGTCGGTGGCTATCGTTCCCGCTGCAGCCGATGGTCAGGGAGTTCGCGCGCCCCTCTACGCTGTTGTTCGATACACGATACTAGTCCTATTAATAGTTGTAGCGAAGGCTTGTTGCGAGGGGAATGCTGTTTTTTGCCGCCGTCCCGGCTATTGCCGGTCGACCATTTTATTTCCTTTTCTACTTCTAAAAAAATCCGCCCAGCCCCCCACCCCCCCCCCACCCCGAGTCCCACCAGGCACAATAAAAAAAACAAGGCAGCAGCTGGCAGTTCGCAGCAACAGCAGTAATAGTTTTGTTGGCATACGATACCGCAGCGAGCAAGCAAACAAACAGGCACACGCCGGATGACATTGTCTTTTCTTTTTTTTTCGTGTTGTGTATACGCGTTCGGATGTTGATTGCGCTAGAAAGATGAGTACGCTACGTTCTGCTATACCGGTGCCTATCCCTGCCGCCCCTGTTATATTTTGTGACAACTCTAAATGTTTGGAATGTTTTTTTTCAGCTAACCTGTGTTGTGTTTTTCGTAGGGTTGTGGGCTGTTATAATCTGCTGTTTACAGCAGCGAAGGCAGTTCGTACAACGTGGAGGTGTTGAGGGGAGGGCAAAAGGGGAGGGCAAAAGGGGAGGGGGGGGGGGGGGAGCTGGGCAGAGCAGAGCAAGGCAGAGCAATCACTAGAAGAGGTGTCCGTGAACACCGAAAAAGACGGTTTGTACGCCGATCAATATGTACTTATTGATATGGAGAAATATGTGGAGTGGTTCACACATTCATGTAACATTTGAGAGGCTGATCTTGGCTTTAATGACAACAGCAAATACCAACAACAGCCAGGAGTTAGGCTTCTCGCGCGTTTTGGGAACAAACATCCGAACTCGAAGCTAAGAGTTGGGCGATGCTTGCGAGTTATCAAACGGAAGAACAAACGTCCAACTGCAAATTAAGAGTTGGGCGATGTTCGCAGTGGTCGGAGGAAATAATATTTTAGCAAGGCTTGCCTTGCGCGTGCGAGAGAAAGCCCGTAGACTTGAGGGGGATAGAGATGGCCGCGTCAAAGTGTTCTTACCGGTTGTGAGGGAAGGATTGTGCGGAGAGATTAGGGGTAGGTAGGGGCGGGAGGGGTTAGCAACACGAGCGAAGATGTCGCGCGATTGGAGCCAAGTACGCCTCTTTTCCACCGGCAGAGTGCGAAGGGGTGGGTAGCTGACACTGTAGGGATCTCCGTGGTCGTTGCTGTTGCCGTTGCGGTTACCGTTGTGTTACCGTTGCGGATACCGTTGCGATTACTATCGTGTTTACCGTTGCGATCGCCGTTACGGTTACCGTTGTGGTTACCGTTGGAGCTGTAACACCACAACGTGATGCTTCATGCGTACTTGCCGCGTATCGGGGTGGCTCGGTCGGGGCCGTGAACGCGTGCGTGCGAGGACACATTAGTTTTACAATGTGGTGGCCTCCCCCCCCGCATCCCACTCCGCTTGATGCCCCGGTGTCGCCAGCATTAGGGAAGACATTTCCGATTCCGGAAGTGCAACACACCTAGTTACTGCTTGTTGTTTTGTAGCGGTCGCAGAGTCAGGCGGAGCCTTTCTGGTGTCCCATCACCTTGGCGAACGATTTCACGACGAGCAGGACGAGGCGCAGGAAGAGCAAGAGGCATTGGTAGCGGAGCCTTAAGTGCAATGAGCGTTGCTTTCCGCGCCATGTCTACGCACCAACGCGTCCGCGTACCCGTGCACCCACCCACCCACCTGCGAAACAGAAGCCACGCTCTCGCGGTCACCCTCTTAGTCACTCAACGGTGGCAGAGTGCTTTCAGCATGAGGGGTGGGATGACAGGTGCGGAGGGGCGGCGGCGTCATGTCAACGATGCAAATCAGCCGGCACCTTCGATGAGCCAGCAAGTGAAGTAACTGTTGTTTTTTCCAATTCCCTGCGAGCGTCGTTGGGGTGGTTGATTGATGTCCTTGCCGTCAATATGTTAAAGACTGAACGGAAATATCGGGGACGTTGGGGGTGTTGGTATGAGTACCATACGGTTCTTATGTTTCCGTCCGGAGTGATATACACCTGGTAGGGACGGTTTGAGAGGAGAGTTTTTTTGGCAACGACCGGAGAGAAAGAGAGAGGAGAATGGCCACCTTTTAATTTGTGATGAGTCGGGTCAGTCAAGCTGATATTTGTAGTCATCTTTTGCATTTGGTTGGTTGGTTGGTTGGTCGGTTAGTTGTTTTGTGTGTATTGTTTTTTTGTCGTAGGGATGGCATAGATGCTGACCTGCCCAACTGGTACTCTAGGCTGTCGTTTACAATTGGCTGGTTGTTTTGCGCGAGAAGAGTCAGCTTGGTGCAGGAAAAAGCTTTAGTTGAATCGCACACGCATTGGCGGCACGGAGTGAAAGGAGGGGGGGGGGCGGGGTTGGTTGCATTTTGGTTGTTGGTGGGTTGGTTGGTTGGTTGTGTTTCGTCCGCACCAAGTCTTCATACGATGTATTTTTTTTTTTTCCCGTATTTCCTAGTGTTTTATTATTTTTTTTGTGTCTCACTCTCGTTTAGCGTTTGCCGTCGGTAAGTTTTTGACGCCGATGGCACGGGCGGACGTCCCACTCGGCAGCGCAGGAGGGTTTGGCCACTCGTTGAGTTGTTGCTGCTTTTCTCCTGGTCGGTGACTACGACCAGTTGGGATACTTTTATTTTGTTGCTTTTTTAGTAATTACGCATCAGTGCTACGAGTAATAATACAGAGCCAGTCGTGAGGCTAAACTCCATAAATATACAAATGCTATTGATACATGGTACCAGGTATCACACCTGTACACGGTTGTTATGGTGTCGACTTGTCTTCATACGTACAGTGTGGCCAATTCAGCGCTGGACATCATTAGTAGCCGAACTTCGCTGTGTATGTCATACAGAGCCGGGACGATATGAGAAATATTATTAGGAACCGGAAACCGATAAGAATAATGTTTTGTTTGTTGTTCATAGAGAGAATTCGGCGTTATGGTTCATATTTTCTAATGCTGGCAGTTGCATGAGTTCCGACTTGCTGCGTGCTCGATGTATAAATACTGCGATAATATACCGTATATATGACGGTGTATACCACCCGAAACGTTGTATTTTTACCCCTGGAGTATATTACCCAGTCAGTGATGAAGTGTTCAATCCGAAAACAACTACCCGATTTATCACCCGGGTTTACCGCACCCCCTACGGTGCCATGCCTCATAACGGTATGACATCCGCAATATATCTGCTTTCCCGAAATGCAGGACGGGCACGGCAACGACCTTCCTACATATCGTTTGTGGTCAATTTCAATAGTGCACGTCGGCCCACACCAACACGAACCTACATCTAATCCTGACCCGAACCCCAACCCTTCGGGGGGGGCTAGATATCGGCAGCGGCAGTCGCGCGACTCCGCAGCGTGCTTATAGTGTGGCAGTCCTTAGCAACTACTGTTATCACACCGCCTTTTATCACACACCCTAGGATATGTCGTGTCGCCCCGTAATGTTTTATCGAATTCACAACCACCACCCAGTGTATCACCGGGGGGCGTTGTATATCACACCCCTGAGCTATACCACACCAAGTGATAAGTTTTATGGAGCCTCAAATGTTATCACCCGGCGTTCATTTACGGTAGTAGTCCACCGGCTTAAACCGGGGTAGGACTTCAACCATAATATACCCTGCCCACAGGGAACCCTACCAGGAATATGCCCCCCCCTCCATGAACGGGAGAGAGGCCGAATGGCTGTGGAGGGGGTGAGCTTCAGGCGCATCGTACACAGCTCGCGTTGTAATGTCAAAACGACCTTGAAACATATGTGCTATTAACCTGAATGAAGATAATAAAAGCACAGATCAACCGATGTCCCTTCCATCGCGGGGCCGTATTGAGAAGATAGCTGCGTTTCTACACAACAGGTCTTCTTTCGGCAGTCAAGCTTGTCGGCTCGCTGTTGGGGACACACCAGTGGTCGTCATAGTCATGTGATGATACAAGAGCACCGCTCCGTGGGTGGCTGACGCCGCCCGCTACGCTCGCGCAAGGAGGAATACAACTAAAACGCAGAAAGAAGAGGCCCATCAATTGGTGCAACAAGCGATTTGATGATGCCAAGAGACACTTGTGCGGAGCTGATTGCCCTGTGCAGTGCTGTGTGCTTGTTGGCGATGTCACGTTCTGATCGGCAGTACGAGTGTAATTTGCGAGGGGTGTGGGGGGGGGGGGGGGAGATACTCAGTTCGTGCATGGCCGCAGTCGTATGACCATAGACCCTCGCATCCCTACTATGCCGGGACGGAGCGCGTCGGGTTTTCACCAATCAGGCACACACTGCTTGCACCAAGCACGAAGCGCCGTGAGGTGTTCGGCGAGTCGCATGAAGGGTGCTCATCCTTCCAAGAGCCGCTCGTAAGTCGGACTTCGGCACCTTGTGCCTACTTTCTTGCTTATGGATGACAGCGCCAATGAGTTATACTTTGTTTTCTGGTGTGGCCACTCCATCCAGAGACAGCAATGGGTGTTACGACGTAGCTGTCTCGTGGGTGCCTTACTATATTCACAGTTCGCGATGCAATCACTCCCCTTGTTCGGAGTAAGGGTTCTCCACCCCGCACAATATAATCTAACTCGACAACCATCATCATGGTGACCGCCAAAAAACTAACAAACGGTACCCTGGTTGTCTAGCTCACGCAGTGACTGGTATGTTTTACAGCGTCGTTGCCAACCAACGCCAACCCCAATATACATGTCATATTTAATGGCGTCGGTGCCAACCGAGGCCAACTATTATTTTTATATTTCCATGCGGGGGGTGTCCTCAGTTCGTGCGTGGCCGCAGTGTTTAGACCAATGACCCTCGCATCCCTACTCTGCCGGGACGAAGCACGTCTCGGGTTTTCACCAACTAGGCAGACATTGCGTGCACCAAGCGCGAAGCGCCGTGAGGTGTTCGGCGAGTCGCATGAAGAGTGAACTGCGTATTTCCAAGAACCGCTCGTAAGACGGACTTCGGCACCTTGTGCCTACTTTCTAATTCGCGGGGTTTGCGGGGGGCGGGGGGGGGGGGGTGTACTCAGTTTGTGCATGGCCGCAGTCGTATGACCATCGATCCTTGCCGGATGGAGCTAGTCGGGTTTTCACCCACGAGGCAGACATTGCTCTCACCAAGCGCGAGGTGCCGTGATGTGTTCGGCGAGTCGCATGAAGGGTGAACTGCATCCTTCCAAGAACCGCTCGTAAGACGGACTTCGGCCCCTTGTGCCTATTTTCATTGCTTATGGATGACAGCGCCAATGAGTTATACTTTGTTTTCTGGTGTGGCCACTCCAGAGACAGCAATGGGTATTACTATGTAACTGTTTCGTGGGTGCCATACCATATTCACACTACGTGATGCGATCATTCCCCTTGTGCGGGGTAAGGGTTCTCTATTAAAGATGCTGCTTGCCACAAATCATCATGTCTTTACTTGATAACACTCAAAAGTCATCTGGTATCCATTGCGAGTTGTTCATACAACAGACAGTTATAATAGGTACCGAGGACCAACGCCCGAATGGGTAGCGTGGACCGTAATTGGACCAAGTCCGGCGGAAGGCCATCTCCCATGGCCAGGGGTTTTGTTAGTGGGTGAGCTTGCGCAAGTCCCACACTACCCGGAAAGATGACATTCCGGGTGGCTATCTCCACCGAAACTGACCCTCAGGGGACAGGCCGGGTCGACATACACACGCATCCGTATACAACGGCAGCTTGCGCTGCCGGGGTTGTAACGAAGACCACTGATAGGGACAGCTTACGTTATACCTACAATGGGACCCGAAGGGTGCGCCAACTAGCGTTGGGCTGCGAAAGCAACTGAGTTAAATCGACACACGACGCCTATGAAAATACGTGGAAGTGTGGTGAGCTAAAGCTATATTTTTCCCCATCCGCCGGAGGATAAAAAAAAAAAAGTATGTTAGGTGTCGTTTGTCGATGCGGTATTTAGCATGCAGAAGTGTCAGCAGTTATAACTTAGACATATAATGCACAGCAGAGTACTGGTTAGTCATATCCAAAAGCTGGTAGAGTCCCCGCTTTGAAGACACTCTTCTTAAGCCAACTCCCCACTTTAAGGACACAAAAAATACCAGAAGCAGGGTGCCCCGCAGATGTCCATGCCAGGGAGCGCCAAGGACTTGGACGCTAGGTCCACGCCGCGAGTGTTGACGGACAACTTGTTGGTCGAGAGCGCCTCAGGCCTCACTGAAGACGAAGTGCGGAGCGCAGGAAACACGTGGCTTAGTGCAGAAGACGATGGAGAGGTCTTGAGGGCAGAAGTAGAACTCGAGATGGAAGAGGTAACGGAGAATATTTCAAAAGTACACGTCAAAGACGACGTGTCCAGTGAAGAGGAAGGCGATGACGGTAGGCAAGGTTTGTGCATGAAATCGACGATTTCAGAGGCCGAGGTCCGCTCTCGTCTCGAGGATGTCCGCTCCTATTTGTACGTGAACAGAAGAGACGGCGAGTACAGCGAAACGGCGTACCTTCTTTCCAAGACTTTGCATTCGTTCACTCATGAAACTCAAGTCAAGCAAAGAGCGAAGGAGGGGGGCGAGGTGCAGGCGACTCTTCGGGATATGTGGGCGGCGTAGTGTTTTTTTTTAGGACAACTGCACTTTGGATGCCCGCGTTCGTTGTTTGGTGTTTTTTTGTTTGTCTTGCGTCAAGTCTCGTTTAGCTAAACTTAGCATAATTTGCTTTGTGTTTGCCTCGTTTTTACCTTCGGGAAGGAGCGGTGCCCTCTTTTTCGGTGTACTTTCCCGACTTTTACGTCTGGTGTTGTCTGCGTTACCGACATTTTACTGAATAGTGTCGTCCCAAGTGTGGGTGGTTTTGTTTGGTCTCCATGTGGCAGGTAGCCTGTGCTTGTATCGTATCAGAGTTCCAAAAACCGATGTGATGTTCACCGTGAAGGCAACGCCTCAACAATAATAAAAGCCTAAAACAACACCAGCGCACTACCGTACACATTACTTTATGTAGATCGTGCTGCACCCCTTCCCGCGTTTCGGTGGGAGAGGGTAATTCAAACGATGGTATGCACGTATTGAAGCACAGCAGCAGTAGTTGCGGCATTCAAATCACCTTGTGTCGTAGGTTTCAAACAACACCGTTTCGTGGTCGCATTTCTGCTGCGAATGCGCGTCTTTTGACATATGCTACGCCTACGCTGGCCCCGGGGATGGTGAGTTAGTGGTCCCGGAATCTTAAAGACACTTCCCCGCGTTAACGACACTCGAAAAAAAAAAAACGTGGTGTGTCTTTAAAGCGGGATCGACTGTACATGTAGTACGTACGAGCAATGCGGTGTAATTAGTACGAAACATAATGCGGCGGAATAACGTACATTAAGCAACATTCATGGAATATTATTTTAGGTTGACTGTCGGGACGTTGACATAGCTAAGCTCCCAGAAGCAAACCTTAGGAAACGTTGCCATAGGTACGGTAGACCACGAGCAAGCCTCAGGAAACGTTTCTGTAGGTAGATCAGACAACTACCCGTAGAGTACATCTGTCCGCAGCATACGCATTGTGCCTCTCGATCAGGTGATGGTTAGACCCACCTCGATCACTCCTTTTTCCTCACCATCAGCTCTCATCTGCTGAGCAAATTTATCATCAATCAACATATCGGCTTGGGGTCGCCGACCAACATCATCATCTTCTCTTCTTTGAAACTCTTCCTCAGACACACTTCACCGTGAGTCTGTGTTAGCCTCTAAAAATTATGCAGGCTGTGTCTTGATCGGGTCATCCGCAAGCGAGCCTACGCAAGCGTATACCAGCTATGGGCTGACACACGCTACACACCGCCACCTAAAGGTCAACATTCTCCACCCCGCAAAACATTATCTAACTCGAGAAACATCATGGTGACCGCCAAAAAATAAAAATAAAAAAAAAGCGGCACCCTGGTTATCTAGCGGGGGGGCAAGGGGGGGCGTACTCATTTGTTGCTTGACTTAGTCATTTGACCAATCACCACGCATCCCTTTTTGAGACGGAGCACCGTTCCTACTCCTAATAGGGACACCTCCAACATTTCGGCGCTCTTTACGCTTCCTCCATATGTTACATAGAAAGTGTTTGATTATCCTCTCCCCGTCCTGTTTCGCCATCTGCGGCCGCCATCCATCTCCTAGGATAGCGATCGTGTTCTCGCTACTCTCTAGTCTACCAAACTCTTCCATGACACATACGCCTAATTTCCTCATCTCCTCTAACGCATCCCGTTCCTCCTTGTATGTTTCACACTCTCCTACTATGTGAGTCCTACTCTCTATTGTTGTGCCACACGGGCACATATTTGTAGCCACGTCCTCCTCCTCCCGACTACTGGTATGTCTCTTCTTTCTGGTAGATCCAGGTTCCCTACACGAAATCGCCGTTTCAGCTTTTCGGCGTAGTCCATTGGTCCGTGCAGATGCGTTTTCATTCCAATATCTTCCCTCAACCCCCCGTATATCTAGGTGCTTCTCCTCTTTCACCATATTTCTTAGCGCTTGCCTTTCCCTTTCTTCTATTCTTTCTTTTACCTCTGTCTTGTACCCGCCAAAGTTCTCTATAGACAGTACCTCTTCTTGGTCTCCCCCTAAATCCTTCTATATTTTCTCGCCCACGTTTTCCCGTCTTATTCCAGCTCGCCCTTTAGTTATTTTCTTCCATACAACCCTATCGACTATGGCTGGCAACCTCTTTTCTGGCATATTCTTTAGTTTACTTATGCTGCCATCTCGACTTTCTCACGCCTCTATTTGTTTTAAGCGTGCACATTCCTAGTTCTGCTCTCAATTCATACTGTATCACTCGTCGTACTTGAGCATCCTAGTATCTTTAGTTGCTGTGATCTGCACTGTTTCCAGTTGTTTTACGGACTTCGCGTTCCCTTCCAATGCTTCTCCTGCATGCTCTAACTTTGATACTATAACATTTATCAGAATATACATTTTAATCCTAGTGTCAACGTGCGGGTCTGTTAGGATCGCACCTATCTTGCCTACTTGTGATTTACCCTTCCCCATTACTTTCGCCATGTGTGCACCCCAAGAGCATTCCTTTGAGATATCTACGCCAAGGTACGTGTACTGGTCTACGATCGCTAATTCGTCTTCTCCCCACTTCCATTATAAATTTATCGGATCCATGCCTTATTATCTTCGTGACATACAACTACCACTGCGCATTTTTTTACGTTAGCTGTCAATCTCCATTTCTTAGTGTACTCTAGTGCTTTCTCTATTTGTTTCTACAATCCTTCGAGTGTTTGTGATATCCCCACGAAATCATACGCAGACATCCACCCCGACACCGTATCTTCCCCCATCGTTACTCCTTCCTTTGCTGCTTCGACTGCTACTATCATGTCATTAACATATAGCTTGAATAGATTGGGTGATAGTGTACATCCCTGTGCAACTCCTTGTAAAATATCAACGACTTTTGATATCTCCCCGTACAGCATCACAGCACTTCTCACACATTCCGTCATATTTTTCATCATTCTCCACATCTTTCCTCTGATCCCAATTTCCCACATGTTTTTCCACAACCCATTCCGCCATACTGTGTCATAGGCCTTCTGTACATCTAGGAAGAAACAGTACGTCGTTAGCCCAGGGTCTTTCCTACCTTGAATTATCTTGCCTAATGTGTACACATGGTCTACGCACCTACGGTTTGGCCTAAATCCTGCTCGCCCTTCGCTTATTTTTTCGTCCTTCTCCAACATTGTTCCCATTCCACCGTTCAAAATCTTACAGAATGTTTTGCCTACGGTGCTAAATATCGTTATCCCCCAGTAGTTCTCCGGATCAGCCTTATCTCGTTTGCCCACGATGCTTAACAGCGTTATCCCCCAGTTGTTCCCCGGATCAGCCTTATCTCCTTTCTTGAATAGGTTTACTATTTCTCCTTCTTCTCTCCACCTCTCAGGCGCGTAATCGTTTTCCCATATCCAATTATACAACCTAACCATCATGGTAAGAATACCTTCTCCCCCGTACTTCATAAATGCATTCACTATTTTATCTGCCCCTGCTGCCTTTCTATTCTCAAGGCTAGCGCTACACACCAATTTACTTTTCTCTTGTAAACTCTCTCTGTAACCCGTCTGAACCACGGTCTTTCCTTTCTGACGCACCTACATTCGCCTCTGCCCACGCTTTGATTTCTTTCTCGAATTCTGCGTCGAACATTTCATTGGCTGTGGGCGTTCCTAGCTTGCGGTAAACGGGTTTTTTTGGGGGGGGCGGGGGGACATGAAGAGGGCCGAGAGAGACAATCAATTGAAGAAAGCTGAAAAACGAGTACACACATACGTGCCGGCACCTGGCACCTGGTATTTCGCACGGTACCTGGTACTGTTGAAAAGGAAACACAGCGCAGCACGGCACAACACCGCACCGGAAGGCAAAAGGCACGGCACCGCACGGCGCTGCGCTGCGCTGCTGAGCTATATATAGCTGGGCCGAGCTGAGCCTCTGGGGGTGCAATTTTTGTTATTCAACAATGTAGTACGTACAAACCTCGTGTGGTATTAATAGTACCGGTACCTGGTATTACGATACTTCGAATGATACCTGGTATGTGCACGAAATAGTAAGTAGAGCAAAGCACCCGGCACTGCACAGCACGGCACAGCACAGTACCGCACCGCACGGCAGGACACGGCACCGCACGGCCCCGCACAGTGCTGAGCTGAGCTGAGCTGATGAGCCAAGCTGAGCTCAGCTGGGACCTGCTATGATGGTACTTCGTGAAAATGAAAAAAGGTGACTGAAAAAATAAAATAAAAGATGGACCGTTCCGCAAGCAATGGAAGGAGGCGGGGTCAAAGCGGGAAGTCTTGAGAAACCAGAGGGATGTACCAACCGAGCCCGCTCAGGAAAAAGCCAATAATAAGTAGGTCTATACATGTACAGTAGTTCCGAGATCACAGCAGTGCACTGAGCTCTTACACCAGTGTTATTATGCTAGACAAGTTGCATCGGGTTTGGGCGATTTCTTAGTAGTGACGGTTTGGTAGTGCGGCGTAACCCCAATTAAACGATGAAGTTGGCCCGAGGGCCTGTTGTTCAAGGCTTCCATCGCATTTCCGGATCACTCGAGGGTCATGTTTTCTGTTTTTGTTTATTAAACTGTGATCGATCGACCGTGCATCGTGCACTCTCCGTCACTGCTTCTTCTTTAGCTTGTCTGCTCCTCTAGACCGCAGATACTCAACCCACAACTACCTTTGTATGGCTTTCTCTTTTACCAGCCAGCTCTGCGGAGCTTGCACCTCGCGTAAACTCTTTGATGGTCACGACTGGCTTGTTTGCCTCTCCTGGTAGACGGGCGCAACTCAACAGAGATGTATCACGACTAATGACGACCAATGACGACACAAATGATGGTGATGCGCCTACATACTCAACAGGTTATGAGCCTCGACTACACAAGCATGCGAGTAATGAGGCACGTCATGAGTACGGCTATTCGTCCAGGACCCCCGAGCACCTGTATCCGCTGTGAGCTGAGCTGGTCGACAGAGCTTCCAGGATCAATCATCGCTATCATCATCACCACTGCTGACTTCGGGTCTGCTGTACACTTCTAGAGGGACCCTGCTGCGACGCCGAGCCGCTTTCAACCGGGCTAACATGAACCTTTACGTGATCATCTTGTATTTTGGTCGCCGACGAAGCGGCTTTTCTGGTCGCTGTGCGTGCATATGACAAACACGGGACCCGTGGCGACGGGCACATAGCGATAAGAGACCTGGAGGAAGTGTGCCACCGGGTCACAAATGGGACCATCTGAGCATTGCAAGCAGCACTTCGAGTACTGTACTGTATCGGCGACTACCATGACACCACACGAAGATCCGGACGAATACATCACGAAACGTAAAACCCCTGCGCAGCAGGCTGAATGCGGAAAAAGGAACCCGTCACCTAGCGTTTCTTTCACAGATGGATATCGTCCAAAGACCCCCTGAGAACTACCGTGATATTAAGCTGACGACGTACGTACAAGGACCCCGACATCAACCTGTCGAAAGTCCAGAGTGTACCATACAGCATCTATACGTGGATGGACTATCACATTTAAGAAGATGGGAAGGATCGCTGGGCATGACACGATCATAACAGCAGCAGCATCATAATCGAACCCCATACCCGTCGTCGTCTGCCGCAGCTGCGGCAAAGAAGGCCACCATAAGAAAAGTGGTTGTGCCATGTCGAGCAAAGTTCACCTCAAAAACAAGGAGACGCCCGCAGACAAGAAGGCTAGTTCAGAGGGTGGAGATGGCCAAAAGCTGGTTCTCTGCGCACGATTTTGTGATGCACAGCGACATCGAGTGCTATGTGCAAAGCAACCCACGCCCACACAGACGGGCAGCATACACACGACGGCTGAGCTGGGTGTCGACACCGCGACAAGAGGCCTACAATCAACTCCGACGACAGTTTCGACAAGGGGTTTGAACTTCAGCTGTTGAAAACTCGCCACCTGATCCTCATCCGGAGTCCGAGCAAATGGTCATAGGCTGCTAGAGTATGATATCAAGGCAAGGTCGCCGGAACGACAGTTAACGATGTAGCTGTAAAACAGCGCTTGAGGTTACCGGATGATACCTTCCGGAATCGTTACAGCACTGTTCGCTGGGATTGTCCGACCTATCGAGAGTCGCCACAACAACAGCACGCTGGGAACGCAGCTAACGCTGGATTGCGAATACAATGGAATTCAATTGACGCGATATGTGTAAAAATACGTGAAAATACGTGAAACTTTGGTGAGCTCAAACTGTATTTTTCCCATCCGTCAGAGGATAAAAAAAAAACGGGAGAATAATCCTTCGGGAGCGGCTCACACTACATCATCCATCTGTTGGGATTGTCTGCGGAGAACGGTTGCTGGAATTGCCGCATCATTGTCGTTTAGGCTGCTAAGGTCGCTCAACAACAACGGTTATCGGGTCACTGGACAGCATATTCGCTTGGGACTGGACGAATATTATATTTTCGCTTCTGGGAGTGCTGCGCCATCATCACTCGGATCGCTAGAGGGGGGATCTGCATCGCCTGAGATCGCACCCAGATAACGGCAAGGTTAACTTTCCTCATAGTATGTGGAACCACACGCCTTCATTGTATGAGAGGGTGGAAGGAACGTGGTTCGGCTGCTAGGCTGTTTGTGTAGAACTGGCGCTGAAGTAGCATCAGCATCATACGTCCTCGTTGCACGGAGCAGACAGAAACGTGGTCACATTAAGCAAGTATTTATTTGTGTTTTGGACCTGTAATCAAAATCACTTCTTCTCGTTAATCCCGTCTCCTCTTCGAGACGGCCGGTACTCAACACACAATTGCCCTTGGACGTCATTGTCTTTACCAGCTCTGCGGAGCTTGCAGCTAGTACAACCAGTCGGGTGATCTCCACTGAAGTTCCTGCCTCTGCTGGTCGACTGTCTGACGTAACGCAGCAACGGTGTTACGACACACATGATGGGTACATCCCCAACAGGTTTTGAGCCTCGATTGCGCAAGCACTGCAGGCAAATAGACCAGATGTCATTAGTTGCATCTTGCATTGTTCGTATTCCGTTCTCCTCCTTCACGGGTGGCCGGAGCACCCCCACTGCCGAAAAGTCCCGACAAGCCAAACAAACAAAACGTCATGGATCAAGGTCCTGAATAGAAACTCTGCTGCTATCGAACGTTCACTACAACCTGCAGTGTGTTGTAAGCATCGTGGTCAAAGCTACGATCAAAATATTTATCGAGACAACTTGCCCAAACAAACCAATACAAAACAGGAGCCCTCCCTGGACCCAACGAACCTCTCCCATTCTAAATATTTATCGAGACAGCTTGCCCAAACAAACCAATACAAAACAGGAGCCCTCGCTGGACCCAACGAACCTCTCCCATTCTACACGCGCTCCTCTTGTTCCTTGCAGCACGTACACTAGCGGCACTACGATAAATTTCTTATCAGAAATCCTAGCGTAAACACACGCCGCACACCGCTCAACATCACCAGAACGTGCAAATATCAGCCCGGCGTCCGCAGTCCTACCCAGGACGTGCAGGAGGACGACGCTCCCCCCGTGCCCAGAAAACAACATGACGATGATGCAGCCATCTGGTGAAGACTGGGGGCGAGAAGGAAGAACTGGGTCGGCAACTGTGGGAGCAGCATATCCAGCGTAGCACTACGGCCACGGAAATGAAACAAAACCGATTGCCCGCCCAAACGAGAAATAAACGGAGGAAAAATAAACTGACCGGCGAACGCCAAAATGATAATAGAGTGTCTAACAAGAAAACCAACGTAACCCCGACCACACAAAACACGCGGTTTACAACTTACCCCGTAGCCTCAATCACACCGACCCACACTCGGATATGGCCCCAGATTAATCGCGGAATTACGGCAATGACCCTCACCTCAATCACAGAAACCAAAATTACACGTGCGAACGGCACTAGATTGGTCGCAATGTACGCAACACCCCGTATCCTCAATAGCCACAGGCCAACGATCGGTTGAGGCACTACATAAATCGCGCGGTTTACACGATAACCCCTAACCTCAAACACCAAGACCAAACAAACACCCCGGTAAGGCGCTAGCTTAAACGCGCGGATCACACGATACCCCCTTGCCTCTATCAACATAGACCCATCCAACACCCGGGCACGGCGCTAGATTAATCGCGCGATTTACGCGATACCCCATATACAACCACACTCACCACAGACCAGACCAACAGCCGGGCACAGTGGCATATTAAAAGCGCGATTTACAGGATAACCCCTAACCTCAATCACCAGAGACCAAACCAATGCCTGGGCACGGCGCTAGATTAATCGCGCGACTTACACCATTGTCTTATGCAACCACAGTAACCACGGACAAAACCAACAACCGGGTACGGCGCTAGATTAATGGCGCGACTAAACGATACCCGTTGACTAGGCTCAATGAAACAGACCAGATTTAAAAAAAACACTCACTACAAAAACACTCCTACAAAAAGAGACGCTACTACAAAAAAACACCCCAAGCAAAACACACTCAGACTGGACCATCCAGAATACACAAGCAACACATATATAAACTTAGCTGCTGTCGCTTCGTCCTGGACCCAGGCCAGATCTTCGTCTTGGCCTTCTCCAACAGGAACACGTTTTTGGGGGGCGGCGTTGGGCATGGAGGTGGTCAGCGATACGCTCACAGGATCACCACAGAGACAACTACTCTACTCCACGTAACTGCCCAACAAAAGCAACACACAAAAAAGCGAGCTAGATAGCTGCCTAGTATAGGCATTAGCACGTGCACTTATCTATAGAGCGGCGAGAGTCCCTCCCGACCGGGAAGAACAGGGCGGCGACGACACCCCCAGCCCCAGGAAGAACAAGACGAGGACGGAGCCACCTGGCCAAGGGAACACAGAGGGCGGGGGGGCGGGGGCGGGGGAGGGGGGCGGGGGCGGCGGGGGCGAGCAAGCCCTATGTGGCAGTACGGCTACGGAGAGAAAAAAAAGAAAGGGCTTGCCCGCCCCACCTAGCCATAGGGGGAGGAAGGTTAGATTGACGGACAGCCGCACGCCAGGAGGGGAATAGTCTCCCCCCCAAAAAATCCTCCCTTACCTCAATCACAGAAACCAACACCTCGGGCACGGCGCTAGATTAACGGCGCGATTTACACGATACCCCCTTTGAACCTCAGTCACAGAAACCAACACGTGGGTACGACGCTAGATTAACCGCGCGATTTACACGATACCCGCTTTGAACCTCAATCACACAAACCCATCCAACACGTGGGTACGGCACTAGATTAATCGCGTGATTTACACGATACCCCCGAGATAGCCTCAATAACACAAACCCAACCAACACGTGGGTACGGCACTAGATTTCACGTGCAGATTATACGATACCCCTTAAATAGCCTCAATCACACAGATCGGAACAACGCCCGGGTACGGCACTAGATTTCAGGTGCAGATTAAGTAATACCCCCAGCACTCAAAACCAACACTCTCCTACAAAAAAGAAAAGAAGAGAAAAGAAAATCACTCAGAAGAACACGCCTACAAAAAAAAAACACTCGCTCCAAAAACACTCCTGCAAAAAGAGACGCTACTACAAAAAAACACCCCAAGCAAAACACACTCAGACTGGACCATCCAGAATACACAAGCAACACATATATAAACTTAGCTGCTGTCGCTTCGTCCTGAACCCAGGCCAGATCTTCGTCTTGGCCTTCTCCAACAGGAACATGATTTTGGGGGGCGGCGTTGGGCATGGAGGTGGTCAGCGACACGCTCACAGGATCACCACAGAGACAACTACTCTACTCCACGTAACTGCCTAACAAAAAACAGCAAAGCCTCTTCGACAGATTGGTTGGACGCGGAATGTGCACGGTGACGCGGGCCTCGTTTTGCCCGCATCGTTGTTTTTCTCCTGTCAAAATTGAGAGAGAAATCGCATTTTCCGCTTGACTTAGTTTCACGGTTTGATTTTTGCCTTGTCTTTGGCGAGTCAGCACTGACGACGATGAAGAGACCTCGGTCATGGTTCAGACTACCACCTTTACCACCGTACCTCGTCCGTTATATTAAACACTAGCATTTTTATTAATGATTTTGTCTTTCGACACGCTGTTTAGGACGATCTTCAGCCTTGACCACTCATAACATTCCCAAAACAATAAAGCACGATAAATGTTAGTAAAGCGACGGAAACAAAATGAAAATTTTGCAATAAATCTAACTCCCTTCGATGCCTGCTCCTCGGTTAGGTTTTATCTAGAGTACCCCATTTCTTGGGCTTTTCCCCTCCTTCTCAATACGTGGTTTTTCCGTTTTATTGGTAGATCCTAATGAACCCTTATGTTTCCCACCCGACAATGTTCCGCAAGAGCTTCTTCAACGTCGCCCGCTCCTAAGCATTCCCAGTAAGTATAACAAACCAACGGCAACCCATACTCCCGAGCATTTTTGTCATGATAATTTGTGATACCCTGGCACGGTGGTTTGAGAGGCTGTGCCGTCGACGTAGTCGAGGTGATGGCACGGTGCGAGATGACAGCCTGGAACATGAAGTGCTTCCGAGATGTAGAGAAGATTTGAATAGTACAACGGTGGCGCTTAATTTGGCCAATACACACAGATATAAACCGCAGAGTTGCAGGAGCCCAGACGACGGCTGCTTGCCAGAGATGACCAGGTGACAGCTATGATCCGGAAAGATCTACAAGAGAGAGCCACACGAGAGAGTTAGCTACCTGGATATCAAGCGGAGAATCCTACCGAAGTAATTCCTCCGCACACATACGTACATTACACTCGAGCCGACACATATGAGGTCTACGATACACGAGAGCAGTGCTACTGAACATTGACTCATAATGGCTATGTGCTAACATTTCTATAACACTCCCCCTCAATGGAAGTTGCTCTAACTCGTACCAAACTAATGATGAGTAATTCAAGCAAGTATTTTCGTTTCATGCGTTTCAACCACTAAAAGTACCACGTGATGTTTCAGTCCCATACGTGCAACAATACGTTCATGCGCTTGCTAAAGAGTACCTGCTACTGCACAAACCAGACTACCATGACTTCCAATCCTACATGGCTCGTTCAACCAGTGATGGTGCGAGGCCGAATGTCGATTACAGAAAGAGCAAGTTGATTCGCACAAACCGAACAGATTCAAAACAAACACACAAACATATAACACGACTAATTGAACTGGCTGTTGATGATGAACTGGTTGTTGGTGAAGTCGTTCACGTTGAAGTTGCTGATGATGTCCAGCAGGTTCCTGAAGCGATGCTTGTTCAGGTGCTTTGTGCCGATGTCGGCAGGGTTGATGTCGGTCGGGATGTAGTAGATGGAGATCCTTCCCTCCGACACGAGCTCTCGGATGAAGAAGAAGCGCAGCGCGATGTACTTCGTCCTCGAGCTGAAGGAGCGGTTTCCCAGCGCGTGCAGCGTCGCTGTGTTGTCGCAGTGCAACGGCACGTTCGCGAAGTCCTTGCCGAACCCTGGCTCAGTCAGCATGTTCGAGCAGAACACTGCTTCCTTCATCGCCAAAGCCGACGCGACCAACTCCGCCTCCGTGGTCGACATGGCAGTCAGACCTTGTAGCCCCGACTTGAAGCCAATCGGCGCATTGCACAGCATCGACAAGTAGCATGAGGTGGACTTTCCGTTGTCCGGATTGTTGGCCCGGTTGGAGTCCGAAAAGACTGCAAGCTTGAAGCCTACCCTCTTGTACGTAATGCTGAAGTCGGTTGTCCCCGCGAGGTAGCGAAAAGTGTGCTTTGCTGCCACCATGTGGATCATGCTGGGTTTCGCCATCGGGCGAGCCACTTGATCAACGGCATACATGATGTCGTACCTTAACACTTGGGAAACATACATCAGGCACCCCACGATGCCCTGGTAGCGCTTCTTTTCTTCCTCATCCAGCAGAGTCTCGTCAGGCTGCTGGTTGGAGAGTTCGGGACCGTACCCCAGCGTGTTGGTCGGCTTGCATTCCGACATTCCGAACCTCTCCAGGATGGACTTGGAGTAAGCCTTTTGAGAGATCGTGAGAGTGCCACGCTTAAGGTCTCGCTGTATCTCCATGCCCAAGACGAGCGACACCGCTCCCATGTCGGTCATCTTGAAACGCTGCTTCAACTTCTCTTTCACCATCGCCATGGCATCAGAGTTGTTGCTGGCCAGAAGGAGATCGTCCACGTAGAGGGTCAAGTAAATCCGAATACCGTCGTGATCGCACAAGTAGACACACGTGTCGGACTGAAGCGGAACGAAGCCGATCTCGACAAGGGCGGGATCGATGGTGTTGAACCAGTTCCCGGGGCTTTGGATCAGCCCGTAGAGGCTCTTCTCTAGTTGCATCACTAGCTCACCTCCATCCTTGTCCTTGACCTCGAAGCCAGGCGGCTGCTCGACGAACACCAACTCCTGGATATCCGCGTACAGGAAGGCAGTTGAGACGTCCATCTGGTGTAGAAGCAGACCGAAGTGCACGGCCATGAAGCATATGATCCGCACGCTCTGAATCATGCGCACCGGGGCGTAGATGCTGCCAGAGTCAAGGCCAGGAACTTGGTTCCAACCTTGAGCCACTACACGAGCCTTGAAGGAGCCGTCTGCCATGCGTTTGAACACCAATTTCGAATTGATTCGCTTCCGTCCAGCGGGAACGGCATAGCGCGGAACAAGCTTGTAAACTTGACGATCTTTAAGAGTCGCGATCTCGCGTTCTGCTGCTGCGTTCCACTGGGCGGCTTCGGGCGTGGCCCGCGCCTCCTTGGTTGTCCGTGGAACATTCGGTTGCGTTGTTCCCACAGCGTACGCGTATTCCGTGGAGCCGAATGTGACGTCCCTGTGGGCGACGTCGGAAAACTCCCTCTTCACGGTAGACGCGTAGGAGTGTTGTGCGCTTTTCCCGAGTGGGCAGGTACTACAGTTCTTAAGGTCGCCGGTGTAGTCGACACCGCTAGCCGGCTTCTTCCTCAGGACGTCCAAGCTCTTGTGGTTGATGTGTCCCATGCGCCGTTGCCACAGCTCAGCGGACTCCGACTTTAAGACAAGGCCGTCAGGGGCTCACCCGAGGACCATCTGGCCCCCGTCGCCACCCCTTATTTTCACCTCGATGGAGCGCATGAGTTTTCCGGTCACGTCGTCCACCCCACAGGTTTGCATCGGGATAACCACGTCCCCCGACTCCAATCTGGGGTTGGCCGGATGAAACAACGTCGCCACTCCCTTCTGTATTGCCGAGGTCACGGAGAAGAGGTTGGTGCCCAAGTCCGGCACCAAGACGACGCGAAAGGAGACACGCCGATCATTTCCGTTGTCGTCCGTGACGGCGCCGATAATAGTCCCCGTTGTTACGCCCTTGAGGAGATGCTGGTCGGCGGCGACGATCGTGTGAGGGATCTGAAGAGCTTCGACGTCGCACAAGTGGGCCCGCACTCCTGGCGTAAGCGCAGGGTCGAGATAGTTGTTGGTCGCTTCGCTGTCCACAACCATCCGGATGCACGACCCGTCTGGGCGAAAAGGAGCAAGCGACATCTCCGCAGGAGTCGCCATGAACGCACCGAAAACCCCTGAAGGCAAGCGGTGGTCCTGTGCAGGCGACTCTGAGGAGATAGATGAAGATGCCGCCGGAATGGCGGCAGACGCCGCCGGAGGCGTCTGGGAAAAGGCAGAAGACGAAGTTGCCGCAGCCGGTGGAGCGCGTTGGGCGCTGAGGGAGAACCCGAACGAAGTCGGCTCAGCGGGAGCCTGCGCCGCCGTCGTCGGAGTCGATTGCGCCAAGTGAGCGCTCCCGATGTTAGGCAGGTTGACCTGACCAGCAGCATGCAGCAGCGCCAGGTTGGCAACCAAGCCTTGGAGCTCCTTCTTCTTGTTCGCGCGAAGCTCCTGCTGTTTCTGACACTCAGCATCGCTGTGCGTGGTGGTGTTGTGGTAGGAGCATCATTTCGGCTGAGCACTTCCCCCACCACCGCCGCGCTTGTTCTTCCACTTCTTCTTCCCCGGCTTCGGACGGTTCTTCTGCACTTGTTTGGGGCAGTCACGCTGGAAATGCCCGTACGCCTTGCATCGATGGCACTGGTTGGATGAGGACGCCGCCATCGCGCCCCCCGGCCCGAGACCACGGACCCCGACGCGTTGCGCGACTGCTGGTCCACGTAGAAGCGGTTGGCCGTCTCCTGAAGACGGTCAACGGACGTGAATTCCTCACGGTAGTGCATCTCACGGATGAACTTAAACTCTGGGGCCTTTCGTCAGGCCCGAGAGCATAATGTCTAGGTAGACCTCCTTGGAGACCTCCTCCCCCAGGCCCTGGAGGCGAATCTTGAGACCCATTCCTTTTGTGAAAAATCGATGGGATCCCCGCCCGCCAGGTGCCAAAGGCCGAAAAGCTCTCTGCGACACGCACGCCTTTGTGGGTGTGAGCGTCGAAACGCTCGTTGAGGGCCTTCCAGGCCGCCGTTCCATCCGCCGCCTCTTCTTGAGTAAGAGCGGTGGCGTGCACAGACCCGGAGGTGACAAAGAAGAAGAGGGAGAACAGGCGACTGTTAGCCTGGTCCCACTTGGCCCTATCTCCCTCGTCCGGCTCAGGTTCCGCAGGGCTGTCAGCCCCGGCTAGGATGGGCTTAAGATCCGGCGCGAAGAGGTTGACTGCGTTCCGGAGTTTTGTCTTCCACACGCGAAAACCCTGCTGCCCCGAGATGGTCCCAACGGCGTCCAGCATGCGGTGGAGCCCGGAACTCGATGATTCCGCCATCGCTGAAAGCCAGGGTTACACTCCCGGGCGCGGTCAGGTTTTCGGCACACGTACGACGCCCCGAGAGCCTGAAAAGGGTCGGCGCGCCTAAGAAGGATACGGTGCAATGCTACACAGGGGTAGGCTTCGTTCAGGTCGCAGCTCCGTAGCTCACGACCCACGTCCGGCGTTAGCTATCCAGCGTCCGCCCAGACCACTGCGCCTCGTCGAGCACAGCTTATGACCAACCACAGATGGCGAAACTGCAGTGTTGAGACGACGGAGTAGCCAGCTCCGGCCTCGTTCTGCAGGTACACGGGTCAGATGCACTGCTGAGACTTGCTACGCGTCTTGCAGCGTAGACGTTTGGCTGCTGCACGGATGCAAACAGGCCTGGTCAGATCCTCAGCCTACACACGCACCGATCGAAAAAACAGCACGAGGAAGATATCTTGGACAGACCTACCTCGCGTATACCACAACGCGCAGGTATACCTCGCGTATACTACAACGCGCAGGCAAATTTACGTGAGCGGATCACGTAGGTGTAGCGGCAGCAGCAGGCGGCTACCAGCAAACAGTCGCATCCTCAGCCTACACACGCTACTAAGCCGGCAACTCGGTACGTGGGAGATATCTTGGATAGACTACGCCTCGCAAGAGAACCACGCGCAGGTGATTTCGGTTGCCAGTTACAGACACAAAGAACACCGAGAACGGTGCGCCGCGCGCAGAACAAACAACCCACACAACCCTATTCGACGACCGAAATCAACGCCTAGAAGTTGTGCTCCCGAATGCTTTACACAAACAGTAGCATACCAAAGGTGCAGCCGAGAGCCCAGGTGATCAGTCCGGGCCCAGTAAGCAAGCGGGTCGACTCAGTGTGGCCCCAGCAGAAAGCAGACTCCGGCAGTAACTCCCCGCGGAAAAATATTCAAAAATATCAAAATCCTGAAGGGTCCGAAAATTTCCAAATCCTGGAGAACGGGTGTGCTCTCCACAGCACTCGGCGACAGCAGTAAACGCGCAGTCGCCGCAGGCCCCCACTCACACACACGAGGCTCATAACCTGTCATTGATAATGTGTGATACCCTGGCACGGTGGTTTGAGCTGTGCCGTCGACGTTAGTCGAGGTGATGGCACGGTGCGAGATGACAGCCTGGAACATGAAGTGCTTCCGAGATGTAGAGAAGATGTTGAATAGTACAACGGTGGCGCTTAATTTGGCCAATACACACAGATATAAACCGCAGAGTTGCAGGAGCCCAGACGACGGCTGCTTGCCAGAGATGACCAGGACAGCTATGATCCGGAAAGATCTACAAGAGAGAGCCACACGAGAGAGTGAGCTACTTGGATATCAAGCGGAGAATCCTACCGAAGTAATTCCTCCGCACACATACGTACGTTACACTCGAGCCGACACATATGAGATCTACGATACACAAAAGCAGTGCTACTGAACATTGACTCATAATGGCTATGTGATAACATTTCCATAACAATTTTACTTATAACTTCGTAGGCAAATACTAGTAGGTCTCGCCATGGCTGCACAAACTCTGCTTCTTTTTCACATATCGGAAAGTAGTCTGATTTTGCTTGCAACGCATACTTCCAAGTCTTAGACTATAGTTATAACTTTGCAGATAGTCCCGGTTAACACATTGTTGGCCATCCTACCGAGGGGTTCTCGCTATCTGCTTGGAATTTGTGTGATATATTGTTACAGTGTCGAATGGTTTAAACTCCAATCATGGGGTCACATACGAGGATAGCAGGAGCAGGGGGGGGGGGTGACAGGTTAACACCCATGGCGTGGGGATGGAGCCTGGACGCGAGCCTGGACGCGCGGCTTGGGACGCAAATACGTAAAGTAGGTTGGTTTATTATGATATGTCAGATGGTAAGGTTATAGAAAGATCAACAGGAAAACCTGCTGGAGGCAGGTAGAGAAAACCAATAGAAATAGTGTACGAAAGCTAAAACCCTTTCGCTACCGCAAAATATCTTCCAACACTAATTCCAAGAGGTTTGCCCCCGCAAAAACGTCGATCCACTTCTAAAGGCGGCTCGACTATGAATACTACTGTCGGAAAATGTATCACCACATTGCATTATGGCATTCACCACACCAATCAGCCCGGGTTCGTGGAGTGGAGGTTGTGTCCGACGCACAACGCAAGGAGCTGTACAATGCGCGCGTGGTTTGGTGCTGCGTGCACTGCTGCAAGCTCTTGCTATTAATAGACGTTTTACTGTATACCAAATCGCGCTCGTCATGTTTTTCGGCTGCGATACGCGGGCTCCAGAAATGTGATTATTCGCGTTGCCTGTAGCCCAAGACACACAGATAGGTGCAAGCTGTTTTAAATCATGCATCGCGGCCAAGAGTTAGTGCGGTACCTTCTAGTGCGGGGTCCCAATACAGTGCTGTGAAAATCGATTGTCACGACCGCCACATAATACCCTACTGTCCCGGCATAGTTCGGGGTCCCACTTTAGTGCCGCCATTGTCATATGGCAAGGCCACGTCCTATTGAAGGACCACGACTAACTGCATTTTACTCCTACCTGGTATGCTTTACAATAGTCGTGCGCATGCATTACTAATAGTACAATGCCCAGAGATCGACCACAAGCAAGTGGACATTCGAGCGTTTATGGCAGAGCGTTATCAAGTTGCGTATGTATGCTGTTCGGGGGTCGTTGGGACGCTGCTGTTAGCTCGCAGTAAGTGTCCTAGGGTTTATCGTTCCCTTCTGTAGCGCAAGTGGTGTCGTACCCATGGTGTAGTACAATGCAATGGAATTAGACGATATTACTACGAACCAAAAAAGCACCAGCGGACTTTTGATGCTTTATCACGTACCAGGCACTGTATCGCTCTGCAGCTGCGCTCTATCACAGACGATCCTGATGAAATACTATTGAGATGGGCGTCAAGCTTGCGAGAACGTGCATGACAGGGGATCTACCCACACGGTCGAACACAAGACTTTAAGTGCTGTCGCAGCTCAAACCGTCAAAGTTGGCGGTCAATAGGCCTGATGTTCGCCACACGGCCGAAAAGTACCTATGTAGGATGAATCGCCTTACCATATTGTTGATGTTATCACATTGACTCGCATAATTACGTCCGTGGTCACAGGACAGGATCCAGTCACTCTGGAGCTGAGGAATACCCCAGGGAAAAAACACGAACAAACCAAAGGTGGTGCATGCATATATCACAGCTGACGCAATTAGTATATAGGGTTCGGTACCTTTATAAGGCGTGTCGCCTTATAAAAGGTGCTTTTCGGCTATTAGGCGAGTGCGGCTATAAGGCGACTCCAAGCCGCTTGTCACTAGGTCCCCTCACAATGGGTGGGGCCATCACTGCACCTAACGGCTGATTTTAAGATCGAGAGCAACGTTTGCCCGCCGAACCTATGCATATACATAAAGCAAGATAAAGCAACCTCTACCTTCTATGCAGTACTCTTTTTTTAGTTCACCGAAAATCTGGGTGTACTCTAAATTCAAGATAACTGGGCTTCTGGCGACACTGACCTTTTGGGCGAGATCTTGCGTCGTGATGACTGTTGATGCTCATGGTGGTGCAGAAGGGAGGTCAGGCTCTGCCCGGCGGTGGTGCTGAGGTGCGGTCTTCAATGTGATTATGCCGCTCGCGGTCAGGGACAGCCGAACCAGAGATCACCGACCACAGACCACAGATCACAGAAACAGGCTGGAGGTTAGAAGAGCAGAGGAGACAAGCGAGGCTGACCGAGCGGTAGCCGTGCTGGGCTTCTCCTGTCGCCCAGGAAGGAAACTTGCAGACAATAATAATCGATTTTCTGAGTATGTCTTCGGCGGCGACCGTAGTGAAGCTCCTGCGCGGTGAGCGGAGGAAAAAGGGAACAGAGGAAGAGCGGAAGAGGGAGAGAGGAGGGAGAGGGCACGGGAAGGGACGACGTAGGCGAGGACTCAGGGCTGCTGGAGGAGAGGGGGGAAGAGAGGAGAAGGCGAGAGAGCATTGCGACGGATGTGGGCATCGCATTTCTTTTATCGTGGGCCTACTTTCCTTAAAGAGCTCGCCGTGCCCACGCGAAAACAGGTCGACACACACTTTTTCCTCGGGAACACGGATTCGATATGCATCGGAGCGAGCGCTGCGATGATGTTGCAAGGCGGCGTGCGAGCGACGGCGAGCGCGAGCGAGAGAGATAGGCACTCTGGCGAGCGATCGCGAGCAACGTGTGATGGGATAACGCTAGGCAATCGATTTGGCGCCAAAATGCGTAAGAGGCCGACATGCAAAGTAAGGCACACACCCCATCGAAGCCCCTGCCCAGCCCAGTCAAGCGATCGAGCCGCAGCGTGCAAGCACCGACGAGGACTCCATGCTTTCGATCTGTCGTCCCAAGGGCTTGGAGCGAATCGTAATTGAACGGCACAGACCTGGCATAACCCAGTGCGCATTGATATACCTTGCAAGCGAGATCCTCTACCGGAACAACTTACCGGAACATTGGAGTCGTCGACCCCCCTCGCGCTCGGAATATAGGAGAGTCAGCAAAGGACCAGCAGAGGAGGAGAGGAGGAGGAAGGCACGACCTTCTCAGATTGATGACGACGATGATGGTGGTGTGTCGACGAACCACCTGGGCAGCCGCCTGGGAAGCGCGGGTCCGCATGGAACAGGCGAGGCAAGCGGGAGGCAGGCACAGACAGGCAACAGACGGCGCTTCCGCCCTGGAAGAAGACCATCGTGTGGCAACCCATGCGCAGGGTGGCACACGGCCGTGTGGTTGACTGGAGGTTAGGGGGGTGGGGGGGCGGGGTCGCTTGTTGCAGAAGGAAGTCGTCAGAGAGGGGTCGGCTGCCAGGGAAGGAGGAAGAGGTATGGTGACGCGGGGGGATGGCGCCAAATTGGGCGGGTGGGGTGGCCGTTGAGAATTACGGTGCGTGTGCTTATACAACGGCAGCAGGCGGTAACTTTGGCATTGCCTTGTATTTCAATATGTGTTGAAATAAGATATCGCACGTGTTTAATGCTTAATCGTACTGACTTCACGTGTTTGTGTGATTATTGCTAAGAATATGTTAACACGTTGGGATATGGTTGGCGAACTATCTCACAAAATATCTCTTTAAGGTCAATTTTTCTTATAATCATCAAGCATATCGTGCAACCGCACAATATAATATTGGTCGGAGTTACCCCAACATCCCGACGCTGCCCATGGCTCTTCATTGGTTGGCCCACGTTGTGCTCGAGCGTGTTTTGTTTTTGCCAGCTTTCCTCACGGCTGACAGTTCCGTGACGAACGTAATGAAGACCAGAAAATGGAGGTGTCACCTGCGTAATATTGTAGGCTATGACACGTACTACGTGCAGGCTCCAGGTGGCAGGATGGTTGCGGCTGTCATGTGAGGTGTTTATTGCTATGATATACGTGTGATATGTAGAACCATACGCAGCCTCGGTTCCATGAAATACATGCCAGGTTTGATGCTATTATAATAGCTATCGAAGGATGGTACGTACACAGTTTTAGTATCGAACAGAGTAGGTAGCAGAACTACACAATTGCCACCTCTCTCGTGAGAAAACAGGCTGTGAAAAGTTTTCTGAGTTTTCCTGGAAATATAATAAAAACCCGGTGATCATTGTACTAAAGTTAGTGTCAAACGTACACCCTTCTTCCTCAAGTGCATACGCGATCTCGTAGTAATAGAGTGGTAGTAGTAAGATTCTGGATTATGGGTAGTACTGGTCGGGCTGCATAAGTTAAGCAATATGATTTAGTGACGACCAGTCGGTCCGGTCTGGTCTGAGAGTGAGTGCATGAAGATGAGAGTGTGTCGCCGCCAGCTTTGAAATATTGAAACATGGACACAACAATTGGCAGGAGGTAGTTTGGCGGTTGGTGAGAAGATGCTAACACTGCAGTGAGCACTATACTCCTTACTTGTGGTGTAATAGTGTTTAAACTAGCAGTTCGACGCTGCGGTGTTATTTTTGCTGATGTACTCCGCCGAAATACTACTACAGCGGGGACCTATCATGGGCTATGACGGTGAGAGAAAGGACTCACGAATGTATTGGAGTCTATAAGTCATTGACTACAACATGAAGTAGGGTACACATCCCGGATGAATAGACAACAGTTGTTAGTAACGATCTTACCAGTCAAACTGTGTAGATACGATAGATACTGTACAATGAGCGCGCAGTCGTCCGAGCAGTGTGATGCAGCCCAAAAGTGCCGTGTACCAGGTAGATTACTTAGGGCATCACTTGTGCCCTGTACCGTCCCCTTGTCCAGCAGCCCGGGATGATTGGCGTGACAGGCGAGCTGTAATCACCATTTACTTGTTTCGGTCTTCCCTCTTCCCTCTTCCCTCTCAAGTGCCAAAATGGTTACAGCAGCGTGTTGAAACTTGTTTTAGAGACAGGCGACAGTTATCCATCGACGATGGGGGGCGGACTTGCTACAAAGGCAAGACATATTATTCGAAGCACGTAAGAACTGCATGTGTCCCGAATATATTGACGCTCCTCGTGTCGGAAAAAAGGAACACATGAATTCCTCAACGCGCATGCAAACACATAATATAACATGAACGCACCTGCTCCGATTGATAATAGCTATTACATGTATACTTAGTATAGTCTATGGAGGTACAGTATCAAGTATAGTACAAAGTGCCGACAATATGGTGCGGTCTATCCATGCATGTGCATAGTCTATATGTCAATTTCACCAGACCACGCCGTGAAGTTACACGTACAGCCAGCACTCGCACAAATCTCCGGTGCGTGTGTATATACACCTTCATAATATTAATATTCGTACGTATATATCACAGGTAGGCACACCAGGTACTCCTCTAATACTATTGACACTGCAGACTCTCCCATGTTCTTTAAGGTGTGCCTTATAAACACTAACATCATACAGACAATAGTCGCCGGGTAGCGCTGGGTCGGCGGCGTGTGTGTGAATGCTGATCGCGGGAACCTCTGTTTTCGGCTTTTTATACGAGCCCTTTTCAACTAACAAAGTCCTGTACTAACGGAAGGTACAGAGTATCACAGCAGTATTCTCATTGCCTCCTGTCTAGAGATAATTGGGTCACGGAAACGGGTGCCCCGCCCCTCCAGGGGAGGTCAGGGTATCAACCGACGCGTCGCCCACCAAAAACATCGCTCCTGCAACGACGTACGCCCTAAGCCAACCCCTAGGCAACTACTGCTAGCTGTTGTTCCGGTTTTCGAAGAATCGTCTTTCAAAAGCTTCGGATGCACAGGCCTGCTCGAAAACGGTAGCACACTTGTTCAGAAGAACGCTGCAATGCTTTTTGGGGGGGGGCGTCGCAGCCTAGGGACTCCAACCTGGTGGGCAAAATAAAACCTCGCTATAAACCGTTGCACACAAAAGATCCCGCGTACACACTACAGGAACCGGACAACACCCCATTCTACGTATAAAGCAGGGAGCATCGACAAAACACTTGCAATAAACACACGATCGAAATAAAAACGCGAAGAGTCATGGATCCGTTGCGTCGAGAAAACACATGTTTTCCTGCGGTACGAACGTGTCGGGACGGCGTCAACCATACTAGCGTCAAGTCTAACTCACATCCCACACACCCCATTAGTGCCAGACCCATCAGTGCCAGACAAAAGAATATGCACACTAGGTATAGACTATACCGACAAGAACAGTAGCACTTGCATATCCCGTCGAGCACGGCCACGCCGGAAGAAACTACACAAATAGAAAAAAGAACCACACCCGTACGCATGCGTATATGGGCGGCTTATAACGAACACAAAAAAACAGAGAAAAATGGCTCACGTACAGATTTCACAACCAAAAAACAAAAATAAATAAATCCTACACTCATTATAGCTATCCAAGCTGTCACCTGCGGCGTGCCCTTCCTTAGTTGGGGAGCCCCGGCAGTCAGAAATGCTATGCCCAAAAAGAGCTACCCCCCTCGTAGCAAGCATCCCCTCTACGGTGGAGGCGTGTTTCCCCCCTCGGGTTTGAAAGTACCAACACTAAACTAACTCCCCCGGTAGGTCGAGTATCCGAACGGACTGAGAAGCAAAGGGATGTGGAAGTGCTCCGAGGGGTCCTCAACACGAAACATCACCGCAACCTCGGGGTAGAAACAAGGGGCGCCCGTGGATCGAAAGTAGGCCTCCGTGTCGAACGTGACGCGGTAAGTACCCTTCACCAACTCCTGTAAATAAACGGGGGCGACAGCGAAACAACAGCCGTGATGTCAGACATACATTTGTTTTCCCTTCAAACTTCATGTTTCCGTCGAATAACACTATACTACAAAAGGCGAAATCTTGATCTACACATAATTTCAGAATTCGGCGATTACCGACGGCCAGGAAAGGCCGGTGGCACTGCTCTGTTGGGATTATGATGATCATCATCATGTCCTCAATATCAGCTAGCGCCTAGCGCATGGTCACAAGAACAAAAAAAATCATGTGTGTGTGGGGGGTACTGGTTTTTACCAGGTACTCGATAAGAGAAATTATAGGCCCGCCCGTATTCCGTGCATGAAAAACACGTCTGAGTATACACGTCGAAGAGAGTAGTATTGTACTAATTGTAGCCCGTACAACCAGTTAGATGGGCGGCAAGTTCGTAGCGCTTGCAGCCAGTTTGGGAGCAACTTTTTCATTTTGCTCACTCTCATTGGCCGAACTGCTTCCGCGGGCTGGGAGTCGCAACAAAAAATGTTTCAACATGTGACTCTGACTCCGCTTGGCACCCTTATCCCACGCCGACCTGATCACTCCCAGACTGAGCGCTCCAATCTGACACTGACCCTTTATGTATAGCTAGCCGTCGCCAGGGCCCGCTTGGCAACGTGATCCCACGCCGACGGCTACAGCCAGGTGGCAACATCGCTCTAAACTATTTTCGCCAGAAACTTGCGCGAATGAATGCGCGAGAAATCACAGCATGCTGTAGTGTTTGCGAAAGTATGTTTTTAGAAATGTACTTCAAAATCGTCCCGAAGGCAAGATCTGCGGTGAATTTATGAAAAAACGGCAAAAATCTACTTTTATCGAAGACAGTTTTTGAGCAAAAGTTACGGTAAATTTTGTCTCTATGTTTTATTGGTCTACAACGCACGGAGCATTTGCCCGAGGCAGAACGCGTGTGCAAGGGTCTGTAGCACCCCAAACAGGACCAAAAGCACCACGCTGTTGTCACGACACCACGCAAGGAGCTCCGGAGGATCGGGAGGGTACCTCGGGCATGACGCGTGGGCGTAACATCAGGATTATTGGCTTATAAACACCGAGCATCTTCCATTCCTCGCACGCACCACCTGCGCTGCTTGCTCTATACACAACAAGACAACGGCTGAGAGCACAGAGGCTCGAGAGGTGTAGCTGGAGTATGCCGCGGACGAGCGGCATTGGGTTGTGCCAGCGGGCCGCCGGCGGACTGCAGGCGGCCCGGTGCTACGGTACGCCCTCGCCCGCTAGGTGTCAGGATGCGCCGTTCCAGAATGGACTACTTGTACTCGTTCTCATGACAGCAAGATGACCACTCGTTCGTGAAAATTCCACCACGCCACGATAGAGCAGCAGCAGCAGCGACGGGAGCAACAGCAGCAGCAGCAGCAGCAGCAGCGACGAGAAGAATAGTCGGTCCCAAAATCGAAAAATGCCTAAATGGAAGCTGTTGTTGTTGCTGCTGCTCGTGGTGGTGCTGATCCCCGTTTGTTTTTGTTGCTCAAGCTGATGCTGCCGCTAGCTGCCGCTAACTGTGCTGCTGCTTCCGGTCGTGGGACAGCAGCGGGCGGCACTGTGGTTCAACTGTTTGTGCATCGTTGCTGGGTTGCCATTGCTACTCGTACGTTTCTTGTACGCTGTTTTTTTCCTTTCGCTTCGTTTTTGGGTTTGCCGCGTTGCCGCACATTCCCACATCCCTCGTCAAGTTCGGAGGCGTCGCCTGCAGGATTTTTTTACCTCTAGCGCAAACACACCTAAATCTTGGTGGGAAGGCAATTCATCTTTTTTAGCGGAAGGAAAGTAAATAAATTCTAAAAACGTATCTTCGCAAACACTCCACTAGGGCGAAAAAAAAGTTCACGACAGCTGCCGACGTATAGCCAACTATTAATAACTGAAGCTTGTATATTGCACCGATCGCCCGCAATAAAAACACTGCCAGATCTCGAGCGGGGACGCAAAACCCAGCTCCAAAGACGACGCAAAAAAATGGGTGTACGATCATCGTCCATTTCCAAAGTACGAAAAATGAACCTGGGTACCATGCTTGAACTCGCCTTCCCCTTGTTGAACTACCCGTATTATCACCCGAGGTAAAATTGAACTTAACAGATACGGTAGTAGTTCGAAACATGTTCGTAGCTCCAGCCTTGAAATATTATACCTGGTGTATAGGGTACCTATTATTATCTGCACTTATTTTATAAAAGGGTCCTAACGTCAGCTGTGAGTTCCACGAAACATAGGGTCGATACTCATCTTTGCAAGCTGCGTAATACACTGGTCGCCCGTTCTTAGTAAGTTTTCATGAGTCAAAACCTAATATAAGATGCCATTGTAATATTGTATTATGCCGGTAATACTTATCATGCATGACCAAGTGTTAGATTGGTAACACATCAATCGTTTGTATACCTGACAAACGCTACCATAGATAGAGGTAGCATTTTTCGTCTGAAACGGTTTCTGAATGAATGACGGGGCTCCTTAGCCCAAACATCGTCGGAAATAGGCCAAATTATTTTTGGCATGATTTTCTCGTTCTATACCTAGGCCATATGGATTTTTCACCCGGTAGCAGCTTCATTCAAATCAGTTTTTGGGAAAGGTTTTAAGCTCCCAAATTGAAGAACTTCAGAAAAAAAGTGGTGCACCTCTATCGTAGCCCGCGTTACTTAGCAACAACAACAACAACAACAACATCAACAACAACAACATCAACAACAACAACAACATCAACAACAACAACAACAACAACCATAACGACTACTGCAACAGTTAGAACGGGCTTGACAGCAAGAAACGCCAATTTAATGCTCGCGTATGCAAGTCAGTACTGCGTGTTCGCACTCTGAGCACGGCGGAATCTTTGTTGTGACGCCAACCTTGAAATATAAACAGGCTTTTCTACACGTAGCAGAGGGTAGAATTTGGTGTAGCGCTCCCGCCTGAGCGTGATTCTTACCCATTTTTTTCCGGAGGTAACCGTAAAAAAATGGCGCCTCGGTTTCTTATCATGACTGGGTTGTCATTTGCTCGTGGGCCATACCAGAGGTACATGGCAATTTCTACCAGGAACCTGGTATTTGTATGCATACAACGGAACGATGTTGTTGGTGATAATGTAGGTAGTTTTTTTTTGTAATTGGATTTACGGTATGGCCGTCGCGGAAGTCGTCCGCCCATCCGCCCGATTGCTCGCTCGATCCGTTGATCTCGCTCCGGTCGGTCGTCGATCGCCCGTTTCTTGGACCGCCTTTGTCGATCGCGCGCCGTCGTCCCTTCGCTCGCTCGCTCGTTCGCCCGACGCCGCTTTTACATAAAACAGAACAAAGTTGACGTTGATGTCCTATTGTTTAAAAAAAATGAAAAAAATACACTCCAGCTGTGAGATCGACCACAAAGGGGTTGTGATCAAAACTCAGCTTTGCAAGCTGCGTGTGATGCTTCGATCGCGCGTGTTATGGAGTGTGTATACCCTCGTGAAAGATACAGGTCGATTTTTACCAGGAAGTTGTTGTTGTTGTTGGTGGTGGTGGTGGTGGTGGTGGTGGTGACGGTGTTGGTGTATGCCTTGGTTTCGTGTGGTCTTACGGATGCGCCGTCCAGGGATGTTTCGGCCAGGATTTCGGCGAGGGTCGGGGGGGTAGATGGCACGGTAGAGGGCGAAAGGCATCGTCTCGCGCCGTGCCGGGCAGCGCTCGGCGCGGCAAGATCGCGGCATCAGCGAGCCGACGGAGCCAAAACTCCTTTAGAACTGCACCCTCGTTCTTCGTGACAAAAGACTTGGAATTTAGTGGTATAGAAATACTTATTCTTGTCTTTCTGCTGAAAGTGCTCCGTTGGTGCATCCCTGGCATCTCCGGGAGTCCCACTTGGACACCGCCTCCGTCCACTACTTGCGGAACGGTCCAGCTTTTCTTTGATTTCTTGCTCCACCTTACTATGTTCATTTTTGCTCGTTTTTCCAGTTGTTTCTTGACTTGTCAGCTGCTTCCTGTTTTTTTTTTCTGCCAACACGATTTTAACCTTTTCGCGGACTTTTCTTCCTTTTTGTGTAGTAAGTTGAACTTACAATTTGCCGCTAATTCGTCACCTGTACATTACTTGCGGAACGGCCCAGCTTTACCTTTCTTTGATTTCCACCATTGGTTTTAGTACTTGCACGAAGTTTCATCATATCAGTTGATATCTCAGCTTGGTTTATCATCTCAGCTCAGCTCCGCCCAGGAGCCCACCGCAGCGCTATAGCTCAGCAGCGCAGCGCCGTGCAGTGCCGTGCAGTGCCGTGCCCTGCAGCTCAGCTCAGCAGCGCACCGCGGCGCTAGCATAGCAGAGCGCAGCGCCGCGCGGTGCCGTGCTTTACCGTGCTTTGCCGTGCTTTGCCATGCTGCGGGCTTTGCTGTACTTTCTCCTTCGTATAATTCGCAGTATCATACAACTTACCGGTACTATTAATACTTCACCGTGTTTGTACACATTACGTTGTTGAATCACAATGCACGCCCAGCTCAGGTCAGCCCGGCTACATGTAGCTCAGCAGCGCAGCGCAGCACGGTGCCGTGCCTTGCCCTGCATTTTGCGGTGCTGTGTCGTGCGGCGCTGTGCGTTCTTTTGAACATCCAGCAGTAGTACCAGGTATGATACAGGTACCAGGTATCGGTATGCACATATTGTGTACTCGTCTTTTTGCGTTCTTCAATTGATTGTCCCATCTCGGTCCCCATGCCGCCCCCCCCCCCCCCACCAAATATCACACGTACTGCAGATCAGAAAGTGACATCAACAAGCACACAGCACAGCGCAGGGCAATTAGCTCTGCACAAGCACCTCTTGGCATTATCAATTCGCTATAAGTACCAAATAACCATGGGCCTCTTCTTTCTGCCCCCTTTTTTTTACTGGTTCCAGTTGAATTCTTCCTTGCACGAGCGTAGCGGGCGGCGTCAGCCGCCCGCGGAACTGAGCCCTGTGCTTTCTTTAGAACACACAGTACCACCAGGTATTAGGCGAATTACCAGGTACCAGATACCGGTATTTCCGGTATACGTGTGGGTACTCGTCTTTTTGCTTTCGTCGTTGATTTGGTCTTCCAGCTCGGTCCTCTTTGCGATTTTTTCTTCGCAAATTACACCCGTACTGCCGATCAGAACGTGACATCGCCAACAAACACACAGCACAGAGACAGGGCAATCAACTCCGCACAAGTGCTCTTGGCATCATCGAATCGCTAGTTGCACTAAATCATGGGCCTCTTCTTTCTGCCCCTTTACATTTAGTTGGAATCTTGATCTTCCTTTCGCGAGCGTAGCGGGCGGCGGACGCCGCCCGCGCAACGGAGCCCTTGTAGGATACATTTTTCCAGGAGTTGAAACGCGGCGCAATTAAAACAGCTGCTATCGTACTACTGCTGCAATACGGTGTTTTTGTTCCTCCATCTACTGCTGTACAGGCCGTGGGACTCTAGTTGTTTCGAGGCGACATCAGCAGTAGCACACCAGCCCATGCCGGGCGAAGTTCTTTCTAGTGCCACCACTGCGCAGTGGCTACGTACTCGTACGATACAGCAGTAGAGCTGCCTTGTACCTGTTGCGCACAAGCATGCAAACAGCTCCAGCTCGAGCAACAAGTTCATTGGCAATGCAAAGCAGCACTCACGGTTCCATGCCCCACAAGTCCCGGCGCGCGGCCGTCCTCGTCTGTAGTGGCCACCCCTAGCATTAACCACCCCCCACCCGTAGCTCCTTCTAGCCGCTCAAGCTTGAGAGGAAGGCGTCGGGCCGGCTTCCCGGTTGCAGTGTCGAGAGCGTGAGAGGTAATAGGCTGCCGGGCTACTTGCGTCGCCATCGCAGAAGAGACCGCAGTAAATGTTGTTGATCTCGCTCGAGACGCGGAAAGGTGGCGTGTCAACCGATCTATCCGCTTGCAAGGTGTGCTTGGCATGAGCTACAAGTGAGCTCAGCACAGCAGCTGCATCTAACTGCTTGCACGGCAGCAGCGAATCTGAGCTCAATTGAGCTCCAGAACACCAAAATCGGTTTGAGGATTCCCCTCGTCCCGTTTGCATAACGAGAACATTGTCATGTTGGAACTCCCGGTAGAGTCGGAAAACAGTAGAGAGTGCAGAGGACAACAGCAGCAGTGCCTTTAGAGTGCTTCACCATGGCGAGAAGGTCATGTGCGGAGCTCGGATTGACGTCCGTGCTTTGTGCACTGTTTATCTCTCCGAGTGCGCCATTTCTCGCTCCCGCAGCAGTGCCATGGCGTGAGGTTTCAGCGGCATTGCCTGCTGTATCAACATGTGGCAGAGCAGCAGCGGCAGAGGTTACCACTGGTGCGTTGGGAGGCCGACAAGATCATAGGGTAACAGGTGTGTGGGCGGTTCAGTACTCAGGAGCAACTGTAGCTACAACTGATACGCGAGACCGGTGGCGTGCTGTTGGGTGTTATTGGGCATGGGCGTCTAGACCATTGAGTGCGGCTGTGGTTGTTTTGTATTGTTGGCCGTTCGACGGATCGCCTTTTGTTCCCTTTTTTAGGATTCAACAAGATCTGATGGTTGGGGACTTGTTGAGAAAGTCGAGCGCGATGACCAATCGGCAATACTGCTGCTATAATATGCTCTTTTCCGACCACCTGCACGATCGCCTAGACCTAGCACCACGCGTATAACAAGCTGCTACATATCTTTGATCTCACAGCCGAAGTGTATTTGAATATTATTTGTGACCTAAACCTCCTAAAAAATCTGCCCCCCCCCCCCCCCCCCCCCCCTCTTGCTCTCCCTTGCTCAAACGCCCCACCAAATATCGAAATCCGCCACATTAATAAACACTTCACGCACAGGATATCACCTCATTATCTTTCGAGAGCCATCTATGCCGCTGTGTTCCCCCCCCCCCCCCCCCGCCTCGAACGCCCCCTTCTTCCCCATCACCCGCACCATCGCCTAGACCTAGCACCACACGTATAACAAACCCCTCACCCAAAGCCCTTCCTCCCCCCCCGCCCCCCCCCCCGCCCCCACACACCCCACCTCCCCCCCAACCCATCCCAACCCCACCCCCTCGAACACTCCACCCTCTCTTTACTCACTGATTGTACGACTTACCCCAGGATATACATGATAAACTGATGTATTATTTCCAAAACCGTCACATTTATCCCCTCAAAATAATGTATAGTTTCCAGGCACATATTGAGCTGCCCCCCCCGCCCCTCCCCCCCCCCCCCCCGCCCCCAATAATATACTGGTGCCAAAACCGTCAGATTTATCCCCTCGAAAGGATTTATAGCTTACATGCACAAATTGCCCCCTTCCCCCCCCCCCCCCCCCCCCCTCCAAACCCGCTCGCTTTTGATCAAAACCAGGCCCCCACGTCCTTCAAAACTCCGCCCCACCCCCCTCACCGGTTATTCGACTTACAAGATTCACTTGATAAAAGGATACATTTCCCTTCACAGCTGTCAGATTTTGTCCCCCTCAGAAACGGGTTTTATAGTTTCCGCGCACAGACTGACTAAAATCATCCTGTTGACCCTGATAGCTACACTGTAGTTGTAAGGGGAGTCGCCGACCTATATCCTTAATGAGGACACACAACTCGTAATGCGCGCGATCGGAGTATCACACACAGCTTGCAAAGATGAGTTTCGACGAAATCTTCGATCTCACAGCTGGAGTGTATTTTCATTTTTTATAATATGCGTAAGAGGCTGTGGCCTTGGCCTACATGGGCATCTACAGCTGTGTGTTGCACCACTGGTACTAGTACTGCCGAACTGCTGATGCGTATTATTGTACTTCGAGCCGGGGGAGATAACTCTGCAGCATTGTGCAAATCCCTGTGTACTATGATGGTGGTCAAGGGCTACAAATATGCATACATCACGATAACAGCTGGAACAGTAAAACTGCAGCAGCAGCTTACCGAACGACGTAGTTTGCGAGTCCTTGCCTTTGGTGTTAGTGTTGCTTCCGCGGGTTCTGCTGTGCTGCTAACTGTGCTACAACATGCTAATATGCAAAGCGTGTCCCAGCTCCGTCCCTGCTGTGGAATCGTGGGTACACGCGGCCTCGTTCGACTCGATTCGTGGGGTGCCCCTGGGCACGCAGAGCTTGGTGAACGAACACGGCGGCGGCACCAAATCAAATCAAGCGCGGCCTTTGGAGGCCATTGTATATCGACCAAGAACACGAGAAAGTGGGATTCTATCAGCCGTCTATGAATAGGAGCAGCGCGCAGCCGTACGATTATCAACATGCTGCGTGCTTGTCGTATACCTAGCCCCTACCGTTACGCTCGGCACACATCCCCTTACCTCAGCAACCCGGGCTGCTTTGTGTGCCAAGTGCTGTAATCGTCAATTAATTTCGACATGTTTTCTGTCTGAAGCTCCAAACGGGTTACTATCTCAGTAGCTGCTTTGGCGTTCCTAGCAGTCCGCCCCGTTGCTCTCTAACCATAAATGCAGCTGTACATGTCGACAAAGCCGCCAAGGAGACAAAGCATGCGCAGAAAACCAAATTCGAAATAACGTCGTCGGCGGCTACGTAAAGTAACCTTACTGCTGCCGCTGCGCGAAGACCCAACTGCTGTGTCCTTACTGTCCCTCCCTTTTGGGACTGCATATATTAAAAAGTGGGATACTGTTGGTTATATGGAGTAGCTCAGTGGGTAGTTCAGTGGATAGTGCTATATAACAAACAAAATATTATTCGTGTTTTCAAGTTCGTTATTTGATTTGATTATCACGGACTTCGCATTAGGGATCTCCGGGGCTCTCCCCTCGCCTGGGACTACAGTAGTGGTACCCAGAAACGCACTATCATTACCAATCATAGTGTCTCCAGCGCACACGCTCGAAAATAACATGAAATCGGTGGGATTGGAACCAACGACATACGCATGTTAGTGATGTAGCACTACCCACCTAGCTACTTAAGTCACTTGAGTAGCTCAGTGGGCAATGCTATATAACCAATAACATGGATGTTTTCGAGATCGTCAATTGATTCTCACCGACTTCGTAACAGGGATATCCGGGGCTCTCCCCTCGCCACGTCCTGCAGTAGTGTTCAGGAGCACACTGTCAGAACCATTCATAATGTCTCCAGCGCGCACGCTCGAAAATATCGAAAACGAAGTCAGTGATAATCGAACTCACGATACATCCTTTGTTGGTTGTATAGCACTACCCACTGAGCTACTTAGCTATTGCCACAATGATAGACGGCATCCTGCGCTCGCTAGGCCCGGACAACGCTTACGAGATCACAGACTACCCGATAGTCGTTAGCTATTGCCACAATGACAGAAATCGCAGATTGTGGCAATAGCTAAGGACTGTCGGGTAGTCTGTGATCTGGTAAGCGTTGTTCGGGCCTAGCGAGCGCAGGATGCGGTATGTCGTTGTGACAGTAGCCAAGTAGCTCAGTGGATAGTGCTATGTAACCAACTAAGGGTGTGGCGTGAGTTCGATTCTCACTGACTTCATACTCGTTCTTTTCGAGCGTGCGCGCTGGATACGTTATGAATGGTCCTGATAGTATGCTCCTGGATACTAGTGCAGTACGTGGCGAGAGGAGGGCCCCGTGGATCCCTGTTACGAAGTCGGTGAGAATGAACAACTAACTATCTCGAAAACATATATTTTGTAGGTTATACAAGGCGCTTCGCTCCGCGGGCGGCATCGCTACGCTAGCTCAAATAGAACAACGTGAAGCGGACAGAGGTTCATCATTTGGTGCAACTTACGACTTGCAAATGCCAAGATCTGTTAATCGGCGACTTGCAAATACCAAGAGCGAAGGGGTGCAGGACAAAGGATGCCAGGCTCCACATACATCCTACAGTAATGTATACGTGTTAGGAAAGGAGGATAATGTTTTGATGTATCATTATTGAGAACGGAAGTACAGCGAATTCGTAGTGCATCATCACCAGCTGCTTGTGGTAGGGCACAAAATATGAATGCAAGACGTGGTTGTACGCTGTTGACTGTTTTGTATCTAAAACTTACATATATCTACGGAAATACAGCGAATTCGTAGTGCATCATCACCAACTGCTTGTGGTACGGCACAAAATGCGAATGCAAGACGTGGTTATACGCCATTGACTCTAAACTTGCGTTTTCTATGAAGGCTACCGAACATAGATACAACTCCATATTGAGAGCGGAAACAAACGCAAATTCGTAGCGCATCGCCACCAACTAACTGCTTGTGGTAGGCACAAAATACGACTGCAACACGTGGTTGCATGCTGTTGACACTTAACTTTCACATCTACAAGGTATCATATTCTACTACTGGACATTCTGCCGACCGTCCAGATCTCTGCTGTAGAGTTGAAAAAAAAAAAACGTCGAGCCAGACCCCAGGAGAAGGAATGGTGGAGGCTCTGCCAGTGCTGTGGGGCCACGTGCATATCCAACGTGGACTGGATACTCGGTTGCCTTCTCCGTATACTGCAAGTAGTTTCTGTTTATACGCACTACACGCATAACTAAATGTCCAGTAGTAGAATATATAGTATAGGTATGTAAGTCAAGATTATGCAACCATGTTTTGCATTCGTATTTTGTGCCGACCACAAGCATTTAGTTGGTGGTGATGCGCTACGAATTCGCATTTGTTTCCGCTTTCAATAGCGAGTTGTATCTATGTTCGGTAGTTTCGTAGACAAATGTAGCAAATGTAAGTTTAGAGTCAACGGCGCACAACCACGTCTTCATTCGTTTTTGTGCCGTACCTCAGGCAGTTGGCGATGATGCAGTACGATTTCGCCGTATTTCCGTAGATAAATACATGTAAGTTTTAGAGAGTCAACGGCGTACAACCACGTCTTGCATTCGTATTTTGTGCCCTACCACAAGCAGCTGGTGATGCACCACGAATTCGCTGTATTTCCGTTCCCAATATCAAGCATTAAAAACAATCTCGTCCTTTCCTAACACGTATACAATATGATGTATGTGGAGCCCGGCACCCTTTGTCCTGCACCACTTCGCTCTTGGCATTTGCAAGTCGGCCATTAACAGATCTTGGGATTTGCAAGTCGTAAGTTGCACCAAATGATGGACCTCTGTCCGCTTCATGTTTTGTTCTATTTAACTTAGCGTAGCGGGCGGATGCCGCCTGCGGAGCGTAACGCCTTGTAAACAGATACTAGTTGAAGTATATGGAGAAGGCAGCCGAGTACCCAGTGCACGTTGGGCATGCACGTGGCTCTACGCCACTAGCAGAGCCTCCACCACCTCCTCCGCCTGGGGTCTGTCTCGACGGCTTGGGCTTCTTTGTGGGGGAGCTGGTAAATGCTTGAGGCCGAGAAACTGCTCGCTCTTGGGGTTGTTGTGGTGATGCGCGATGATGGATGGTGGCGGGCCGCAGGAGGCGGCTAAATAGGTGTCTACTCTTGAAAAAAATAAGCCGACAAACAGGGGTCAACTTCAACAGCTCACGACTTTCAATCTTAGATCGTGCCTATGATGGTAAAAATCAAGAAGTTACGTTTAAGAAGGACGAAACTGAATAGAAAAACGAGGAAATAAAAAAAAACGTAAAAAAATGTGTGGAAAAAGAAGAAAAAACGATTTTAAAAGTCCAAAACGAGCGAAAAACGTCGGAAGACCCGAACAAATCGATGAAAAATGACGAAAGTCGTGTGAGGGGGGGGAAGATCTCGAAATATATCGCAAAAAAAAGTCCAAAAACGATTTTCCAAAACTCGACTCAGAATCGAATAAGAGCCGAAGCTGCGCGCGAAAACGAAGAGAGCCAAGAACAAAAACGAAAAGAACACGAGGAAGGCGAAGACAAGCGAGGAACGCAAAAAACGCCCCGGGAAGGGTTCTCCGAGAGGGGGGGTAAGGCAGGCGTGTTTCAAGTGGGAGCGCTGAGAGCGAAGCGGGTCCCACTAATCAAGTGAATAAGGTTTCAATCAATCTGGGAGACAAATGTATGTATGTCTATAGCACTACCCACTGAGCTACTTAGGCTGGTTCCATTACATATCAAGAAACTCGTTACATCGCAATATTCTAGTAAATATCAGTTGGTTATATGGCGCTACCCACTGAGCTACTCAGTCAAATATATGGCACTACCCACTGAGCTACTCAGTCAAGTGACTGAGTAGCTCAGTGGGTAGTGCCATATGACCAACGGATAATTACTAGAAGATGGCGATCTAATGAGGGGGTTCTTGACATGTAATGAAGCCACCCTATCTACCCCTTTCTTTCGAATCAAACTTAACATGACGAATGCAGCATTGACCTCGCGAAGCAACACGGGGTTGCTGGGGGAAGGGATGCTAATTGGAATGTCCTGTCTGCAACGCGAGGGGCTGTACGAGACACACGCGCAGCACGTGAACTACTCTTACTGCTGCGCGCCCGCGCCTGACGGATGATTGCCCCGCACCGCTCGCATTTCGTTGATCGCTGCAGCTGGATCCTCAAAGGGTTTTATTTCGGCACCGCAGCCAATTTACGGCACGAACATAAGCGCGAGACTCGAGTTTTCGCTGTGAAACACGCACACGCATGCAAGCACGCGAGCTCGCGAGCAAGCTTCGCCGTTGCTGTTGCGGTGCCCGTTCAGCTTGTCTTGGGGGGCTAGTTGATAGCAGCGGTCGCATCGTCCTTGCTGCGAGAGATAAACGCATACCGACAACACTCGTATCTTTGGTGCATACAGCAAAAACAAAATCATTGTTTTGCTCTACTCGACTAGCCGTTTTTGAGCTAGCTTGTGGAGCATTTTTTTTTTTGTGTCGAGATTAGCATTTGTTTGTGTCGATCCTGAGAGATTTTTCCGTTCAGCCGGACGAGTGCTTCGATAGAGGTGAGCACTTTTGGGCCATTTTTGTTTTCTGGATGACGGGGCTCCTTAACGCCTATACAACTGGAAACCCTTTTGGGGGACAAGTTTACTTGAAGTTAGTATAGGGAGAGGGGTTTGGGGGCTCCAAAGGGGTTATAATAACCCTAAACCATCGGAATGCGACGGTTTGTCGTGCATTATTGTTCGTTGTGCATACGCGTTTGCCATGAGGTTGTTTAATGGATTGAAGTTGTTCAGTTTACTCAAGAGATAGGAGCGTTGGTAAAGAACGGGTGCGCCTCCACCGTAAGACTAAGACTGAAGACAATGCATCAATTCGTGATGAAAGATTACAGCTTTTAGCGCTATGGTCCGCAACATTTAATCGTATACTTCGACACGTTTACTTCGTGGTGCGCTGATGTTCAGCATGGAAGAGGTCGTTTGCGTGGCGATCTGAACGCAACATCAACACTTCCGTTTATTTATTTCGTCCTTCGCGATACACGGTCAATGCTTCGTCTCATAGTACGACAAGTAGCTCCTTGTTTTTTATCCGACCGATGGGGGAAAATACAGCTCACCCACATGTCGTGTGTCAATTTAAGTCCAATATTATTCGAAATCCAGCGCTAGCTGGCGCATCCTTCGGTTCCCATGGCATTTGTAGCCCGAACTGTTCCTACCGGTGGTCACCGTTGCTAGTGCAGCAGCGCAGCTACCGTGGTACACGGATGCGTGAGTATGTCATACTGAGGTCGGTTTTTTGTTCGGGGGGATTAGGAGGGGGGGCAAGAGGGGACACTCATTTGTTGCTTGCCTTAGTCATTTGACCATTGACCACGCATATCTTTCGAGACGGGGCACCGTTCCTACTCCTAATAGAGACACGTCCAACATTTTGGGCGCTCATCACTTTTCCATATATTGCAATAAAACTGTTTGCTCATTATCCTATCCCTTCCTGTTTTTCCGTCTGTGGCCGATATCTATCTCCTAGGATGGCGATCGTTTTCTCGCTACTCTCTAGTCTACCAAACTCTTCCATGTCACATTCGTCTAGATTCCTCGTCTCCTCCTCTAACCCATCCCGTACCTAGGGGGGGTTGGTTAATGGTAATATTTATTTTCAGGATTCGGGGCGACGCCATGATGTGGCGATGACATTTATTAATCTTGCGCTCTGGGGTCACAGCCCATTTACGTACGTGCGTATCAACTTGGTTAGTATCGTGATCAAACAGCACTTTCGCTTCGACCAACGCTTCCGTTGTCCGATGGTCTTAGAATCGCGTTCACTCAGCGTTGCACGTCAGCGCAGAAACCTTGTATATACATGTCATATGTGTAGATTTCCCAGCACCATACCACGCCGTATGAATACAGCTGTTTTTCTTTTTGTCATGTTTTAAACCCGTCAGCTGTGAGTTCGATCAACTTGAGGGTCGATAGTCGTCTTTGCAAGCTGCGTGATACTCCGGTCTCGCGTTTTACCTCTTTGAAGATATATGAATCCCCTGGATTTTGTTGGAGGCGATAGCTGTATTTCTACGTTCTGACGCGTGCTCTATGATTGAAGCTGTTCTCTTTGGCCGAAGCAAATATGGTAGAAGGGGTTCCCCATGTGAGGAACTATGTACCTTGTACCCTGTAGCGCCGGATGCATTCGTTGCACGCCTAGACTGAGGTCATGAGATGAGATTGTTCATCAGATTGCACAACTCAGACAGATCATGATCTAGATCATCTAGATCATCTAGATAATCTAGATCATATTTTAATAGATCATGTGTCTGTGGTTGGTTTGATAAGCTTTGCAGGATCTGTGTGGTACAGATCCAACCCAGGAAACATGCGCTAGATCATGCAGATCATGCGGCAACATGACCTACAAGCATTCCAGATCATATAGACCCGGAATCTGTCTGACCTGAAAGACATGGATCATATAGATCATCAATAGGGAGCTGATCTGTCCGACGTGTGTAAAGTTGTGTGTGTGTTTTTTTCTAAAAGTGGGTTTTGGGTGGTGTAGAGTTCCTTTATTAATAGTGAGGAACCTCAGCATAGTAGGTGCATCATTACCATACCATGCCATGCCTTTTGTGAGTGTGTGGCGCGGTTGACGTTGATCTTGTCAATCGGGCAGACGACCCGCTTCTCACGAAGAGAAGCGCAGCACAACCTATATACCGGTATTTGATAGATAGATAGATAGGTAGATAGATAGATAGATAGATAGATAGATAGATAAATAGATAGATAGATAGATAGTCACATGTCTGGTAGGGTTTTCAGGTGGTAGCTTGAGCAAGTCGACGCGACGCGTATTGCTGTTGTTGTTACTGTGGCAGGGACTGGTGAGAGCCTAGCAAGAGACTGGCGCGCACGGAGACGACGCCGCGCGACCTCCTCCAGACTCTACCAGGCGGCGGCAAGAGGGCTGTCGGAGGGAGACGAGGGCATCGCAGGTGCGTTGTAGGGCGTCTGGATGGGAGGGGGCGGGTGGCAGCGAGAAGTGCCCGCGGCAGAGGTGGGGGGTAGGGGCGTGTTTGTGCATGGTCATGGGGGGGGGGGGTCCGCAATATCATACAGCAGTTTCAACAATAACTGGTGTGTAAATGCTA